>CM053751.1:17981909-18082392 GCA_028658305.1 Pachyuromys duprasi
GCTCCATTTTCAAGCAGCAAAGAATCTGTTCCTGGCTTAAGGACTCCAGTGCGGGAACTCAGAGGTCTTTAGGCCCTCCCGCCCCCAGCTAGCTCTCCAGGGTTACAGCTAAGCCTGAAGGGAGGAAAACCGATTTGTGGGGAGGAAGAACCCACCGCACACTAATAGGAAAGTGTGTCTGACGGTGTGAACGGGAAGGAGGGCGGGGCGGGCACAGACCAAGGCCTGTCTTCAGCCATCCAGGGCAAGTGAAAGGGCTCTCGAGGTAGAAGAGCTTGACTTGCAAGCCTCATGCTCCATTCCTAGAACCAGGCAAAAGAGCCCAGCGTGGCAGCACACGCTAGTAATCCGAGGGCACAGGAGGTGAGGAGGAAGGCGCTCAGGCTTTGCTGGCCTAGCCTATGAGGTGACTTCTGGGTCAGTCCCAGCGCTGCACAAAGTGGCCTGATAGTATCCTTCCCTAACCCCAGAGCGGTGAGGCAGACAAGCGGGTCAGGAGTTCAAGGCCAGGCTGAGCTACAGGACAGTTGGTTAAACAAAAGAAAAGGGAGGGGGCTGGGGAGAGGGCTCAGACAGCTCTGAGGAGATGGGGGAAGACCCTTGGGGGCAAACAAGGTGGTCGGCGCCTGTGAATCCAGCCTGAGGCTGACCTCTGGACTCAGCACACACATGCTCATGCACCTGCACACACACCAGTACATACCACACGTAGTACATACACACGGAAATAAACATAAAAGCACAAAGCCGTGCACGGTGCCCATGCCTGCAATCCCTGCACTCGAAAAGGCAGAGGCAGGTGGATCTCAGTGAGTTGGAGGACAGTTTGGTTTACAAAGTGAATCCAGGACAGCCAAGGCTACACAGAGAAGCCCTGAAAAACAAACAAACAAACAAACAAACAAACAAACAAACAAAACAAAAAGAAAAACAAAAACCGAGCATGGCGGTGCAACACCATTAATCCCAGCACTCAGGAAGGCAGAGGCAGGCACATCCTGGATATCTGTGAGTTGGAGGCCAGCCTGGTCTACAAAAAAAAAAAAAAAACGAGTCCAGGACAGCCATGGCTACACAGAGAAACCCTGTCTCCAAAAAAAAAAAAACCACCAAAAAAAAAAAAAAAAACCACCAAAAAAAAAAAAAAAGAAAAAGAAGAAGAAAAAAGAAAGAAAAGAAGAAGAGGAAAAAGTAAATAAAAAAATTATCAAAACATCTTGAATTCTTTAAGAAGTACATTTCTAAATCTGTAGGCCTATAGGGCTGGGGGAAGCAATGGATACTCAGTCTTTAAAAGCCTAACCCCACAAAAGTAAAGGTCAGAGGAAGGCTTGTAGGAATTGTTTGTCTCTTACACTATGTGCAACCCGAGGGTCACACTCAGGTCATCAGCTTGGCAACAAGCACCCTTACCCACTCTGAGCCATCTTGCTGGCCCCGGGGCCCGTCTTACAGCCGATAGTTTTCATACATCTCTGCCTCCTCCCAGTTGTCACAATTCCCCTAAGAGACCCAGAGTCATTAGGAAACAGAATGTTAGGGAGATAATAGAATGCGTCCAGGGTGACAGGACCTGAGTGGCTTTAGGCAGTATTTGTTCTTGACTCCAGAATTTATGATATATCCAGAAATCTTTGCCACTGGGGAAAATAAGAACTATATAGAGACCAAGGAGACAGGTCAATGAGGAAAGCACTGTGTGCACCAGATGAGAACTGAGTTCTGACCCACAGCATCCATGAGTTAAGCCAAGAGTGGCGGTGTCCATCAGTAGTCAGGGGAGAATGTTGGGGGGGAGGGGGATTGCAGGAAGATCACAGTGGAGAGTGAGCAATGGGACCTGATGCCAGCTTCTGACCTCCACACCCGAATGCAGGCACACACAGGCATGCCACACACACACACACACACAGAGTCATGCCACACACACACACACACACACACACACAAACACTCACGAGTGCACAGGAAATCAATCATGTGCTCTCTGTCCTGGCTTCTAACATAGAGCTTTAAAGAGCTTTGTCATTTCCTGAGGGACAGGAGTGTCTTTTGTGCTAATGAAATGACTCTTGGTGGGCTTCTGGGTACCACAGGATCGGGACTGGTTGCCATGGGAACAAGACATGTGATTAGAGGGTTGGAACTCTCAACTCTACCCCTATAATCAGTCACACCACTGAGGCTTCCAAGGGTGACTAGCTGTAGGGACAAGAACAAGGCTTTGTGCTTGGGAAGGGAATATTGTGTGCCCTAACTCCATGGGAACAGAAACTGCTGTGTCTGGAACCTTCCCTAACCTTGCAATAAGTGTCTTCTGGGCAGACAAGATGGCTCATTGGATAAAGGTGCTTGTAGCCAAGTATGAGGATTTGAGTTCGATTCCTGGAATCCACACAGGGGAAGAAGAGAACCAACTTCCACAAGCTGTCCTCTGATCTCTATATGTATGCTGTGGCGCACCCACATAAAGCCATACCCCATCCCCCAAAAAACAACTAACTAAATAAATGTTATTAAGATGTTTTAAAAGGTGTCTCCTCATCTAGTTATTTGTACTCTTTATTTTTTTCATATGTATTCTTTAGGTTTATTTATTTTATTATTTTGGCTCACGTTATCGCTATATAACCCAGGTTGGATGTGAGCCCACAATTCTCATGCTTAAGTTTCCTGTGTGTTAAGATTACAGATGGGCTACACCACCAAGCCTAATACATACAGACAGACAGACAGACAGACTGGTCCCTGTGTGTGTGTTGTTTTGTCTTGCTTGAAACGGGATCTCACTATGTAGATCCAGCTGGATTGCATCTCACTGTGTAGAGCAAGCTGGTCTCGAACTCACAGAGCTCTACCTGCTTCTTTCTTCTAAGGGCTAGGATTAAAAGTATATACTACCATACCTGCCTATTTATTTATTATTTGTATGTGCATGCACATGTGTGGGGAGGTCAGAAGTCAACTTTGGGTGTTGTTTCTCAAGCATCCCACTTAAAAAAAAAAGATTTCTTTAATTTTAACTTATGTGTGAAGGTGCGCATCTCTGTGTAGGTATGTGAACATCGTGCTGCTGCCAGAGGAGACCAGTCGAGGGTGTTTGAACCTCTGGAGCTGAAGTTACAGTCAGCTGGGAGTGGCCCTAGGTAAGTGAACTCATGTTCTCTACAAAACCGATATGCACTTTAACCATTGAGCCATCTCCCCAGCCCTTCTTTAGACTCTCAAAGTAAGCTAACTGTCTGGCCAACAAATCCATGGGGTCCTCCTGACTCTGTTTGCCCAGTTTTGGGATTACAAGTCTGGGCCACAATGCTTGCCTGGTTTTCTCCAGCTGAGTCCTTGCATTGAACTCAGATCCTGGGGTCCGGCACGGTCATCAAGCAGCGAAGGACCCCCAGTGGCATTCCTGATGTCCTGGGTAGTGAGTTGTATTTGGTTGTTGTCCCAGTGAGAGCGATCAGAGAAAAGGAACCCTAACTGAGAAATATCTCTATCAGACTGGCCTGCAGGCAAGGGGGTTGTCTTGACTGATGGTTCATGTGGGAGGTCCCAGCTCACTGTGGGCATGTGGTCCTGGGCTGTATGAGAAAACAGGCTAATCACATCATGGGGAGCAGCCCAATGAGCAGCGCTCCACCATGGCCTTGGGGTGGCTTGAGTGAGAGTGGCCCTCATAGGCTCACATGTTTGAGTTCTTGGTTCCCAGTTTGTGGGACTGCTTGGGAAAGATTAGGAAGTGTGGCCATGTTGGAGGAGGTGTGTCATGGCTGGGTGGGCTTTGAATTTTCAAACAACTCTTAGCCATTACAAGTTAGCTCTCTCTGCCTCCTGGCTGTGAGCGCACAGCCATGGCTCTAGTGCCATGGCCGCCTGCCTGCTGCCATGCTTTCCACCATGATGATCACGGACGCTAAGCCTCTGAAATTGGAAGCCTCAAACAAAGTCTTTCTTCTAAAAGTTGCCTTGGTCAGAGTGTTGAAGACACCAGGTGGTGGTAGCCCTGACACTCGGGAGGCAGAGCAGGTGGATCTCCGCGTTTGAGGCCAGCCTGGTCCTCAGAGTTAGTTCCAGGACAGCGAAGGCTACACAGAGAAACCCTGTCTCAAAAACAAAACAAAAACAAAAACAAACAAACAAACAAAACAGAAGAAAAAAAAAACAGAGAAAAGTAATGAAGACATCTCTGTCTCAGTTGCTGCCTCAAGGTTCCTGCCCTGAGTTCCTGCCCTGACTTCCCTTCGTGTTGAACTACAACTGTAAAGTAAAACAAAGACTTTCCTCTCCAAGTTGCTTCTGGTAGTGGTGTTTATCAAGATGGTAGGAAGCAAGCTAAGACGCCCGATGACCTGAGCTGACCCCTGAAAGCCCAGGGGTTTATGTGGTGGTGGGGACAGAGCTGCTGTCCTCTGACTTCCACACACACTGTGGTATGTGTGTGCATGTACACTCACACATAAACAAATAAACACGTAAGTTTATTTTTTAATTTAGAAAAAAAATCCAGGTCCTCCAGATTGCGTGGGAAGAACTTGTAGACATGCAACAAGTGCACAAAATTATTGACAATTGTTGAGATAGGATCTCATAAACCTGAGGATGGTCTTGAACTTTGGATATGGTTGAGGATGACCTTGAACTTGTGACCCTCCATAGCCCTGTTCCGGGATTACAGATATGGTCCCCCACAGCCAGTTTATGCAGTAAACCCAGGGCCTGGTGCATACTCACATCCATTCCACCCACTTCTTCCTTCTATAAGAATACTATCTCAGCATCTTAAATCCCAGCACCTGGGAGGCAAAGGCAGGCAGAACTCCGTGAGTTCAAGGCCAACCTGGTCTCCATATATGGGAAGAAGTTTGGGCAAAGACACACAGAGAAATGCCCAGATGAAGACACAGCAAGAAGCCAGCCATCAGAGAGCCATAGAGAGGACTTAGAGGAAACAAAACTGTTAATAAAAATGGGCTTCCGGAGCCGGGAGAAAGTAAACCTTGGTACTGGGGTTGTAGCTTAGTCGGTAGAACTCTTGCTTAGCATGCTTGAAGCCCTGGGCCCACCACATAAACCCAGCATGGTGGACCATGCCTGTAATCCCAGCTCTCAGGAGGCGGAGGCAGAAGGATCAGAAATTTAATATCTTTCTGGTTTACATAAGACATCCATGGCCAGTGTTGCATGAGAAGGTTCTTCTTAGAACAAAACAAAAAAAAGCAATCTCTGCTTGTTGAAGATACCCCATCTGGGGCATTTTGCTTGGTGGCCCTAGAAAACTAATGGATGATTAAGATTCCATTAGTGGTGGACTCTTCTCTACATGGAAGGCTCTTCATTCAGGATGTGGTGAGGCCCCAGGGATCACAGGGATGAAGTTTCTGCACAGTGGGGCCAATGAAGTCAGACAGGGATTTATTGGGAAAACCCAGACTTTGGCTTGAAAGTAGCCAGTGTCTTGCTTTCTTCCTGCCAAGTCTATCCAACACGCCCAGCCATTCTGAAGACAGAGGCTGAGCTAGAATTTAGATTTTTAACCAAGCGTTCTTGTCCATGCCCAGTTGTGTCTGCACTGTGAGTTAAGATCTTGGCTTGACAGGCAGGGTATGCTGGGTTGTGTTAAGTCTGGAGAACCAGCACTTGAGGGGTGGAAGCAGAAGGATTGGTAGTTCAAGGTCACCCTTGGCTATATAATGCCGTGAGGTGGAGACTAGTCTGTGTTACATGAGATCCTGTTTCAAGACAATAACTCCCCCCCCCCCACACTACAGGGAGATTAACCAGTTCCATGAGTGAGCTGAAGTCCACCAATAAGTGAAAGTGACTAGTGAATGACATAAAAATATTTTGAGGCTTGATGGTTGTGCTGGCCAGTTTAGGTCAACTTGACACAAGCTGGGATCATCTGAAAGGCAGGAGGGAGCCTCAACTGAAAAAAAAAAAAAAGCCTCCACAAGATCCAGATTTTCTTATTAGCTATTGATGCGGGACAGCCAAGCCCTTTGTGGGCGGTGCCATCCCCAGGCTTGTGGCCCTGGGTTCTATAAGAAAGGAGGCTGAGCCAGCCATGGGAAGCAAGCCAGTCAACAGCACCCCTCCATGGTCTCTGCATCAGCTCCTGCCTCCAGCTTCCTGCCTTGTTTGTGTTCTTGTTTTGGCTTCCTTCAGTGATGGATTGTGATCTGGAAATGTAAGCCAAACAAACCCTTTCCTCCCTAACGTACTTTTGGGCATGGTGTTTCATCTTAGCAACAGAAACCCTAAGACAAGTGCCATCACTAAGATGTGTTAAAGCCTTTCCTAACCTTGTGGGCAGTATATTAGATAACATTACTAATACTGGCTGCTGTAACAAATAGGAGCCAATCTCAAGGGCTTTACCTAACCAATGTGGGTGGTGTATTAGCATCATTAGCTGCTCTAATGAATAGCCTCTGACTTCAGTGGCTCCATACAGTCAAGCTTCCGTGCTGGGAGTGCCAAGGTTGAGCTCTCTAAGTCCGCTAGTACACATGGCTCACTTCTGTTCATTCTGAGTTTGTCTTATTCCCCTGTTACATTTACTTCAAAACCACTTTACCTTGTTTTCTATGTCTCTAGAAACTGTCTCGTTGCTTTTTCATATGGCTATCCCTGGAGTGGGTGTAGATCCTTTACACTGAGTAGTGAGCCCCTGATGAGCTAGTCTGCAGCCGCCTCTGAAGCCAGGATGATGGGGTACCTGACATCCCTCTTCATTCCAGGGAGTCTGTGTGTGGGGGGAGCTTTCTCTAGCCTTCCCCATTGGCTTTACCTATTGGCACCTCACTGGAGAGATCAGGCCACACCTCCTGCTGACCCCCCCCTTCTCTCACTGTGTGTATGTGTGTGCAAGTGTGTTTGTGTGTGAAGGCCAGAGTTGGCACTGAGCATCTTCCTTCTTTCCACCATATTATGTACGTTTTGGTGGTCTTTGTGTGGGCTCATGAACATGTATACAGAGGACAGAGCAAGACATTAACTGACTGAAGAGTTAGTCTCTGCCTTAGTCCAACAAGAAGGGTCTCCTGTTGAACGGAAGCACGATATTCCAGCTACACTGGCTGGCCAGAAAGCCCTGTGATCCACTCTGCCCTTGCCTAGTGCTAGGGTCACAAGAGTGCACAGCCATGCATGCCTGCCTTACGTGGGTGCTGGAGATTTGAACTAGATCCTCTTGCTTGCTCAGCAGGGACTCTTGCCTGCTGAGCCATTTCCTTTGTTCTGCTGGCCCTGTGCATCTTTGCCTTTTCTCTCTCACTCCTCCTAAGGAATGGCGTCCACTCCCCATGACCTTGCTCCATTGTGAAACGACAGCTCTGTGGATAAAGTTTCCTCTCCTGACTTTGAATATATCCTCTAGCCTGCACCAGGAGACAGCTGCCAGGAAGGAACTTATTAATAGATTTGCCTTTGAGCCCAGAAACTAGAGGCCACACACCTCACGTCCTCACCTTGCCCCAGGGCATCCCACGTTCACACTGCTGCATCCTTGGGTCAATATTGGATTTGGGAGAAATTTTTGATATATTCCTCCCATCACTCCAAATACTACAACTTATTACATACCCGTGTATAGGCTGCCCACCCAGGATTTGTGTTTATTCTTGCCACCCTCAAACCTGCTTTCTGGGGTTTTCCCTTCTCTGACCAGCTATCTCTGACACTGCTTCAGTGTGGCGGTAGCTTATACAACTCAAGCTAAGGGATACACCTATTTTCTTGCCCTTGCTATTGGCTCAAGGGTGAACAAATGTTGGGATCTAGTCCCAGCAAGGTCAGTTTCAGCATTCCTAGCAGGAATATTAGGCACCTGTCCCCTCCCCCTTCTCTTGCTGTATATGGATGTGAGAGCCATGGAGGCACATGCTCTCTTGTGAAGCCTGGAGCTCAGATCCAAGCACTCCTAAGTGATCAGACTCCCTCTTCTGGCCTCTGTGAGCACCTGCACACATGTGCACACACACACACACACACACACACACACACACACACACACACACACACACACACCCCAAAGAACAAAAACAAACCTTTGAAAACAAATAAAGCATCTTGACACCTTGTTCTAGTTTTATTTCTGTTACCATGATAGAATAATCTTACCAGAAAACAACTTAAGGGAGTAAGGTTTTATTTCAGCTAGAAATTCCAGGTTACAGAATAGCAGTTAAGTTAATGCAGCTAGTCATAGCCAGTCAAGAACAGAAAAAAATGAATATGTGTGTGTACTTAGTGCTCAGCTTTCTCTACTCTTATACAGCACAGGGTTCAAAACCAGGGAATGTCACAGGCTGGTCTTCTCACATCAACTATAGACAATCAAGAGAATCCCTCGTAGACCTGTTCCCAGGCCAAGACCTCACTGTGACTCTCTTCCTAGATGATGCTACATTGTGTCAAGTTTATTATTAAATGAGTAACCATCACACACCCCAAAGCTCATACTTCAGATGCTTCCTGCTTTGTCCCTCTGTTCTGGCTGCATTTGTTAGTGTGGAGGGTTGTGTTTCTGACATCAGTGCCAACGTTTACTGAAAATGCTCTGCAGACAGGCTTTTTGATGTTTAATCCTCACAAAAACGGATTGAAGTAAATTCTCTTATTCTTACTTTTGAGTCTGAAGAAATCAAAAGACAAGAGGTTAGGTAACTCACCTGTAATAACATAGGGTGCTCCACTGAAGGCTGGTAAGCCTGATCCCGGAATGTGAGCTTTGGCACTGTGAACAGGGGCTGTGCCACTTAGAGCAAATGTCTCTCCTTCCCCCAGAAACTGCTTTCTGCCTCTAGAGCATCAGGCAAGACTCAGGCCTTGTGACTCCCAGCCCTCTTCCTGATGGAATGTAAACAGGCTCAATTTTGTAAAGGTTAGCTTAAGGTAACACCTCACTGTGTAGACCAGGCTGTCCTTATACTCACAATCCTCCTGCCTCAGTCTCCTGAGTGCTGGGTTCATAGACATGTGCCATTATGCCTGGTTCTCTGTGCACATTCTTTATTCTTGACTGAGTTCCCCTGTCAATATTTTCATTCTGTATTTCTTAGTGGAATTACCTTTTTGTCAGTCCTCAGCAGAGACAGCTCAAGGAGGGGGTCAAGTTGCACTCGGTGTCAAAAGAGTTTATTACTTTCTCACTGCTGTGAGAAATACCTGAGAGAAGCAGCTTTGAGAAATACCTGAGAGAAGCAGCTTAAGGAATGGCAGGCTTTTTGATCGTTTTGTCGGTGAGCACATGTGTACATACAGCTTGGACCCCAGCTGGCAACACTATTTCTAATTCTGGTCTCCTCATTTTCTGCTTCCTGTCAAGCACTGGCAAGTGAGGTACACTGTCTGCTAACTATGGTGTTCTGCCCAAATGCACGGGGCCAAGCACCTGTGTACTGAACCCTCTAAAACTGTGAACACAAACAATTCTTCCCTTGCTTAAGCTGTCTCCAGTAGGTTACCGCTACACCTAAGTATTCAAGGCAAGGAGACCTACAGTTTAAGAGCACTCCAAAATGGAGGTTTGAGGTTCCTAAGCACATTGCAGCAACTGCAGAAGCAAAGGCAAGTGGAAATTCCAAAGGGTGAATTGGGCTCCCACAGGCTGATACAAGCCAGCTAACAGTAACACGCTGTGGCGCTACCTACTGGCCAGAGTAATTTTTGTTCTGATATCTTAATGATCTGTCTGTCTTTCTCCCCTCTCCCCCACAGGACTCAGTTCTCTCCTACCATTACACAGGTCCTACATATAAAGCTCACCTTGTCAGGGCAGCCAGCAGCCACCCGGCAGACTCTGCTTGAATATTTTCTTTGGTATAGATCTCCATCAGGTATAACTCAGCCTCCTCCCCTTCATCCAGAGCATTGTTGCTGAGTATCTAAGACTGAGGCACTGAAATAGTTGCTATTGACATGACAAACCAAAACAAACCAGGTTTTACCACCAAGAAGAGCGCTTCTCTTATATTCCTCCTCTCCCTTGGTCTGTTTTCCCATGGAAAAATTCCCCATGACCAATAAAGACATGTGCCCTGCATGAACAGCTATGGACTCTTTATGGCTCTGTATGTGTGTCTGTGAGCATGTGTGTGGAGGTCAGCTTCTGGCATCATTCCTTAGGAGAGACCGGCCTTACCTCTACAGTTTAAGATTGCGTGTCACATGCACATTGTAACGAGGTCCGTGCAGCTGTGTGTACACAGAGAGCGACTGGAAGAGGATGCCAGGCCCGCTCTCTACCACTTTCCGCTTATTTCTTTGAGGCAGTGTCTCCTGCCGAACCCAGACCTCCCCCCACCCCCACCCCAGCTCAGAGCTAGCAAGACCCAGGGACCCTCCTGTCTCCACTCTTTCAGGGCTGGGCTTGAAAGTCCCCAGGGGACCACTTCTGCCTTGGTATGGAAATACCTGAAGATGAACTCTGATCCTCTGGGTTGTAAAACAAGCTCTCTTACTGGGGAGCCATCTCGCCCAGCACCACCTCTTTTAAGAGCTTCTCTTTGGACCATGGAGCTCATCTTATCAGCCCACATCTCCCTGATTCCGGCTTGCTGGCTCTGGGTGTACAAGAGCATGCCAATATGGCTGACTTTTTTTTTTTTTTTTTTTCTGTAAAGCTCTGGCTGTCCTGGAATTCACTCTGTAGACCAGGCTGGCCTTGAACTCACAGAGATCCACCTGCCTCTGTCTTTGAAGTGCTGCGATTAAAGCATTAGCCAGTAAGCCTAGCTGTGGCTTGATTTTTTTTTTTTAAGTGGGTGTGTGTATTGTGGCAGTCCTTTACCATCTGGCCCATTCCTCCCGACCAGGTAGGAAGTCTGTATCCCATTTCCACATTACCTCAGGCATTCCTCCCAGGAACAAGAGAACATGGTGGAAAAGGTGGCTGATCCTGTCAACTGATCTCATGACAGGTTAAAAAAAAAACAACTTGATATCACAGGTCTAGTTTCAGGGGTTGACAGGAAAGTCTAAGACGATTCCTAAAGAATTCTTTGCTCCACGAATCAAAGGCAACTTAATCCTTTCTAGAAGACTGATGTAAAAATCCTTCGATTTAGGCTTCAGTGTTTATTTCCTTATGCTCTTATAAAACAGATGCCAGTGTTTGTGATTGGAGGTTCTGAGGTGCAGAGAGGAAAAATAGTCTGAGAAGCACTTGATTTTCAAAAGCCAGGAAAGCACTGAGAATTTGATCCGGAACTATTCTTTTAGAGACAGGGTTCTGTCATAGAGAACGTGCGTGTCCCTTGGCCTCTCAACCCCTGTGTCGCAGCCTCCTGGATGCTGGGGCTCCAGGAGTGTACCTATGCATTCCATGCTGGCCGCAGACTCGTGATTCTCTTCCTAAACCTCAGGAACCTCCTTCTTCCATGATGCTCCCTACCTTTGGGGATTACAGGTCTGGTTATAATTCTTTTTTTTTAAAGCTATGGATACGTCTTATTGAAAAACTATCTGTAACATTACAAAGTAGCCAGGTGATGACGGTACATACCTTTGATCCAACCGATTGGGAGGCAGAGGCAGGTGGATATCTGTGAAATGTGAGCCCAGCCTGGTTTGCAGAGTGAGTTCTAGGATGGCCAGGACTACACAGAAAAGTCCTTTCTTGAATTCCCCCCTTCAAAAAATAATTTACAAAGTAGGGGAGAACACAATGTCCCACAGTAAAAATGTTTTTGTTTTTAGACTGTGTTTCACTATGTGTTCTGGTTGTCCTGAAACTATGTATACCAGGCTGGCCTCTAACTTACAGAAATCCACCTGCCTCTGCCTCCTTCTGGAGCGCTGGTATTAAAGGCGTGTGCCACCATGCCCAGCTCAGAAATTAATTTTGTTTGATTGCTATGTTTCCTTGACCTAGAGAATAGGAAATGGAACCTATTAGTCAATGTTTGTTATATGCATAAATGCAAAATGAGTTTTGGCTCAGCCTATAATTCCAGCATTCATGAAGCAGACCCAAGAGGACTGTGAGTTCGAGGTCACCTTTCCCACAAAAAAAAAAAAAGTTTGCAGGATACATACTAAATAAGGATGATTCTATCAAGGAAGAGGTGTCAGCAAAGATTTTTGCTTTGGATAATTTGACTCAGGTACACTCCACCCCTTCTCTGTGTGTTTAAGGAAATGCAACAGAACACAAGATGACTGAACTGAGGTTCAAAGTTAGTCTGAACCAAAACCATCCAGAGAAAACCAGGAAGGGATAATAATAAAGATCTGATTGATGAGGGGGGGAAACCCCAAAAATTCAGGATACAGCTGGAGACCTTGATGAAATCCAGCCTACTCTGGATGTGAGATGGTCTCTATCTGTAACCAGTCTTTCAGGTCTCACCACACACCCATTCTGTGTTTGAAAGTTGCAAAGGCCTTGGATACAATATATTCAGAAAGGTAAGGATTTTTTTCTCCCCAAAAGGTAAAAGGAATTAAGAAGCTGTGGCAGGCAGCAAGGCAAACAGGAAAAAAGAACTTTGAAGTCGGTGGCTAGAGATCAGACCTTTTTTCCTCAAAAGAAACCTGTTTTTCAGAGGTGTCAAGAATAGTTCTCAGAGGCTCTGGGGACATCCAGACAAAGCAACACCCCACAGGGACCTTAATGCTATGTTTGGAAACAGCTCTTCTCCCTCCAAGCCTGCCTAACATCAAAACAGCTTTTTATCCTCGCTGCCCCAACAGGGAGGGTTTTCAGAGCTGTACACAGCAGCAGCAAGAGCAAGGGGCATGCACACAGCAGAATATAACTCAGATGGGGACATAGTGTGACCGCGCGGTGGAAGATGCTGGGACCCAATGATGTGGCTGTGAGAAAACTGTCCACCAGTACGACACTGACACCGATGTCTAGGGTACCTGCTGGGTTGTCAGGAGCCACTCACCGGACCCAGAAAAGCCCAGACTGCTTTGCACAGCCCAGTAATTCTCCTGCATCAGACCCAAGAGTCTTTATTTTCTGGCAAAAGTGCTAGAAAATTCCAGTTCCTGTGTTGGGTGTGGTTGTGTAAGCCTGCCATCCCAATAAAAGGAAGGCTGGGACAAGAGGTTCAAAAGATCAATGCCAACAGGTTATAATGTAGTGGGACCTTCGTTTTGCTTGTTCATTCGTTTTCTTTGGTTTTGGTTTAAAAAAGGTCTAGCTACGTAGCGCTGGCTGGACTGGAATTCATTATGTAGACCAGGGTGGCCTCAGATTCAGAGACCCGCCTCCGCCTCCTTAGTGCTGGCATTGAAGGCGTGGGCCGCCATGCCTAGCTGAGATCTTGGTTCTAGAAAGAAAAACTTAAAATATAAAAAGAAAATAGCTTTTCTACTCATGGTCATGCAAAAAATTCGAATTAAAGTCAGCGGGTCACGACAAACACACGCACAAGAATCAAATAAAGGTCCTGAAGATAGGACGGGTTGCTGGGGCAATGAGGGAGACGGTAGGAGAGGGCTGAGAGTAGTCGGGGAATGACCTCGATTCATTGTATACAGGTAGGAAATTGTCAAGTATTAATAAAAGTGGGAAGAAAGGAAGGGAGGAAGAGAGGAGAGCAAGACAGAAAGACATACGTTCAAAAACAAAACACAACTTGCTGACCGAACGAAGCTCTAAACACAATAATTCCCGACCTTCGGCAACCATGTCCGTCGGAAGTCGGCCTTATAGCGGGCACTGATGACGTCACGGCCGCGCCGGAAGTCTTGGGGAGTGCTCAGCCAGGTAGGAGCTGCTGACAGTTGGCGGGGCTCGGAATAAGGCAGCTTCGGAAGGCTCTGTGACACCCCGGCTTGGCGGCGGCCGTCGGGACCCTATGTTGAGCCTCCAGGCTATGTGTAGGACCAGTCCTCTCCGAGCCCCCTGCATCCGCTTCCTGTGTGCCCCTCTCCTAGCCGGCAGTAACTCTGGACGCAGGCACGGTCTCCCAACCTGCTGCAGAAACTCCCTTATCTCCTTTGAGCCTGATGCATCCCAGATCTGATTGTGGGATGGGTTCCATTCACCACTACCCTTCCCTGGTCCCATCACAGCTGCAGATTCTGTGACCTCTAGTGTGCAAGGGCCTTGAATAATGAACGTATCCGGAAAGTATCCGTCAAGGGAAAACTACCCAGGACCTCACGTGGGCAACCTCACCCTGGGTCTAGACTTCGTTGTGGGCGCCTCAGAGATAACCTAGTGACAGCTATAGGGATGGTAGACCCAGAACTAAGTTTTCTTCCCAGTTCAGCGGCGGTGCAGTATCCTCTACTTCCAAACGCCTTTTGCAATGCATTCTGCCGCTAACACTGTGTTAAGTGTTGCCGTTGTCTCCGCAGCCAGTTCCAGATTCCTGGAACAACCATGTCGCCAGTTACGTGTGTGCCAGATGCACAGCCCAACCGGAGCTGCTGCCTGAATTCTCCGTGAGTGCGGCAAAGAAGAATGCATGCTGGAACAGTGGCAACCAAGAGAAATATGTAATCGGGAGACCTTCTGTTACCTTGTGAGAACAGCCTTTTTGTGTTTCCTCTTTCGTTAATAGTTTCTGGTTTGATTATCTGAGTTATAATTCTGGCCCAGAATCCAGGCTGGTAAAGCTAATGCTACCATTTCTGCTTCTTTCTGGTTGTGAACCTAGCCTTTAATGGCTAAGCCATCTCCCCGTTCCCCCATTTCCGTTTAACACAGGTCTTTGTATTTCTTCGGTCTGGTTCTCCTAGGTGATCCGTGAAGTTGTGGCTCCTGATCTGTTTAATATGCCTGACTCTGGGTGTGGGATCTTGACTACTCGTATTCTGATGAGGTCAGAAGATTCTTTGGGAGGACTTTATCAGTATCTATGTGTTGTAAAAAAAATAATATTTACTATTGATATATATTTTGGTAAAGTTGCTGTTAATTCTAAACAGCTATATAACCAAATTACCACACAGAGATTATGATTTATTTATTTAACCTAGAACACAATGCTGGGCAATAGTTACTCCATCCTAAACCTCCAAGCCCTCATAGTTTCCTAACATTTAGATTTCCCACATTATACTTGCTTTTGTGAAATCTTAGGTCTGGTTCATTCTCCATATCGGTCCAAGGCCTCTCCTCCAGCCTCTGTTCTTCTGCCCTCTGCTCTCCTGCCCTTCTCTCCTCTGCCTCCCACCTTCCTCTCCTCTGGCTCCTCCCTCTCTTCCTGCTTCCTTTCCATTGCTCAACATTGTGGCTGGTTGTTTTATTTTGGCATGTTTACACAAAGTTGAGACAGGTGATGCTTAGAATAAATATCACAATGCAATGTCCAGATTGAAACCAGAGAGTGGGGAAGAGAAATAAGCATTTGAATTAACAAAGGTAAGGTATATGCATTTCAAAAGAACATTATACCAACATCTATGTGAATATTTAAGGAAGTAAAAGAATTTGTTGCTGGGTGTGGTGGTACATTTCTGTAATCCTAATACTTGGAAAGCTGAGGCAGGAGAATTCTGAGTTCCAAGCTAGCCTGGGCTACATAGTGAGACCCTGTCTCAAAAAACCAGGGATTGAGAGGTGGCGTTGTTAGTAATGCTTGTAACCTTAAGGACTCAAACTTGACTAGATCTTAAGTTAAAGCAAAAAAGCTGAGGGCCTGGAAGATAGCTCAGCGTGCAAGCATGAAGTCTTTAGTTTGGATCCCTGGCACCAGCCAGTTGAGCGTGGCTTGATTACTGTCAGCCAGGCCAAAAAATGGTGAGCTGCATGGTTAGCAAGAGACTCTAAACCCTAAGGCAGTACTTCTTAACTTTCCTAATGCTGCGACCCTTTAATACAGTTCTTCATGTTGTGATGGCCCCCAACCGTAAAATCATTTTGGTTGCTACTTCATAATGGTAATTTTGCCACATTTATGAATCACAATGTCAATATCTATGTTTCTGGATGGTCTTAGGTAACCCCTATGAAAGGTCCTTTGATTTTTTTTCCCCCAAGGGTGTCATGACCCACAAGTGGAGAACTGTGCCCTAAGGGAATACGACGAATATACATATTATATATGCGACAGTACAGGTCTGTGAAGCCCTAGGTTCATTTCTTTTTATTTATTTATTTATTTATTTATTTATTTATTTATTTATTTATTAATTATGTACACAATGTTGTACCTGCATGCCACAAGAGGGCACCAGATCTCATTATAGATGGTTGGGAACCACCATGTGGTTGCTGGGAATTGAACTCAGGACCTCCGGAAGAGCAGCCAGTGCTCTTAACCTCTGAGCCATCTCTCCAGCCCTAGGTTCATTTCTTAATACTGAATGGGAAAAAAAGGAACCCATTGTCTTGAGGTTGCCTTGACCAATACTTTGGGATGGAGAGCTAGATTCATGAGAGAAGTACTTTCTTTGCAGGCATGAAAACTAGAGTTCAGATCCTTAGAACATATGTAGGAGCCTGATGTAGGAGTGTGTATCTATGTAATTTTAGCTTTCCCACTGTGAAATGGGAGAAACCTCAGAAACACACAGGCCAGCTAGCCTGGTGGACACCACAGAGAACAAACAAGAAACCCTGTCTCAAAAAGGTGGAAGTGAAGGATGCCACCAAGGTTGTCCTGATAGCCACATACATACTATGGCATTTATCCACCCACACTCAGACAAACACACTCACCTTTAATCCCAGCACTTAGGATGCAGAGGCAGGTGGATCTCTGTTGAAGCCGGCCTGGTCTACAGAGTGAAACCTTGTCTCAGACAACAATTATAGAATCCAAGCCCCAGGATTCTAGTGAGATGTCTCAGTGGGTAAAGGCACCTGCTGCTAAGCCTGATGAACCTGGGTTTAATGCCCAGAACGCACAGGGAGGAAGGAGAGAAAACTCCCAAAAGTTGTCCTTGGCACATACACACCGTGATACACACAGGAAAATAAATAAATAAAATGTAAGTGAAAATAAAGTGGAACATGACTGAAGAAGATACTGTATGTCAAACTCTGGCTTGAGTACATGTAAACATGTCCATGCACACCTGTAGACATGTGCACATACATGTATTTGCACACACAACCCCCACACAAAGTTTGTTGCCCCAAGGCAGACCACGGCATTCATCTTGAGGAAGGGCTAGTGCTCAGCCATCTGGGTGTGACTCTAAATGCAGGAGGGAACCCAGGGCTCGGGGTACATGCTGGGGATGAACTGTAGTTACTCATGCTATGTCTTCCTTTGCAGCCTCCAGCATGGACTTCCTGGTTCTCTTCTTGCTCTACCTGGCCTTCTTATTGATTGGTGTTGCCATGATCTGCATCTTCACAAAAAACCAGTGTTTGAAAGGTCTGGTCCTGCGAGGAGCACAGGTAGCAATGATCCTTGGATACTGCTGAAGTTTGAATACTGTACTAGATGCTAGTCTGAAGGGCCCCTTGGACCTGCTGTTGTGAGTCTTGCCTTTAATCCCAGCACTTGGGAGGCTGAGGTAGGAGAAGTTAAGAGTTTAAGGCCAGCTGGAGCAACATAGCAAGCTCCTATGTCCAAACAAACAAAAAGTAATCTGTTATTTTGCTTTGAGATAGGCTGAATTTTCTTTCTTTCTTTTCTTTTTTTTTTTTTTTTTTTCTTTTTTTAAGATAGGGTTTTTCTGTATAGCCTTGGCTGTCCTGGGCTTGCTTTGTAGAGCAGACTGTCCTGGAACTCACAGAGATCCACCTGCCTCTGCCTCCAGAGTGCTGGGAATTACAGGTGTGTGCCACTGTGCCTGGCAAAATAGGCTGAATTTTCAAGGTTGGCTTTTTAAACAGTGTGTAATGTCTGTTGGGCATGGATGTGAACAGTGTTTGCCTAGACATGGCTGCAGTAGACGGGACATGGAACCAGGAGGAGAAGGAGGACATAGGAGCAGAAGACTGAGCTGTCCATCTTCATTTGACATCAGGCCATCCATTGCTTTAGGGGTCAAAGCAAAATGGGAGCAAGTAGCCATGAAGAGATTGACATGGGAGGAGTCTGGGGATTGGAAGTGGATCTTGAACATGGAGTGGATAGAAGCCAGGGTAAGGCAGAGGCAGCTGGCACAGTAGCTTCTCCAGACTCTGATGGATGCCTTCTTTGCTGTCAGGATGAAAAGGAGAAGTTGTCTACACTTCCTAAGTCCTAGCATGTAGAAAGCGGAGGCAGGCTGGCTTAGAAGGGGAGCTGAGGGGACGGTGGAGGGTTAGGTGGTTAGCGAGCTGACCGTGCTACTGGAAGGCCTGGCGTGCAGATCCCCAGAGCACACATAGACACTGGCTGGGATGGTGGCCAGCCTGTGATCTCAGTACTGGGGAGACAATGACAAGAGATCCACAGGGCACCCTGGCTGGCTATATTAGCCAAAGGGGTGAGCTCTGGATTCACTTGAATGGTACATAAGGTGGGGGCAATCAGGGAAGACATCTGACACCAGCCTCTGACCACGTGCATGTGCACATGTGTGGACACGAACATACTATGCACACATGTACCACAGAAAAGTGAAAGTTGGCCTGAAAGAATGTGTAGTAGAAGCAAGCTCTCTTTCTTTTCTTGAATTGCTTCTCTGTCATGAAGAAGCAACGCCTAGAATGACCACCATAGCCAGCTGCATGTGGAAAATCTGGTTTGTGTGGGAGTGAGGGGAATGAGTAGTGAAGCTGCCCCTTCTGTGATTCCAGGTGTGCTCCTGCATCATCCCGCATTGCCTTCAGAGGGCTGGCCAGAGGCTTCTCCATCAACTCTTCCACACACGGTATGCAGTCTGGTTCATTAACTGTTGACATTCCATAGCTTCTGGAGGAACCTGTGGTTTCCAGCATAGCGAGGACTCTGGGAGTTTCGAGGGTTCTGGCTTTGGAATCTTTCCTCATAGATCATTTACCATTCATCTCTGAGCTTTCATTTGTTGGTTGGCTGTGGTGCTGGGGATTGAGCCATTGAATCATGACTGTCTGGCAAGCTCTCTACCTAAACCACTGAACTATATCTCCAGACCAACATGGCTACTTCATTCTAACAGCCCAGGCTGGCTTGGAACTGATGACATAGACCAGACTGGTCACAAACTCATGCCCGTCCTAGCCTGAGCTTTCCAACTCGTAGTCACAAGTTGCTGTGCCTATGGCCATCATGTCCACTTTCAAGTAAAGGTGCTAAAAAATAGGAAAATATTCTTAAATATAAATAATTTCAAAATGTGCTGCTAATTTTCAGTTAATTACTATTTTAAAAAATATTTATTTTACATGTATGTGCCTGAGTGTATATGTACCACATGGGTTAGGAGCTGGTGGAGGTCAGAAAAGGGCACTATATTGCCTAGAACTAGAGCTACAGATAGTCGTGAACCACTCTGTGGGCGCTGGGAACTGAACTGCAAGAGCAGCAAATTCTCGTAGCCACTGAACCATCTTGCCAGCCCCAGTTACTGCTACTACTCTTACAGGCCCACTGCTACTGCTGCTACTATAGACAGGGCCTGCGTGGCTCTGGCCAGCCCAGAACTGTCCCTGTAAAGCTCACAGAGGCCCGCCTGCCTCTGCTGGCATTAAAGGCGAGCACCAGCATGCCCAGCTTTTATTTTGTCTACGAAACAAACAGAGCCTTACTATGTAGCCCTGGCTATCCTGGTACTTGCTGTATAGCCGAGGCTGGTCCCAAACTCAAGGCAAATCTGGCTAGCTCTGCAGTGCTGGGGTTGCAGGTGTGTGTTACCACTTTGGGCCCTGATTTAAGTCTTACAGGAGGTGGCTGGCCTGGGTCGTGTTCTTCCTGGAGTGGCCCGTGCATGAGCCTGTGTGCTTCCTTCCAGCAACCCTGCCTTCATTGTCTTGCACCTGTTCTTGCAAGCGCTGGTTTATGCTGAGTACACCTGCGAAATCTTTGGCTACTGCCAGGAGCTGGAGTTCTCTCTGCCTTACCTTCTGCTGCCCTATGGGCTGCTGAGTGTGAACCTGGTGTTCTTCACCCTGACGTGTTCCTCCAATCCTGGTAAGTCAGGGGCCAGGCTAGTAACAGCTCTAGCCCTGTGACAATGCTGTCAGCAGTAAGTAGCTGTTCCCTAGAAGATGGCACAAGAGCCCCTTGGTTACATTTTCACTGTCTTTCAGTTTTGAGTGTTTTCTAATTTTAGTTCTGGGCTTTGATCCATGGGTTATATAAACTTCATAATCCACACACCAGTGTGAGATCTTCTAATGTACATTGTGTATTCTGAGGCAGAGCTTTGCTCTGTGTCTCTTGCCAGTCTTGAACCTGTGAGCTTCCTACCTCCAAAATACTGGGATCACAGACATGTGCCACCATACTGGCTTCAAGACACTTTTTAGGGTTTGAAACTTTCATTCAATTGCGAATGACCATGTAGAGCTGTGGTTAGTATAATGCAGCTTCCTTTTTATCTTTAATTATGTGTCTTTTCTGTGTGTGTGTGTGTGTGTGTGTGTGTGTGTGTGTGTGTGTGATAGTGTTGTGTTCATGTCCATGTGGAGGCCACAGGATAACACTGAGTGTGTGTACATGTGTGTGTGATGTTCATGTCCATGTGGAGGCCACAGGATAACACTGAGTGTTATTCCTTAAGTAATGCCCACCCCTCTCTCCCTCTCCCTGGTCTGGACTCGTCAAGTAGGTTGGGCCAGGGCTTTCCTTGTCTCTTTCTCCCTAGTGCTGGATTTCAGGCTTGCATTATTGTGCCTACTTTGTTTCTGAGACAGGGTTTCTCAGTGTAGCCCTGGCTGTCCTGGAACTTTCTTTGTAGATCAGGCTGGCCTCAAACTCAGAGATCTGCCTGCCTCTGCCTCCTGAGTGCGGGGATTAAAAGTGTGCACAACACCCAACCTTTTTTTTTTCCCCCTCCGATGATTACAGGTCACCATACCCTGCTTGGTAAATAGTTTTTGAAATTTAAAAAAAAAAAGGTTTTTCTATCCTTGAAACACCAAATATTTATTAAGTAATAAACACACTGTCTTAGTCACTGTTTTTTTTCTGTGACAAAATACCATGACCACGGCAACTTAGAAAAAACATTTAATTTGGGGTTCATAGATCCATGGCCATCATGTCTGGGAGCAGGCAGGCAGCAGGCAAGCAGGTGGGCAGCCATGCTGGAGCAGTAGCTGAGAGCTTCGCCTGACCCATAAGCCTGAGGCAGAGAGAACCATACCGGGAATGGCGTGGGCTTTTGCAACCTCAAAGCCCACTCACAGTGACACACCTCCTCCAAGGCCACACCTCCTATTCCTTCCCAAACTGTCCTATCAGCTGGGAACTATTTATTCAAATATATGAGCCTGTGGGGGCCATTCTTATGAATCACCATACGTAACTGGTGGGATGTTATTCCACTAAAGAAACAAATAGGGCACTATGTATAGAGCACACTGAAGAGCGGCTGAGCAGTATGTGAATATCTGGTTTCAATCTCCAGTACCACAAAACAAAACAAAAAGATAATGAAGTACATATCACACTACAACATGGATGAAATGTTCTGCTGGGTGTAAGCCAGAAGATCCTAGTGCTGCAGTCTATATTGTTCCATTTCTAATAATTCCTTGTCTCGCTTGTACTGATGCTGGGGATAGGACTCAGGACCGGCTGAATGATCAGCAAGTGTTTGGCCACTATACTACTTCCCAGGCGCAGGGTTCCATTTCTGTGAGTGTTAGAGAGGAGTTGGGGTGCCTGTTTAAACAGTGCTTTTCAGGGGTGATGACAGTGTTCCAGCATCAACTGTGCTAACAACTACACGGCTGGCAGCCACGGACCTGAGCATGCTTTAAATTGTCCCACATCCATAATTTCAGCCTCTGGGAAGCTAGAGCAGAAGGATTGCTTCAAGTTCTGGGCCAGCCTGTGCCACAGAGTGAAACTGCCTTAAGAAACCAAATAAAGGGCCATCGAGGTGGCTCAGTGAGTAAAGGTACCTGTTGCAGAGCCACGCCTGGCAATTCAGTTTGATCCCTAAAACCCACTACAGGTTGAGGGAGAGATCTGCCTCTGCACAGTTGTTCTCTGGCCATCACAGGTGCCTTAGACACATGATACACTCAAACACATGATACTGAATGAATAAAGATGTGAACTGGAGATGTGAACTGAGTTACCTCTCAGCAAGTGAGTAAGGGGCTGGGTGGTGCTGTGTTGGTGAAGTGCTTGCTCAGAAAGCAGAAGGACCCTAGCCCGGTCTCCAGAACATGTAAAGCTGGGAGCTGGCCCAGCGCTTCACCTGTACTCCCAGAACTGGAACGCAGACAGGAGCCCCGGAGGGCTTCATCAGCCAGCAGGGCCCAATGCACACACCTCAGCACGCTGAGCTCCGAGTGAACGAGACTCTGCCTCAAAAAAAAAAAAAGTTGGCTAACAACATTGGAGTTGACCTCCACCTTCAACACATGTGCACACTTACACAGCCTACACACACACATACACACACACATACATCCCGCACATGAACACTGCAGAAAAGAAAGTAAATTTCCTAAAATATTAGACACAGCAGTTTTAGCTGTGTTGTGCTGGTCTGGGTTTTGTGGGCCTGGCCAACCTGATTGTGAGGAACTGACTGATGTTCATCCCTTCTCTCCTCAGGCACTGTCACTAAAACCAATGAGTCATCGCTTCTGCAAGTCTACGAATTCGATGACGTGATGTTTCCAAAGAACTCCAGGTGCTCCTCTTGCGACTTAAGGAAGCCAGCCCGGTCCAAGCACTGCAGTGAGTTCTGCTCCCGGGCCCTGTGGCCCCGCTGGCACACACGGTCTGTCTACAGGGGAATGCTGGCAGAGCAAACACACCAGGCTCTACATTGGCATTCTCCAGGGTTCCCAACAGCTGACCCTAGTACTAAAACATTTTTTTTCACCCAGCCACACTGACCTGGCAGTTGGAATGAAGGGCTGAAATGGGAGTCAGAGGTTGTAGGATGCACAGCTATTGAGTGCCAAGGCCTAGATTCATCCCCAACTTCAGAAAAAAAGGAAATAGACTGAGACTCTGTCCACATTGAACTCAAGAGTTTTGCATAAGTCAAAAACCACTAAGTCTGTTAATGTCTAAAAGTTTTTTGTTTTTTTTTTTTTTTCAGATTTTTCTTGTCCCCACTTGGCGCTCAGCCTTCAGTCCCTTTTTAAATACGTGTGTGCATGCTCACTTGTGTGTGTGTCTGGGGGGGATGGGTGTGTGGCATGTGCAGGTGGAGACAAGAGGCCAATGTCAGGGGTCTTCTTCAGTTGCTCTTTGCCTTATATGTCGATGCTTGGTCTCGTTCTTGAACCAGAGTGTCCCGAGTCACTCAGCCAGGCTAGGCAACCATCTTGCTCAGGGAATCCTGTGCTCTTCTGCCTGTGAGATTTCAGGGAGGCTGCCAAACCAAACCTCCCTGGCATCTGTCTGTGCTGGGGCTCAGAACCCATCATGCTTGCATAGCAAGCCTTCGTAACCTGTGAGCCATCTTCCAGCCTCTCACACTGCAGCTCTAAATGCTTGGTGACAACAGCTGCCCTGCCCCCACACGTCAGTGGTCAGTCTGGAAAAATCTCAGCAAGCATGCCTGTCCTTATCGTCTCTCAAGGACACATCCAGCCAGACCATGCTCCTTCTCTGCAGGGGTGTGCGACCGGTGTGTGCACCGTTTCGATCATCACTGTGTTTGGGTGAACAACTGTATTGGGGCCTGGAACACCAGGTACTTCCTCATCTACCTCTTGACGCTGACTGCATCTGCTGCCACCATAGCCATTTTGAGTGCTGCCTTTCTGGTCCGCCTGGTGGCAGTGTCGGATCTGTACCAGGAAACTTCCACTGGCGACCTTGGGCATTTCCAGTCTGTGGACACCGTCTTTCTTACCCAGGTAATTCTGCACTGGGTCCTGGGGAATCATAAAGCTACTCTTTTATTCTTTAAAAATGTTTACATTATCTTTATTAATTCTTTGAGATTTCATACATGCATATGGTATATTTTGCTCCTCCAAACTTTGTGTCTTTTCTTTCTTTCTTTTCCTTTTATTAAACCCATGAGGTCCAGTTTGTGCTCCTGTATGCTCATAGGTGAGAGGTCATTTACTGGACCCTGGTCGACCTTCCAGGAATCACACCCTTAAAGAGAACTGAGCGCCCCTTTCCCAGGAGTCATTACCCATCTACAGCTCCTCAGTCAGGAGTAGGAGTGGGACTTTGCTGGGATGTTGCCTGGCTGGACCAGGAATTCTGGAAGACACTGTCTAACTCTGACCCACCTTGTCCTCTGGCCCTTATGGTCTTTTTGCCCCACATCCTATGATTGTCCCCGGGCCTTGGTGAGTGTGTGTGTGCGTAAGAGAGAGATGGGGACAAAGACAGAGACAGACAGACAGATATAAATGTTTTGTCCTGTTTATGCTGAGCACTCCCCTGACACTCTGCACTTTGACCAGATGCCTGCATTAGCTGTCCACTGTGCAAAGCATTTTCTCTGATGAGGGCTGAGACCTGCACTAACCTATAGGTAGAGATACGACTTTAGAAGTAGTTTGATACTGTGTCCATTTAGTAAGATGATAACAGTAGCTTCAGCCCTGGGGCCATTGAACCCTTGGGTTCTCGGTCTCTTCCTTTTCCTCTTCCTCCTTCTCTTCCTCTTGCTCTTCTTTTTCTTCATCACTGACTAGCTGGCCTGGAACTTGATATATAGATCAGGCTAGTCTTTGAACTCATAGAGATCTGCTTTTATCTAGCTAGAGAGTTCTGAGATTAAAAGTGTGTGTCATTACACCTAGCTAACATATGGTTTTTTTAAATTAATATAGCTTAATTTATTTATTGTGACAGAGCTTTGTGTATATCACTGGCTTTGAATTTTTGGTCCTCTTGCTTCCCATTCTGGGTGCTGAAATAACTGTTTACCAAAAATGCCTGGTTTATGCAGAGCTGGGGATCAAACTCAGGGCTTTGTGTAGTAACAATTCTGGAACTTTGGTTTCTTAAAACACACACACAAATAAGCCAGGCAGGGTGGCTCATGCCTTTAATCCCAGTACTCAGGAGGCAGAGGCAGGGGGATCTCTGTGAATATGAGGCCAGGCTGATCTGCAGAGTGAGTTCCAGGAGAGCCAGGGCTGTTACACAGAGAAACCGTGTCTCAAAAAACCAATAATAGAAAAGAAAAGAAATATTATAAGAATGTGCTTTTGTTTTAGTCCCAGGTGTGAGGATGTGGGGCTGCTTCAGACTGTCCACAGCAGCTGACTGATTTGCCTTGTGCCCTAGCAGAGGTGTGGATTTGCCAGTTGCAGATAGTTTCTGCAATTGTGTGATGTTTGGAATTCTGGGAACTTTTCAGAGGTTACATGAATGCAAGGGCCCCTAGAGAGGTCGTTGGTTTGAGGGGGTTGTTTTTCAGTTTGTTATTAGTTGTGCTCATAGAAGAAAGAAATTAGAATCAGGGATCTCTCTCCCTCCCTCCTCCCATCTGTCCTTTTTTCTCTCCTATCTAGTGATAGGGGTTGAAACTGGGGGGATAAAGGGCAGGAAAAAGAAGAGTCCACAAAGTAGCAAAGCCTGGCTGCATGTTTGTGGATGTACAAGCAAGTGTTGTTGTGGTCTTCAGAACTGTGTCTGCATCTGAGAGCATCTTCCTACCCCCAAAAGAACACTTGCCACTCCATCTTCTCCAGCTGAAAACCATTCATGTGCTTCCTGTCGTTATGAGTTTCCTTTAACTGGATGTTTCATAGATTCAGTCCTGGAGAGTGTGACCCTCTGCACTGGCTTCTGACTGTTCTACCATCCATGCTGTAGCCTCAGTCTGTTCTTCATTCCTTTCTATGGCCAAGCAATACTGTTTCGAGAATATAGTGTATTGTACATGTTGAGAAGTTGATATTTGGCTATTCCAGTTTTGGGTTATTTTTGAGTAATGTTGCTGTAAAGAGTACACACACATTTCATGTCATGTGGTGCATAAATTACAGCCAGAATGTCCCTACAAGCAGTGTATAAGGCTTCCAGCTTCTCTAGATCTTCAACAACACTTTTTTTTTTTTGAGACAGGGTTTCTCTGTGTAGCCTTGGCTGTCGTGGACTCGCTTTGTCGGCCAGGCTGGCCTGGAACTCACAGAGTTCCCCCTGCCTCTGCCTCCCGAGTGCTGGGATTAAAGGCCTGCGCCACTGTGCCTGGCTCACCAGCACTTTTATTTTATTTTATATTTTTACTTTTTTATGATTTATTTTTAATTTTTTTTAATTTTATGTACATTTAGTGTGAAGGGGTCAGATCCCTTGAAATTGGCATTATAGACAGTTATGATCTGCCATGTGGGTGCTGGGGAATTGAACCCAGGTCCTTTGGAAGAGCAGACAGCACTCTTAACTGCTGAGCCATCTCTCCAGCCCCTCACCAGCACTTTGAATTAACTACCTTTAAAGGTTTTTCCTTTGTTTGTTTTGGGGTAGGGTATCACTGTGTAGCCCACACTTGCTCAGATACTTGCCTCAGCTTCCAAGTTACCATCATGCCTAGTTGGTATAGGAATTTTGGGGTAGGAAAGCTGAACATCCTTTGTTTATTGTCTCTTCTCTGTGACTACACAGTTGCTCTCATCAAGAGTTTTAATGAATTTTTTCCTCCTTTGAATTCTTTCTACATTTTTTTTTGCCCTGCATATTATAAAAGTAACAGGATATTCAAATAATCGAGAAGTAGTACTTGGCTGTGGATCTACACTGCCGAGCAGGTGAGGCACTGGCCACACAAGCTGGAGGCCCTCAGTTTAGATCCCGGAACCCAGAAAAGCACAGTGTGGTGGTGCACGCCTGCAATCCCTGCACTGCATCAGCGACCCGAGAGGCTGCGAGGTGGCGACAGGAGAACACAGAAGCTCACAGCCCAGGCTACCGGACACTGGCGTAGCAAGCAAGCTTCAAACTTGGTAGAAAGCAAGGACAGCCACGTGACACTGCTCCCTGTAGACATGCGCCCCACAGCCTGAGCACCTGAACTCGCACTGCAGATTTAAAAAGAAGTGTTTAAAAAGAGAAGCTACAGTGTAGACCCACCCCCAGCTTCAGTTCCCAGAGGCAACCAACTCTGTAGGTGGTACATAAGCTGGACTCCCAGGCTGCTTTCCTAACACCCTATTGTCACAGTGCCATGCTCTCATAAGACACTAGTGAGCCCCCGAGCCACACTTTCCATACTGGGTGCTGTTGCACAATCTGATTTGATTTGTAATTGTTCCTTGGATGCCTGAGCATGACTGACCCAAAACTTTGCTCTTCCTTATGCATGCTCATTTAACTTGTGATTGTTTTGTTTTGTGATAAGGTCTCTGTAACTTGGGCTTGCCTGACACTTGTCATGCCTGTTTCAGCCTTCCGAGCATTGTACCCACTAGCCTGCACCATCATGCAGGAGAAGAGAGGCTGGAGGGGCCGGCGCCGCTGTCAGCATCCTTGTGCTGGTGTTCTTGTGCTCAGAGACAGTGGTTTGCCTTGCAGGACTTTAGATTGATACACAAAGTGTCTCCACTTACTCGTCTTGTAAACAGTGGACTAGCAAAATGCTGTGTTGAGTGGCCTTTTTGCCTGTGTGAACACCTCAGATATCCTGCAGGAAGCTCTTGCACATACTAGGATTAGGCCTGGGGCTGTCTGTCTATGTTGAGTATGACTCACATCTATGTTAAAAGGTCATATTTGCTTGCGTGTGCATACATGTGTGCGTGAGACAGAGAGAGAACGAGATACAGAGAGAGATAGAGAGTTTTGAACCCAGGGCCTCACAAATGCTCGGAATGCTAGGGCATTGCTGCACCTCTGAACTGTATGTACTGCCTGGTGGGTTAGATTTGATGCAGGGGGTGAACTGAGTGGTGGCTCTGCGCCATTGCACAGGGTCAGGGCTGGTGACACAGCCACCACAGTCTATTTGCTAACACTGGTGTTTTTCTGCCTCCAGTACCTGTTCCTGGCCTTTCCACGGATCGTCTTCCTGCTGGGCTTTGTCATGGTACTGAGCTTGCTCCTGGCTGGCTACCTGTGCTTTGCTCTGTACCTGGCTGCCACCAACCAGACCACAAATGAGTACTGTAGAGGTGACTGGGCCTGGAGCCAGTACTGCCCTCTGGGGGCCTGGGCCCCATCAGCCACGCCCCACATCTACCGGAACTTTTACTCCCACGGGGTTTGGAGCAACCTTCGAGAGGTCTTTCTACCTGCCGCGCCCTGTCCTGAGAAAAAGAGGAACTAGAATGGGAAGTGTTCCTGTGTTTTGAATACAGTACACATCTGTTTGTACATATGGATGTTTCTTTTTTAAGCACTGCTTGTGCTGGTTTCTGCTGTGTGAGTGTGAGTGGGCTTCTCATGGGGAATCAGAAGGGAAGCAGGGCTTGCTGAGTTGCAGTGTTTCTCAGTACCATGGCAGATTCCCCTCCTGTTTACGTTCTGCTAGAACCAATAACTTCTGAGGGCCTAGTGTTGGGGGTGGGGGTCCGGAGATGGCTTATCCAAGGCCATGGCTGACAA
Organism: Pachyuromys duprasi; assembly: GCA_028658305.1. Classification (NCBI taxonomy): domain Eukaryota; kingdom Metazoa; phylum Chordata; class Mammalia; order Rodentia; family Muridae; genus Pachyuromys; species Pachyuromys duprasi. The sequence continues at coordinate 18,010,388 of CM053751.1, forward strand.
GGAGACCTTTGTCTCTACACTGCGCCCTGGGCACCCGAACAAGGACCATGCACACTTGTTCCCTGATACACAAAAGGGTCTTGGTAGCCAGCTGCACCCTGTCCCTACTCTGTTCTTTCCCAGGGGCTCTTCATCACCCTAACTAAATCCTCACGGAGACCTTCCTTCAGCAACCATAGGCCTGTTATTGATTGTACTTGTACCACACTCAAAACCTTTCTGCTCTGTTTAAAAACTCCAATCTTCGATGGGCGGCGATGGTGTACCCCTTTAATCCGAGCGCTCGGGAGACAGGGGCAAGTGGGTCTCTGAGTTCAAGGCCAGCCTGATCTACACAGGGTAGCCAGTGCTACACTGAGAAACCCTGTCTCGAAAAACCAAAACCAAACTCCAATCTTAACTGCCAGCTAGTTCAGTGTAAAATATAAACGATTGCCTATTGTATAAGAATCCTGGAGTGGGAGTTGGGGTGTTGTAGGGTGGGAGGGTTTTCAGGAGCAGGAAGAACGTGGGCTGGACCCTGTATTAGGATTCCCATAGTCCTCTTGGGCTAAGCTAGAGCATAGCAGTTAAGAGGTGCCAGGACTCAGGGGAGAAATTGGAAATAGGGGCCCTGGAACGGAGGGTAGGAGCAGGGCGTGAGTGTGGAGGTGCTTACCAGCATCATCTGTCCCGGCCCCCACCCCCTGGGGCGTGCGAACATGCCCTGGTTGGTGGGGAGCACGAGAACGCTTGAATATATGGTGCAGGTTCGGGACACTTCTGAGAAACTCTTGACAAGGCGTGGGGCGGGGCCTCGTGCCCTCGTGCTTGCCCGTGCGGGCCTCACCGCCAGGGGGCGTCCACGAGAGCGCGCGGCCGCGGCCCGAGCTTGGCCCCTGCGGGCCGCCGTCGCCACTGTGGGATTCCGCCGCCGGTTCGGCCGAGCGGCGTCGGCTCCCGCGGCTCTGGGCGGCGCCGCGGTCGGACCCAGGGCGCCCGCTGGCCCGTGGCGGCGGCGGCGGCGACGACGATGGCCCCCTGAGCGGGTCGGCGCCTGGTAGCGGCGGGCGGGCGGACGCCGCGGCCCTGCCCGCGTCGGGGCCCAGCCTGGTCGCGCCTCTTTGTCTCCGGGCGGAAGTGGGACGCGCGGCGGGGACGCGGCGGCCGCACCATGAGCGACATCCGCCACTCGCTGCTGCGGCGCGACGCGCTGAGCGCCGCCAAGGAGGTGCTGTACCACCTGGACATCTACTTCAGCAGCCAGCTGCAGAGCGCGCCGCTGCCCATCGTGGACAAGGGCCCCGTGGAGCTGCTGGAGGAGTTCGTGTTCCAGGTGCCCAAGGAGCGCGGCGCGCAGCCCAAGGTGCCCGCCCCGACCGTGCCCTCGCTCGGTGACCAGCGCCCGCCCCGAGGTCTCGCTCCCCCTGCAGTTCCCGCCCCTGCGGTCCAGCGGCGTTCCTCAGCCGCGTGCCCGTTTCGAAGGCTTGTGACAGTCGCCCACCAATGATCCAGGCGGTGACTTTGGGGACTGGCTACTCAACATCACTGGAGGCCTCTGGGATGTTGCTTAATAATATGCACGGCTTTTTCTTGTGCTTACCCGTAGGGTTAAGCCCCTGAGGCTTAGGCTGCAGAAAGGTGAAAACGTACACCTTTGGATAAAGAACAGATTTTGGGTTTGTTCTTAAGACGGTGCCTCACTGTGTACTCTGTAGCTCAGGCCAGCCTGGAACCCAAGATCTTCAAGCCTCAGCCTCTTGAGTGCTGGGATTTCAGGCATCCAGTACCCCAACCCTTTACTGTGGGAGCTAAGCGGCAGGTGCAGGCCCTCATCTCTCACAGCTTCTCTCCCGGGCTTGTTTTTACAGAGACTGAATTCGCTCCAGGAGCTCCAGCTTCTTGAAATCATGTGCAGTTATTTCCAGGAGCAAAGCAAGGACTCTGTGCGGCAGATCATTTTCTCGTCCCTATTCAGCCCCCAAGGGAACAAAGCTGACGACAGCCGGATGAGCTTGTTGGGAAAGCTGGTGTCCATGGCCGTGGCTGTGTGTCGGATCCCCGTGTTGGAATGTGCGGCCTCCTGGCTCCAGGTACTGCTCTCGAAAGACTTTACTTCCCAGAGTCTCCATAGACAGGATTACAAGAGTGTGGATGTAACTGGATGTCTGTAGAAGTCTTTTACCCACTCATGATGTTATCGATCATTGCTGTCCAGTCCAGTTTTTTTTTTTAAATAGAAAATAACAATATTTTTGTTTGGTCGGGTTTTTTTTTTTTTTTTAAACAAGGATTTGGTGTGTAGCCTAGGCTGTATTCAAACCTCATGATTCTTCTGCCTGAGCCTTTGAGGATTATAGGTACTGTGGGCCTAGCTTGGGAATTAGAGCCTTTTAATTCACGTTTATGTAGTAAATGGTTAGGGTTTATTTGTTTTATTTTGAAACGGGGTCTGATTATGTACCCTGACTGTCCTGGAACTCAAAATGTCAACAAGGCAGGCCTGGAACTCATGGAGGCCCACCTGCTTCTGCCTCCTGAGTGCTTGCGATGAAAGGAATGTGCCACCACACCCAGCTTATTTAAAACCTTTTACTTTTTACTATTGTGCATGTACTTTGTGTGTGTGTGTGGTTGCCAGTACCACAACAGATCTGTAGAGGTCAGAGGACAACTTTGTGAAGTCAGTTCACTCCTTTCACCCCCCCTTTTTTTTTTTTTTTCTGTTGTTGGAGACATAGTTTCTCTGTGTAGCCTTGGCTATCCTGGGACTCACTCTGTAGATGAGGCTGGCCTCAGAGATCTTCCTGCCTCTGCCTCCCAAGAGCCGGGATTAAAGGTGTGCACCACAATGCCTGGCTGACTAGATTAATTTTTTTTAATAAAGAAAAAAAGGCTTTCAGAATAAATGAAAAATCTATTTCTTAGGCAAAATGATTAGATTTTAAAAGCAGTGTACAGAGGAAAGAGAGATGGCTTAGTAGTTAAGAGCACCTATTGCTCATACTAAGGAAAATCCAGTTCCTAGCACCTGGGTCAGGCAGCTTACAACTGCCTGTAACTCCAGCTCCAGGGTCCATCACTCTCCTGACCTCCTTGAGTACCTGTACTCTCATGCACCTACACAGATACATAGGTATGCTCACCATTAAAAATAAAAAACATTTAGCTATAGATCTTAGGTTAGCCAAAAACTCCTGATCCTTTTGCCTCAGGCTTCCTACTGCTGAAATTAAGGCATGGACTACTATGTCCAGCTGTGACAAACATTTTGTCATTCACAGACTTTTCCAAAGCTCACAGAGGCAGTAATGGTTAGTTTCAATGTGTGCTGTCTTACAGGAATTGTCATTTCCTCAAAGCCACCTCTCCACAAAGACCTGCAGAAGGCTTATGTAAATATTCCACCCAGGTTGGAAGGCCTCACCTCTGCCGTCTAGTGTGGGGGCAGCGTGGGCTAGCAGGCTCGGTGGATCTGTGCTCACATATGTGGGAGGTGGACTGGCTCCATGGGCTTTAGATGACGGAGCCCTGCTCTAAGGGGTTCTGTTAACAGACCTCCCCAGCACCCCGGGAAGGCTCCATCACTGTGTATGTGCAGCTATTACCTGCTAGCTCAGGACCCCTCAGTGACTTGGCCTGTGGCTTCTTCCCAGCGGACGCCTGTGGTCTACTGCGTGAGACTGGCCAGGGCCCTTGTGGATGACTACTGCTGTTTGGTGCCAGGCTCTGTCCAGACGCTAAAGCAGATCTTCAGTGCCAGTCCCCGCTTCTGCTGCCAATTCATCACATCCGTTACCGCGCTCTACGACCTGTCATCAGGTAGGTGCCAGCAGGTTCTTTCTGTCAGAGCAGCTTCTGGAGAACGCCAGCTTTGTGTGTTTATCTTTGAGCAGTGCCCGGGGGTGGAGACCGGGCCTGTGCACATGCTGGGCAAGCATCCTACCTGGAACTGCTTCCCATGCACCAGGGATGACACTGGCTTCTGTTTTATTATTTGTGTGTGTTCGTGCATGTGTGTGTATGCATACATTGCAAGTGTGTATTATGTGTGCGTGCCCACAGAGACCAGAAGAAGAGTCAGATCCCTTTGAGCTAGAGTTACAGATTGTCCCATTGTGGGCACTGAACTCAGGTCCTAAAAGAGCAGTGAGGGTTTTTAACCACTCTTCAGACCTTTGTGTTGGCTCTTTTTAACTTGGAAGTAGGCATCTTTGTTGTGGGCCTAAGCCTGAGGGTGTGGTGTCAAGCTCATTTCCATTTGCTGAAAAGGACCTCGCCTAATTCTTCCCAGTTGCTTGAGTCTTAATGGCGGAAATAAGAGCTTAAAAAAGCAGAGCTTGAGGCTGACAGCTAGGTCCTTCTCCATAGACATATGACCTGCCTCCCCCCAAGATTCATTTTTAATTATGTGCATATGGATGTGCGCGAATATACAATAAGTATGGGTGCCCAAGGAGGCCAGAAGAGGGAGTCGGGTCCCTTGAAGCTGAAGTCATAGGCAGTTGTTAGCTGCCCAGTATGGGAGCTGGAAACCAAACCCAAGTCCTCTGGAAGACCAGCAAGTGCTCTGCCTGCACGCTCATTCATTTATTTATTCTTTTTTTGTTTTGTTTTGTTTTAAGGTTTATTATTTATTATGAATATAATATAAGGTTTCTTTTCTTTTTCCTCTCCCCATCTTACTCTTTTTTTTCCTCTTTTTCCCCTTCTCCTCTTGCTGCCCTCTTCCTCTTCTGTTTTCTTCTCCTGTGTGTGGATGTTTTGCCTGCATGTGTATCTGTGCCTCACATCCATGCCTGGTGCCCATGGAGGCCAGAAGAGGGTGTTGGATTCCTTAGGACTATAATTACAGACACTTGTGAGCCACATGTGGGTGCTGGGAAATTGAACCTAGGTCTTCCAGAAGGACAGCCGTGAAATAGAGGCCATAGAAGACACAGATGTGGAAGGACATGTCGTTTACCCTGTCCCTGAGAACCTGTCCATAGAGGAGGAGATGGGCAGCAAAGCCCAGGCTGTGGAGGCCTGAGCCCCTGCCCCACTTAGCATCCTCTGCCCCTGACTGCCCCAGGCAGTGTCCTCTGTGGCCCGTGCAGTGTGGAATGGCTTTGGCTCATTGTTTTCTCATAATGAGACGGTATGTGTATGGCTTTCTGTGTGAAGGTTTCCTCCCTCTGCCTTTGCTGCCTGCCCTGAGGGTCGACAGGTCATGTCTTGTCCTGATCTGATAGGTAAGCCAGCAGTTTGAGAGTCTTCAGGATCTTTTTCTATTTCCTGTTCCATCCCAGCCCCCTTGGTTAGATTTATGTCTCCTTTTCCTTCTTACCCTTTTTATTGCATTTAAACTTTGTTGCCCTCGGGCTGGAGCAGTGGCTCAGCAGTTTGCCTTGATGAGTTAAAACTTAAAAGTTATAAAACTTGCTGTTTTTATAGAGGACCAAGACTGGGTTGCATGCATGCAGTGCACATACATACATGCCAGCAAAACAGGTTCTAGAGCACAGGTGGTCTCTGTGGTACTGGATAATCCAGTCACTAGGCACAAATGCCACTTGCATGCCCAGGCATAGATGCACACCTTCAGCTGTGCACATGCTACCTTCCGGCCACAGCAGGTTGCCTAAACTGGGGCCTGGGTGTGTGTCAGAAATGTAGGCGGCATTACTCTGATAGGAAGCTCTTGGGGAATGGAGGCACAGAGGCAGGATTGCCACAGAGAGGTTGCAGACCCCAGCTGCTGCCTAGTGCTGGAGGGACAGCCTCGGAAAGGACCATCTTCCAGAGGAAGGCAGGCAGACAGCTGTGTTCCAGGAAAGGGAGCACATACCTGGCTTCCCAAGTGCTTCTGTGACATGCTTGAGCCAAGCATAGGAAGGCACTCTGGCTGGGAGTACACAGCCTCGGGGAGGAGCTGGGCCACAGCCAGCCTGAGCACAGACCATGCTGATCCCAAATGAGGCAGTGTAGCTGGAGACATAAAAACCAGGCTGCGAGGGTCAAATATGAGCCCACCACATGTTTTGTTTTTGTTTGTATTTTGAGACAGTTTCTCTGGCTCCATGGCTGTCATGGAACTCACTCTGTAGACCAGGCTGGCCTTGAACTCACAGTGATCCACCTCCCTCTGCCTCCTGAGTGCTGGGCTTAAAGGTATGTGCCATACACCTGTCTCCACCACTTGTTTCTAATGGGTCTTGAGAAAGTACTCAACAGCTTCTTGCCTCTGTTTTCTTGGGGAGGTGTGTAGATTAAGTGGGTTGATCTGTATAAAGGACCAGGACCAGCTTCTGGCACATAGTAGGCCCTGAGTTAGTGCTACCTTCTGCCCTTGTTAGAGCTGTACAGGAATCAAGCTGGCACTTAGATAAGGGTCCCAGCTTTGGGGCCAAGGTGGCCATTGGCTGCTGATAGTTGGCTGACAGGACTCCAGGTTACTTACTGTCTGAAGACCAGTGTAGCCGTCACTGTACTATGGAGGAGACATGGATATAGGGAAGAAATCGACACCCAGAGAAGGGGTGAAGGATGACAGTTTTGAGCGAGGTTGGTGAGATGCTCATTGTGTAGAACAGTGGAGGGTTTGCAATCCCTTTGGTAAACCTCTATTCAAAAATATTTACATTACAATTCATAACAATTTGTACATTCAATTCATGACAAAATTATAGTTATGAAATGAAAATGATTTTATGGTTGGGGGGTTACCACAACACTAGGAAGGTTGGGAACTACAGACGTAGAAGCACATGCCACCAGCCTGACAATTTGAGTTCAATCCCTGCTACCCACATAAGGGTGGAAAGAGAAGGGACTCCTGCAGGTTGTCCTCTGATGTCCACGTATGCCCTACTGTGCGCGTATGCACGTGCTCACACACACACAGACACACAGAGACATACAGAATAGCCAAGTGTGTGGTGGTGTGGAAGTGACGGAGTTCAAGGCCATTGTTACTTACTGAGGTAGGGGTGTTTGTTTGTTGAACCTCAACCTTAGCCATAGGGTCCTGGGCCCTGGGGACAGGACACTAATCCATGGAGCAGGTATCAGAAAAGAGATAACGGTGGGTGACTTGGGCAGTAGACATGGACGGAGGCTGTGAGCCCAGGGATTCATCACCCACTGTCCACTCCGCTCCTGTCCCTAAGGCCAGAGCCCCTCCTGACTGAACGTCTCTTTGCAGATGACCTCATCCCACCTTTGGACTTGCTTGAAATGATTGTCGGCTGGATTTTCGAGGACCCGAGGTTGATTCTCATCACGTTTTTAAATACTCCCCTCGCCGCCAACCTGCCCATAGGATTTTTAGAGCTCACGCCCCTCATTGGGCTGATCCGCTGGTGCGTGAAGGCCCCTCTGGCTTACAAAAGGAAGAAGCCTTGCCTGTCCAACGGCCACATCGGTCACAAGGTTGCCAAGGACTCGGGCATGGGCACAGGCACGGACAGAGACTCACACCTGCTGTACTCAAAGCTCCACCTGAGCGTCCTGCAGGTCCTGATGACGCTGCAGCTGCACCTGACTGAGAAGAACCTGTACGGGCGCCTGGGCCTCATCCTCTTCGACCACATGGTCCCACTTGTAGAGGAGATCAACAGACTGGCAGATGAACTGAACCCCCTCAATGCCTCCCAGGAGATTGAGCTTGCCTTGGACCGCTTGGCCCAAGCCTTGCAGGTGGCCATGGCCTCAGGGGCCCTGCTGTGCACGAGAGGTGGGTGCGGACCATGACCCCATGGTGTTGGCAGAAAGGACAGGGACCCTAGGCAGATAACACGTTTGTTCTCCTTCCGGTGACTACAGGGGAGGTTGGTAGAAGGTCCAAGAATATCCCCTGCGTGGGGTGCTGCTGAGCTCTAGATAAAACATCTACATGTTACCTGGTTCTTTTGGCACAGGGCGGCTAGCAGCTAGCGTATGCAGAGCTTTTCCTCTGGAGGACTAAGTTTTCGGATGGTGTGTTTGCTCACATGCACCTATGGTGGAGCATGCTTTGTAGCCCAGGCTAGCCTGAAATTCATGGCAGTTTTTCTGCCTCTGCCCTTCAGCAGTAGGATGGATTACGGGGTGACCCACCATGCCTGGATAAGTTTTCCATCTAGTTTCCTCTTGGGGGGAGGACGGGCAGCACTGGAGATTGAGCTAGGGCGTCGTGCATGCTAGGCGAGCGCTGTCACTGAGCTGCAGCCCAGTACTGCATTTCTGCCTAACAGACTGTTGCCTGTGTCCCCAGCTGAGGTTGCCAGTGAGGAGGTCCCCATTTTACCCCAGGTGTTTGATGACTTAGTGAGAGCCTGACTGGCTCTTTGCAGAAACTCAACAGATTGTCAGTAGGGCAACCCAGTTTCCAAGTGGCTAATCTCCTGTCTCCTTCATTTCAGATGACCTGAGAACCTTGTGCTCCCGGCTCCCTCATAACAAGTAGGTGTGCCTGCCTCTGACTGGGTTGCCTGGGACAGCGAGGGGGTGTCTGACTGGGTTGGCTGGGACAGGGTAGGAGCGGTGGGCGGCAAAGGAGGACAGACCCATTGGTTCCAGAAAAGCTGGTCTGCAGGGGGAGAGTTTCCCCTGAGGAGCTTTCTGCAGGGTTACATCAACCCTGGGAAGGGCACAGGCTCAGAGCTGCGCCCTCACTGGAGGGGGAGAGACCACAGCACACTCCCAGAGTCACCCAGAGCTGCTAAGGCAGTGTGCCTCTGTTAGAGCAGCGCGTGGTCATGGCTCATGGGAGGCCGCTGTTACTGTGAGGACCTGGCCGTCTATTTCTGTGAAGCCAGATCTGTGTGTGCTGATGATGGAGTGCTCGGCTTCCCTCAGCAGGGACTTGGCTTCTGAGAGGTTTGCGGGGGCATTTTCTGTGCGTGTCTCTGAGTCTCAGTTTCCCTCTGGGGTGGCAGTGGCGGGGAGATGAAGGATGAAGTGCTGTTTGGAAATCTCAGCCCGGTGTGGCGCATGCCTGTAATCCAACACTCAGGCAGAGGCAGGTAGATCTCTGTGTTTTCGAGGCCAACCTGGTCTACAAAGCAAGTCCAGGACAACCAAGACCACACAGAGAAACCCTGTCTCAAAAACAAAACAAAACAAGAAAGAAAGAAAGAAAAAAGAAAGAAAGAAAGAGAAAGAAAGAAAGGGAAGGAAAGAAAGGGAGAAAAGAAAATGTCATTTCCCTGCCCCATGGGTCTTCCGCAGTCATTCATCATATGGGAAGTAAAGAGCAATGTCACACAGGTTCTGTTCACTTGTCTGAATGACCTACCTCCTGCTTCAGGTGCTCTTTGCCTCTTCCCGTGATCCCAGCAGGGCGTTCTGTGGGGACTGAGAGCAAACATGACAGTGTGGTCATGGTGTCTCGTGGGAGCCACTGTCCCTTTCAGACCCTGAGCATCTCACTTCTGTGACTCTGTCCTTAGAAGTGGAGCTAAATAGTGGCCCTGATCCCAGGTGCAGGGGACTGGTCAGTGGCCATCAGACCTCAGAAGAGAAGGCTGTGTAGCTGCTCAAACAGTAACTGGCTGGGAGCTGGCCCAGGCGGCAGAAGCACTTGATGCTTAAGCAGGGGCTCCCGAGCTTGTGTTCTCAGGACCCACGTTAAGCCAGCGTGTAGCACACAGGTTACGTGTCATTCCGAGCTCTCCTGTGGACAGAGGGGAGCTATAGACGAGCATTCCCTCACAGCTCGCAGGCCCGCTAGCCTAGGGTCCAGTGGAAAACAGACACTGACGGCTGAGGTTATCCTCTGACCTCCATGTTTGCCATGGCACACAGGTGCCCACATTCACATCCCTGAGTGCATGCGGGCATGCATCACATTTACGTAGGCATCATGTACGCCCACAGGCTTCTCAAGGTGGTCACGGTTCAGGGCAGGCCTGTGAGCAGGGCCAGCTGACAGCAGTGGGGACGCGTGGGGAGGATCGCTCTTTCCTCACTCTGTTTGGGCCTGTGACTGTTACTGGATCCCAGGGCCGGTGCTGGCAGGCAGCTTTGCGGCCCTGGCTGTCACAGCCACCCAGTGCCTGCTTCCTGGCTCTGCCAGGCTAGTGAGTCTGTGTAGGAGCTAGCAGGACAGTGGTCAGCTGAGCGCTGCTTTGTGCAAGGTGAGGGAGGGTGGTCTGCGCCGTGGGGGCCCTGTCACCCAGTGCTGTACTCTGGAGTTCTGTGGGGGAGTGGACGGAGTGTCCGCCTCAGCAGTGAGGTGGAGGAGGCTGTAGCGGTACTGCAGGCCGGCCGAGATGACCGAACTGTCAATCAGGGGCCCACTGTGCATTCTCTTCTGCCTCCAAGACAATCGAATTTCGCTTGGAATTGCATGCGTTCTGATGGCCTGGCTCGTCTCTATCTGGAATGTGGAATCTTTTGCAGGCCCTGTCAGTTTGGCCTCTCTGGTGCTCTCTGGGCTATTAGCTTTTTTGTTTTTGTTTTTATTTTTATTTTTATTTTTGAGACAGGACCTGGCCATTTATCCCATGTAGGTCAGGTTGGCCTTGAATTCACCTGGCTTGTAAATTTTTAGATTGAGCTTCTTGCCCAGAGGTCTTTTGGCTTTGTTTTGTTTTGTTTTTCGAGACAGGTTTTTTCTGTGTAGTTCTAGCTGTCCTGGAACTCATCCTGTAGGCCAGGCTGGCCTCAAACTCAGAGATCCACATGCCTTTGCCTCCTAAGTGCTGGGATTGAAGGCAGCACCAGAGTTATTTTAACAAGAATGAAAAGTCCTTAGAAGGGTTGGAGAGATGGCTTTTGGTGAAGAGCACCTGTTTGCTCTTGCAGGGGACCTGATTTGAGTTCTCAGCACTCACATGCAGCTCACAACCATCTATAATGCCATTTCCAGGGGATCTGACCCCATGCCCTCTTCTGGCCTCGTTTGCACTGAATGCATGTGGTACACAGACATACATGCAAGCAAAACAGCCATACATAAAAGTAAATCTGTGTGGGGTTTTTGTTGTTGTTTTTCCTTTTTGAAAAGGTCTTAGAGGAACTTTGCCCCTTGGCTATGCCAGTTCTCTTCATGCCCACCGTCCATTGCTTGAGGCCGCCTGTGGGCCGTGTCCCCTGTGCTAGATGAGGGTCTGTGCGTGCTGGAGTTAAAGGCGTGGAACACCATGCCTGGGCCTAAGCTTTTCTTTGTTGAAATTTGTTTTATACCAGGCGGGCCTTGAACTCAGATATGCCTCCTGTGTCTCCTGGGATTAAAGGCATGTCTGTATTCTAGCCAGAGTAGACATATTGCTGGAATAAAACTCCTCTGCAGCCTCGTCATGTGGACAACCTGCAGGGAGGTACAGCATGGTGGAATTAGGGGCCAGGCACGTGAGAGGGCCCAAGTTGGAACTGGAAGGCTGGGTTTGGTGATGAGAGAGGCCAGCATGAACTCCAGGCATACAGCCAGGCTGAGGTTCAGTACGTCTGGAGAGGAGTGAGCAGAGATCTTGTATCTTCAGCAGAGACTGAAGCGGGAGGCTGGAGTCAGCCTGTAACCTCAGCATGGAGAGCCAGGCTGACTGGCAGACTGAGTTAGGGAAGGCAGATGTGCCAAGAGTTAGAGCATGGAGGTTCTGATCATGATGACAGCCGGGAAGGAGCTAGGGTCTCAAAGCAGCACTTAACTCAGGATCAGGAGTCCCAGAAGGTAGAGGTTTTAGAAAGGCAAGGAAGAAGAGGTACTGATGAGTTTCACAATAGTCTCAGGGTCCTGTCATAGAGGGGCCTTGGGGCTTGGGAGTGGGCTCCTCAGCTTATCAGGGCCTGAGATCCACTGGACTCTGGATCTCAGGGTCATTTGAAAAGCCACCGGTGTGGGGCTTGGGTATGGAATGCAGTCAAAACTCAGAATTGACACTTTCCTGGTGGCTGTGGTGCTGTCCTGAGACATGAATAGGCATTGGCTCAGGCTGGCATGGAAGCTGTCTCAGTCAGTGTTATTATTGCCGTGACAAAACACCACAACCAAAGCAACCTGGGGAGGAAAGTTGACTTAACTTCCACACCACTGTTCTCGTAGAAGGAAGTTAGGGCAGGAATTCAAGCAGGGCAGGAAGGAAGGCAGGAGCTGGTGCAGAGGCCGTTTGTAGCTTTATCCCTGCAGGGCCTTGCCTCAGTCCTAGATTCTAACCGTGTTACTCCCTTCCCTTTCCCCAGTCTCCTGCTCCAAGTTCACCTGCCAGGAGCCCTCACCCGAGAGGTGTTGAAGCACCAGGTGCAGAGGGACTGAGCAGCTTCCGCAGTGCCTGGGTGACAGGCATGTGCTGTCGGGCTTGTACCATTTGGGAGACCAGGCCAGAGGCCCAAGTGGTAAGGCTGGGCTTGAGGCCTCGTCCTAATCTCTGTCCTTGTGTTTGCAGCCTGCTCCAGCTGGTGATCTCGGGCCCAGTGCAGCAGTCGCCACACACCGCTCTGCCCCCCGGGTTCTACCCGCACATCCACACCCCCCCACTCGCCTATGGGGCTGTGCCAGCCCACCCAGCTGCCCACCCGGCCCTGCCTACACACCCAGGGCACACCTTCATCTCAGGCGTGACCTTTCCATTCAGGCCCATCCGCTAGGCTGGCCCTTCCGAGCCGCCAAGCGGCTGTGTGCCTTGCACCTGGGCCAAGGAAGCCTTCAGAAAGAGGGGTGCTGGCCCCATGGTGAGGATCCCAGGAGGCAGCCCTCCAGCCGGCAGAACCCTCTTGGTACTGATGTCCCAAGTTGCTGTTGCCCGGGTGCCTCCTCCCTGGTCATGTTAAATATCCAGATTGGATGGATGAAAGGGAGTGCGCTCGGCCCCTGTGGAGAGCGCTGCGGGTGTTTTTAACACGCCGGTCCCAGAGTGACAGCGTCACTCACGCACAGACAGGCTCAGCCCGCCACCAGGGAATGCTGGCGGCAAGCCGGCCCGCAGGTCCATTTGCCCTGCCTCAGGAGTGTGATGTGTCTGCCACCAACACAGGTTTTGTGCAGCTCCATGAGCTCAGAGTGCGGAGGGCGAGACCCACGCTTGTACGCAGCACTGGGCACTGCTCAGGGACACCTGTCGGGATTCCCCATCACCTTGGAAAGGATCTTCTGTGTTTTATTGAGGGGTATCTCTAAATTTTCCTTTCATGTGTTCAAAATAAATTTTTTCTAAACAGTTTTATAGGCATTATGGAATTTTCATTTTGCGGTGCTGAGCTTCAAATTCATGACGATGTTCGTACTTCCAAGATGGTTTTTCAATGAGCTACACCCCAGCCCTATAGAATATATATATTTAATTACCTTTTTTGGGGGAGTGGGGTGGGGCTTGAGACAGGGTTTCTCTGTGTAGCCTTGGCTGTTCTGGACTCACTTTACAGATCAGGCTGGCCTCAAACTCACAGAGATCCATATGCCTCTGCCTCCCTGAGTGCTGGGATTACAGTCATGCGCCACTTTAAAAATTAACTAATCTTTAAGAATTTGATGTGTTTTGGATGTTGTGTGCAATGTGTGTCTGTGCCTAATGGTTGTGAGCCTTCCTTCATCACTCTCCACTTTATACTCTTGAGACCTGGCCTCAACCTGAGCCCGTGGCTTGCTGATTGTTTTTATTATTTGTGTATGTGCACACACGAATGCTACCGTGTACATGTGCAGGTCAGCTTGGGGAGTGGACTCAGGACGGCACCGTTGGCTGCTAGCACCTTGGTTTGCTGTTTCCAGCTTCAGCAACCCTGTCACCACCCCGCAAGACTGGGTCGCAGGTGCACATGTGTTCAAGCTGATCCGTCACATGGGTTCTGGTGATGTAGCCCAGATCCTCATGCTTTGGCAGTGAGCATCCAGTTAAGCCGTTCCCCAGCCCCTTGTGACTTTTGACCAAAACTTAAGATTCAGCATTTCCACCTGGATGCCCAGATGGCTTCCGCCCTGTGCTTGGTCGGCTCTCGGGTACCAGGTCTGGCCCTCGGGGATCGTCCCAGTACACAGTTGGAAGGGTTAGGCTTGCATCCTCACTACTATAAGGTAGGAATGCTCATGTCCCTGTCCTATTAGAAGTGACAGGTATCAAGAACAAACAGCAAAGCCCGAGAGCCCGAGATTACCTTGTAGAGAAGAAATGAAATCTCAGGGACTGAGCACTGGAAAACCGCACCAAGCCAAACAGCTTAGAAAGCTCTGTGTGTGTGTTTTGAATATTTGTGTGTACATGTGGGTTTGTTTTAAATCTGAAGTTTAAGGTGCATCCAATGTCAGGATGCACTCAAACCGAGGCAGTAGCAGGAAAGGCTATCCTTGGTTGGCAAGGAGCTTCTTTCTTAGGCTTGGCCAATCTTTGCTACTTTGTAGGAGAGAAAGTGGGGGGGGGGGGAGAGAAGAAAGATCTTTGAATCTAATTTTCCTTCTTGTTTCTTCTTTGAGTAGGGACCAAACTGCAGCCAGCCTGCCTGAATGACCAACAACCACCAGCCCTGCCTATTGGGGTACTAGCATTTATATACCCTCTGAAAAATCCCCAGAATTCCAAGTGTCACACAATCGCAGAAACCATCTGCAGCTGACAAAACCACGCCTCTGCCAGAGCACAAGGCAAACCATAGTCAGCTGCTGTGGACAGTCTGAAGCAGCCCCACATCCCCACACCTGGGATTAAAACAAAAGCATAGTCTTAAAATATTTCTATGTTTTTTTAAAGAAACCAAAATTTCAAAATCGGCACTACAGTTGGGGACGAGAATGCAGTGATTTCCCTGATCCCCCGAGTGTGAGCCACAGGCGAGTATAGGAGCCCGCCTTCTGTATGATGTGCACTGGAAATGTCCACATTGCTTTAAAGAAGTGAGCACGGAGGGCTGGAGACGCACTGCAGTGGTAACGTGCTCATCAGACAAGCATGGGATCTGACTCTGATCTCCAGAGCCCACTTAGAAAATGCCGGGTAGTGCGAGGCAGGCAGCAGTGAGAGGACCTGGGCACAGTGGCTGCCGGCCTAGCCGACCTCAGGAACTCCAGGTCAAAAGTAACCCTGCGTCAGGAATAGTACCCGAGGTTGTCCTGTGGCCTCCACACGCATGCACCTGTATCTGCACACATATGTACATGCACACACAAGTGGCATGTGGGGGCACACTTGTAATCCCATCACCTGGGTGGTGGTGGCAGGAGGTCCAGAAATTGAAAGTCATCCTTGGCTACATAGTGAGTTAAGGCCAGCCTGGGCTACATGAGACCCTGCCTCAAACAGCAAAGCAAACAATAGGTTCGGCTCTATAGTCTCCTTTTAAAGGTCTGTCATGGATTTGTAAATCTGTAGACACTGGATTGACGAGTGTTCTCTCTGGAATGTGTCCTTGCAGCTGAAGATACGAGCACTGGGCTAGTCTGGGAATTTTCTTTGGTGTATGCCATTTCAGAAAGACCCATCAGTTCTCATGTAATTTCCAAGTTCAGTTACTCTCTGAGCAGCAAAGTCTCTACTAAACACTTTGAGCATCTAGACTCAGCCTGGCTCAGTGGCGTACGCCTGTAATCCCAGCACTCAGGGAGACAGAGGCAGGTGGATCTCTGAGTGTTCAAGGCAGCCTGGTCTACAAAGCAAGTCCAAGACAGCCAGGGCTACACAGAGAAGAGAGATAGCATTCTTTTGTAAGGTTTTGGTTGTATGTATGTATATATGTGTGCAAGTGTGTCTGTGTACTTGAGTGCAAGTACCCACAGAGGCTAGAAGAGGGCATGGATCCCCTGGAGCTGGAGTTACAGATGATTGTGAGCAGCCCGACATGCGTGCGTGCTGGGATCTGAACTCAGGTCCCTTGGAAGAGCAGAGGCAATGTTAACTGTTTCTCCAGCCCTGTTTGGTATTTGGTTGTTGTTTTCAAGCGAAGGTCTGGTAAGGGAAGTTTTGGTTTCTTTGTAAACTCAGTTATGTTACGTAAACAGGTTTTGGTTTTGTTTTGTTTTTAAATCCCAATTGTAGGATTTTAGTTTGGGCTATAGTTTATCCAAGGCTGATAATTGTGTCGTGCGGAGCATGGCCTTTGCCAGCTGGTAATGGCCTGTCTGGTGCAGCACAGAGAAAGGCGTGGTTGATGGCTCTGAATATATAAATACAAGAGCCCGGAAAGAAGAGGTGTGGTGTTGAGTGGCAGTTTGGGGAGACCAGAGATGGACCTGTGGCAGCTTGGAGCAGACAGATGGAGAGAAGCGCTTCATGGTGCAGTGGCTTGGAGGAGCTGCTTTTGCTGTTGACAGAGAATTGGGATAACCTTAACAGAACCCATCTACCCTAAGCAGCCGGGAGACGCAAAGGGGTCTGTAGCTCCTCTCCCCGCTAACCTCTCCCCTACCTAGGGTTAAAGGGTCGGTGAAAGGGAGGCAGAGGCCTAAACTCCCCAAATAAAAGAAGAGTTTAAAAAAACCAGTGCTACAGGGTCTTGTGTAACCCAGCCTCACCTTGAACTCTGTATAATCAAGATGACCTTGAACTTTTTAAAAATTTATTTTTACATGTATATGTTTGTGAATGCATATCTGCCACCGTGTGTGTGTGTGTGTGTGTGTGTGTGTGTGTGTGTGTGTGTGTGTGTAGATCAGAGAAAAACTTGTGGGCATTGATTTTCCCATCAAGTGAGGTTCCAAGGATCAAACTCAGGTTGCCAGGCTTGGTGGCAAGTAACTTTACCCATTGAGCCTTCCTCCTGGCCTGGTCCTGCAGGGGTGCTGAGGATTTGAACTCAGGTCCTCTTACTTGTGTGGCAGGTAGTTTACTGACTCATCCATCTTTCCAGCCCCAGATTTTTTGAGTCATGTGCATGTGTCCTGATGAGAAACAGGAGCAGGTGTCCTGCAGGTGTTCTGACGTGACAGCAGTTGCCACATAAATGTGGAACACATTTTTTTTAAGTTTATAATTGTGTTATCTGCATGCATGTGAGCACAGTGGCATAGGAGGACAGAGGGGGGCATCTGCCCCCCTGCAGCTAGAGTTACAGGTGGTTGTGAGCCACTTGACTTGGGTGCTGGGACCCAAACTCAGGTCTTCTGCAAGGGCAGCAAGTGCTCCTAACTCCTGACTCATCTCTCCCGAGCCACCTTTGGTTTTTGTGAATATTGTCATCATGGACACTTTTATATAAGTTCTTTTGTGTATATGTCAATTTTGGGATTCACAGCGCTCGCGCACACACAGGCTAGGCGCAGAATTCTTTTGATAAGGAAAAAATAGCTTGAGTAGCTCTCTATAGGAGACAGGCGTGTTTCCTTCCTGTGGCTGTGGTAGAACATGCTGACAAAGGCAACTTAAGGGAGAAGGGGTTTCTTTAGCTCCCCATTCCAGGTCACAGTTCATCAGCATGGAGAAGCCAAGGCATCAGGAGCTTGAGGCAGCTGCTCATCACACCCACAGCCAAGAGCAGAGAGAATGAGTAAGTACACACAGGTAAGCTCACTGTCCCCAAGGCTCAGTCTGGAGTCCACCTTCAGGGTCTTTTGATCATGACCCCATCAAAATCCAACACAGGTGTGCCCACAGGACAACTCACTGATGCTGTCTTAGCTGACTCTAGAGCAGTGGCTCTCAACCTGGGGGCCGCCGTGCCCTTGGGGTCTTTCGTAGGGGTCTCATATCAGATATTTACATTATGGTTCATAACAGTAGCAAAATTACAGCAATGAAGTTAACTCTGTGCTTGGGGGTCACCACAGCATGAGGTATTAGAGGGTTGCAGCTTTAGGAAGGTTAAGTAGCACGGATTTGAAAACAGCCGTCACCCAGGCCAAACAACCGTAAGACACGTTCATCTTTAGAGACTGGCCCAATGCTGTCAGCCGTGCCAGGGTTGAAGACTGAAGGCTGCACTTCACTGGAGAACCTAGAGCCGATGGCTGCTAAATGTGGGTGTCTGGGACAGGTGAGCGTCAACAGGTGTCACAATCTGACTATGAAGTTGTCCCTACAAGCTCGTGCGTTTGAACGCGTGGTCTTTATTCAGCTGGTGGTGCTCTTGCAGGACATCATACAACCTTTGGGAAGTGGGGTCCAGGTGGAGGAAGGCCGGCCTTGAGGCGTACAGCTACACTCTGGCTCCTGTCTAGCCTCTGTTTTCTCAGACATGAGCAAGCAGCCCCATCCCGCTGCCACGGTGATTCCGTGCCTTCCCCTCTGGGAATGTGGCCAGAACTACCCATTCCTTCAATCGCTTCTTGTCCTGTCCTCCCCTCCCCTCCCCTTCCCTCCCCTCCCCTCCCCTAGCAGCTCGGGCCCTTGTGGCACACGCTGTACTGACTTGCCAGTACTTACCATTTATAATAATTATTATTGTTGTCATTAGTGTAATTAATTTTGGACAAGGCCACATATAGCTCAGGCTAGCCTTGAATTTGAGCTTAATATGTAGCTGAGGAGCTGGGCAGTGGTGATGCATACCTGTATTCCTGGCATTTGGGGAGGCAGAGACAGGCGTAGCTGTTATATTTTTGATCTTCTGTTATATTTTTTATCTCTGGCACCTCACCTGCCTTTTTTTTTTTTTTTAAGATTGATTGATTTATTATGCATACAATGTGCCTGCATGTACAACTGCAGGCCAGAAGAGGGCACCAGGTATCATTATATGATGGCTGTGAGCCACCGTGTGGTTGCTGGGAATTGAATTCGGGACCTTTGGAAGTCCTCTTAACCTCTGAGCCATCTCTTCAGCTCCCCCTTCTATGGATTTCGATCTTCCTGTTGTAACTCTTCAAGGCAGGCGTCCCTTCCTGCTTTCTGTCTGTCCTTTTCTTGAGCCTGGAGTTACCCAAGAGGCAGAAAACTACAAGCAGAGCGTTGTGCACCAGGCTAGGAGTCATTCTGTCCTCACAGTTTCAGAAAACTAGGACTGGGTGCAGCCCGCGCTCACGCCTGCGGCCACACTCAGACACCTGTGGAGGCCTGAACCCCTCACACATCTGGGGCCCAGGTGGGGCTACTCAGCTGCCTCCAGCTCTGGAGTTCTCCTCCTAATGGTCCTGGCCAGGACCTAGACAGAACAGCACCCACAGTGGATGCCACCAATGGCGAGTGGTCACTCTGGGCTCCTTCATTCTTACCAGGAGTGGCTGTAACTGCCTCCGTCATATAGAAACTGGCTTTCTGTCTCTCCATGACAAAATGCCTACCAGATACTATATAAAAGGAAGCCGAGGGTGGTGGTGGTGGTAGGTTAGTTGATGGAGTACTTGCATAGCATTTATGAGGCCCTGGGTTCTATTCCCAGTGCTGCATAAACTGGGCACAGTGGCCCATGCCTGTATCCCAGCACTTAGGACATAGAAGCAGAAGGATCAGAAGTTCAAGGGCTACATAGTTTGAGGCCAGCCTGGGCTGAAGACTTCTTCCACGGGTGAATCTCTGAGTTTGAGGCTGGTCTGGTCTATGGAGCGAGTTCCAGGAAAGCTGCAGCTATACAGAGAAACCCTGTCTCCAAAAAACCAAAAGAAAAAAATAAGAAAGAGAATGAAAAATGAACAGTAATGCTGGTGAGTTGGCCTAGTAGATAAAGGTGCATGCCACTGAGTGTGACAAGCTGAATTCAGCTGCTTGCAGCCCCACGGGAGAAGGAGATAATGCGCTGTGGCACTCCACCCCGGAAAAGAAATGTGATTTAAAAGTCAACAAGGGAAAATAGATTTCTAAGTTGGAGAGCGATAAGTAGAGGGTATCCAGCAACCTCCTCTGGCCTCAAATGAGCCTATGGACACACACGATTCAGAGAGGAGGGACGCACACGATTCAGAGAGGAGGGACGCACGGGAGACTGTGGCCTCTGTTAGGGGGAGGGGGAAGGACACACCCACTTTACCCATGTGCCCGCTGCACAGTTGTCCTTACGCTGCTGCCTGGCAGCCTGTCTCCACTTTCACAGATGGAAGGCTATATGGAGCCTCGAGTTACCTGGCTGCCGGAAGTCCGTATGACTCTAAATCATCCTGCCTCCAAAGCTGAGTCCCTACTGCTGTACCTATAGCTCAGCACACCAGCTGTGGCCTTACCCGCTCCCCTTGTAGGTGGGCTGCTGGCCTGCAAGTCCAGCCTCCAGAGCTCAGGCTTTTCAAGCCAGGCTGCAGGGAAGGCCTGCCTGAAAAGGAATAGCGTGAACTGGAGAGTGCTGTAGGCAGGGAGACAGGAGGCCAGGGCTGTGATGCCAGGGGCACCTCGTTGGAAGCAGCTCTGTTTCGCCAGATCTTTAAGTTACAGAAGTTTGTTGTTATTCTGAGTAGTCCAGGCTGGCCTCAGACTTGCTTTGTGGATGCAGCCAAGGATGACCTTGGACTCCTGATGCACCTGCTGCATACTGGACGAACAGGCCTGGACAACCATGTGGGTTTTAGGCACTAGTGGGACGGGGACGCAGCGCTTTTTGTGAGTGCTGGGGCAAGCACTCTGAGACACCCGCACCCGCTTTTCAAGAGAACTGGGGCAAGGCTTCTCCCGAGAACCCTCCAGAGAAGAATTCAGGGACAGCCGGGAGAAGCCCGAAGCCCGTCTCTGCCGGCGAGCTGAGTGAGGGGCCATGCCACCCTCCACCCCTGTCCCTACTCCCCCCCCCCCCCGCAGGAAACAACTTGTTCTATCATCAAGCCGGGGAAACCACTGGGGCCGCCAAGGCTCAGAAGCTGGAAGAGGGGTCCTGAGGAGCACGGAGGCTGGAGGAGGGAAGGGCTCGGGCTGCTGGAGAGAGCAAGAACCCTAAGATACCAGCGGGTCCCTCAGTAGCTGAGGGCGACCCTGGTGGAGCTAACATAGCGTCTACCTGTCTAGCCTAGCCGACTCAAGAGTCTGGGTTGGCCATTCCGGACCTGCCGGGGTCAGGAGGGGGCTTCCCTATTAACCGATTAATTAAGTGCTGATTGGCCCCAATTTGTACCCGTGCCAGGGGAGGGGAGCCCTGAAGCCACGCCTATGCTTCAGAGGATAGTGAGGGTTTTGGCTGGGAACCCCCTTCCTCTTCCATCCATGCAGCCCCAGTGCCAGTCGCCAGCGGTGGCGCACGGACACGCGCACCGCACCAGGCGATGCGTTGTTGCCGTGCGCTGCGCCCAGCACCCGCGGGCCGGGAACGCACGCAGGGCCGAGTATCCTGTCCCCATCCCCATCCCCACCACCTCGGGGAGGGGGGCCCTGGTGAGTGGCAGGCCGGGAAGGGTTAAACCCACAGAGCTGGCGGCGCGGCCTAGAGAGGCGGTGGCGGCGGCGGCGGCGGCGGCGGTTTGGCGAAGGCAGCGGCCGCGGTGGCGGCGGCGGGGGCCGGGGCGCGGGGCCGCGGCGGGCGGCAGGGGCGGGGGACAGGATGCGGATGCCGGGGGGACTTCCTGTGCCGGCCCCCCAGCGCCCCCGCCCCGGTCCGGCCGCTTCCCGCACGGACGCACACCCCGGGAGGGCGGGCCAGCGATCGGGGACCCGGCCCCGCCGCGGCGCCCGCCCCCCGCCTGCCCGCCGGGCACCTGTGGCCGGTGACCGCCCAGGACCCTTGTCACCGGGTTTCCACCGATCGGACCTAGGGCCCCAGAATAGGCCCGGCTGCGCGCCACCGGCCAGCAGGACCAACCCTGAGCCCAGCTCCGGGGCTGGAGCCCTGCCTGCCTTCCCTGTCCCTGCGTGAGAGTCTCCGCCAACTTCTGCCTGGGAACTCCACTCTGCACCTTGTCTTGGCCCAGGGCGACCTCGGCAGCTCTGCAGGAGAAGACCCCGGGGGGTGCCCGTAAAGGGTTGTGCCCAGGGGTGGTCAGAGCCTCCGTGGCTCCTTCTGGATGGAGGCACCTCTGCAAGGAACTGGCTGAACGGCCATGGCCTTCACCTTGTGGCAGCGGGTGACCACACCTCCCCTAGCGCAGAGGCTGCTGCCGGCGGGAAATGCTGCTCCAGGTGAGGCCTGGCGGGAGAATCCTGCCCGGGGGACGCTGCTCTAAGGACGGCTCCTAAAGCCGGAGACAGACCTAGTCAGCTGGCGTGGGGACGCCTGAGTGTGGAGCCCTCGTCTTCAGAGTGGACTTAGGACAGGGATGTGGACCTGCAGCGGTGGGGGGGTCCTGCCACGGGTGTCAGGGCTCTGGACACCTGCCTTCCCAGGGACCGGGGGGTGACACCTGACCTGTGTGGCCTTTGAAGCCTAGGGGACGGCCCTGCTTTGGAAGGGGACAAGGAGCTGTGCTGTGGTACCCTCAGGCGTGCCTCAAGCCTGGCAGCCCTGGAGAGGCTGTTTCCCACTGTTGTGTCAGGGTAGGGACAGGAGGGCCGCTGTTCGCTGAGGTGGAGCTGTTTGTATCCGTCCGGTAACAACTCGGGCTGGTCTGTGTAGGAATGGGGCTCAGCCACCACCTGCCTCTTGAGTAGTTCCCTTTATTTCTCTTAGGACAGCCTGCTCCCGGAGACCCTGGTGTGCGCATCAGGATGGAGCCGGGCAGAGCAACAGAGACCTTTGTGTTGGAGCTGCGATGTCTTGAGGATGGGGGCCCACGGCCAGACACCCTCTCAGGTGAGGGCTGGGGTGTGGAGACAGTGGGGCCCCAGCAAGCGTTCTTCGGTTGAGTTGCAAGCCGGCACAATCCAGACCTCAACAGAAGGAGTTGAGTGGCCAGCAGTGGACTCACTCTTGCCTGCTGACCTCAGCTACCTTGAAACTTGCTTTAGGACCTGTCCAGGAGGCTGTCAGGCCAAGGTCTTGCAGGAGAGGGACACCTTGACAGATTCGGTAGCCCTGACCCCCACACCTGGGCTGGCTCTAACCTTCATTTCCCAGGAGGCTTCCACCATCTCTCACGTGGGGCTAGCGGGTCTTTCTCTCTGATGCCTCAGGCACTGGCTGCATGGCTTCTTTTCCATAGTTCCCTGGTTCTCATATCCTCAACATCCGTTCCCATCTCTTTCCCTCCACCCGCCAGGCAGAGGCACCCATGGTGTGGAACTTCCCGGTCCTCTCCCTGAGACTCATACAGGGGTAGCTTGAGTCAGGGCAGAGAAGCGTCAGTTTTCACATTCTGGGCTTAAACAGTGATGGTGTGAGTAGGCTTGAACAGAGTTAAGGGAGAATCAGAAAGAGATGGTCCTGGGGTCACGTGACTGGAATCCCAGGCAAGAGGGTCGTGGTTTGACAGCTTGACCTATGTAGTGAGTTCTAGGCTAGGACCATATACAATGAGACACTTGCAGAGAGAGGATATATATGTGTGTGTGTGTGTGTATGTGTGTGTATATATACATCCATCCATCTCAGGAAAATTGGAAGAATAAAATAGGGACCTATGAATTGAATGAAGACTCTTTCCGCTTGTAAATTTAACTCTAGCAGGCACACACTACTTCAGGTGACATCTACCTACATGGTAAATAAAATGCTTCTGTGGAAACTGCCGCCCCAGGAAGTCAGAGTGGCTACGTGACCAAGCTAGAGAGGAGGAGACTCACACAGAAGTGAGGTCTGTCCCTGCAGAGAAGCAGAGGACAGGAGTGTGTGCAAGGAGTTGAGCCTGCCGTGGAGAGATGGTCCCACAGCCGTGTTCATCCACCACCCAGCACCCCAGCTGCCCTAGAGAATGTGTTCTGGGGGGCTCGGGAGGGGCTCCGCAGGGAAGGTGCTTGCCTCACAGGCCTAGGATAGGAGTCTGGTCTGGAACCTCAGCTCTCCTGTGGGCGGCACAGGCAGGGAGTCCTCGGGAACCCCAGGGCCCACTCGCATGGCTGTCCTGTGCAGTGACAGACAAGAGACCCTGCCTCAAAGTGGAAGGTCAGGTCCAACGCCCCAGGCTGTCCCGACCTCTACAGGTGTGCTGTGGCACATATGTTCCCATAAGCACACACATGAACACACATGCACATATATACAAGACACTCAGATTTTCCTTAAAATGCACCCAACACAGGCAATTAGAAAGGGTTTTCTCTTTCTAAAATGTAATTATACACAACTTTTTTTTATGTGGTATGTGGATGTGCATGTGTGTATTTGTGCACACGTGTGTATCTTGTCTGTGTTTGGGTGCTCACATGTGTGGGTGTCTGCACCCCTGGAGCACCAGGTTGGTGTCATGAATCATCCTCAGTCATTTCCTGCCTTCTTCAATGGGACAGGGTCTCTGAATTGAACCCAAAGCTGGCCTATATGGCTAGCCTTCCTGGCTGCCTCCCTCCAGGGATCCCCTCTCTCCACCCTCTGGAGGCACAGGTACGCTGCTGTGCCTGGCTTTTGAGTTAACTTCGGAGCTGCAGACTCCCTGCTTGCCCCCGTCTTCCTTGATGCTTCAGTGCTTTCTAGAAACAGCTTGCTGTATCCTTATAGAAATGGCTCATTCACAGACAAGGCAAATTTCACTTAAAGTGTGAGCATCGCCAGGCAGTAGTGGCACACACCTTTAATCCCAGCACTTGGTAAGCCGAAGCCTCAGATTCTCTGTGAGTTCAAGGCCAGCCTGGTCTACAGAGCTAGCTAGTTCTAGGACAGCCAGGACCAACCAAAGAAACCCTGTCTTGAAAAACAAGATGGATGATAGGTAGATAGAAAGGAGAGGGAAGGAAGGAAGAAAGAAAAAAGAAAGAAAGAGGCCATAGTGAGGTCAGAGTTCAGCTTGGAATAGCCATTTTTCCCTGAATGGGGAGAAAGTACTAGAGACTTCTCAGGAATTGGTGTCAGGAGCCCCAAGCTCCTGTGTTGGAATCAAAACCAAGAACCACGCATGGGGCTTGTGTGGAGGGGGCTCAGAGGGGGTCTGAATGAGGTTGTCAGGGGGACCCTGGGAATGTCTGCTCTGTCACTGTAGCCACCTGATCCCACATTTTGGGGTCCCTGCTCATAGCCCCTTAGTGTCTCCTGAGTACATTCTTTTTGGGGGGTGGGTCTGGGTCCAGATAGCCACCTGTCATTTCCTCTCTCCTGGCTTCCTGCCCATTTCCACTACAGGTGGCAGTGGTGGGCGTGAGAGCCAGGAGGAAGAGGAGGTTCAGGAGCGGAGCTGGAGCCGCCGTCCGCAGCCACCAGCACTTGCAGCCCCAGCTGATTATGCTGAGCCAGAGCAGCTGGAACCACAGGACTTGCGAGTTCGAAAGTCCGAGCAGCAGCCTCCACATCAGCTATTGGGATCGCAGCCAGGACTGCAACAGCAGCAGGATGGGCGGCAGCAGCTGCCTCAGCTGCAGCAAGAACTGCAGGGAAACCTCCAGCCCGTGCAGCTTCTGAAACCAAAACCACAGTTGCACGGGGGGCAGCAGCCGGGACCTGGACAGGAGCAACAAGGCCAAGGGCCACAACTGCTGCTGCAGCAGCAACAGTTGCTGATGCAGCCCCTAGACCAAGAGCAACAGCTGTTACAACAGCAGCAACAAATGCAACTACAACAGCTATTGCAGCAACAAGTGGAAGGCCAGGCTTTCCTGCTGCACCTACCACCACAGCAGCCAATGCAGGAGCAACAGCAGTCGCAGCAGCATCTCCAACTATTGCAACAGCAGGGACAACTGCTGCTGCAGCAGTTACAGCAGCATGTGCAAGACCAAGCATTGCAGCAGCAGTTGCAGCAAGTGCAAGAACAGCAGCTGTGGCAGCAGCAACAGGAACAGTTACAGCAGCAGCTGCTCCAACAACAACTGTTGCAGCAGGGACAGTTGCAACCGCAACCATTGCAGCAGCAGGTATTGTTGCTGCAGCCACAGATACAGTTACAGCAGCAGCTATTGCTGCAGCAGCAGGCACAGCTGCAGCAGCAGCTGTTGCAGCAGCAACAGTTACAACAGCAACTGTTGCTGCAGCAGCAAGAACAGTTGCTGCAGCAGCAAGAACAGTTGTTGCAGCAGCACTTATTGCAGCAGCAGTTGTTGCAGCACCAGCAGGAACAGCTGCAGCACCAGCAGCGGTTGCAGCCTCCTCCGCTGGAGCGGGAGGAGGAAGTGGTGGAACTGGAGCTCATGCCAGTGGACGTGAGTTCTGA
The DNA here is from genome assembly GCA_028658305.1 of Pachyuromys duprasi. NCBI lineage: Eukaryota > Metazoa > Chordata > Mammalia > Rodentia > Muridae > Pachyuromys > Pachyuromys duprasi. Next base: position 18,036,267 of record CM053751.1, read on the forward strand.
GCTGGATCAGCAGCGGCAGGAGCTGGAAAGGCTGCAGGAACAGCGGCAGCTGCAGCTAAAACTGCAGGAACAGCTGCATCAGCTGGAGCAGCACCTGGAGGAGCAGCAGCAGCTGGAGGAGCTGCAGCAGCAGAAGCGGGAGCAACAGGAGGTGCACCTGGAGCTGACCCCGGTGGAGCTAGGCGCCCAGCACCAGGAGCTGCAGCTGGAGCTGGCCCCTGTGCAGCCGGAGCTGCAGCTAGAGCTGGTGCCCGCTCCGGGAGGCGGCGCAGCACCGGCTCCAGCCACTGTCGTGGTGACCCCTCCAGGTTACGTGGTGCTGCAAGAGCTCATGGTGCTGCCCGCTGTGGCCACCTCCGCTGTGGTGGCCATCCCGGGCCCCGCGGGGAGCGCAGCTCTGACGCCCGCCAGACAGCGGAGGAAGCGGCGAGCCCGGGACAGGCCGACCACCTGCGAGGAGTGTGGCAAGGCTTTCAGCCGCAGCACGGACCTGGTGCGCCACCAGGCCACGCACACCGGGGAGAGGCCGTACCTCTGCAGCGAGTGCGGGAAGGGCTTCTCGCAGCACTCCAACCTCGTCACGCACCAGCGCATCCACACGGGCGAGAAGCCCTACGCCTGCACCTACTGCTCCAAGCGCTTCAGCGAGAGCTCGGCGCTCGTGCAGCACCAGCGCACGCACACGGGAGAGCGCCCCTACGCCTGCGACGACTGCGGCAAGTGCTTCAGCGTCTCCTCCAACCTGCTGCGCCACCGCCGCACCCACTCGGGCGAGCGGCCCTACGTGTGCGAGGACTGTGGCGAACGCTTCCAGCACAAGGTGCAGATCCGCAGGCACGAGCGCCAGCTGCACGGGGCGGGGCGCTCCCGAGGCCTGGGCTTCCTGCGGTCCTCCAGGCCCGCGCCCTCGGGAGCCTCCACAAAGGCCCAGCAGACCTCTGCATCCGGGAAGCCCTGAGCGGCCCAGAGCCGTGCACACTACGTCATGGGTCTCGCTTCAGCCCTGGGTCATGGTCTTCACCCCAGTTTGGGGTCTTTCTGAGGATCTTGAATTATCCTCGGGAAAGGAAGACTTCCATGTTTTCCCAGAGCCCCCTCCTCCCAGCACCAAGTTCACAGGTTCACTTGCCCCCACAAAAGCCATGCACAAGACAACATCCCCGTGTAGGTGAGAGAGACTGCCCAATTTTGTTCCTCCCTAGGAAAATTGGACGGAGAACGCGCCTGGAGGCAGCTCGTGTGAGGTTTGATCCAAGCAAACACTATCGAGCCAATGGAATGAGCAGCGTGCAGCATGTGGGGGAGCTGGGGAATGAATGGATCATTCTGAATACTTAAAGGAGGAACTGAAAAGTGGGGAGGCCGGGACTTGGCTCAGCCGTAGAGGGCTCGCCCTGGCAGGAAACCCTGGGTTTCCGCTCCAGCAGCACATAAACCGGCTGTGTTGGCACCTGTAATCCCAACCCTTGGGAGGTAGAGGCAGGAGGATCAGAGGCTCAGGGTCATCTTCAGCCACATAGTGAGTTGGAAAAGAGAAAGAGAGAGAACTGGCCTTCACAATGCAGTGAACATGGACAAGGCAATGAATTGTCGTGACTGACATAAACCTTGAAAATATTTGTCAGGATGAGAGGCAGAAGGGTGGGCGTTGCTCTGTTGCAATGCCTGTGTTCCCAGACACTGTCACAGTGTCAGTCAGCTTAACGTGCAAATAAAAGCCAGGAAGCCCTGCTCTGGGTAGGAGGTCAAGCCTTCTTTCCCCGGGATTTCTGATGACAGGCTCTAGAGGCAGGCTCTGGGCTTCTGTGGCAGTACCCCCCAACTCTCCAGCTGTCTGTCCCTCCTGACTGTCCCCTGATGTAAGAGCTCATGACCGAAGCAGAGATTTCCAGGAAGAGCTTGGAGAGAACTTCCGGGTAGCCCTCACCTCTCCTAAGCTGCCCAGAGGCTGCTTAGGTGGCCTGCTCTGTCTGACCCAGGACAGCAGGCTCCAGGGCCAGGCCATGGGGAGGGCTGGCCATAGGAGCCCTGCCTCCTAGATGGGCATGCAGGAAGAATGTGGGGACAAGGCCTGGGGGTTATCAGAAAGGCTGCACACCACGTTTGCCAAATCACGCAGGGCAGGGACTGTCTGAGTGGTACGTCCTTGGGAAAGTGTGCAGGTGGGAGGAGGCCCTCCCCAGCCCCCAGCCGCTTCTCCTGCCAAGTTTTACACATGTGTTGGCAATCGAGAAACAGGTCGTGGAAAATAAAGCGAAGAATACTGCGTGTCCTGTCTGTGGTTGGAACTTTGCATTTCATGTCTTGCCCAGAACTTCTCTTGTTTGTTTGAAACAGAGTCTGGTGTAGCCCAGGCTGGTCTCACATTCACTCTGTAACAGAGGGTGAACTGAACCTAGCTTCTGATTCTCATCCCTGCTCCTCCCGAGTGCTGGGCTTACACAGTGTGCACCACTGTGCTCAGCACATGCAGGGCTGGGGATCGAACACGGAGTGTGTGCATGCCAGGCAAGCACTGCGCCAACTGAGCTGCATCCACAGCCCCAATTATGGATTCTCCTTTTATGAGATTTTTAAAAATGTGGCTCAAGTCAACCTTGACCTTGGAGTAATTCTGCCTCAGCCTCTTGTGTCCTAAGATTACAGGCATGAGCCACCACACACCCATGTGTTGGTGGAAGGAAGGATGTATGTGCCACACTGCAGAGAGGGCGATGTTTTGGAGTTAATTCCCTCCTTCCATCTTTACATGGATGTGAGGGATTGGACGCAGGAAGCCAGGCTTGTGTGCCAAGAGGCTTTACCTGCTGAGCCATCTCGCCAGCCCCTACCACCTTATTTTTTGAGACAGGGTCTCTCGCTGAATGAACTCGAGAATGTTCGTCCACTGGCTAGACTGGCTGGCGAGTGAGCTCATCAGTGAGCTCAAGGGATCATTGTCTCTGCTCCCTGGCCCCCCTCTCCCCCAGCTCTACCACACCTTTCTTCTGTCTGGGTGCTGGGCCTCTAAGCTGGGATCCTTGAGTTTGCACAAGCCCTTTTCAGACTGAGCTGTTGCCCGAGCTCAGAACAAACCTTTCCAAGGGTGAAAATGTGCAGATCTAGGCCAGTAGTTTTTCACCTTCCTAATGCCTCGACCATAATACAGTTCCCCGTGGTGTGGTGACCCCAACCATAAAATTATTTCTGTTGCTACGTCACAGCTGTAATTTTGTTATTGTTATGGATTGTAATGTGAATATCTGATATGCAGGATATCTAATTTGCAACCCGTGTGAAGAGGTTGTTTGACCCCTTAAAGGGGTCACGACCCAAAGGCGGAGAAACCGTGATGTAAGCCAACACTACGAACACACTGCCTCTGAATCCAGTTTAAGATCGGCTTTTATTATTTGTAATTACGTGTAGGCTTGTGTGTGTGCACATGGGTATGTGCACACGGAAGCACGTGTTTTCCGTAGACGCCAGAAGCATGGGAGTCCCTGGAGCTGCGGTCATAGAAGGGTTGAGCGCGGCCTGACGTGGGTGCTGGGACCCAAACTCCAGTCCTCCAGAAGAGCAGCACGAAGCCAGCTCTCCAGCTCCCTCTGAACGAATTTGGAAAGGGGGTCCCTCTCAGTGATGCACCCCATTGCAGGATTCAGGGCTTGTGGGGAGAGGTGAGCTAGACTTCAGGCCCGGCAGCTCCCTGCATGAACAGAGCTCTGTGTAGGCCCTCACCTGCAGTTTTGGTTAGTTAGTTACTTAGTAGTTAGTTAGTTGATCAGTGTATGCCATGGCCCACTTGCAGAGGGAAGAAGGCAGTTTTCAGGACTTGGTTCTCTCTTTCCACCAACCAAGTGAATCCCAGAGGTCACATTCAGGTCATCAGGCTTTACCCACTGAGACATCCTGCCAGTCCTTCCTTTTGGCTTTAGCCAACAGTTTTAGAATTGAGTGATTCTTTAACTTGAGTGAACCGAGGTTAACCCCGTTCATGTGCTCTTATGCATCACATAAATAGACACACATTCACATACTAGAAATCTTGCCAGGTATGGTAGCACTCACTTGTAAACCCCAGCAGGGAAGCAGAAGCAGGAGAACAGTGAGTTCAAGTCCCGCCTGGGCTACATAGGAAGATCTTGTTTTACAAAAAAAGAGGGAGGAGCGAGCCAGACATGGTAGTTCATGCTTGTATGCCCAGGACTTGGGATGCTGAAGAAGGAGGATCCAGAGTTGGAGACTAGCCTGGGCTACATAGTGACACTTTATACCAAAAGGAAAAAAAACAATTGAAATATTGTAATTAGAGAATAAATGTCCACCTGAGGGAATCAGAGGCAGCAGTAAAAATAAATACAGTGCTGTCTCCAAGGGACTGTTAAGTCATAGCAAGATTTGGAGGCTTGCAAAACATGGTGGGTGCAGGACCTGCTTGCTGTTTTGTTTAAAAGACATCCAATGATGAGAAAGTTTTCACACTCTCGCACACACGTGCACACTTTCTAGGTGCTGTAGTTTGGGAAGGGGTGGAATTTAAAAGTTTGTTGATTCTGGACAAGCATCTACATCTAAGCCATGCTATCAGCCTCCACTGAGAGATTCCAAGCAGGGGCTCTACCACTGAGCCACACCCCAGCCCCTCACTGGGGGATTCTAGGCAGGTGCTTTACCACTGAGCCACACCCCAGCCCCTCACTGGGGGATTCTAGGCAGGGGCTCTACCACTGAGCCACACCCCAGCCCCTCACTGGGGGATTCTAGGCAGGGGCTCTACCACTGAGCCACACCGCAGGCCCTCACAGGGGGATTCTAGGCAGGGGCCTCCACCACTGAGTCATGTGACTTCTGGGTGGTAAGGACCACTCCCACCACTGAGTCAGGCACCCACCCTCTTCTTTCTTATTTTGAAACATCACTTTTCCCAGATTGGCCTGAGGCTTTCTCTGTAGCCCAGGCAAATCCAGGATTCCTGATCCTCCTGTCTCGGCCTCTCGAGTGCTAGAATCACAAGCACGTTCCATCACGCCCAGCCTCCAGTAACAATTATTGACCCTTTGCTTCTAACGGCTGGCAGACTGCTGCAGTGACGGCTGGAAGTTCACAGAGTAGAGCTTAGGTTGTCCATGTGTTAAGAAACTGGAGGGCCAGCCCCTACACGCCGCCTCAGGATGCTTCTGAGGACAGTGACACCCTTGCTCTGCCTGTACTGTGGCTTAGTTGGGCTGTTCTGTTACCTGCTGACGTCAGTCTTGACAGGCTGTCACAAACTCACTAGAAGGGAATACTTTTATTTATTTATTTATTTTAATTTGTGTATATTTGTGTGCTGGGTCTGTATGAGGGCACCCCTCATGTGTGTGCACGGGCCCACCGATGCCGGAAGAGGCCGTCAGATTCCCTGGAACGGGGATGGCATGTGGTTGTCAGCTGCCTAATGTGGCTGCTGGGAGGCACACTTGAGTTTTCGGAAGAGCAGCAAGCGCTCCTAATATCTGCACCATTGCTCTCGACCACAGGAAGGAACTGCTTTAAAGCACTTTCTTCAAAACAATATAGATGAAATCTAACGTACTTCGGAAAGAAGAATATACATTTTTTGGCACTAAAGCAATTCCTGTGTCTCTTATCTCTGAACAGTATGTGCAAGGCAAGGGACACAGAAGTGCCCAAGTACACTCAGGTAACAGCTGGATGGCCTGGCGCCACAGCCCCCATCCAAACTCTCCAGCACCTGAGGCAGGAGCATGGCAAGTTCAAGGCCAGCCTGGGCGGTGGAGAGACATTTCACCATTACCATGGCCTGCTTAATTCCTGCTCTGCCCTTCACAGTGGCCTCTGTCAGTGACAGGACCGTCTGCCAATCCAGCAAGTTTCGGAAAACTTGTTTTTTATGCCAGCTTTCCTGCCGCTCACCAATGGGGAGACAGGGAACACAGGCAGCATAGGAAAGGACTGGTCATTTCCATATATTTTGAGATTTCTGGGGTGGGGGGGCACTCGGTTCACATACAGTAGTTTGGGACTGATTCTGAGTCTGCTGGAGTCTGCCAGCCGCAGACATGACCTATCCATCCTACACCCCCTGGCTGAGTAGCACCGTGTGACAAAATTATCCTGGGGAGACATAACATACCCCAGATAGGGTCCCCACGACACATCAAAGTGCTGATTCCACCAGAGTCCAACCTGGTGAACCAATGAGTTTTACTGGGGTTCTTTATAGGAATACAGGTGGCAGTTACTTAAGGGGCAGAAATGACTCAAAGACAGCTGCACCACTGAAGGGCACCCCAGCACAGGTGACAGCTCACAAAACTGGGACCTGGAGCACACTGCACAGCCCACAGGCAGCTCAACAAGTTGGAGGGTGTCCTTTCCAAGGGACCCTGGTCTAAACCTCTTCCAGGCAGCTCAGCTGGCTTATTTATCTTCCAAGCAGCTGATCTGTTCTCAGAGTCTTCTTTGCAGCTCAGCTTTCCTGAGTCTTCCTCACTGGTCTGTTCTGCTAGTCACAGAGAGAACGTTCCACTTTTATTGCTTATTCTGGCAGGAAGGGGTCTAGTGAATCTAGTCAGTTTCAGGGACTTCCTGAAGCTATTTTGAGGTGTTTACCTTTCTGCTTAAGGAGCTCCCTGCAGGATAGAATGTTTTAATCTTGGAGGAAACTGTTACACAAGACTTTCCTCAGGCTTCTGATCTCTGAGCCTTGGAGGGGCTAACTATAGCGATCTACCTCTAACTAAGGAGTAGGCCGCCATGCCACAGTGACGGTCGCTTGTTCTCGGGAGCTTCGCCAGTAGTTGAGTTGAGGCTGGCAAAGACAGTGATCCACAGGCTAAATTCACATGTTGAGAAGGAGGTTTGACCGGAACACCACATCCATTTAGGAAAAGCACAGAAGTTGCTTCCCCGATGGGACCAGTGATTCCCCCAGGTTTTTGTCTTGGTCACAATAGTAGACATGAACCCCCCTCCTGTGGAGTGGGTTTTAAATCTGCCGGGAAGGCTGCTGGCCTTATCTGCCATAGTCCAGCCAATAGTGCCTGAGCAGCACAGCCTCCCTGGCATGACCTTGTTTCAGCACTAGGGGGCCGTGGCCAAGTAGGAATGTTGATGACGGCTCCCGGACAGCAGCCTGCATGGTTCACTCTGGCATGTGAAAAGCAGCCAGCGGGACGGGAGTTTCCAGTGAAGTCCCAGCTTAATTTCTCCATGTCCCACAGTCACAGCGTGCGCATTCGCTGCCTTCGGGAATGGGGTTTCACCGTCTACTTCTGGCACACCGCCCACAGCAGTAGCAATGGCCTTTATGGTTTGCGGAGTCCAAGTGGCTTCCCTAGCCAATAGCTCACGGGGAGGTAGCCCACCCCTGGCGCTGGGGCTTTCATTCAGGAATCTTATGGCTTCTGGTGGTGTCCTTCTGACCCATGCAGGGTACCTTGTGGCTGCTCCCCCCTTTCAATGAACCCAGCCCTGGTAGGGCCACAAGGTGAGCGGAAGTACTATCATACCTGGTTGCCTCAAATCTGCAGGACACCTAGAGGGCTAGCATTATGTCATCAACATAACAGCCCTCTTCCGGGACAAGGCAGCATCCCAAACCGCTATCCTGTAACGGAGGCAACCGTGATGAGGCGCCCTGAGAGTGTCCTATCAGAAGTCTGTCGTCATCTGTTCTCAGCAGGTCTAGGTGAGCCCGGAGGTTCGCAGCTTCGAAGGTGCTGAAATCAGACACGAGCTAGGCCTGATCCAGCACGATGGCTCCATCCCTCTGCATCCGTTGCTTCTTCCACAGGTCAGGGCTGGGTATAGGAATGGAAAAATGGAGCCATTCTCCTAGTACATTTCCATGTCCTGGCGCTCTTCCCCAGAGCCTCCCGACATTTCTCCAGCCCTGACAAACCTCATTGGGCCTCCCTTAATCTGCTTGGACCTACGCAGGGCCAAAGGTGAATGAAGGTGACCCTGCTGCACCTGCTGCACCTGCTGGCCCCCTGGGTGGGAACGGCCCTGGGTAGCCTCTGGAGTGCTAGCCTCAGGATTTACCACACCTGACTGTTCTGGGGTGTTCCCATCTAACCATCTGGATCCTAAGCATAACCGATTGCTGGAGGGAAATAAACCCTCCTTAGTGTAGGGGTGGTGACCCACTTCCGGAACAGGCTTGGCCGTCTTCACTTTTATTGTTCTGTCTTCTGTGGGTTGCTCCTCAGGCTCCTCTGGACTTTAAAGCCTTCAGAAGCCCCTCAGCACACAATCTGGCGATCGTTTTTTTTTTTTCCTTAGGGACTCCAGCTGCACACAAATCTTGCCACATTTGTCTTTGAGGAACCCAGGCCTCTTCCCTTGCTTTATCACTTTACTAGCTGCCCCAGGCTGTTCCCTCACACCATGAGCTCTGTTCACATGCTGGTCTAAGTCGTTCAGATCTGCCAAAGTCTTCCCTGCTTTATAAACATCTGGCTTCACGAACGGACCCAGCAAAGCCGCTAACACTCCATACCAGCCTCTCGGCCCCTGCTAGATCGGCTTTTTGCTTAACTCCTCTGTGAACACAGGTCTATCTGGCCCTGTGAACTGGGGTTCAAATGCAACACTTCTTGCTGTTATTCCTGGTTTCCTCAACAGCACTGGCCCCTCCTTTACGGTCCTCTAACCCTGATAGTTATGGGACCTCAGACAGAGATACCCAAGTGTTCCTAATGGCTCTGATAAGCCAGCCCATTGGGCTGATTTCCCTGACACTGTCTCGGGTCATGCAGCCGTTAGCAGGGTTGGGAAGTTACATTGCCCAGTTTCCCTGCCTCCGCAGCCGTCAGGCTGATCCCATCCACTCTCAAGTGCCACAGGCTCACGAGCCAAGCTACAATGAGCTCTTTCATTGCTTGTTTAAGAGTCTTCCCCAATTCCAGCAGCTCAGGCGCCGAATATTCCAGGATCACCAGTCTCTGGCCCTGAGCCATCACTAATGCATCTGTATTAGAGTATAGATTTTCCTTTTTTTTCTGTTGAAGCCCAGACCTGAGGGGTATTTTCGGTTGCTTTTACCACGCTTTCTTCCTTCTCACTCCTTGAATCTCCCCTGGATCCCAAGTTCTCGGATCCCAAGAAGGGCTTCTGAGCATGGATCTAACATACACTCACTTTTCCTTCCACCCCTTCCAAGCCTTGACTCCCGAGGGTCAAGCCAACCCCTCCACCCACCTTCTCATTTCTCTAATGTACTTGCCAGGTCAGAGGCTAACTAAGACAGAGGATGCTGCCACACCCCCTTTCCTGTTGCAGATCCTCCTTCGAGGGTATTCCTGCCTGGCTGCCGTCTCAGCCACGGCTGCATTGCTGACCACACGCAACGGCGGCCATGAGCTCCACGCTTGAGCACTGATCTCATCCTGCAGCATTCCTTCTAAACCTTAGCTGTTTTCAGGCCACCTCCATATTCCCGCGCTAGACCCCACTCCAGGAGCAGCGAGTGCTCCGGACCCCCGAGCCATCTCTCCAGCCCCCGGAGTGCCACTTGGAAAAAGAAGTTAACACGCCTGTGGCCAGGATGTAGCTCAGCTGGCAGGAGGCTTACCTAGCGTATCCGAAGCCCTTGGTTTGATCCCCAACACTCATAAACTGGGCACAGTGGCACATGCTTGTGATCCCAGCACTTGGAGGCAGGAGGATCAGGGACAAGTTTTATGCCAGGCTTAGCTACAGGAGACCTCCCCCCCCCCCCCCCCGCCAACACACACACACAGATTAGAGCTGGGGAAATGGTTTCGTGGGTAAGAAAACTCGCTACATAAGCATTAGAACCCGGGTTTGAATGTTAGAACCCATGTGAAAAGCTGTGCAGGTACCCGCAGCCCCAGTGCTATAGAGAATGGAGACAGGGGGTCACCGGAGCTCGCTGGCTGCCAGCCCAGCTCCAGATTCAGTGAAGGATCCCGTCTCAAGGGAACAAGGCAGAGAGCACTAGAGTAGGCCACACAACATCCTCTCGTGGCCTCTGAGCATGGGGATACAGTATGCAGAAACTGCACAGACACACACACACCACACATGCACGCACGTGCCAGCACACACACAAACTCAAAGTAAAAATGCTAAAATCACATTTCATTTTGGGCAGAGACCTGAGGATAGAACCAGCTTAATTAGGAACACAACATGGACTATTCGGACAAGGAGCAGGGGTCGGGCAGGTGTCCACAGAGGGGAACAGACTAAGAACTGGGGGGGGGGGTTCTGGCGAACCAGATGGAGGCTGGTGCCTGTGGAGGCAAGTTGGGTGACAAGCTATCAATCCCTTAGGGGTGGTGGGAGGGTTCCATCAGGTTCGGAGGGTGGGGCTTCTGGATAAACTGACTGGACCAGATTTTTGCTGGACTAGCCGGGGTGTGCAATGATGCTGCAGAGGTACAGACATTGAGTCAGAGTTGAGGAGTCTCAGAGGGGCCTCTTGGCCATGCCTTTGTCTTCAGGCAAGACTCGTCACCCCTGTCTGTTCCTTTCCGCTTCTTGGCAGGGACCTGGAATTGGTCCAACCCTGTCTGTTGGGCCCTCTGATCACCCTCATTTGTACCCATCGAGAGAAGAGCTGCCCTCCTTCCTTTAGACGGCCCTGAGCACGCCCAGCCTCAGCGACTGTGCACCTTGCCGCCTTGCCAGTGTTCAGTGTTCTCAGCTGGCCTGTCACGGTGGATTTGGTTGCCTGGGCAGGGCAGCAGGGGCAGATGCGGACATGCTGGGAGGATGGGACAGGAAGTGGGGCTTCCTCCAAGGGAAAGATGGTCTCTCATGCTGGTGTCAACCAACCACACTGCAGACCTGGGACATTTGGAGTTCTAAACGGGGGTGTGTGTGTCTGTTTCTTGTTGAATGGTTTCCATTTTCGGAGCGTGTCACTTTTCCCTCAAGGTCACCTCAACTGCTCTGATGTGTGTGTGTGTGTGTGTACCTACAGGTGCACTTGTGTACATGGATAAATGACCATGTGGAGTCCAGAAGCTGATGTTGCTTTTCTTGACCATTCTCCAGCTTAGTTTTTGAGGCAGGGTCACTCACTGAACTTGGAGTCCATTCATTCAGCTGGACTGGCTGGCCACTGAGCTGCAGCAATCCTGTCTTCCTCCTCTCTCTCTTATTATCAGACAGGGTATCTTATTCGACCTAGAGTTCGTTGGTTTGTCTAGACTGGCTGCCGGCAAACGCCAGGCATCTTCTCTCATCTTCCTTTCCCCAGGGTTGGAATTACACGTGATGGAATTACACAGTGCCACCACACCTGACTTCTCTGTGGGTGCTGGGGATCGAACCCGGATCCTCATGCCTGCATGCCATCCCTTTTGTCCGCCTGGCCACTGCACCACCTCAACAGCTTTTGGATGTCTTCCTGCTGCTCCCCAGGATTCCCATATCACACCCTCACTAGCTTGGCAAACCATGACCTTTCTGCTGTCCACTATGTTGGGGCTCCCTGAATCACCCCAAGCTCCCACCTCAGGCTGTCACCTAGAGCCTACTGTGCCCCAGTCTCTGGCCACCTGTCAGGCTGGAGTGAAGTGCTTACTACCTGTGCCAGGGAGGCCTGGAGACCTACTTGACTGTCTTTATCTCAGCTCTTTGCATGGGGTTCGGGGGGGGGGTTGTGCCTCATAGTCACTTTTGGATTTTGATTCCCTGAGGTGCGCTGTGGCTTCACTGCTTTGTGACAAGCTGTGCCCCTCCCCCAACACCCTGTTTCTGATGGTGCCACTGTGTGGAAGCCTAAGCTCAGAAAGCAGGGAAACAGGAGAGTCGGAGTCTCTCACTGGGACCTGAGTGTGAGCCCAATTAGGCTGGGCTGGCTGCCCACTGAGGCCCAGGGATCCTTCTAGCTCTGCTTCTCTGACACAAGGTGTGCAAGCATGTGTCATTTTATGTTGGGGTTCAGGATGAAAGTCAGGTCCTCATGCTTGGCATAGCAAAGTCTTTCCCTACCATGCCGTCTCCCCAGCCCCACAGCTGCTCTTCTTGCTTCTGCTCTTTTGGGGTGCACAGGCCTGGGCAGGCATCGCCCCCAGGCTGTCAGTCCCCTCCCTCCTCTGGCTCTGTATGCATCTGGTGGCAGTTGGACAGGTCCATGATAAGGGCATGCTCCATCTCCTTTTTTCCCTCTCAGGAATCTATCATCTGCTTTTGGTTTCCCACAGCATGAGGCTGGCTCCTCTTCCCTTCCCTGGGTTCTAGCCTGGAGGGTATCCTGCAGCGAGGCAGGTGGTTGGCAAGCCGTGGGCCTAGCTACATCCCAGCTCATGTCAAAAGTGGCACCGGGCAGGTAGGAGGAAGCACACCTGGAATCCCAGCTAGTGGGAGCAGGAGAATCGCAAGGTCAAGGCCATCCTGGGCTACACAGCGAGACACCTGCTCGGGTACTTTTTCTCCTGCTGTAATAAATCACTCTAGCCAAAAGCATCTTACAGGGGAAGGGTTTATTTGGGCCAGCAAGTTACAGTCCATCTTCACAGGAAGCCAAGGCAGAAGCTCAAGGCAGGAACTGAAGCAGGAACGGAATAGGAAAATGGCTTACCTTGTTCAGCTACCTTTTCTACACAGTTCAGGCCCTTCTGCCTAGAGGTGGCTCCGCCCATAGTGGGCTGGGCCCTCCCACATCAACTGGCAATCAAAACAAAACAAAAAACCCCAAAAAACGCAGAGCATGCCCACAGGCCAATCTGATGGAAGATCCCTCATGAGAGTGTATACCATGCTTGTTTGAACTTTCAGTCTCCCAAACTGTGAACTAAATACACCTGTTTTCCTTATTCCCTTCCCCTCTAAAAAAGTGGCCTCAAATTCCACCCAGCCGCTGTAGGGAATACGAATGTCTTATCTGTTGTTTTGCTTTTGAAGGAACTAGGGATGAAATCAGAAGCCTTGCGCAGGCTGGCTAAACATTCTGCCACCGGATCACACCCCCAGCTTCTCACTAGTGCTCTTCCACTGAGTCATCTTCTTGGCTCCTCACTGGTGTGAATTCTGGGTCATCAGTCCGCTACCCAGCCACAACTTCAACCCCTCACCGTGGAATTCTAGTCAGGCCCAGTACTGCTGAGCTACCTCCCAGCTTTTAATATTTTTAGAGATAAGGTCTTATTAAGTTGTTCAGGCTGGCTTTGAACTCATGATCCTCTAGCATAGCTAGGACTTCAGGCTTGCACACTGTGTTTGGCTGCATGGTTCTGTTGTTTGTTTGTTTGCTTGCTTCTTGAGACAGAGCTTTTCTGTGCTGCCTTGGCGATCCTGGACCAGGATCCTGTAGACCAGGCTGGCCTTGAACTCTCAGAGATCTGTCTGCCTCTGCCTCCCTGAGTGCTGGGATTACAGGCATGCACCACCATGCCGGGCTGGCTGTATGATTCTTATAACACATGACCCCCATTTGAAGATCCTCCTTCCCCCTCCGACCATATGACAACAGGGCCTGAGAACAGTGAGCAAGCAGACCATGAAACATGGCAGGAATACACACCCATCACCGGCTTTTGGTTTCCCACAGTGTAAGACTGAGAGACAAGTAGCTTCCTTCTATGTGTGTCTGACTGTGTGTGGACAGGAGAGGTAGAGGTAGCCAGAGAGAGCCAGGGGTCAGGGGTTGCCTCAGATGGATAAGCCTGATGAACCGTAAGCATCCAGACTACAGTTTCACAAAGACGTCTCAATGTAGGGAGATGAGGGCGAAGAGAGGTGAGGGTGGATGCTAGAACCTGGGTCTCCTCCGTCTGGGTTGGTCCCTATAGGTACCTGGGGCATTCAGCTCCAAACATAGGTGGCCAGCAGGGACTTCAGAATATAGCTGGCCCCGGTGGGGTTGCAGAGTAGCCATGAATATATTCTGGGACTGTCAAGGTTTAACCTGTCTGAGACCATTGCAAGACTGTTTCCCAATACCCACGCCAGGCCTGGGGCAGACAGGTTAGGGAGGTGAAGAACACGAGTCCAGGTGGCCTCAAATTCCAACGTGCATTTCGTGCATTGGACTAAGATAGTCCACAGGATTCCCTCACGCCTTGAATAGACTGCCCTCTGTCTGCCACACCCTTGTCAGCACTGTCCCTGCATATAGAAGACAGTGTGATGGATCATCGAAGAGGCACCCCCCCCCCCCCGCCACCTGTCCACGTCAGGGTCAGACACGTGCTGCCTGCATATCCACAGGGGGATCACCACCCTTCTCCACCATCAGGAGATCCAGGAAGGGTCCGGGTGGACAGGAGGACGGCTTCCGCACACGTTCTGGCACTCACAACGGTGGACCCAGGCTGTCATCTGGAGGGAAGGGATGCTCGCTGCGGTTGGATGTCTTGCAAGGGTGGGCAGGGGTTTCTTGAAGCAGGTAGTCCAGGGACGCCCACTGTGGATAGCCACGAGCATTCTCCACGCACGTGGGGGTGCAGCACAGCGGACCCCGTCTGCACCCAGAGCCCCGCGACGCCCCATGACCGGAAGTGCCCCCCTGTGGGCGCGGACAAGGCGGGGCCGGCGGGCGGCACTTCCGGTGCCCATGCGCCACCGCCTCCTCCGCCGTCGCGCAGCTCGCGGCCGTCACTTTGTGTAGTGCGGGGGGGTGTCCCCGGTGGTCACAGCCCCCACCACGAGTCTGTGTCTCACTGCGGCTCGGCCGGGCCCGGGCGCGCGCGCGGTGAGTGGGGCGCGCGGACGCGGCAGGTGCGCGCGGGCGGGAGGCGCGCGCTGGGGGCGGTGGCGGCGGCAAGGCTGCCGGTCCTGGATGCCCAGGCGCTGGAGGCCTCGGGTGGTAGTGGGGCGATCTCGGGGCTCCCGGGCCGGTCCCTGGTGGGGTCGGAGCTGCAGCTGCATGAGCTGGATTTTCCAGGCCCCTTGATCACCCTCCCACCTAATACCGGCCTGGGCCTGCGCGGCACGTCCCCCTAGAGGGGCAGAGACTCTAGCGTGGGAGGGGGCGGGCCTGGGACAAGCCCTGCACCTCTGGAAGGTGCCAGCGCCGCCTTCTCCAGCTCGGGGGCGGGACCTGGGTTGGGGCTGCCCCCGCCCCCCGGAGAGACACCTTCCAAAGAAGGATGTCACCACTGCTGCCCAACCGTGAGGTGGATGCTAGGTAACCCCCCTAGAAGGAAGGAGAGGAAACACCTTGTCCTGGCGCCCTACAGCCGGCTTTGTGACTTTGGGGGCCTTGGCCCAGCCTGTCTGAGCTGTAAATGGAGGTTGACTGGGCTGCTCTCTGCCAAGTCTGTTGCCCCCGAGGTGGGTGGCGGAACTCATGCCTAGGGTTGGCGGAATCTAAGGTGCATCGTGTGGACACGAGGGAAGGAGGAGGTGCAGATACGAGCGAGGATCAGCCCACTTGCTCCTGGGTGGACGGCATTGCCCCTTTGTTTTGGTTCGGTAGTTACGGTCTTGGGGGGGATAGCTGGCCTGGTTGAGAAGCCTGATAAGGGGGATCGTGAATGACCTCCAGGAGCAGCCCTGGAGAGTAGGGGCTCCGGAAACTTGGCAGATGGTGAGGATTGTAGTTAACAGGGAAAGACGTTCTGGAAAAAAGTCCTAAAGTCAGTGGGGGCTGCTGAGCAGGAAGAAGGGAACTAGATGCAAGTGTGCATATATGTACATGCGCACACACATATGCTCCTTGATGTGGCTTCCCCTGGATTTGGGACTTCTCAGAGTTCTTAACTTTTCAAACTTTACCACTTTGTCTTTGCACACTCCCTGCTTATGGTCAGTGCCCCGCCCCATTCTCAATGTCTGCAGAGCTGTGCCCTGAGGCTCTGGACCTTAACGGAAACACAGGTTGAAGTGACCTAGGGGTTCTGGCTGAGGAAGCCATGGACTTGATAAATTGCTTTCTAATCTAGGAAGGGAGGTCAGGGAGAAGCTACCAGGAAGGCTTTCTAAGGACTGACTGGCCGAAGTTGGGGTGAGAATATCGGAGGAGGCAGGAGCTCCCAGGGCCCTAACAGACCTACCCGAGGTCAGACTGGTCTTCAGAACTTTTTTTCTGAATCCTGGGTCAGGGCACCAGGAGCATCATGCTTTTCCTGGCTTCTGCCCTGTCTTCCCGTGGACTGTTGACCTTAGAGACTTTTAATAGTTTTTTTTTTTTTTCCTTTTCTCCTTGCTCGCCCTGACAGTAAACAAGTTAAAGGAGGAAGCATTTGTTTTGGCTCACAGTTTAAAGGTACAGACACGTCGGTGGGAGAGACGCGGGTCACTCGAGTTGTGTCTGCGGTCAGGAAGCAGAGAGAGAGGCGTGCTGGTGCTCTGCTTGCCAGCTCTGTGTCAGTCCATGGGGTGATATCGTTCGGAGTGGATCCTCCCTTCTCAGTTAACCCAGCAACCCCCTCCCAGCCACCCCAGAGACAGCTCTCTTCTCGGATTCCAGAACCTGTCAGGTGTGCAACAATAACCATCACAGGGCTGGTCCAAGGACTCCATTTGTTGTTTTGTTTTGAGACAGGGTTTCTCTGTGTAGCCCTGGCTGTCCTGGACTTGCTCTGAAGACCAGGCTGGCCTCGAACTCACAGAGCTCTGCCTGCCTCTGCGCTGGGATTACAGCGTGTGCTCCTGTGCCCGGCACACAGACTTGACTTTATCCACTGTCCTCTTTGGGTACAGAGTCTCTCCATTGCTTCTGGGCCAGGTTTTAGTTTAAGGTTCCCTTTCTTCAGTCTGTGGCTGGTCTAGTGTGGAGTTTAACAGTTGAGCCCTGACACTGATGTAAACAAACAAAAACATTAGCTATAGATTTCGGGCTGTGTCTTCAGTAAGTGCCGGCGTGACTCCTGTGTGTCTGGCATAGGGATTCGGGGGAAGAAAGCGGGACTCTTCCTCATCCCTCAGCCGAATATTCTTCAGTGAAGAAAATGTGGGCGCTGCCTGGGAAGAGACACAGCCAGGGCGGGCTGCCTCCTCTGTGCTTACAGTGTAGGCACACAGTTCTGCGTGGGCACATGTGCGTGCAGGTACATATACACAAGTGTGCACGTAGAAGTGTGCACGTAGATGACGGCATCAGCTGTCTTCCTTAGTCACTCTCCTCCATGTTATTTGAGGCAGTGTCTCTCTGAACCCTGGGATTACCTTCTCAGACCACCTGGCCAGCATGGCCCAGGGCTGGATTTACAGATAGACAGCTCTCCTGCTCTTTCCTACCCCCACAGCTGCTGGAGGACTGAACTCAGAATTACCACCCAGCCTCAGCTTTCTTCTTTCCTTGGGTCCTTACAGATAAAGTCTGGCCCAGGGGAGTCTGACGTTACTACCCAAGGTGGTAGGCAGGCAGTTCATTCTGTGGATGTCGGGGTTGAGCGTGAATCTACAGCCTTAGGCCTGAGTAAGCAAAGTCCTTCTCTAGGTCTGAGGTGGGTGGTGCTTGGGAAGGCCCCTGAGTGCTGGCCAGGACAGCATAAGGTATGTGTGTTCTTACCCTTCAGGCATCTTCCAACACCAAAGAGCCCTGGAGGCTTCGGGTGCTTCTCTTAGGCCTAGCTTTGTAGCTTTGATCTTTGAGATTCGGGTGCTTCTGAGTCTAGCTCGAGACAGTCACAATAGAGGGCGCTTGCAGACGTCAGGAGTCGCTGCCCGTGGATGTGGAAGGGTTGGCGCTGACAGGGATGCCCAGGGAATTATGGGGCTTGTTTAGTTTTGTTTCGATCGCTCACTTCCGTTTACTTTCTAGTGTGTGGACTGCACCTGCGAGTACATGTGCACAGGTGTGTGGAGGCCAAAGTCAGTGCTGGCTGGCTTAGATCGCTGTCCACCGTGTTTTTCTCTTTTCCTTTTGTGTTTGAGCCAGGGTTGATCACTGAACCTGGAACTCACGGAGTTGGCCACATTGCCTGGCCAGCAAGTCCCATAAAACCTCCTGTCTCTACTGTCGCAGTACTGGGGTTACTGGCATGCACCTCCCATCCAGTTTTTACTTCCTGGGGAACAAACTCAGGTCTTCATGCGTGTGAAGGAAGCCCATTGCTGACCGAGCCACCTCCTCAGTACCAAAACCTGGATTTATTGTAAAAAAAAATTTACGTGTGTTTTGTCTCCATGTATGTCTGTGGAGTACTTAACATGGCTGGGGCCCACAGAGGGCCCAAAAGGAACTCGATTTCCTGGAGTTACAGGTGGCTGTGAGCTACCGTGTGGGATCTGGGGACTGAACCCGGGTTCTCTGGAAGAACAGCCAGTGCCCCTAACCACTGAGCCATCTCTCCAGTCTCCAGAGCATAGGTTTTGAAGATGTCCGAACAGAAAGGGGAAGGGATTCAGGTGAGCCAGCCTGAGGAGGCCGCTCATGTGTGTCGTGGGAATATTGGTCACAATGGTCCGGCTGTTCTCATGGCCCTAGGCATCTTTACCTGCCACAGTCTGGTTTGTAAGCATCCCGAGGCAATACTGTTCACTGAGGTGGCTCCAGCGTCTGGTGTGGCCTGGCATCTCAGGATCTTTTTGGAATTCAGCACGCTGGGGGGTGGCCGGCTTTGCCTTGAAATATAGTCCCTTCAGATCTGAGATACCAGGGTAGGTACTGGGTGACAGGAGGGTCACAAGCCGTAGGAATGAAGCTGTGAAAACCACATGGGCCCGTGAGGTGCCGCGACAGTTGACTGACAGCCCCTGCTGCCAATCGCCATGACCCGAGTTTGATCCCCGAGACCCTTGGGGTGGAAGGAGAGAACTGACTCCTGCAAGTTGTCCCCCAATCTCTACGTGTTTACCATGACACCTCCCCTCCCCCCCCCTCCACAAATAAAAAAATGCATACTAACAACACAGAACTGCCCATCCCTGGAGATTTACTGGGCTGGTTCTTTGTAGATATGGGGCGGATTAGCGGCTGCAGGGCCCCTGTTCCTACCTCCTTACGCCTCTGGCTCTAGGCTCTAGGCTAGGTGTAGCTAGACTGAGTCTGTGATGTCACTGGGGGGAACATGACCCTATGAACCTCCAAGGTGTTGACACCTCATCCATTTATCATCTCTGATCCTTGACTTGAAACAGTGCCACTTTGCATGGCCCCTGTGAGCCAGACTCCCATCTCCGTGACTAGCTGAGATTCGCACAGCACCCTGGAGTTGAGGAAGGACAGGCAGCAGTGTGCTGCCTGTCCACGGCTCTCCGTGGCTCTCCCTTGGCTCACAGGAAGGGGCCTGAGAGTGTGCTGGCTAATGGGTGCTCTCTGCTCCGCTCCACCCCCGCCACTCCCAAGAGGCAAAGCAAGGTACTCTTCTAGCCCTGCAACCTTCCGAGCTGTGTAGCTGCCAGTGGTCTGCCAGTCCTAGGGCCTGGCCTGGTTCATGTGCACCGACGGCTGGGTAAGCTGCTTCTCTTTGCTGTCTGTGTGGGACAGGCTGCCCCTGGTGGGCGACACTCACCCACCAGTAAACGTGGACCCCTGGGGCTGTGTTGGCTGCACTCTGTGCTCCTGCTGGTCCTTGAGGGTAGACTGGGTTGAGAAGATGGGTGACTCACCCAGGAACAGGTTGCAGCTCACACTAGACACATGGCTGCTGGTGAGACAGAACAGAAGCCATGTCCCAGAGGCTAGTGGGGAGGAGCCTTCTAGGTGGTCTTCTTGGGCATACCATGTGCCAACTGGCAGAACTCAGTCCCTGCCTCAGCCCTTGTGGCCTCCCCTGCAAAGTACCTCTGTGTTTCAGGCCCCACGGAGGCTCTCCCCGGGACAATGGCCGCCCTTCACCGTACTCCAGATTCTCCGGCTACCCAGCTGGAGCCCGTGGAAGATGGGTCAAAATGTGATGCTGACCCTGAGGAGGAGGAGGAGGAGGAGAGAGAGGAGGTGAAGGGGGAAGAAGAACAGGAAGTAATAGAAGAGGAAGTGACCACACAAGTACAGAAGGTAGCAGAGACGGTGGTGGAGGCCAACTCAGAGGACAGCGGTGGTGATGATGGTGGTGGTGATGATGGTGGTGGTGATGTGGAGGAGGTGCCGGCAGAGGAGCAGACTCTGAGCACAGGGACCCAGGAGCGGCTCAGCAATGGTGCTGATGGCAAGTCACCACTTCTTCAAGGAAAAGGTAAGAACTAGGACTCCGCCGATGCCAGGGTTAGGGGTGAGAGGCTGGGGTCACGGCAGTGACACTGGGCTTGGGTCTGAAGTGTGGGAGCAGCCTGGAGCCCCACCCTGATATTGGTCACTAACCAGTCTCCCTCTCAGCCCTGCAGGCCTCCCGGGTGTCTCCCACAACTCAGGATGACGATCTGGAGGAAGAGGAGGAAGAAGATGAGGAGCATTTCCTGACCCAGGTGAGCCGCCCTCTGCAGATGCAGCTCAGGGCGGTGTTCAGCCTTTCCCCAGGGGCCTCACATCCATGGTCTAGAGCCCTCTGTGGGTGGTGGCTCTTGACTGAGGACAAGGCTTCAGGTTCCAGGCCCAGGGTTCTTGAGGTTCTGTTTTTCCCAGGTCCCTGTGCCTTCCCAGGCCATTCTGTTGTCCTGAGCACTCTGGCTGCCCCCACCCCACCCCCAAG
This sequence comes from Pachyuromys duprasi, assembly GCA_028658305.1. Lineage (NCBI taxonomy): Eukaryota > Metazoa > Chordata > Mammalia > Rodentia > Muridae > Pachyuromys > Pachyuromys duprasi. The sequence goes on from CM053751.1 coordinate 18,056,747, forward strand.
TCAGGTTGGAGTCTTCTAGAATGACTCTCCTTGGGTCTGTTTTCCCACTGTTAGGTCAAGCACTGGCATCCATACTTACCTTAGTTGGTAGCCAGCGTATTTGCTGGGACCAGTCTGTGTGAAATAGGAGGGGCCTTGGTAGTGAGGGCCTCTGTTTTCATCTCTGGATAGGACCCTGTCACTGGGTAAGAGGCCTGAGAGACTGCAATACCATCTGGGCACATGTCGACCCATCAATAGTGAGGTGCTGGGCTGTGTCCCCACTGTGTTTTCTGACCTTACTTCACGTGGGTGTTGGAGGCAGGGCATCCCTTCAGCCTGTCTCCTGGGGCTCTGTGTCCTTCAGGGGTTGGTGACCTTCGAAGATGTGGCTGTGTACTTCTCGTTGGAGGAGTGGGAGAGGATGGATGTGGGCCAGCGGGACCTCTACCGGGAAGTAATGCAGGAGAACTATGGGATCCTGGTCTCCTTGGGTAAGGAAGGACCCTGAGCCAGCCAGCTGTGAGGGCTGAGGGCTTCGATGGCAAAGGGAGTGCTTCCTGAGCACGAGGATTTCGGAATAGTCAGCCCACTTTGGCCTCTGGCTGAGGGGGTGTGAGCCAGGTGGAGCTATGCTATAAAGCTGCTGGTTCACTCTGGACTCTCAGCTGCACAGCCCCAGAAGCCTCCAGGGAGGAAGAGAAAGGGTGGGTATCTCATCCTGTTGGTGAAGGTGTCTGGGGTGGGCATGGAAGGAGGAGAGGTGGGTGCAGACGGCAAGGCATCCAGGGATGGATTGTAGGATGTCTCGGAGCAGAGGCTGGGGGCGGGAGGGTCAGAGAGCAGAGGATTTGTGTGTGGACAGGGAGAGCTTGGGGCCCATTGGGACAGCCACCCCTGCAGCTGCCATCTGTCCCTCTCCTGGTCAGGATACCCAATCCCTAAGCCGGATCTGATCTTCCACCTTGAACAAGGAGAAGAACCTTGGGTCCCAGACAGCCCCCATCCCGAGGAGGGAGACATTGTCACTGGTGTCTACACAGGTGAGTCTTGTTGGGGGGAGGGGGCATTCCTGCCAGCATGATTGCTCAGAGCTGTGTCCAGCTTCAGCCTTTACCAAGAGTAGCTCTCTGCAGACCTGCTCCCTCACGCTGTCAATGCTGATGTCTGGGGGGTGTAGAGTGGCTGTGAGGAGTCAGGCTGCTGCCCTTGCCCTCAGCTCCTGAGCCCTCATGGTCCAGCTTCATAGAGACCCAAGGGCTAATATGTGTCTTTAGAGAACCGTAGGAGCCCATGAGGTTATTTTTTTCCTTCATTATAAATGAGAGGAGCTGGCAAGCTGGCACAGGAAGCTACCAGTCTATCGGTGTGGCTTTCCACACTCTGACTAACCAGTTCTCTGGCTTCCCAGCCCAGTTGGCCATTTCTCCATAAGCTACCCCCACAGTCCCTTCACTTTCTCTGGAGGTATCCAGCATGTTTTCTTTGTGAGAGTCTCACTGGGTTTTCCTCTTCTGTGTGCCTTGCCCTGCTAGCTCAGGCTCCGCCTGTTCAACTCCCAGAACCCACTTCCCTCGTGGTACTCATCCCATAGATCCCAGCCTGGGCCTGCTGGGCTCCTCCTAGTCACATGGAATATGCTCTGAGGACTCTGGAGTGATGGAGGCCCATGCCTGGAAGGTGTCCCTCTTGGGGCTGTATGCCATCAGTCCAGGGTGGGACAGCTGGAGTGAGTTATTACAGATGTATATCAAAATGAGAAGACAAGCCAGGCATGGTGGCACACTCCTTTGATCCCAGCACTCAGGAGGCAGAGGCAGGTGGATCTCTGAGTTACAGGCCAGCCTGGTCTACAAAGCGAGTCCAGGACAGCCAAGGCTACACAGAGAAACCCTGAAGCTCACTGAGGGGCAGCGAGGAATCTAGTCTTTCAGATGAGGCCCAGGAAGAGGTAGGACCCAAGTGGGAGGGGTGTTCCATTCGTGGACACACTGAGGAAAAGCTCTTAGAGCAGGACCCAAGCCAGCGCTGCCCAGCCTCTTGGGTGGAGGTTCAAGGTGTGCGCTCATTCTCTTGAAGGCTCCAGGGGAAGAGCCTGGTCCTTTTCAGTGCAGGTGACACCAGGTGACATGTGACACGTAGCTGTGCACCTGGCTGGGAGTTGGCAGCTCTTTGTGAGGACTGGTTAACTGGGCCAGGGGCCCTGTGTCCTGTGTGGCAAGCCATGGTGTTGGCCCTGGTGACCTGGCCGTGTCTGTAGAGCACCAGTTGGTACAGGGTCCATGGACATCTTTTACAACAGAGGCTCTCAACCTTTCCGATGCTGCAGCCTTCTGATACCTGTTGTGGTGACCCCCAGCCAGAAAATTGTCATTGCTACTTCATAACTGTAATTTTGCTGCTGTTATGAATTGTAAACATCTGTGGTTTCTGGTGGTCTTAAGCCACCCTGTGAAAAGGCTATTTGATTCCCAATGGGTCACGACCCACAGGTTGAGAACCGCTGTTTTTAAGCGTTTTATCTTAAGCCTGGTGTGAGTACATGCCTTTGAGCCCAGCACTCCGGAGGCAAAGGCAGTTTGTTTGATGCCAGCCAGAGTTACATAGTGACACCACGTGTGAGGTCAGAGGACAACCTTGGGCATCAGTTCTTAACTTCCACCTTGAGACAGGCAGTCTTTAGTCTTCACCACTGCATAGGTCCTGCTAGGAGGCTTGTGGGATTAAGCTCATGCTTCTGCATCTGGCTTTTCACTGGTGCTAGGAATCTGAACTTGGATTTGCATGGCGAACACTTTACTCACTGAGCTATTTCCCTGGCCTCCCCGTGGCATGTCTGATGTGCCATGTGACTGCCCATGGGGATGCAGATGTGATGGCGGGATCAGCGAGAAGCCCTGGCCCAGTGAAGCCCTCAGGTCTTCCTTCTTCCCTCTGAGGATGGTCAGCGGCTGCCGCCCTTCTTCTCTGCCTTCTGTTTGTTCGTTCAGCCCAGCAGTGCCAGCTGGGGACTGAGCGTGGCTGAGTCTGGCCGGACAGACACCATGTCTAGGCTGGCCATCTGGACTTCTAAATTAGCCTTGTAAGGCAACACTCTTAATTTTCTTTCCTCTGCCCCTTGTTTGTTGAGCTGTATATGATGTGTGGACTCCTGGCCACGTTCCTTCACTCAGGTGTTGCCACCCTCTGTGTGACACCCAGAGTCCTTGAGCTCTTGAGACTGTGCGCTAGATATCCTAGTAGCCCTGGCCACCACCTCCACCCTCCCCTCCTGCTCATCCTCAGCTTCCGTCCCAGGGCCCTTGGTCTGTACGAACACCCATTGGTCCTGGAGAGATCCCTGCCTGTGGCTTAGCCCTGTTTCCTGCCTGCAGGATGCCCCGGGTGGCTGCTGTTCTCTGTGTCTGTGTGTGCCTGGCTGTTTGCTCTGACACAGACCCTTCCTGCCTCCTTTCCTAGTGCTTTACCTTCCAGCGGCTTCCACAGCAGAACCTGGCCCTGTAGGGCAGCTCCCACTCACTCTGCTTCAGGCTTCTGTCAGTTTTCCTTTCTTGGTATGCGGTGTGCACAGGGGCCAGAGGTCAACACAGGAGCTGCACCAACCTTGTTAAGACAGGGTTTTCTTGATGGGATCCTGGGCTCGATGACTAGGCTGGCTGGTCAGTGTGTGCCAGGATTCTACCATCTCTGCTTTCCCTATATTGGGATCACAAGCACACACTTTCACATTGGGCTTTTCATATGGGTACTGGGAATTGAGCTCAGGAGTTGGTACTTGTGTGGCAAGTGCTGGGACTAAGCTACGTCCCAGTCGCTTTTCTGAAAGTGAAGGATAGAAAGGAAATTCCACACCCAGGATTTGGACCAGCTGTGTAGTTTAATGGATGGAGATGTAGTTTAAGGGGCAGCAAGAATCCAATAACTAGCAAGTAATCATGGAGTCGGGGCGGTCTGGAGCTCTTGTGTGACCCATCCTAGGCGAGACTGATCTCAAAGTGCACACTGCCAGCCTAGGACAGTTGGTATCCATCTGGGCAACCCCAGCAACTCTCGGTTACCTAGCGATTCACTTAAGGACCACAGGAAAGGGAGAGTGACTGGGAGAGGTCGCTCAGCCAGGGCAGTGCATGCACACCCCGCAGCAGAGTCCAGCACACAGCTCAGCCAGGGGCAGTGCATGCACACCCCGCAGCAGAGTCCAGCACACAGCTGTAATCAAGTAGGGGCACCTTAAAGCATCAGTTCTCAATTCTTGGGTTGTGAGCTCTTTGGGGGTCACATAGCAGATGCCTGCATAGCCCATATTTACATTATAAGTCATAACAGTAGCAAAATTAGTTATGAAGTAGCAACAAAATAATTTCAACATGGGGGAGGGATCTCCACAAGAGGAAGTGTACTGGAGGGTGGAAGCAAGCTGTTGAGGGTCTCTTGGTGGAGTTTCTCTTAGCCATGCCCTGGAGGGAACTTGGATAGTGGAGTCCTCTCGTTCTAGCCAGGGCATCAGGGGCTTGAGTCTGGTGTTCCCTAGGTCCCCGGCCTTGGTGCAGGTGGAAGGGAAGTGAAAGGAACATGTGGCAGAGAGGCTGGCTTACCTTCTGGGGCCAAGGGGCTGACAGTTGTCCAGGTGCTGGAGGCTCCAAAGGGATGAGGGAATGCGTTACTCCTCCCAGTTCCCTGTGTCAGAGGCAGGCCTTGGCACATCACCCATGAGGACATCAAGGCCAAAGAGTTGCTGGTCTTTGAGAGGCCTCTGGTGCTCATCCCCAGAGAAGGGCTGCTTGCTTCCAGGCCTAATAGCTAGGCCAGAGCCTGGCTTGGAGGGCAGATGCCAGTGTAGCGGCTGGCTGCCTTCCCAGCTATAGTTCAGATGCCTCCCTGGCAGCCCTCTGTGAGGTTGCCAACATCCATAGACTTGGCACATCATGGTACTGTGCTCTCTCCCTTGGGGACTGTCCCCAGTGAGGGAAGGAACTCTCCCTGAGTTCTTCAGTTGGAGGAGTTTCGGGTGGGCCAAAGGCAGGAACAGATCTTACTCCCTGGCCACTGGTAAAGACAAGTAGAGGGTGAGATGCTGAAAGGCGGGCTTTACAGAGGCGGGTCCTCCATGTTGTGGACATGGCTGGAATAGCCATGCTGGGTGCCTGGGACCACAGGGCCCCAGGCTTCACCCCAGTGCCCTCTCCTGCCCACAGGGACCTGCTTGATAAACTACCATAATGTAGCCTCCCATCCCCCACAGACTGGCAAGCCTTTGGGGAATCCTGGCTTTCCTGGCCAGGTGTGTCCTTGGCTCCATGAAGTCTGGAACTAGGGGAGGCCTTCGGCTTTCCTGCCTTGGAGCTGGCCAGTATTGGCTGTGGCATGTACCACCTCTAGCTTTACCGAAATAAAGTCTGTTCTGACGATTTCAGGGCCTGCTGCCATGGCGGCTGACTTCCCTGCCAACCTCCTGTACCATCCTCCAACTGTCTTTTCACCTTCAGGAGCGTGGTTCTGGAACGATGACATAGAGGATCACGAGGAGGAAGATGACGAGGACTTCCTTGCTGAAATGGCTGAGGAGGAAAACGAGCCCCCAGGGATGTGGTCTGCCGCCTATGGCGTGGGGGATGTGCCTGGGACTTGGGGCCCCGACGACTCAGATTCGATGCAGACTCCAGAGGCTTGGGGACCCGACCCGGCCAGCCTCGGTATCCTGGCGGAGGAGATTCAAGCAAAACACTTCCTGTCCGGTCGGGAGCACGGGGAGAGCTTCCTGGCGCCCTGGGCATTTCCCGCAGTGGCTGTCCCCATCGGATGCCCGGAGACCACCTGCGACGTGTGCGGCAAAGTGTTCCCGCACCGCTCTCGCCTGGCCAAGCACCAGCGTTACCACGCGGCCGTCAAGCCCTTCGGCTGCGAGGAGTGCGGCAAGGGCTTCGTGTACCGCTCGCACCTGGCCATCCACCAGCGCACTCACACCGGCGAGAAGCCCTTCCCGTGCCCGGACTGCGGCAAGCGCTTTGTCTACAAGTCGCACCTGGTCACGCACCGGCGCATCCACACGGGCGAGCGGCCCTACCGCTGCGCTTTCTGCGGCGCCGGCTTCGGCCGGCGCTCCTACTTGGTGACCCACCAGCGTACGCACACGGGCGAGAGGCCCTACCCGTGCCCGCACTGCGGCCGCAGCTTCAGCCAGAGCTCGGCGCTCGCCCGCCACCAAGCCGTGCACACCGCGGACCGTCCCCACTGCTGCTCGGACTGCGGCCAGGCCTTCCGCCTGCGCGCCGACTTCCAGCGGCACCGGCGTGGCGGCGGCTGCACGGAAGCCAGCAACGGCGATGACGCGCGGGCGGCTCCCCTCGTGGAGGCGGCGGTGGCCGCGGCGGAGCCCCCGGAGCCGGAGGCCGGGCCCACAGAGACTGACGAGCCCGAGGCCGACGTGGCAGACGGACGTCCCGAGGCTGAAGCCGGAGAGGACGAGGAGGAGGTGGTGGTCGCGGCGGGAGAGGCGACTGTCCCGGATAGCAAGAAGGACCCGGAGCCGGACGGGCGGTTCCGTGAGCTGGGCAACGGCCTGGCGGGGGGCGGAGGGCCGACCTCGCACCCGCTCGGCTTCCACTTCCCCGTGCACCCCAAGTCCTGGCTGCATCCGGACGGTTTCCCCATCCTGGGGTTCCCCGAGTTTTCCGAACGGCTGCAGGCCGACGGGCGCCTTCTCTCCCGCGCCCTGGGTGCCCCGCTGTCCCTGGAGGGCGCGGGCTTGGCCTGCGATCCCTTCCGCGGCGCGGGCCCTGGGGGCGGGCCGGACGGTGGCCTGCGGGCGTTCGCGCCCGCCGCCGGCTCCCTGCTGGCGGAGCCCGCGCCCGCCGCGCTGGCGGAGGAGGAGAGCCCGTGGATCTGCTCCGACTGCGGCAAGACGTTCGGGCGGCGCGCGGCACTCGCCAAGCACCAGCGCTACCACGCGGGCGAGCGGCCGCACCGCTGCGCCGACTGCGGCAAGAGCTTCGTGTACGGCTCGCACCTGGCGCGCCACCGGCGCACGCACACGGGCGAGCGGCCCTTCCCGTGCCCGGAGTGCGGCGCCCGCTTCGCCCGCGGCTCGCACCTGGCGGCGCACGTGCGCGGCCACACGGGCGAGAAGCCGTTCGTGTGCGGCGTGTGCGGGGCGGGCTTCAGCCGGCGCGCGCACCTCACGGCGCACGGGCGCGCGCACACCGGCGAGCGGCCCTACGCGTGCGGCGAGTGCGGCCGGCGCTTCGGCCAGAGCGCGGCGCTCACGCGGCACCAGTGGGCGCACGCCGAGGAGAAGCCGCACCGCTGCCCGGACTGCGGCAAGGGCTTCGGCCACAGCTCGGACTTCAAGCGCCACCGGCGCACGCACACGGGCGAGAAGCCGTTCCGCTGCGCCGACTGCGGCCGCGGCTTCGCGCAACGCTCCAACCTCGCCAAGCACCGGCGCGGCCACACGGGCGAGCGGCCCTTCCCGTGCCCCGAGTGCGGCAAGCGCTTCTCGCAGCGCTCGGTGCTCGTCACGCACCAGCGCACGCACACGGGCGAGCGGCCCTACGCCTGCGCCAACTGCGGCCGCCGCTTCTCGCAGAGCTCGCACCTGCTCACGCACATGAAGACGCACCGCGGCCAAGGGGGCGCGCAGGCCCAGGGCGCCCCCGCCAAGGCCGCGCCGCCCGCCAAGGCCGCCCCGCCGCCCCCGCCGCCCCCGCCGCCCCCGCCGCCGGGCGCGGGCTCCGGAACGCTGCTCGAGTTCGCGGGAGGAACCAGCTTCGGCTCTGAGCCCTCCGCGTTCGCCGGGCCCTCGGGCGCCTACGAGGAGAGCGTCCTGTGAGGCCCGGGGAAGCGCGCGGCGCCCCCAGCTCCTCGGCGGGCTGAGGATTCCAAGTCTCGGGTGTCCCGGGTCCCTCTCGCCCCGAGCTTCAGATCTCGCTTGAGCGCGCGTGGGCCGCCATTGATCGAGACCGACCCATCCCTGGATCCGTGCTGCGGGGATGGCGGGCGAGGCCCATTAGTGCATCATGGATTCAGGTGTGGAGCCTGAGGTTAAGAGTTGGCCACCGGCTCTGATGAGTCTGGGCTTCTTGGTGGGCGTGGCCTCTTTCCGTTCTTCCTGGGAGATTCGGGAACCGTCTTCCGGTCACTTGAGTGTGTCCAGTAAGTTTTCAGAACCTAGTTCATGGTAGGCAGGAGCCTCAATAGGTTTTGGGGGGATGGAGGTTCAAGCAGGGAAAGCTTTTGTTCTGTCGACTGTGGGTATATATTTCCATCTCTTCCATGGCCTGAAGAATGTGGGGAGGACTTGAAAAGGCAAAATACCGTAAGGGCAGCCAGGTAGGTCCCGGGGGGTTGGAAGCCTTATTCTTTGGAAAATCCTCACTCCAACCCTCTAAACACAGGTCTATCAAGCACTGGCCACAAGGTAACCCACCTTGGTGTTGGCATTTCCTCTAAGCTGGTTGGTTCTCTAGTGGCTGCAAGTGGCACACACGGACACCTTTGGAGTGCATGGGGTGGGCTGCTACCGATGTAGTCCCAGACTTGAATTTCCTAGCAGAGCCCTCCCCCGGAGCAGGTGCCTGAGGAGCCCCTTGCTCAGCCAGCATTTCACAGCCCTGGGGGGGGTGTCCAGGAGTCTTCCCCCTTGCCTGTAATAACGGCCCTACATCCTCTGCAAGCCTCCTCCTCCTGCTGCTTCTGTAACCACCCACACTAGAAGCAGGTAGTGTTTCTGCCACCGGCGGGTCCGTGGCTCTCAGGGGGGTGGTGGCTCGCACAGTGCATTTCCACATAAGGAGTTCTGTGGACCTGAGCTCACAGCGCCTTACTATGCAAGGCCCTCCCACGGAGGAATGCTAACTCTCCAGCCTGAACCGTTGGCGTCTGAGGTGTGGCTTACATAAGCTCCACCTGTCACACTCCGTGAATTATGGGCCGATGTGACTCGGGGGCTAGAGCTTTCCACCCACCTGCATTCCCTTTTAGTCCTAGATCCTTTCTTGTAGTATAGTCGCGCCCTTGGGGCCCAAGAGCTACCGGGCAGGCTGCAAGGTGCTGGGTGGGTAGACCATGGGTGGGAGGAGAGCCTGGGTGGTGATGGACAGAGCTTAGCCTGACCAGGTGAGGTGGAGTGGGGGGGAAGACCGGGTCCAGGTTGCTGAGCAGTAGCCTCTCTGTCCCATCTTTTTATCTCTTGTTGTCTTCTGGGACACAAGCTTCAGAACAAGCCAGGGCAGGGTGAGCTGAGAGGGTGCCGTCCCCACCCCTCCTAGTCCCCAGACGTTTCCACCCCTGCCATGGGCAGGAGGACCTAGCTTTAATAAAGGTGGAGAAACAAGCTTTGGGACTGGACTCTGCTTTCATCATGCGTTGCTGCCCACCAGGGACGCTCACTCGCCAAGGCCCATCTCCTTTCTGACATTTTTTTTTTCACCTGCCAAACGAGGATTGATTCTGGCATGACACATCACTCACTTGACCTGTGCCCACATCCTCCTGTCGGGATTCCTCACACTGCCACGGATTCAGAACAATTCAGGTTATTACTGTTGGGGATTATTTTGGCTAACCTTCTGGGTTTAAAAAGAGAGCCTTGTCTCTTTCACAGTGTAGACCCATGCCTTGGCCTTTTCTCTGGCTCAATGCTATGTGGCTCACTTACTCCCAAGTCCACAAAGGTGTGACCACCCCCAGAGTTCCCAAACGACTCCTTTTAAACTGGCTTTTTGTACTCAGCCTCCATGATCCGATATCCCCCCCCCCCCAATGCATTTGAGAAAATATGTAGACATGGTTTGTGGCACCAGGATAAAGGAAATGAGCGTCTGCATTAAAACAACAAATAGGCAGGCGGGGATGTGGCTTAGTTGGTACAATATTCTCAGTTTTCCTGCCTAGAGCCCTGTAAACCAGGCATGGTGGTGCACACTTGTCATCCCAGCATTTGGAAGGCAGAGCCAGGAGGACCAGGAGTTCATGATCATTTCCAGCTCCATGAGTTTGAGGCCAGCCTGGGCTACCTAGAAACCCTACATCAAAAAACAAAACAACTTGGAGAGATGGCTTAGAGGTTAAGAACACTGGCTGTTCTTCCAGAGGTCCTGAGTTCAATTCCCAGCAACCACATGGTAGCTCACAACCATCTATGCTGAGATCTGGTGCCCTCTTCTGGCATGCATACAAAATACCTAACCTGTGATTAATATAAAAATAAATAAATTACATTAAAAAAAAGAAAATAGGGGAGTTAGTAAGACTTGGCAAGGACAAGAGCTCCACAAAGACCAAATAGATCAGGGCACAGGGGTCTTTTATGAGACTGTTTCTCCAACCAAGGACCGTATATGGATATAACCTAGAACCCCTGCTCGGATGGGGCCCATGGTAGCTCAGTATCCAACTGGGCACCCTAGTAAGGGGAACAGGGTCTATTTCTGTCATGAACTCAATGGCTAGCTCTTCGACCCTCCCCTGCCCCCAGGAGGAACAGCCTAGCTAGGTCCCAAAGAGGACATTGAAGCCAGCCCTGAAGAGACATGATAAGCTAGGGTCTGATGGAAGGGGAGGAGGTCCTCCCCCATCAGTGGACTTGGAGGGGGCAGGGAGAAGATGAGGGAGAGATGGGGAGAGTGGGAGGGAATGAGGGAGGGGGCTACGGCTGGGATACAAAGTATATAACCTGTGATTAATAGAAAAATAAATTACATTTAAAACAAAACAAAAAAACCAAACTGAACAAACAAAACCCAGACTTTAAAGAGGCAGAGATGCTTTGTAAGACAAAGATAGACGGCCACGCAGATCTTCCTCTGCTGAGAAAGGCCAAGCAGTTCCCTGATAAAGCTTACCATGGACTATGCAGCTGAAGAATATGCTGACTGGGAAAAAAAAGGCTCTTCATTACCAGGGAGGGTGGCGGCCCGGTGACGTCTGAAATATGACCAACTGAAGGTGACATCTGGAGGGGCACTGCCTGGAGAGACTTCCTCCCCACCTCCACTTTCACCCTCACGCCCCTGCTCTCAGCCTTTCTGTAGTTTTCACTTGATCTCCTGAGACACTGCCTTCTCAATCTCTCTTCTGCTTAATAGTTTTAGATTTTGAGTGATATCAAATTTTATCTTCCCTGTTCATTATTTTTCTCCAGAGTATAAGTTAGACATGAATTGTAAAAACTCCTAACAGCATGAGAGTGACATGTTCGCCTTCCTCCCCCTGCCAGGACTCACACCCCCCCCCCCCCAGTACCTGGGCTCCTGGGCACACGCCCGTGTCTATACGGAAACGGTTCATGTTAAGAACATGCTTTAGATACTGTTCAGCAACTTGCTTTTTTTCCCACCTTGTTGTACCAGAGTTCATGGTGGCGCATGCCTGCTTCCTAATACTTGAAACAGTGGTAGGAAAAAGCTCAAGTTCTAAGCTCCAGAGCAGAAGGGGAAATGCACTGGGTTGCAGTCTCAAAAACAGGAGGCTGCAGCAGGTAAGAGCCCTGGCTGCTCTTCCAGAGGACCTGAGCTCCCACATGGCAGCTCACAACTGTCTGCAACTCCAGATCCAAAGATGTGACATCCTCTTTTGGACTCTGAAGGCATAAGAATTGTATACAGCACACACCCAGTCAGACAGAACACCCATACAAACAAGTAAGAGCAACAGAACTTGTGCTAAATTTGCTTCATCATATTCCCATCTACTTTCCCCCATTCCAGACACTTCTCACCATTTCACCTGTTGCAATCAGAACATGTCTCAGGGTGTGGTTTGTTGCTGGATAGATTGCTCTGCAGTTGAGAGCACTGATGACTCTTCTTGAGGAATCAGCTTCCATTCCCAGCAACCTCGTTGCTCAGTCATCTAAACCTCTGGTTTTAGGGCTCTGACCTCTAAGGGATCCTGCATACATGGTACACAGGCTTACGCCCAGACAAAAAAATTTACATATGTACATGAACATGTTTGCATGCATGCACGTGTTCGCAGGCCTGAGGTTGGCGCTATCTTCCTCAGTCACTCTCCACCGTATTTTTTCAGACAGGGTCTCTCACTGGAGCTCACCCATTTGCTGGCAGGAATCCTCAGGATGTACAGGAGATCAAACTCAAGATTTCATGCTTGCTTGGCAAGCATTTCATCAACAGAGCCATCTCCCCAGCACCTCAACTGTGTTTCTCTAAAAGGCTGTACAGAAGAAAGGCCTTATGTTCAAATCCAGTTCAGGTGTCCGTTAGTGCCTGGCTTTGTCACCACACACTCCTCAGGGGCTTCGCCTGCTCTGTAATCCCTGACTGGTCTCTAGTTCCCTGTCCACAGTTCTCACTTCTGTGCCAGCTGCAGGTGGAAGCAATAAGCCAGTGGCCTGTGCTAGCCCACCATTTCAAAAAAGCATCATGATCTCAACGGAGGGAGCTGGAGAGATGGCTCGGCTGTTAATAGAGCACTTGGTGCTCCTGCAGAGGCCCGGGTTCAATACCCTGCAACCACTCGTTGGTGGCTCAACCATGTTTAACTCCAGTTCCAGGGCACCCCTTATCTTCTGAGTTCCATGGACTTCTACACACATGTAGTGCACATGCACACACACATACAGATAAAAATGCATTTTTAAAAATCCAATAGATGAATTTTTGTGGGGTTTTGTTTTCATTTTCACGTTTGGGTTTTTGTGCATGTGTAAGCCAGAAATTGATGCCTGGAATCATCTGCAATCAGCCTTTCACATTATTCATTGAGGCAGGGTCTCTCAGTCGCGCCCAGAGCTAAACCCGTTCTGGCCGGATAGCCTGCTCTGTGGCTCTCACGTCTGCCTTCTGAGGCTAGAATTACAGGCAGGCCAGCCAGGCTCCTTGACTTTAGATGGGTGCTGAGGACCTGAACTCAGCTCCGACTGCATGGCAGGTGCCTTGGCCGCTGAGATAGCCCCTCCGCACAATTTATTTTTCAGTTATCTGTGTGGCAAAGGAAATGTCCTCGTAGGTTTCACTTTAAATAGAGGCATTCTATAAAGCTTGCTATAACTGGGGGGTGGCAGTCATGTGACCTGGCTAAAGGTGGGTCATAACTGGAAAGATGACAAGAATGAAGGGCAAATCTTCAGCCCCCACACACGTGGTCCTGGAGGTAGCACATCTTACTGTGGGTGTGGTGGTGGTGGTTTTGTTGTTTTGCTTTGTTAAAGCAGGGTTTCTCTGTGTAGCCTTGGCTGTCCTAGATTCTTTGTAGACCAGGCTGGCCTTGAACTCATAGACCTCCACCTCCCTAAGTACTGGGATTACATTTGTGGGCCACCGCGACCAGCTCAGACTTAATTTTTGTTCTGTAGCATACTCACAATCATACAAGGTCATGGAGTGCTGGCAGCATCGCATACGTGAATAATGTGACGTTTTGTGTAACAGATGAACTATTCAGAAGATACGGGCTATCAGGATAATTACCTGAAAGTGAACCACACATTGCCAAATAATGTAAGTGACAGCAATGCGTTTGCAAGTAAACCACCCACCCAGAACTTAATGCATTAGAAGATGAGAGAAGACCTGATGATGGCAGCTTCCAAAACTTCATTTCATGGGTCAGGCTGGGCATGGTGGCTCACGTGAGGACTCCCACACTTGTGAGATTAAGGCAGGAGAATCACCATGAGTTCAGGGCCTAGGAAGGCTACACAGCAACACTTGTACCTCAAACAAAGCAAGGGCTCAGTCGGCAAGTGCTTGCCTCCCCGTCATGAGGACCTGAGTTTGATTCTCAAAACCCACGTGCAAAAGCTGGGCACCTGTGAGTCCCAAGACGAGGTGCTACAGATGGGTGGCCCCCAAGATGCGCTGGGGCCAGCCCAGCTGGTGAACTCCAGGCCAGTGAGACACTGACTCAGCAAACATGGGAGACAGCACCCAAAGGACCACATTGGAAGTTGTCCTCCGGCCTCCACACACATGCAAACACGCAAACACATAGGAAAGTAAGTTTACAGGTCAATGGCAGCTCAAAGAAGCATACACATTTGTTTCAAGTTCATTTTCAATGCTCAGATTATTTACAAATTTACAGACAATAAATCTCTCTATTAGCGCATCAAAATAAATGATTTACCTTAAGTCCACTTCTGAATTGCATAACTCCTACAAAGTGTAGCGCTACACCAAGTAGCCTGTCTTGTTGTTACTAACACAATGTTCCCAAGTCAACTGGCTTGGAAACAAATAGTCTCCTAGGAAGAACACAGTCCAGACAAGGAGTGGCTACAGGCCATGCTGGCTCCATTACCCCATGACGTCACTCCGGGTCCTTCTTCTGTAATGGCCATTACACTGTGTCCACTGTTGGGAGTCGTTAGCAGGCACCACATCCAGACAAGGTGATGTTCACCAGGGTTCTGCTTCTTTGAGGAGACCCTTTCCAGACATGATCTTTGATATCCCAACTCTTTAGACTTGGGTCCAAGCCTATAAGACAGGGTTATCCCTACTAGTTAGAACTTATCAGGAGTTATCCGCCATCTTTCAGACTGCTTGCAAAGCAAGGCAGGAAGGGCAGCGGCAAGGATGATGTCTGCCACAACTATGTGTTCTCACTTCCTAGTAACGGCAGAGCAGAGAACACGCAACACTAGTAGACACAGCGCTACCCAGCCCTCATGCTCCATACACATGTGCGCATCTACATAAAAACAAGTGACCCGAAACAGAACTGAGAATGTCCTAAGTTCAGTTCTAAGTTGTGCAAAGTACAGTGAGTGCTAAAGCTATTTCTCACACTTGGAGACTTCTGGCTAATTTAAAATTATCTATTCAGAATTGTCTATTTTATAGACATATTTGTGTCTTCTTTGCTATAGTTGAAAAAAAAAACTGGCTTCTTTGCAGAGAATATAATCCTGTAAGAATGACCAAATGCATTTTAAAATCCAAGGAAGAATACAAGAAAAAGCATAGTTCATAACTTCAAATACTACTTCAGTGACAGTGCATATAAGACAGCAACATGATGGGGAACTTAGTTAAAACGGGTCATCTTAACCTGTTACAAACTAAGAACACAGCACTTTCCCAAGCTCGGTTAAAAGTGAACACGGGGTTTCTGTGACGGTTATTAACATAGCAAAAAGAAACCCAAGCCCTGTGTTCCTAGGGAACTGTTCACCAGTTTAGCGTGGCAAACCTGGCTGACTAGACTAACGATTTTACATTCTGTAGTTAGAGTGTACTTATTTCTAGCAGATTATCTTTTTTTTAGATTTTACAAAACGTCCTTTAGTATTAGCAGTTTCCAAAGGAGTGTGCTTTCCAGTCTTTGAGTCAATTCCCTGATAAGCAGTTTGAAGTCATGGCAGAACATGTATTTCCGCTCCTGTGTAGTCTGCTATGTGGTATCTTCACAATCGTGGTTTTTGCCCTGCGAACTTCTGATGAATCTGCTTCACACGGACTTGCCCCTGCTCATTTGTGTGGCCTCTCAGGTGGAGATGTCCTTTGGTATGTGGGAGTGTGGTTCTGGGACCACTGGACACCAAGGTCTGCAGATCGCTAGGTCCCCATGTAAAATGACGGCGCAGTCATGTACGGCCTACAGAATCCCCCGTACTTTAACTCATCTTGATCATCTAGAATGCTGACTACCATATAAATGCAGTATAAAGAGTTGTTATACTTTACTACTTAAGGAATAACAAGAAAAAATCTGTACATATTCAGTACAGATAAAGCCTTTTTCCTAAGTAGTTCTGGCTGGCTGACTCCTTGGCTATGCAGTGTACGGATAGCGGGTCACCTGCAGACAGGGCGGGGCTCCGGAGAGGAGTGCCTAGTTCACTGACAAGGTCATGTCAAGTCTGACTTCAGAGCAGCCTCCCCACATCAATTACACTCACGTTCCCCCGCCTGTGGATTCTCTGATGGCTATTGAACGCTGACTTGTGGTAGAACTTCTTCCCACACTCAGTGCACTCATAGGGCTTCTCTCCCGAGTGCGTTCTGTAGTGCACAGTGAGGTAGGACATGCGGGAGAAGGCCTTCCCACACTCATTGCACTCAAAGGGCTTCTCTCCCGAGTGGATCCTGTGGTGTATGGTGAGGTACGACATCTGAGAGAAGCACTTCCCACACTCGTAGCACTCGTAGGCCTTCTCCCCGGTGTGTGTCCGCTGGTGTCTGTTGAGCGCCGAGTTCTGGCAGAAGGTCTTGCCGCACTCGCTGCACTCGTAGGGCTTCTCTCCCGAGTGGATCCTGTGGTGTATGGTGAGGTAGGACATCTGAGAGAAGAACTTCCCGCAGATGTAGCACTCGTAGGGCTTCTCGCCCCGGTGAATCCTCCGGTGCCGGCACAGCGCCGAGTTCTGGTAGAAGGTCTTGCCGCACTCGCTGCACGCGTAGGGCTTCACCCCCGAGTGGGTCCTGTGGTGCACGGTGAGGTAGGACAGCTGCGAGAACAGCTTCCCGCACTCGGCGCACTCGTAGGGCTTCTCCCCGGTGTGCACCCTCTGGTGCCGCATGAGCGCCGAGTTCAGGTAGAAGGTCTTGCCGCAGTCGCCGCACGCGTAGGGCTTCTCCCCCGAGTGCGTCCTGTAGTGCACGGTCAGGTAGGACAGCCTGGAGAAGAACTTCCCGCACTCGGTGCACTCGTAGGGCTTCTCCCCGGTGTGCGTCCGCATGTGCGTCGTGAGGGTGGACTTGCGGCAGAAGCACTTCCCGCACTCGCTGCACTTGTAGAGCTTCACCCCGGTGTGGATTTTCTGGTGGTCGTTGAGCGCCGACTTCTGCGAGAAGGTCTTCCCACAGTCGTGGCAGACGTAGGGCCTCTCCCCCGAGTGTGTCCTCTGGTGCTGGGTGAGGTGCGTCTTCTGGCAGAAGGACTTGCCGCAGTAGCCGCACTCGTAGGGCCTCTCCCCCGAGTGCGTCCTCTGGTGCTGGATGAGGTGTAACTTCTGGTAGAAGGTCTTCCCGCACTCGGTGCACTCGTAGGGCTTCTCCCCGGTGTGCGTTCTCTGGTGCACGGTGAGCGTGCCCTTCTGGCAGAAGGACTTCCCACACTGAGTGCACTTGAAGGGCTTCTCTCCTGTGTGCGTCCGCTGGTGTATGACGAACTTGGACTTTTTGCAGAAGGACTTGCCGCACTCCCGGCACTCATAGGGCTTCATTTCCCCGGGGGAGCTCTGGTGGACGCCGAGCTCTGCCATCTGCAGGAAGGCCAGCTCGGCGCCGCTCCAGCCGCAGGCCTTGTCCTGCACGTGCCGGACCAACACAGTGTTCTTGGGGAAGGACTTCTGGCACTCGGCATAGCCAAAGGGCTTCTCCAAAATCCGAACTTTCTGATAAATATTTCCTGCACTGAGAGCGTAATCGTCTTCATTTTGACTCAATTCGTAAGACTCGTCTCCTGGCTGTGTCTTCTCAAGCTTAACGTGGAGGAGGGACTTCCCACAGCCAGCACAGACATTAGGCTTCATTTTTGCGTAGCTTCCATCACTACTGATGAAACTAGAGATGCAGGCCATACTCTTTTCACACGAGTCACATTTAGGTATGACTCTCGCCGGAGGAACAGACTTCATGCCCACACCCGCGGCTTTCCTGGAGACATCACCTGGCTGAGAAGGCTTGCAGTTGGGCGTAGCTGACACCGGCTGTTTCTCTTCATCTCCCTGGACTTCCTCCATCGGGTCGGCTACTTCCCAGATTTCATCTAAAAGGAGGCAGAGTAAAGCAGCGTTTGCACATTCTCCTCCACGAGTCACGGTCTGAGACTGACTCCCAAGGGAATTTTGAGTCTAGCTTTGAGGTACCGTGAGTACTCAGGCTGCATATTCCCTCGAAATAACACAGCCTCCCCTAGTGGGGAAGGAAAGGAGACTGACCAAACATGGCACCTTTGATCTGGGCTGCTCTGCAGTGTTGTGTTCACAGACTCAGCAATGACTGGTAAAAGGAGATGTTGGATAAAATGCTCAGGGAAGAAATCAGAGCAAACAGGGAGAGCCTTCAGAAGAACCAGGAACACCATCGACGAGATAGAGGAGGAGCTACATGGAAAACAAGGACCGGTTTGGTGGCCAGCATGCACTCTTCAGCACGTCACTACACATGGGGAGAGAAGGTTAGACCTAAGGTGCTGCCCACTACACTGACACACCTGTGCACGTCTCTGCTTTGCATCCTTGCACGTAATTCTGTTTTTCCATCCCACACGGTAGTGCCATATAAGTTTTATGCCTAAAGTTTTCTCATGTTTAGAACCTGGGACCTAGGTACTCCCTCTAAGCCTCGCTTAGGTGGAGAGTTCTGGAACACCTGTGTAAACAGGAAGTAACAGGTGGCACAGAAAAGATGTCATCCACTAAAAGCTTTGATTTTTAAAGAAAAATATGCTACCAATGCTGTGGGTTATGACTGCACTCAGTCTGACCATGAAATTCACTCCTCTCCTATCTGGCTCTGCATCACGTGAACTGATGTGGTAACCCCCGAAAACTTTTTACCAGCCTCTGCAGCACGTCAGCAGGCCTTCCATCACAGACTGTAGGAGTCAGAGCACTCAGAAGAGCACATGGCACAAAACACAGAATCAAGATTATGTGAGCCATTACTTTTCAACTATTTTTCAACAATTGCTTCAGCCCACTATGCTGGTTTGAATGAGATGTCCCCCATAAGTCTTGAGCATTTAAACACTTGGTGCTAGTTGGCGGCTGTTTGGGAGGATTAGGAGGTTCGGCCTTCCTGAAGGATGTCACCAGAGGCAGCTTTCAGGTTTCAGTTAGCCCTCTGCTTCCTGTGTGTGGACTGCAGTGGACGCTCTGGCTGCTGCTCCTGCCTGCTGCCATGTCCCCGCCGTGACTGTGACGGGCATCTAGAGGCTGCCTTGGTCATGGTGTTTTACCACAGCAGCAGAAAGAACCAGAACACCCATTCCTACACGACCTGCTCACTTTCCTAATTCAGAATTTTCTAATTCTGAAAGTGAGTTTCACTTAGTGTGCAAACCTTAAGGATCAAGTACCTGGACCTCCTCCTCCAATCTGTTTTCACTTCTCTTAGAAATAATGGGATGGACCTATTTTAACGATGTCATTTGTATTAAAATAACAAATTATCAATTTTAATCTTCTAAACTTATGGCCTCTCAGAATCCACCGGTGTCAAAAAGCAACACTTCTCCACCTGGACTCACTCAACAATGACTTGAATACAGGATGAGTCACAACTGAGAACAAGCTATTAACTGAACAAGGAGGGTCATGCAATGCACTGAACCTGGGATGTGTTCTGAGATCCACACTATTTATACCATCAAGTCCTGTCACGCTGCCAAGACAGAGCACAGTGCCACTGCCTTGCACCAGGATTTCTGGGCTAGCCAGCATATTTCTGGCACACTGGCGCCCACGAGTCCCTTCCTATTGCTCTCCTGTTTGACTTCTTGCCTACGTTTACTGCAGCGCGAAGAGTGACACTGGCAGGGGTCGGGAAGGAGGAAACTTTCGGGGTGGGGGTGGGGGTGGGGTACACTGGAGCCCAGACTTCACAGCCTGACTGCACAGGGGTGCACAAGCCATCCTAAAGGGACGCAAAGCCGCAGAGGTCAAAGTCCCGAAGAGAACATGCTAAGACCTTGGAGCCAATGAGGCTGGCGAGTGCTTCAGAAACTACTGTTGCCATGGTCAGCCTCAGGAGGCTTATTCTATAAAGGGTCAACTGGCTCTTCAGATGAGGAGTCCTTCCCAGCCAATCAGGACCCAACAGAAACACAGGCACATTTTGTGTGTACAGTAAGCTGTACACAGGGTACAGCGAGGTACTCACTAATGGAGAACAGCCGGCTACTCCGGGGACCGGCTTCACCTGCTGAGCACACATTCTCAGACTGTCAGGTGGGAAGGGCCTACAGTGCAACTAAGTCACACGGAGAGACAGGAAGGTGCTCAGCGACCATCAGCTGCCAAGAGTTCACACACAGCAGGAAACACACACTGCTATCAGACACCATGAAGAGCGGCTGCAACCCCAGGGGGAGTCTGCAAACAGGCAAACAGAAACCTGACAAGAGTAGAGAGCAGACAAGCACTCTGCAGAATCATGAAGCCAGGGGACATAGGTGGAATAATCTTTCCTAGATACTTAAGGTGGAAAGAAAAAAAAATGAAATGTCATTTATGTACACAAAATACTGGAGCACCATTAGGGACTTGGGGATTAAACTGTAAGTATGAGCTGCAGGACTAGATTTCAGCAATGACTGACACTGCCAAAGAATAAGGAAAATGCCAACAGAGAAAGGAAGAGCCAGAGCCAAACAGTTTCGGACAGGGATTTTGTAATCTGACCTCAAAGAAAATGAAGAGGCAGGAGGTGAGATGGCTCACTGGTGGAGGAGCTTACTGTTCAAGCCCAGCAGCCGGGTTCCTTCTCCACATCCCACAGAAGGCAGGAGAGACTCCATCACAAAGATGTCTAAAGACCTCACATGCTTGTGTTGAACCCATGCACTCACTCCCAATAATGACAATAAGTGAACTCAGAGGTGCTGGAGAGCTGGCTGATGGGTAAGAACACTGGTTGCTCCTCCAGAGGACCTGCAGCAGGAGGACATCCAACGCCCTCTTCTGACCTGCAGGGGCACTTCATGCACACGGTGCAGACACACACATGTAAGATACAAATGAAAATTTAAGAAGAAAGTATGTGATGGTTAGTACTGTCGACTTTAGAGAACACAGAAGTCAGGCCTCGAGGCTGTGGAGGGCTGTCCTGATGAGGTGGCCTGATGGGAAAGAGTGGCCACTCTGTGGGGCACCAGTTCCCCAGGCTGGCGTCCTACACTGAATGAAAAGGAGACCGTGAGCTGAGCCCCAGCATGCTCCTCTCCCTGCTTCTGACTATGCAAGCAGTGGGAGCAGCTGCCTCGCGATCCTGCTGCTGCGACTTCCGGCCCGTGATGGACTGTGCACCCCTAAGCCGAGTGTCAAAATCAACCTTTTCTCCCTTAAGTGCCCTTTGTGAGGGTTTTATCACAGCCACAGGAAAGTGACTAAAACAGAGCCCAAAGCATTTCAAAGAGAACGAAAACAAAACCGAGGGAGGTAACAGCTGAACAAAGTTGGTTTTTGATAACTCACTTATGAGCAACGAATATAAGAAATTCTAAGTCCAAGGCTTAGAGGAGAAGAAAACCAACTTCTTTTTTCACTACACAGGGTCTCGGCCTGTAGCCCTGACTGACCTGGAACTTGCTCTGTACACCATAGTAGCCTAGAACTCACAAAGATCCACCTGCTCTGCTGGGATTAGACATGCACCTCCCACAGCCAGCTATGAGCTTCTGATTCCAGGAAGTGGTAACCAGGAAAGAAAGAAACCTTTAGGAGTGACCGACGTCTAAAGCTAGGGATGGTCAGAATGTTCCCGAGGGAAACTCCTCAGTTACCATCTCCTCTCTGCGTCCACTAACACACCTGGGTAGCTCTGAGGTGAGAACGCGCCTTCCACTATCCACGGCTCTTCTCCTTGTTCCAACTTGATGATAACATCTGGTTTGATAATGTGGTACCCTGTGAATGAGAAATGAGAGACAACTTGAGCCTGCCCGCATGGCTTCAGGGTTTGTATGGCGCCGGGAAAGTGCCACGGGGCCAGCTCGGTAGCACAAGAGCCCTAGCGCTTCATTTCCACAGAAAGGCCAAGACCTTGTGGTGATCGGAACAAACCACTCACAGGCATCCCATAGAATTCAGGTAAGTCATCGACTGACAGACATGCTCACATCTGAGCAGCTGGGAAGCAAGCGGTCCTCACCCACGGAGACGAGGTTGCTGTAGTTCTCCAGCATCACATCCCTGTACGTCGTCTTCTCCTCAGAAGCCAGCCGCTGCCACTCCTCCTGCGTGAAGTCCACAGCCACATCCTGGAATGACAGGGGGCCCTGCAACGACAGGTCGGAGTTAGGCCACAGGCACCTGCAGATGACAGCTTCTAAAGCTCACTGGGACAGTCAACCAGGAGCACTTTCTGTCTTATTTTGCTACCACTGCCTGTGGGAGGAAAGCACACCTATCAAAACACACTGCCTTGGGCTAGAGAAAAGTGCTTGCAGCAGGACTGTGAGTGTCAGAGTGTGCATTTCCAGAACCCAGGCAAATGCCAGGGGTCATGGCAGTCCATCGATAGTGCTAATCTTGGAAGTCAAGACAGGGGCTCTCCAGAGGAAGCTGGCTAGCCAGAGCAGCCATGCTGGAGGGCTTTGCATAAGAGATCCTTCCTAAAGAATAAAGTAGAAGGTGACCGATGATTCCCAACAAAAACTCTGGGCTTCCACATGCAAACTGTACATACACACAGATACATGTAACACACACACACACACACACACTGAAAGAAGAAAAAACCCACTGGCGTGGGGCTCATTTTTACACATTAAGATAGCACTGGGCTTGAAGCTGCAAGCCAGGGACAAGCCTCACTGATGGGGATGCAAAAACCAAGCTGAGGCGCTTGGGCCCAGTGGACTGCCACGCAATCCCAGGTACACCCTGCTCTCTGGAGGTTGGTCCCCCAGCCCTTTGCTTCCCTGGTTCTTCCTCATGCCCCTGCTAGCTGTTCTCTCCTCCAGGTACCCAGACCACTTACTGCTTTGCTGGAGCTTGGATTCACGGATAGTTTAATCCTCTGTGTACCAACACTTCCCAAACTATTAGCACTAGTCCAAGTTTCTCCTGCACTCTGGACACCCATGGCCCCAATGCTTCAACACAGCATTCTGCACTATGGTCTCCCCATCAGTCCTAGAACTTAGTGACATGGCTAATGTTGCTCTCAGGGTCCCCTTGCCTTCTCAAGGCCGTCACTACAGACAAGCTATCACGCCCACTTGGCGTTTTTATGGTGTTCTGAAGATCTGAACTGCAGCCTCCACGTGTGGAGCAGTGCACACGTCCTCAGCTCCCCAAACTTCCTTTCCGTCTTTAATGTCCGAATAAAGCGTTTCCTTCAGAAGCACATCAGCACAACTGCCTCCTGTGAACACCAGTAGGCTCTGCAGGAAGCACTTGGCAGTGAAGTAGACTGCCGCAGTTTTTAAGCTATGGTAGGACATCAACTGTATATAATTACACATATACGTTAACCACATGACAGATGCTTCAAGTCAGTATTCAGCTTTCAGTGGGCCAGTTTTCAGGAGATGAAGAAAGATGTGAAATTGTTGCGTTGGAAAAGAAACAATAAATGACAGAGTGTCTTATAAAGAAAAACAAGGGCTCAGCACGTGACAGTGACTGCCACCAAATCTGGTAACCTGAGTTCAAAATCCATCATCTGACTCCTCAAAGTTGCCATTTCACCTCCATACACTCAACACGGCATGTGTACACCCACACAATAATGCAAACAAACAAGCAAACAAAACAACAACAAAAACCAAACAGTAAGATAAACAAAACCAAAGATTTGTGTGTAGTGTAGATGAACATTTCCTGTATTATATGCACCAGGGACCAGCTCTGGACAAACATACCACCCTGTCACTCCTCCAGATAGTCCCACCCTAGTGTTGCTATCTGAGCCTTCCTCACTAAGTGAGCTTCTGGGAAGGAATAGTCTATTCTTTGGAGAATGCTGGTACCTAGGACAGTACACCTCCGTTTTCAAGTGAATAAATAACTCCTAATTAATACGTAACTCTAGCCAAAGGGAAGAAAGGGTATGTGAGGCCTGTCCCTTAATTTCTTAATCGAAAGTCATCACCAGGACCAGGGATATTGACATAGGCCTTTAACCCTGGTTGAAGAGCTCAAGGGCAGCCTGAGCTACACACCAAGATCCCTTTTCAAACCAAGCAATGATGCAAAAACAAACAAAGCAAACGAACAGAAGCTACTCAGACCAAAAGAGAAAACTGAATGTGGGAACAGAAAATGGAATCACTCTGAAAGAAGCGCTTTGGCAACAGAACAATGAAAGGAACAGGATAAGGTCCAACAGGGGGCTGAAAGACTGACTTATTTGGAAGCGCTGGGTCTGCTTGGTGTAGCCCAGCATCCAGAGATTCTCGACAGGCAGCTGGCTCATCCACAGGAGGAGCAGCCCAGAGCTGCTTGCTAAAGCCACAACAGCGAGATGACGGCAGTGTGGAAAGAGGCACATGGAGGATTGTAGGCGCTGGCTTTTCAATCTGGGGGTTCCTTAAAACTTATACCTCCCTTCTAACCTCCCAACCCCAGGTAGAGGAAAAAGAAGATTGTAAGGGAAAAGGGATGTAACCCTCTTTACTTCTTCCTGCTGGGTAGGGTCAGAGGATTCTTTTGGGGGCAATGCCACTATCCATAGTCAGGAAATCCAGAAGTCCAAGTAAACCGGCAAATCAGCAAGCAGTCCTCCTCCAATTCACCACGACTTTTTCTTCTGGCCTGTCATATTTATAACCCTTAGAGTCCTCAGAATTCAACTAATTCCAACTAGCAAAGGCCACGTTCCACATGAGACAGTTAACAGGTGTGGACAAACTAATAATAACAAACTAATCCTCCACTTGGGATTATAACAAAAACATGTTTACACATCACAAACCAACATCCATAACAGAGGACAGCAAAAGAGACACCACAAAAACGGACAGGGATCTAAGGAGAGCACTGAAGACAGGACAGTCAATAGCATATGTGTGTTTATGTGTGTGTTACAACACGGAGAGCTGGGGCTACGGACTTGTATAATCCATCACGGAGCGTAAGCCAAGCAGCAAGAGCTTGAAGCAGCTAGCCACATGGAAGCTACAATCAGCAAACAGGGAGGGAAGAAGACATGTTTCCCGGTATTCAGGTCACTTTCTCCATGTTATACAGTCCAGGATGCTAGGAACAGTCTTGCCCAGAAAAAAAAATGGGTTTTCCCCATATCAGTGAATGCAATCAAGCCAATCACCCAGCGGCTCAGCTCTCCCACGTCTCTAAATGTGGCCACAGGGTCAGCGGCACCATCATAAGGACCCTTTCTCTTTACAGGCCACGCTACCTACAGATTTGGTCACAACCGCCAACGATTACTATTGTGCGCTACTGTTTTGTCTGATTCTAACTTTGATCTACTATCATATCTATTTTCCCTTTTAAGTCTGAACTGCTCTCTGCCCCTCTGAGTGTGGTAACTCAAGTTAGACAACAGAGATGTGGCCAGAAACAAAGCAAAACATACCAAGGATGTACTCATCTTCCGATGCTTCAGAAAAAGATCTGCAGAAGCACTAAAGGAGAGTCCGGTCTGGGGAAGGAAACAAAGTCATTGTGAGTGGGTGTGAAAAGGGGGAAATCTCCAGCATAAAACCAACCAGAATATTCCAAGAATGAAATTTTATGGGTGACAGTATCACTGGCTTTTGAAAACCATGCACTGTTCCCTGGGGAAATGAATGGCTGCCGACTGTCAAGGTGAACTAACAGGAAATGCTACTTAAATAACCTGCACTTAACATGAGATACAAAAGAATACTCAAAGGCTGCTCTGAAAACCAGTTAACCTGCTGAGAACTTACATAAAATTAAGTGATACGGTGACTATGACTTTAATATTGAAGAAGGAACGCCTGAGAGTCCAACTAACAAACCTCTGTGTGGCCTCTGATAAGTCACCATCGCAGACCCATGGTCTTCGCCCATGAACAGAGCGGGGGGGGGGGGGGGCGGGAGA
>CM053751.1:18082492-18123534 GCA_028658305.1 Pachyuromys duprasi
CCTCGTCCTCAGCCATCTACGCAGCCCGACGCGGTGCGACCGTCCCGGATCCCGCACGCTGAGGACAGCAGCCGGCGAGCGGAGGCTTCGCGCAGGCGTCGATCGCTCAGGCGGGGCGCCCGGGCCAGACCAGCCTCCCTCCCAAGGCCCCGACCTGCAGCCTCAGGCCTCACCTAGGAGGCCGCGCCGGGCCCGGGTCTCGCCGGCCCGGTCAGCCCGGCCCTCGGCCTCCCGGGCCTGCAAAGCCGCGTCCGCCCGCTGCCGACCCGGACGCACCGGCCTCGGCCCCTGCAGGCTCCGCGGCACCGGCTCGCACAAGCCAAAGCTGCGGGTGCGAGGGCGGAGGTGCAGACCGCAGGAAGCCAGGGCGGCGCAGCCGTCCTGCGCCTGCGCGAGCACGCACGCAGGCCGAGGTGCGCACGCGCAGCAGCGCTCCAGGCTGGTCTCGGTGATCCGCCTCTCCTCGGAGGCGCTGGGTGGACTCCCAGAAGTCTAGGCGCCCCCTGCTTCTAGGGATCGTCGCACAAGTTTCCTCTTCGTTTCAGCAGCACGTGGGCGCCAAGCTGAGAGCGACAGTAACTGTAGTCCAATGGTCACCGTGGCGATTGTCCTCACTCCCTTTGAGCCTCCAGGAATGGCCAGAGGGGTTATAGCCAGTAACCAAGACCTCTCTTGGCCTGGAGCTTTTAGGTAGAAGGCAGGTTCAAACAGTTGAAAGACAAGAAAACTGTAAATCGTGCTCTGCTAACCGAAGTGCTAGAAATTTCCACCAAACGCTAAGTACAAGAAATGCCCAGCAATCCTTTTCCAAAGAAAAGGAGGCAAAAATGCTCAACTTTCTGGGTCACACAGCAAATTCATAAAAGTTCCAAAAGCAACCAGAGCGGACACACAGAAAGGAAAAACAGGTGCCTGAAATCCTGCTTCTCAGACTTGATGTTTGTGGTCAGGCAACAAGGACACTGTTCAAACATGGAACCTTATGGTTAGTGATTTCTCATATCCCAGCGGCCTTCCCAAATAATGCAATGGCGCTCTTCTCCTTTCGGTTTTGAACACTGATGAACTCTTTAAAAAACCTGACAGTGCAAAAACAAACCCAAAAAACCCAAAAAACAAAACCAAAACCTAAAAAACTAAAACCGAAACCAAAACATCTATGCAATGGCAGAAAATAAATTTCAGCACCCCGGAAACCTGGGTATCCGTCATGGGTATCCCTGGAGAACAGGCAGGAGACAGAAGCCTCAGGAGAAAGGGTGACCCCTCCTCCCTGTAAGGACCGCACTGCAAGGCTGCCTGCCCATCTCCCAGGCCCATCCTGACCTCACCTGGTAACTGAGGTGCCCATCTGGGTTGGATCTTGTCTCCTGAAGCAAAAGCTCCCACATCCCTGTGACAAGCCTCTAGTTACAGCTCTGAAGGAGAGGCCTGGATTAAACTCCCAGGTGACAACAACATGTCAACCCTCTCATCCCTGAGGTTTCACACTGGGCAGAGAGGACTCAGGTCTTTCTGAAGGTGAATTCCTTTCTTGCAGTGAAGGCATTTTAAGCTTGTATAATTTATTATTATTATTATTAAGGAAAGATTTCGATGTGTACAGCCAGACAGAACCAGGGTTCCTAGGCTGAGATCCTTCTACTCTGCTCAGGCAGGGATTGGGTAGGCAGGGAGCAGCTCACCAGTGTGGCCACACCAGGCTCCTGTGTGCCCAGGGTCTCCACAGAGTCTTTGAACATGCTAGAAGCTTGATCACTAAGCTACATCTAACCCTTTCTCATGTTCTTTCTTTTTGAGGTGTCTCACGAAGTTACTCAAGCTTAGGTTGCTTTTGTTGGGCTGTTTTATCTAAACAATGTAAAGAAAAGCAAAGGCAGGCATTTAGGTGGCTCTAACACCAACCAACTTGAAAATTACAATCACCATTTTACACCCAAGTAGGTAGTGGTGACCGACAGGTGCTGGAGGGGTTGGCAGAAAGCACTCCCTGCCCGTGGCCTAGGACAGTGAGTCTTTAGATGAATAGGAAGTGTGATTGCAGAAAGATTTCTCAAGCAGTGTGTAACACACACAGACACCAGCTGAAGGAAATCTGCTGCAGTACGAGAGATTTTCCTTCTCCCTGTCTTTAAGACCATGCAGCTTTCAGACGTGTTTATATTGGTTTCCATGGTTGTTTTGGTTTTTCAAATTGATTTATTATTGTTTGTTTTATATGACCGTGTACATGGCACATGGTGGAGATCAGAGGACAACTTTTGGGAGTTAATTCTTCCAGTGTGGGTTCTGGGAATTGAAGTCAAGTTGTCAGCCTTACATGGATGGCATCTAGCTGGCCCTCCATGGTATTTTTTTTTAAAGATTAATAAGATATATAAGGCCAGCGTGTTTGTGTGTGCATGTGTAGGTGCGTGTATGTGTGTGTGTGTGTGTGTGTATGCATGTGTGTGTGTGTGAAGCCGTGTCTAGTCATTGTGACTGGGTGTCCTTCATACTTTGATCCTTTTTGGTCCATGTCCTATGCCCTATACTGGGCTGCCTTCTTGGACACTTGGATTGTTAATTTTAACTTTCAACTAGACACAGTCTATAATCATTTGGGAAGAGAGTTTCAATGAGTGGATTGTCCTGTAGGCATGTCTGTGGGAGAACACCTTAACTAAGGTAACTGATGTGAGAAGAGCCAGCCAACTGTGGGTGGTACCATTCCCTAGGAAGGGGATTCAGAACCATTTAAGGGTAAAGGAGTCAAGCTGAGCACCAGTGGATGAGTGAATATGTGTGTTTCTCTCTGTAGATGCGATGTGACTAGCTGTCAGATGCTGCCTTGACTTCTCCACAGTGATGGATGGTACCCGGGATTTATCAGCTGAAATAAACCCCTCTCTTCATGTAGTCACTTTTTATTGGGATATTTAATCATGGGAACAGAAATATAAGTTGAATAGACACTGAACACCAGCTCTTCCGCCAAGGGATGCCATTCTTCTGCCCAGGATCACCCTCTTCTCCAAGGCTTGGAAAAACTCCATTTGTCAGTGAGCCTCAGGATTGGCCTCTCTCCCAGGAGTCTGAATCCAGTGATTGTTACTATATATAATTTCACCTCTTTTTAAACCTGAGTGGCTGAAAGAGTACATTCGACTCCTGAGACTCCATTGTGAGCACAGGTAGCAAAAAAATTCACTTTCAGCAGCCATCCTCTGCCCCAAGGGTCTCACTAGCTTTTAGGAGTCATAGAATTGGAATATTTCTTCAAGGGTTAAAGACTATTATTCACCACAAGACAAATGGAGAAGTTAGCGGGGCAGGTATAGCAAAGCATGGAGATGTTGGGACTAGAAGGCCAGGCTCACCTTCCTTCAGAGGTTTTCTCGTTCATATGGACACTACAACTATGGGTAGCACTCACCAGCTGAGAGCTGGTTTAAAGGTGCCCTCAGACAAGAACCTTTAGTCTGGTAGCACCCAGCCGTGTCAGGTCTCTATCACATCTTCACGAAGTCCCTCACAACCTCTATCCCGTTGTTTTTGTCTATAGTGGTCTTGCTTTCCTTAGAATTCCCATTGCGTTCTTTAACTATAGATTTCCAAACCCATGGAATCTTGTGTCTTCCACTCTTCTTCATCCCTTTTTCTTCCACCCTTTCAACCTCCTAACACTAGATAGGAGAGAGAGAGAAAAAAAGGATAGAAGTGAAAAGATAGAAAAAAAGATAGAGGTGAAAGGAGGTGATGTTATCATTAGACTATGTCCTGCTGATTAGGGGTGTTGAGTTCCTTGGGGCAAGTTTGATCTTTGCCATCAGGATATTTAATTTTTTCTCCTTGCTTCTTTGCACATGACTACTTAACAATCCTTAACCGCCAGCATCCAATGAACAACCAGCAACTTGCCTATCAGAGCTCTAGCATTTACAGTCTCTGAAAAGTTCCCAGAGTTTCAAATGTCACACACCAGAAACTATAGGCTCCTGGCAAAACCATGCCCCTGCTAGAGCACGAGGCAAATCATACAGGACTGCTGTGAATCAGCTCCAAATCCCCACACCTGGGGTTAAAACAAAAACATATTCTCATAATACTGTTGTGTTGTTGTTTTTAAAGAAACCAAAATTCCAAAATTCTCACTACACAAACCTCCACATACATCCTCAGAACACATCAACCCATCAGTTACACATGTTGTCTTTCAAACCGGTTGCCAGGTTGGAAGGCTGATGACCTCACAGGCTTCCGCCCCTCCTGATTGGAAGGGCCAAACTCTGTGGAGCTAGGCAGCAAGGTGGACAAACACTTTCTCAGGCTCTCCTCCACAACTGACTTCTCCCTCGACTACAGGAGAACCAGGAGCAGATTCGGCTGGAGTCCGGGAAGAGGGCGGGATAGACAGGAGTCTAGGATTTGTAGAAGGAAAGAAAGAGTCTAAGAGCCTATGGCTGCCGGTGAACCATCCTCACAGTCTGAGGAGCAGTGTCCTCAGCTGAGCACCACGGTGTCCTCACCGGCGTTGGATGAAGACTCAGGACTCTCAGGTTACCAGGGTGAGAAGAGATTCGAGCGGGTGGCAGGAAGGAGGAAGAGCAAGAAGTAAGGAAGGAGGATGACAGAGACAGGAGGAGAGGATGGATGGTGGGGTGTGGCTGTCACGCTGATTAAAAACTTACAGAGCTAGAAAGGGGAATGGAGAAATTCAATTTTTTTTTCCTCAGGAGGCAGAGACAGGGAGATTTTTTTTAGTTTGAGGCCAACCTGGGTCTACAGAACAAGTCCCAGGATAGCAGAGATAAACAGAGAAATACTGTCTCAAAAAAAATAAATATAATACTTAATTAAATTATAAAACATTTTTAATCAAATGGAGAAATAATGTATAACGGGGAAGAGACTGAGATGTCAAATGGGAATACACAGAGAGGGAAGGGGAATCTACCATATTTCCGTAAAGAACATGCAGCCCCTAGTTCACACATTGTGAAAAGAACAGACATGGAGGATAGCTTGGGGGATGGGGTGAATGTAGGAGACAAGTTGACCCTGAATCCTTAGAACAAGCAGATACATCAATCTGTCAGTTACACATGTTTTATTTCAAACTGGTTGCCACCTTGGAAGGCTGATGACATCACAGGTGTCCGCCCCTCCTGATTGGAGGAGACACACTCCATGGTGGGAGGCAGCTGGGAGGACAACAGCATCTTCTTGGAGCTTTTCTTCACTCCTGACTTCTCCCTAGATGGGGGAAGGGACACCAGGCGTGGATTCAGCCAGAGTCCAGGAGGAGGAGGGGATAGATGAGAGTCTGGAATTTGTGGAAGGGGGGCTACAGGTTGGGAGAATCGTGACTGCTGGCCAACTGTCACTGTGTTCTGAGGAACAGAGCCCTCAGCTGGGCATCACCAAGCCCTCATCTGGGGTGGTGGTAGATGGGAAGATCTCAGGACCGTCAGGTGAGGGGACTGGGTGAGAAGAGATGTGAGGGGGTGACGGTAAGGAGGAAGGGTACGGAAGGAGGGAGGGCCCAGAATGCAGAACTGGAGGCAGGGAGGACAGGAGGTCAGACTCAGATGTCACATGGGCTGAAAACCTGCAGAACCAGGAAAGGGATTAGGCACCAAGACTCAAAGACAGGACAGAAAAGAGGGGACCCAAGAAGAGATTTCCTTTTATGAGGACAATGTGTCTCTACTGAGGAAGAATCTTGAGGAACAGGGAGAGGGGACAGGGACAGAGTGAGGGAACACAAGGAGGAAATGGCACAGTGGTCTGGAAAAGGCAACAGCTGAAGAAGTTTGGGGGTTTGGGGGTACTGTGGAGGACAGGGCTGAGCTCGTCAGAGCCTGAGCTTCACACTGGGGTGGGCTTTCTTCACTTAGAGCCAAGAGCAGTGGCCAGCCCCCAGGCTCCATCCACCAGCCCAAAGAGGAATAGGGACTTTTCAGATTCTGAGGATGACCTCGCCGAGCTGGTGGACCCTGAACCTCAGCCGCTGTGGTCCGTGGAGACCCTGTGTGGCCTCAGGATGAAGCTGAAGAGGCGGCGTGTGTCTACTGTGCGGCCTGAACACCACAAGGTCTTCACCAGGCTGCTGGGTAAGAGACACCTGCACAGCCCCCTCCTTCAGTAAGAGAGGGAGCTTGTAGCCAACCCTCTTCCCTGTGGAAAAGCTGCCCTCTCAATCCAGCGCTCTGTCAGCCTGGAGGACTTACATTCAGGGGAGTCTCAGGCACGCCTAAGTGGCAGGGGCTTAGGCTAGAGTTGACACAGATCCACGCAGAGGCGAGAAACCTTGGTGTTCACCACCCCCCGCTGTAACTTGGCTCTGACTCTGCTGGTCTTGGAGGGTCTCACCCACACAAGGGCAATACAGTCATATCCCCACCCTCACATGACTTCAGATAGGACTGTCGGCATGAGTGCTTCTGGCCTGTGACGTGGGCATCTGGTGCAGAGAGGGGATGTGACAGTTTGTTGAAGCATCTTGGTCCTGGGGCTGGGAAGTAGCTCAGTGGTACAGTCTTGTTCAGCACAGCCACGATCCTGAATCAATCCCAGAGCCATGAGCACATAAAATAGATCGTAAGCATAGTGTGCCTGCGGCACATATGCTAACCAACACTCAGCACCTGCTCTCCAGAGTCCCCAGACGAGGCCCTTGTCCCTTCCTCTCCATCACTCCCCTACAATCATGCTAGGTGCTCTCCTAGTCTCCTTGCACGACAAATAACACAACAAAAAGAGCAACGTGGGGAGCAAAGGATTTATTAGGTTTACACTTCCGTGTCACAATCCCTCACTGAGGTTAGCTGGGCAGGAGCTCAAACAGGAACAGAAGCAGAAACATGGAGGGAGGCAGCTGTTTATTTGCTTGCTTCTGCTCAGCTGGCAAGACCACCTGCTAAGGGGTGTTAGCACCCACCATGGACTGGGCCCTCCTATGTAAATTCGCAACCATAAAATTTCTCCAAAATATGACCCACAGGTCAATCTGATCGAGGCAATCTCCCAGTTGAGATTCCCTCAGGTAACTCAAGATGACAGAAGCTAACAGAAGCTAACTCAAAGACTTCTCTTGTCAACATGGTACATAGACATAACACCTTAAGGCATAACCTTTCCTTTCTTGTTTGTCCCTAAGATCTGATGTTAATATAACATAAACAGTGTATAACTTCATTTTTGTTTTGTTTTTAAGATTTATTTATTATGTGTATGAGTGCTCTATCTGCATGTACATCTGCAGACCAGAAGAGGGCATGAGATCCCAGTATAGATGCTTGTGAGCCACCATGTGGTTGCTGGGAATTGAACTCAGGACCACTGGAAGAGCAGCCCCTCTTCCAGATCTACCCCTCTGTTTCCCTTCAGGAAAGAGTAGGCTTCCTAGGGATAGAAGACTGGGCGCATATCCTCATGTCAGGGCTGGGCGAGGAAACCCAGGAGGAGGAAAAGGGTCCACGGTTCAGGCAAAAGAGTCAGAGACACCCCTCTCCCACTGTTAAGTGTCCCAGAAAACAGGCTAACAGCCATACTATATATGCAGAGGACCTAGCAGGCTCCCTAGTTGTTGCTTGAGTCTCTGGGACCCCTACGAGCCCCGCTTGGCTGATTCTGTGGGTCGTGTCCTCCTGGTGGCCTCAGCCCCTCTACCACAAGGGGGACCCTACGCTTTACTGTCATCTGCCACCAGCTCGGGATACAGCCTTTCTGTGCCACAGTTTCTGTGCGCTGACCCTGGAACACACGTCCCAGAGGATCACAGCACAGCGATGTTGATCTTTTTGTTTTGTTTTTTGAGACAGGGTTTCCCTGTGTAGCCTTGGCCATCCTGGACTCGATTTGTAGACCAGCCTGGCCTCAAACTCACAGTGACAATCTTTTATTAATTGACTCCAATTCTTCAGTCCTAGATAACCAATAACCACAGATTCTTTTAAAAAAAAAAGAAGAAGAAGAAATAAAGAAAAATCACATGAAAGAGTCTGGAGCTCCCCGGGCCAGGCTCCCAAGTGTCTGCACTTCTCTCGACGTTCCTGTTATAGAAGCTCCCACAGAGGAGCCTGTTAAGCTTTGAATACTAAATGGCTTTTCCAGCCCACGGTTTCAAAATCCTTCCACAGTCCTCCCTCAGACAACACACCACCACAGCAGCACCAACGTCCCTGCCATTAACCAAGGATACCTACAGGAACATAAATAGTAAGATGGAAATTTTACATGCACACACACACAGACACACCCAGTATTTGGCTTACAGTATACAGTGCGGATAGTCCAACAATGCCAGTCCTGACCTGAACCCTCCCCCAGGGGGCCAGTCTTCCTGGCTCGCTCTCCCAAAGCTGTTCCTGTTCACACTATGACCCATGTGCTTCGTTCACAGAGGATCCTGTGGTGAAAAAATTCCTGGCCTGGGATAAGATGCTGAGGGTGTCTGACAAGGTGAGAGTCCTGCCCTGAGCTGGGCTGCCGCTCCTGACCTGCTTGGGGAGGGACCTCACTGGACCCACAGGCTCTGTCTCTCAGGGGCTCCACCTGAAGCCACACAGTCCTGGCCCTTGATGTCCTGCCACTGTCTCTGGTGAGGGCCTGGCAGCGCCTTATGGATCAGACAGGATGCTCCTGCCTCATCGGGATCTGAGCCCAAGGCCACATTCTTAGCCTGGGAATTGCCTCTTCTCTCCCCACAGCTCTCTGGGACCCTTTGCTCCAGCTGGGTGAAGACCTCCTTGTCCCTGTTGTCCTAAACCCTCCCTCAGAACTGACCCAGAGCCAGCCATGCTGGAGCAACAGGGCCTCCTCCCGCTTATCCACAAGCGCCCTTCCACCCTTTCCTCCCCACCCTTCGGGCTCCTCTCTGGACCTCGCCCCACCTCAGCCTCCCCTTCCTCTGTGCCTCACTCCTCCTCTCAGGGTGTGACTTGTCCTTTCTTGTCTCCTCTCAGTACCTCTTGTCTATGGTCATAGCCTATTTCAGCCGTGCTGGCCTCTTCTCCTGGCAGTACAGGCCAATCCACTTCTTCCTGGCTCTGTGAGTATTTTGCCTCCTCCTGTTCCTCGCTGTCCCCCGCCCTGGGTAAAGAGGTCACCAAAAGTGGGCCTCTGGCCTGCCCTTGTAGCATAAATGTCCTTAAGCTGTTTTTATTATTATTACTATTAAAGAAAACTAGCTAACACCAGCTAGAATGCTGGGAGGTGGCTCAGGTGGTAAAGTGCTGGCCATTCAAGTTTGAAGACTCAGGTTCAGATGTTTTGCACCCACATGAAGAAGGCTGTCCAGGTCCTCGCAATTCCATAGTTAGGGGGTTAAGTAAAGACAGAACTTTTGGGGTTCAGAGCAGCCCTCATAGCCTAGCTGGTGAGCCTGAGGTCCCAGAGAGAGAGCCAGTCTCATGAGTCAAGGTGAATTGCTCCTGGGAAAACTGAAGGTTGACTTCTGGCTATGTTTACTTGCTCAGTTGCACACACACACACACACACACACACACTACACCGGACACACACCCTCAAGGATGCAGAGAATAAAACTGGGAAACGCAGAGCCCTTTGTAGAGACCAGGCCCTGTCCCCGAGCACTAAAGTGCGGCTGTGCCCCCTCCTTGACTGTCTCCCTGCTTCTTTGGCAGTCTGAGGTTGTGGCAAGTTGACGGTTGAAGCAGGAACTCCCGGTGTGAACCCAGCCATCTCTCTAGGTCCTCTCCAACCAAACTCAGCTACCACCTCATCCTCCCTCTTCTTGGCTCCTTCCAGTGCTACGCCCCCTATTTCAACCCTGTCTGGGTGTTTCACACACTTGTGCCTGGAGTCAAGCAGCTCTCCTTAAAATCCCTTCTCTGAAATCTAGCAGGACAAGGTGGAGCCTCCCAACAGTTGAAATGCTCAGGAAGCCGAGACAGGAGGCTCTCTTGAGCCAAAAATATTAAGGACATCTTAGCAACATAGCAGGGCACCTCAGATCAACCTGAAAATGGACAAAACCTTATGTCTGCCCTGTTTGACCTGCCAGCTTTTGTCAGAGCTGAGATGTCTGGGGACCGAAGAGATGGCTCAGGGGCTAAGAGCTTTGCAAAGGACGGAAGTCCAGGTCACAACCTCCATATCGGGCCACTCACAACACTGCAGGGGCCCAGCCCCCTCTGTGGGGACCTGCACTAGGGTCCACACAAACACGTATGCACATACACCTAATTAAAAATTTAAAAAGTACTTGTAATCCCAGCACTCACAAAAGCAGAGGCAGACAGAGGGAAGCAGAGGCAGACAGAGGCAGGCGATTCTGAATTTGAGGCCAGCCTGGACTACAAAGTGAGTCCAGGACAGCCAAGGCTACACAGAGAAACCCTGTCTCAAAAAAAACAAAAACAAAACAACCTCCCCCCGCCAAAAAACACAAAACTAAATAAATAAATATAGTTAAGGAATTGGAGAGACAGCTCAGGAGTTAAGAAAGTACACTGGTCTAGAAAAACAAGCTCCAATTCAAGGGGTGTCTGATGCCCTCTTCTACCTACACTCCCACATGTACACACACACACACACACACACACACACATCCCGAAAATATAATGTAAGAGATAGGTTTTAGCCACTGGTCTCTTCCCCTTTCCAGCAGTCCCGTGACAGTGAACACTTGTTGAAGGCAGGATCTTGTCATATATACAGCAACTCTTGGGAGACCTCAATTCTGCTTCACCTAGGGGGTGTTTCACTCAGCCAGTGAAGTAGTCAGCACCCCATCTGCCTTAACTATCACTTTCACTCTTGTGTTCATTCATTCAATGATTCATTCAACACACCCCAGAAAGCACATTCTTAGCGAAACAAAATACGCGGTGACTTTAAGAGGCATCTCAGAAATGTTAGTTGAGCATTAAGGAGAGATATGAGGAGGTGTCTTAGTGAGGGTTTTATTGCTGTGAAGGGACACCATGATTGTGGCAACTCTCATAAAGGAAAACAGTTAACTGGGGCTGGCTTACAGTTCAGAGGTAAGGAAGAAAGCATGGCCGCATGTAGACAGACTTGGTGTGGGAGAGGTCTGAATCGGCAGACAGCAGGAGGATTTAGTGAGCCACAGGGCCTGGCTTGAGCTCCTGAGACCTCAAAGCCCGCCTTCCAGTGACACACTTCCTCCAACAAGGCCATACCTCCTAGTAATGCTATGGGCTTATTGGGGAGCATCTTCATCCAAACCACTGCAGCAGGGAAGGCAAGCAGGGTCAGGCTGGACTTGGCAGCGCTTCCCCTGAGGCAGGGCACAGGTGCGTGCGTGCAGCCCAAGTCCAGGGAAGGGAGAGGACGGACATGTTGAGGTTTGCTCAAGAGTGAGAACGGTGGAGATACCAGTGGGCCCTGCCCGTGGCTTGTCCTTAGCTGCTCAGCTCCCCTGGCCCTCCGCCTGAGTCCTCCTGGGTTGTGCTCCTCCCCACACCCTGATCTTCTCCACAGGTACCTGGCCAGCGACATGGAGGAGGACAACCAGGCCCCTAAACAGGACATTTTTTACTTCCTCTATGGAAAGAGCTATGCCCAGCGCCCCATGTTCCACAAACTACGGTTCCAGTTCATACGGTCCATGGGCTGGAAGATCTGGGTGTCCCGAGAGGAGTGCGAAGAGGTAGGTGTGGGGCATGTGGGGTGCAGAGGGCCAGGCTGGACAGGCCGAGAGTGGAATGGGGTTGACTGTGGGAGGGGGATTCGGAGAGTGGAAAACCTCGAGACTGAGCAGGGAGAGTACAGGGTGTCCCGGGGGGGGGGGGCGCGGCGCTCTCAGGAAGCTGTTTCCCTCCAGATCCAGGCTTACAACCCGGAGCTGTGGGTGTGGGCACGAGATCGCACCAACCTCACCTAGAACCACAGAACCACGGAGGCCCGAGGTCATCGGCCCGAGGAAGGTAAGCTGCTGTTCTCTGAGTGTGGTGTAATCGGGAAAGCCATTAAGCCCCCAGTTAACCCACCCTCATCGTGTTCCTTGCCTCCCTCCTTTTCCATCCTTTGCAACAGCTCAGCCACTGGCATAGCTGGATGAGTCCTGTCACTGAGACACGCGCGCGCGCACACACACACACACACACACACACACAGTGGGGGGAGAGAGAGACAGAACAATTAGGTAGATATGACCTTGGAGAGGCAGGCTGTGCAGAAGAGACCACTCAGTTGACCCCAGAGGTGGGCATTGTTACAAGGACTGCAATCACATAGAAATCTCTCCATCCCAAGCAGGTCACCAGGCACTGGGCTGTGGCAAAGCACCTTTTGCCTTCTGAGCCATTCCACTAGCCCCAGGGGCTAATTTCAGTCCACAATTAGAGTTACAGATTTGGGCAGAAAAATGAAACAAATAACTGGTTTCCATTCCATGTTAACGACCAAATTCTGGATAAAGGATTATAGTGTCAATTCAGAGGTTAGGGCTAGTGTTAGGCACAGAGGCTCCTGGGTCAAGACATTGGCAGGTTACTGACATTTACAGCATGGCTAGAAGTTCATGTTTTAAGTGACTGATGCGAACCACAGTGTGAATTAGGCCACAGACACATTCTGAAAGTGAGCCTCAGCTCCAGGGTTATGGGTTGGAGAGACAGTGTGGTGGGTAAGAGTACTTGCTGCCGTTTCAGAGAACAGGACTTGAAGGTTAGGCAGCTCACAACACCCTAAAAGCCTTTTTCAGGGTCTGGTATTCTCTTCTGGCTTCTCCAGTCACCTACAACGCGCACATGCGCACATGCACTAATCTTTTAAAGAATCGAGTGTTAAGAGCCAGGGTTGCCCCATGGTAGAGCCTCCATGTGTCAAACCCAGCGTGTGTCCACAGCACCACAGAACAGACAGACGAAAGAAAGAAGGGTTAGTGAGAAGGTTGCCCTTGTCAAATGCTGCAACCTCTAGTTAGGCCTGACTCTGGACATTCTTCATACATTTGTGAGGAACTGCATGTATGAAGTCTGAGATGGCCTTCCTCTTCCTTGCAGATCCCTGTGCCTTAGGGAGACGCACTATACCAACATTAAGGACTGCCGGGGGGGAAAGGAGAGAGGACCGCCCTCCCCAGAAACAAACCTACAAGAACCCACTCTTCTAGAGGGAGTGGAAGGGAGTCGCCACAATGTGCTCCTGGGAGCTGGGACCCTTGCAGGAGGCTCTCTGTGTGTGGGGTGGGGGCATAGGAATTCAGATTCCTCCAGGAGGCGCCGTGTAAATGTTATCCCAAATGTCCTCGGTCCCCATCTCCCCCCAGGTTGTGGCTGAGGACCCTGTGGTTTCCGGTAATTGGTCCCCACCCCTCGGGCCCTTTGATGAGGCCCCTCAAGGCTCAGGTGTGGAGGGAACTTCTAAATATAGAGTTTGATTTACAGAATTGTAACTTTACCACATGTGTTACTGTAATATTAGCATACATAACAAGTTCTGTTCCACTATTAATAAATTGTACTATATTGTTACATGTTGACTACAGAATAATTAACACATTAAATAGGTTTATGATAGTTCTAATTTTGAGAACATGCCACATGTATATTTTATGATGATTCATAATGTTTATATACACATAGCTATTTTCACTCAACAGAGGGTTTTTACCTATTTCTATATTATGCTTATGTATCTATTTGTCTTATATCTGGGTAGCAGAGCCGTAGGTCTTTGTGAATATAAGCTTTTGTTTATTTAATATGTAGTTTGCATTGTGAACACCAGCCTATGGCACTTTAACCTGCCTGGAGATGCTAGTGTATTATTTTAAAGAGGGTATGTGTTTGAAAGAGAATCCATGTTACAAAGTCCTTTCCTGAGGACACATAATAAAGATGAAATATGTTTCATGTTCTCTGTGTGTGTTACTATGACTGCTTTGGGTTTCTTCCTTTCCGTCTGTCTTTTTTTCTGTGTGTGTTATGCATTCACAAATGTCTTCCTGTTCACCTGTGCATAGATCCCTGTATGTGTAAGGATGTGTGTGTTGAGGGGAGTGGAGATTTGAGGTTGATTTCTGGTGTCTTCCTTGATGGCTCACTACCTTACTCATTAAGGCAGTTTCTCCCTTGAACCCAGAACTCTCCAATATACTGAGCCCCTCAAGCTTGCTCTGAGGACACACACTACCCCCATATTTGCTTTCCAAGAGCCAGAATTTTAGGAGGGCTGCCATTCCCACCTGGCATTGACAGGGTCTGGAGACCTGAACTCTGGTCTTCAGGCTTGCTGCTTACATGGCAAGCATTTCAGCCATTGAGCTGACTCCCGGGCCTGTGATTTCTCAGCGCCTTGCGCTAGTGTGCCATCTGTCTGAAGTGAGTGTGTGTCATATCAGTGAAATCCGTGAAGAAAAGGATTGAATTTTCCTACAAGGGCGGACAGCACGACGCACACAAAAGACTACCAGTCATAATTACCCACCTCTAGACACCAGCTTAGCAGGTGAGGGAAGATCGTGTGTGTGTGTGTGTGTGTGTGTGGTGTGTGCGGTGTGTGTGTGGTGTGTGGTTTGTATATGTTCATGTAGATGTGCGTGTGCACACATGTGCACGTTCCTGTACAGGGCAGAAGTTGGCATCCGATCTTTTGTTCAATCTTTATACACTTTTGGGGGGAGATTTTTGAGACAGGGTTTCTCTGTGTAGTCCTGGCTCTCCTGGACTCACTCTGTAGACCAGGCTGGCCTTGAACTCAGAGATCCGCCTGCCTCTACCTCCTGAGTGCTGGGATTAAAGGCGTGTGCCACCATCACCTGCTACACATTATTTTTTAAAGATTTGGTTATCTTTATGTTATGGATGTGAGTGTTTTGCCTGTGTGTCTGTCAGGAAGTGCTCTGAACTGCGGATGCATCTCTTTTTTTCAAGCCACAGAAGTCATGTAAAGGTGGGCACAGTCACACATATTTGTAACCCCAGTCCTCCTGTTGTGATAGACAGGAGAATTCTCAGAAGCTCACACTGGAATAATTGGTGGTGAGGGAGGGAAAAAAGCCTGTCTTTAACAAGCTGGGGGACAAGGATTGATGCTGGAGGTTGCCCTCTGACCTCCACACTTGCAGTGGCCTGTATGCACCTGACTTTGTACACACTAGCCTGTACACACACACATACATCATGTGCACAGATATTTAAAAATCAACTTGACTAAAGTATAAATATTATCTTCCCCCCCCCAAAAAAACCACTCACTTTATTTTGACAATGTTTGGGAATTTTGTATGATTGTTTTGATGATTAG
Organism: Pachyuromys duprasi; assembly: GCA_028658305.1. Taxonomy (NCBI): domain Eukaryota; kingdom Metazoa; phylum Chordata; class Mammalia; order Rodentia; family Muridae; genus Pachyuromys; species Pachyuromys duprasi. Next base: position 18,097,715 of record CM053751.1, read on the forward strand.
CGCTAATTGTCAAATCAACACCACCCAGGGTCACCTGGGAAGAGAGTCTCGGTGAGGGACTGTTTCCATTGGGTTGGCTTGTGAGTATGCCTGTGGGAGATTGTCTTAATTAAATTAATTGATGTGGGAAGATCCAGCCCTTTGTGAGAGGCAGCATTCCCTAGAGAGGGCATTCTGAGCCATATAAGAATGAGAAAAAAAAGCGAACAAAAAACATATGAGCATAAGCAAATAAGCAGCTGAGCATGCATGCGCTGGTTTCTTTCTGCTGTTGACTGCGGATGTGTGCAACTGGACATTTAAAGTTGCTTTGGCTTCCCTGCTGTCAGTTCTGTAAGCTGGAACTGGAGACCAACCAAGTCCTTGCTCCTGTAAACTGCTATTTGCCCTGTAGTTTATCACTGCTAAAGAAAACCATGGAGAACTAAGAAAGCCATGTAGTTACCACTCAGATCATGGCTGGGAACAAGCAGTCCAACCTAAAACCTGTTGCAGGATTCTTGATCACACTGTGAACCCTGAGATTGGAAAAACCTGTTTTTAATTGTGGTGTGGCGAAGCCTTATCACACACCTTTAATCTGTCCAAAAGCTTTCTGTGTGAATACTGTAAACTTCAGGATTAAATAAAGTCAACCATAAGTCAAGGGGCAGAGCAAGTGACCAGATGAGAGGAAGTGAGAATAGGATTATTAAGAAAAAAACATAGAAGGTAGAAGTCAGTAGGATGAATAGCGAGATGCACAGAGACTAGAAGAGAGGGACTTTCAGTGTGAAGGAAGCTGTTTGAGGGAGATTTCTTCTGGGACGTTTTCTGAGGAGAAAAGTCAGCTGGGTACTTTCTCTGCCTCTCTGAGCTAGCAGGCTGTCAACCCAGCATCTGGCTCCTGAGTCTTTACTGATAAAATAGAACAATTGAGATTTTGTTTAAAACATTTGTTGCTCCAACACGTGACAGGATCACACAGACAGATAACCACACCAGCTTTGAACAAATGAGAAGCCATCAGATTTGGTAAGGCACCTGGGAAGTCATCAATGAGAGAGTTAAGTAATATTCAAAGGAAAAATAATTTCCAAGTTGAGAATGGGAAATATCATAATATAGGGTATTAGGACCCTGTATAGTGCTACTTTAGATGTCTTGAAGGTAGAAGCAGAAAAGGAAAAGATAAATGACTTAACTGAAATTGACATAACACCAGCATATGTCTCTAGTAACATGAAACAGTTTTTTACATATTACAACATAAAGCATATTACAGGTATACCACACAATCCTACAGGACAAGAAGTTATAGGAAGATCTAATCACACTTTAAAAGATATGCTTAAAAACGGTAAGGGGTAGTAAAGACTCCCAGAAATAGACTATACAGTGCTTTATTAACTTAAAAATTTTTAAAATTCTAGTGAGAGAGGAACAACAGGTTTAGAGAGACATTGGATAGCAGGGGAAAGTAAGATGCTGAATTAAATCAACCTATATATTTTAAAGATATGCTGACCTCAGAATGGAAACCAGGATGTGTGCTACAATGGGGAAGATGTTCTGTCTTTTGTTTCCACAGGAGAATAAAAGTTGTGAATATCATCAAGATTGATAAGGATTAGATTCGAGCAGGAGAGACCCCCTGAATAAGGAGATAAGATAGTTCATCAGACAGCTTGGCCATTCAGCCCAAACTAACTTAAAAAGACTAACAAATGCCTTTCATTTAATCAGGCATGAAAACATAAAAATAAATAATATTTGTGAATGATAATTTACCAAAGGCACACTTGCCTCGCTGGCATGAAATTTAAAATGGGTTTTCTTAAACCACATGTCTTAATTCCATGTTAGAATGTTAGATTGTAGATGGCCATGGGACTCATGGCATCTTGGACATCAGATTTTGAGTTCTCTTTTTAATTAAAAGGTTATTTTTGTTGTTTGGTACTAAAAACAAAGTTAAGAGATTCAAAATGTTTTAAGTAAATTCAAGGAGTTACTACAGTTCAAACTTGTTTTCTAAATCTCTAAGAGTTGGAGTGATTTGGAGCTAAGATAAAATATTTGAGCAGGGCAGTGTAGCCCACGTCTTTAATCCCAGCAGAGACAGGCAGAACTCTATAAACTAGTTGTTTTCTAAATTCTAGAGTTACAGTGAACAAGGTGGTGGCATACACCTTTAATCCCACCACCCAGGGACAAAATTCAGATACAGCTCCTAATTGGTATGTTGTACACTAGAGAAATCATATACCATATTTACAGATTATTATAAAAACCCTCTACAGGGTGACTAGAAAGGCAGCTTTTTCTAGTGGGGACAGAAACAAAGAGCAGCTTTTGTGACTGCTCATCTCTGTGCCTGCAACCCTGACCAATAATGAACCAGCTGATCCCCTGGGGACTCTTCACAAGGCAAAAATAAGTCCACCAACATTTTTTGTTGGCTCCTATTACGAAGGCTTTCCATATGTGGAGAATAAATATTCTCTCTTTGAGAAGCAAATCTGGACATTTTATGAGGCCTGGAGAACCTTATACTCAGTCACTGCCGACCACCTGATGGTCATAAGGGCGCCCCTTACAATGATGGATTGGATCCATTCAAAGGCAGAGTCCTTTGCAGACTTAACCATGGAAGGAAAAGTTTTACAGTGGAACTGGTACCTATTTGAATTCCTTTCTGACCAGGATGTGGAGCAAAGGGCTCTGTGCCTTCCCACACTGAGGAAATGGCTCAGTTGCCTAAGCCACTCACCTCTCCCAGAAAAAGAGGCACCTATTGACCTGTGGGAACCAATGGAATGGTCACCACATTTGGCTATTGCATGTTTTAATAATGGTTCATCATCCGCTGATGGAACCAAGCTAATGGAAAATGGCAGCCTATAGACTGGGGGATAGAGTGGCTGACACTGAGGAAGGAACCACAGAACCAGCCCGGCACTGTTCGCTATAAGGTAGGCAACTAGGAAAGCAAAAGGAAAATCTCTGTCTTCTCCAATTCATGATGTGTGTGCAATGGTATAGCTATATGGTCATCAAAATGGAAAAGCACTAACTGGGAGAAAAATGGCAAAGATAACTGGTCATGGAAAGCACAAAAGGAAATGGCAAAACCTAGCACAGACATCAAATGTTATGTAGCTCTCACAGGCAACACAGACAAAACATCTGAAAATGATAAAATTGTGGACAAATCGGCATCATGTTTAAGAATATTAAAATATGAAAAAATTTCAGGGAACAGATTAAGAATAAGTCAATAAGAATGATAGATTACACATTCAAAAAACTTGCACGTTTACCCCTAACACTAAAAAATAAGAGGAAGTAAAGAACCAAATTAAACCAGGAAAACCCTATGAAAATAACTATTATAAGGAATCCATAATTCAAAGTGAATGTCTTTTGTGATCTAAAAATAAATACACTTAAACCTTAAATTTATATATAAAGAGAAGGGAATTAGGTATATTTATCCACACATACTAAGGCATATTTAGTTTTGAATCTTCAAAACAATTTTTAAAAATATCAATTGGAAGATAATACTTTTTTGAAACATTTTGCCCAAGGAAAAATACAACCCGACAAAAGCCCCCAGAGTTAGGATTGGGACAGTGTTTTGCTTTATCTTTCTGCGAGAATGAGAGCATCCAACTAAGGAAACTGGAGGCCACTGGACAAATGAGACACGCAAGGAAAAAGACAGATGATCAAGAGACAATGTCCCAAAAGTAAATTGTTTCCCCAACTCCAGCTTGTTGCTGCCCTCTACAGGCAGAAACGACAAGTTGTCTTTGTGTGATCCCAATTCAATTACAAAATTAGAGAGGGCTTTGGTGTTGCAGCAGGGCTCTCTCCTTCTCTAAACCCATGCATACTTGTTAAAGAAAAAGCCAAAATCTCTGTCTCATTTCAGAAGAGCAACCTGGTATGGGACAGAGGAAAACAAAAAAGGAAGAACTATTCTATTGCTACTAACCTCATACTCTTTTGGTTTTTATTTGACTCTTTAAAACTTTTTTTTTTTTTTTGTCTTTTTGAGACAGAGTTTCTCTGTGTAGCCCTGGCTGTCCTGGACTCACTTTGTAGATCAGGCTGGCCTCGAAGTCACAGAGCTCCGCCTGCCTCTGCCTCCCCGAGTGCTGGGATTACATACATGCACCACTGCACCTGGTTCCTTAAAACTTTTCTGAAGGTCATACAGGCATAGCAAGGGCCTTGGGTTCCATCCCCAGCAATGAGGTATAAATAATTTGAAACATGTCTATTCCTTTTTAATTATAAAAGCTTTCTGCCCTCATTTCAAGCAATGACATCCTTTTCTGAAAGAGCAAAGAGGCCCCTCCATGCAACCTGAACTTCAAGGACGAGGGTGTCCCTAACTCCCTGTCACCTGGGGAATTTAGCAATGCTGAGGGTCTGCCTTGCACTCAAGAGCTGTAACACCCGCAGCTGAGGGTCACAACACCTGAGGTCCACTCGGGATCGGGTATCACTGGCAGGCGCAGCTCCACAGCAGCTGCTGGAGGCCGTGTGTTGTAAGAGCTGCCAAGTGCCAGGGCCACTAGCGGGTTAAAGGCCAGGATATGAAGCCTCTAGTTTCTAAACTTTGCAGCAATAGACCCCTAGGTTAGGACTCGCAGCCAAAAGCCTCCAGGCCCTGCTAGTCCAGCTAGGAGACCCTGGGCACACAGGAGCCTGCCGTGGCCACACTGGTGAGCTGCTCCCTGCCTACCCTGCCTGAGCAGAGCAGAAGGATCTCAGCCTGCTGACTGGGAGCCCTGGTTCTGTCTGTCTGTACACATGGAAATCTTTCCTTAATAAAAATAAAAATAAAAATCATACAAGCTTAAAATGCTCTCACTGCAAGCAAGGAATTCGCCTTCTGAAAGACCTGAGTCCCTCTGCCCTGTGTGAACCTTGGGAATGAGAGCGTTCCCATGTCGCTCTCAACTGGGAGTTTAATCCAGGCCTCTCCTTCAGAGCTGGAACTTGTCACTTGACCAAGAACGCTGTCACTGTTTAAGGAAGAAATGAAATCATATTGTACCATTTAAAAAAAAAAAAAACTGTCATTGTCGCCTGACCCCAAATATCATCTTTCAGGGGTCACATTACAAAGAGCTGTTTTCCACTTTCTGTGTGCTCTTTCTGATTTTGTTTTTAGAGTTTCTATGCATTAGAAACCCACCATTTGTGTTTTCTCTCTGTTCTTTGTAAAGCATTGCTGGTTATTTCTAGTATTTCAAGGAAGTTTGGTTAATTGAGAATGACACACAATTTCCTTTCCTTCTGATAGAACGTTCCTTCTATCTTAAGAGTCCCAGGCCTGGAGAAGATTTGGGACTTATGCCTACAGCATTGCTCCAGGCTGAAAGGGAGTGGGGACAAACAAGAAGGGTTAAGAGCAGGATTGGGGACCTCTGGGGTCTGGAAGGAGGGTAGTTTCTTGCGCGATGCTCCCTAGCGGCGCGAAGACTTCTGGGACATAGAGTTTCTGCGCACCTCCTGGCAAGAAAGGAGAGCCTTGGCACTCGGACTTCCGGAAAGATACTGAGTCTGCGCGTCTCGGCCTGCGCGCGTGCTCGTGCATGCGCACCGCCCCTGCGCCGCCCTTGACTTCCTGCAGGTCCAGGGTAGAGGCTATCTTCCCTCCCGGAGCTTTTGCTTCCCTAAGCTGGAGTCGCCGAGCCTGCGGGGCCGAGGCCGGAGCTTCGGGGTCGGCAGCGGACAAGGGCGGCGGGACCGCCCGCTCGGTGAGGCCCGATCGGGGCCGCGGGAGGGAGGATGGGCCTGGCACCCGGGCTCCTCGCTGTCCCCAGCTTGCGGGGCTCGGGAGGGGCGCGGGGGTCAGCCTGACAGCAGGACAGCTGCAGCGCTCTGGGCTGCGTGGACCGTGTGAGGACGAAGTGTGCGGGCACTGGAGGGGTTAGCACCGCCAGACTCCCACGGTGGCACTCGGCGTCCATCAGCAGCGGTACTCTGCTCGTTACCCCTAGTCTACCCTTGAAGCATCGTAACGGTCCAGTGCAGGAAGTCTGCTTTTGCCTCCGCTCGTGGAGGAAGACTGAGTCTGCGGTGCCGTGAGACTTGATCGAGGTTGTGCAGGGGTTTGTGGACATGAACGACATTGTTTTCCAGTCCCTCCCTTTACTTACTCCTTTTTCAGATGTGCAGCAGCAACAAGTTCAGTTGGATACAAACACGCTTTATTACTCTGTTAGTCCGAGGTCTGACCATATGAACACTTTCTTTCTTTCTTTCTCTCTCTCTCTCTTTCTCTCTTTCTTCTCCTTCATCTTCCTCCTCCTTCTTTTCTCCTCCTCCTCTTCCTTCTGGTTTGATTTGAGTTTTGTTTTTTGTTTTTTTTTTTTCAAGACAGGGTTTCTCTGTGTATCCTTGGCTGACCTGGACTTGCTTTGTAGAGCAGACTGGCCTTGAACTCAGAGATCCGCCTGCCTCTGCCTCCCTGAGTGCTGGGATTACAGGTGTGCGCCACTGTGCCCGCCTCCCATTTTTCTTTTTTTATGTTTTTACTTTTGAGACGGACTCACTGTGTTGCCCATGTTGTTCGGGCACTCGGTGATCCTCCTGTCTCAGCCTCCAGAGAATTGGGGCTACCAGTATGTCTCCTCACGGAATATGAACCCAAATACATAGAGCTCAGGTTCTGCATTCAGGTGATGTGTTTTCAACAGTTTGAATAGGAAACTAGAAAATAACTTTTTGCACCTTTGCCTGTTAATAAAAAAGAAACAGTGCTGTGTTCATCGATGAAAGTATAGCCCATCCAACTGCCAGCTGTTGGACTTAGGTGTGTGATTCCTTGCCATCATCCATGTCACCTCTTGGAAGTGTTTGTAGGTTGTGATTTTATTTGGTGGTTCCCAGGCAAAAGACATCCCTGCCTGTGCAGGCTCATTAATCCCCGATTTCAGTCACCTTTTCCTCCCATAGGTCCATCATCAGCGGAGTCTACACTTTCCCAAGAGCAGCAGAAAATGAGCAGAGCAAAGGTGAGTTTTACCTGTACATATTTTTTCCTCACTCCTTTGTAATGTGTTTTGGGGGACTTACAAGGTCCATTCTTTAGAATAGTATGGAGGAAGGAGTAAACAAAGGAGATCATAATGTAAAATGCGGCCTTCGTGGCAGATTGTCATGGGATGTTGTGTTGGGCAGTCTGATATTTTTAAGCTAATGGAGTTACTTGGCAGTGTTAGAAAAAGTAAAATAGTATCCATTATATCACCTGCAGCTGCTATTGGGAGATGCCGTTTTTTTGTTGCTTCTGGGTATTAAATATTTCCCAGGACTTGGACATTTTTCTTTAGTGAAGTTGGTATGATTTGGATAGCATTCCTAATAACAACATTTGAGGCCTGTGTTCTCCTCATCTGTACAAAGATGCTCAGCTGCCCAAGAACTTGTTGCATAACATTTTTTTCAGGAACCAGAATGTCATAAGCCAATGTGATATATTTTCATCTTTACTTTTTAAACCTCAAGAGCAAAATCTAGACTATGTGTTGGTTTTTTTGTTTGCTCATTTGTTTTCAAGACAGGGTTTCTCTGTGTAGAGTAGACTTGGCTATCTTGGACTTGCACTATAGCCCAGGCTGGCCTTGAACTCACATCGATCCACCTGTCTCTACCTCCCTAAGTGCTAGGATTAAAGGTGTGTGCCATTACGCCCAGCTTGATACCATTTTTAAAAGCAATTTTGTAAAACTTTATTTAGTGTGTGCCTACATGTGTGTATGTGTGGGGACCAGAATGTACCACATTCATATGAAGGTCAGAGAACAACTTGTGGGAGTCAGTTCTCTCCCTCCCTGTGGATTCAGGGGTGGACTCCAGGTTGACAGGCTGTGTGGCAAGTGCTTTTACCCACTGAGCCATTTCCCTAGCCCTACCATTACGGCTGGCATCACTCAAGAGAGAGTGAGAACAGCTTCCGAAATAACAGACATGGTGCATTGTCACAGCGCCAGGTGAAAGGAGCCGCTTCACAGTGACAAGTGGCTCTTGATCCAGAGGACAGTCCAAGTGCATGGGGGATTTGCTTGGGTCTTTTAGGGGCAGATCCAACTGGAAGAGTCTATCCATAGAACCTTACCCACATAATTATGGAGTTATGCATAAAATCATACAGTCTTATACAAAGAATCATAATCTCATCCATAGAATCACAGTCTCATACATAGAATCACAGAGGCTCATCCATAGAATCACAGTCTTGTATATAGCATCACAGGCTCATACATAGAATCACAGAATCTCGTACATAGAATCTCAGAGTCTCATACATAGAATTGTAGTCTCGTACTTGAATCACAGTCACATATATAGAATCATAGTCTTGTACATAGAATCATAGAGTCTCATACATAGAGTCCTAATGTATGGCTTCTATGGGCAGTATGCATGCATATGGTACACAGACATACATGCAGGCAAAACACTCAGACATAAGACAGAAATTAAGCTCTCATGTATAAATTTAGTTTTTGACTCAAGTTTTCTTGATGCTTGTCTTTTTATACTGTTTCCTTAGCTGATGATTCTTAATGTTCTGTTTACATTTGTGGGAGACTTTTTCTTCTTTGGGGTACTAGAGATTGCATCTGGATTGTCCACTCTAGGCAAAGAAAGAGAAGTTATTACCATAATGTGACTGTACTCCAGGTCTGCCCGTCTGGCTCACCTCTCCTTTGCAGAGGTGATGGCTGCAGAGTCTGGAGGTAAATAATGGCTTAGCTCCTTTCTTGCTGTTATAACACAGGCTAGCAATTAATATTTGCTGCTCTTCCAGAGGCTCCAGGGTTGATCCCGGCACCCACGTGGTGACTGACAGCCATCTGTAACTCCAGTTGCGGGGGGTCTGATAACCCTCTTCTGGCCATAGGCACTGTGCACATGCGTGCATTTAGACAGACGAACACTCAGAAAATAATGATATCTTTAAAAAAAAAAAAACTACTCTAATGGCAAGTGTGGTGGTACTTTTAATCCCACCACTCAGGAGATAGAGGTAGGCAGATCTCTTGTGAGTTCAAGGCCAACCTGGTCTACAAAATGAGTTCCAAGACAGCTAAGGCTATTACACAGAAAAACTCTGTCTTCAAAAACCAAGCCAAAACAAAACAAAAACCTCTGTGAAAGCAGTTTAAGAGAAATAGGCTTGGGCTGGAGAGATGGCTCAGAGGTTAAGAGCACTGGTTGCTCTTCCAGAGGTCCTGAGTTCAGTTCCCAGCAACCACAAGATGGGTTACAACCATCTATAATGAGATCTTGTGCCTTCTTCTGGCATGCAGGTGTACATGCAGGCAGAATACCATATACATAATAAATAAATCTCAGAGAGAGAGAGTGGGTTTATTTTGGCTTGCAGTTCCAGGCTGCAGTCCATCCCAGCAGGTAGTCAGCAGTCCATCCCAGCAGGAAGTCAGCAGTCCATCCCAGCAGGAAGTCAGCAGTCCATCTCAGCAGGAAGTCAGCAGCAGACACTTGGAGCAGCTGTTCGCACTGCATCCCCAGTCAAAAAGCAGGAAGCAATGAAAGCTGTGCTCGCCTCACCTTGTCTCTGTGTAGCCCAAGAGCTAAGCCAAGGGAATGAAGCCCCACAGGGTGGGCAGGCCAGCTAACCTCCCCCTAGGAGGACTAGCTATCGGCCTGTCTCTCCAGTGATCCGGAGTCTCATCAGGCTCATCGCTGAGCTTAGCCAGCACACCTGACTAGAGGTGACGAGTTCACCCAGGATGCCAATCTGCTCAAAATAGGGAAACAAAAAGCCTGTCCACAGTGGGCGGAGTTGAGTGTGTGTCCTGACGGCCCTGGATTGGATCCGTATGCCCGATGATCCCACACAGACCATCGTTTATCTTGCACTGAATGTTCTCTTGGAATGGTGCATGTGTGATCATATCACCCAGCGGGCCAGGGAGTCCTGTGCATCACTTCTCAGTCAGCCAGTTGCCCCTTGGAAGCCAGGAGCCCCGTGACGGAATCCCACCTGGGCCCTGCTGGGGAGGGAGGCTGCCGTTTGCTCTGGCTGCTCACCAGCGGCCCCCGTGTAAAGTCGAATGGCTTGTGGCTCTGTACCTAGAAGGCATCACTGAAAAGCTCCCACGATGGGATCTGCCTTCCGGTGTTCTTGGAAGAATGGAATGTGTTTTCTGTTTCTTTTTGTTTGATATGTATTTATTATTACTGTGTTAATGTGTGTGCCTGTGTGAGTGTGTGTGCTCCACATGCATGTAGGAGCTCACAGAGGCCAGAAGGTGTCAGATCTCTAGGACTGGAATTACCAGACCAGTCACGTATGGTGCTGCCAAATGAAGGTGCTGGGAACTGAACTTGGGTCCTCTGCAAGGGCCTCTCTAACTGAGCCATCGTGCTGGCCTCTGGGCTTTGGTTTTTGATGGTGGAGATAACCATGTGTGGTTGGTTTACTGCTGATTTAAAGCTGGCCCTCACTGCCAAAGCTGCCCTCAGGAAAGCGCCTCCTGCATGGCTTTCCACCTACTTTCCCTCCCAGCCTTTAAGAACTGGCTGTTCCAATCCGTCTCTCCTTAACCCCTGCTTTTCCCCATATATCTTGTTCTAGTACCACCTCTGGGCGTTGAGTTCTTCTGTTTTTTTTTTGTTTGTTTGTTTGTTTTTTGTTTGTTTTTAATCTTACATATTACCATAAGAAAGGAATGTTTACAGTGAAACTTGCAATAAACGCAACAGGTACAGTTGGCCATGCAAATGAAACATGCAGAATTCAAAGCGCTGAAACCCAGGGTGGGCAAGAGGACTCAGTGAGCAAAGGCTCATGCCACCAAACCTGACAGCTCGTGTTTGATCTCCTGACTCCACATGTTGGAAGCAGAGAACCGCCTGCTAGTTCTTCTCTGACCCCCACACATTTGCTGCCACACACATGCAAAAATAAAATTTTTTAAAAGATAAAAATGGGCAAAACCAGCAGGGGAATGAGAGAAAATGGGCAGAACAGGAGCTGAGTGTCCCGCCATGAAAGGACTCAGAAGGACCGCCAGCAGAGGGGACTGAAGCCGGAGACAGTCTGACAGATGTGTGCATTTGTTACGTATGTGAATGTCTCCTCCTCGGGCTCTAGAGAGCAGAAATGGTGTTTGAAAAAAAGGGAGTCAGCTGTTGTAGGTTTGTTGGTTTCATTTCATGGAGCTGTGGGGCTATGCCTTAAGAGAGGTAGCCTACAGGAAAGGGTTTGTTTGGCTCACAGTTCCAGGATCTGATCCATAATTCTGAGGACGTCAGCAGCGGAAATGTTAAGAGGCCATATTGCATCACAGTAGAGAGCAAAGAACACTAAATTCGTGCATGCTTGCTAGCACTCAGCTTGCTTTCTCCACTCTTACGACATGCAGGATCTGTGTCCAAAGACAATGCCAGCCACAGTGGGCCGGCCTTCCCACCTCAGTTACCATGGTAAAGGCTCTCCCTGGCAGGCCAGCCTAGTTGGCCAAGCCCCTATTGCAACCCCTTTCCCCAGGTAGGTCTAGATTATGTCAGGTTGATAGTCAACTGTCACATCAGGGTCCTGGTTTTGCTTTTGTAGCATGTTTCCAGTATGGTTTGTTTTCCTTCCAGGCTCTGTAACATGAAGTAAGGTGGTCATTGTTCGGATACCTTACTTTATTTGAACCCATACTTGGGGAGAGCATGCGCGCCTGGGCCTTGTATGTGTCTCCTAACTCCGACCTGTCGTTGCAGGGCCCCCTGTCATTCCAGGATGTGGCTGTGGACTTCACGCAGGAGGAGTGGCAGCGGCTGGCTTCCGACGAGAAGACGACGTACAGGGATGTGATGCTGGAGAACTACAGCAACCTCGTCTCCGTGGGTGAGGACCGCTTGCTTCCTAAATACTGGGAATGTAATGATTTGTCTTTGAGTTGAAGGAACAAGTGCTAAGACCTGTAGTCCTTGGGTAGGTAGACACTGGGTGTACCTCTGCTGCTCCATGGAGAGATTCTGCCTTGCCCCCCTGTGGCGCTGGCTGTTGAAACAGCACCTCCAGCGTGTCAGGCGGCTTAGCTGCACCCCCCCACACACACACACATACACAAGGCTTTTAATCGGTAAACGGGGACATTATGAAGCGCAGCTTCCTTCCCACAGTGATTCTGCGGCCAGCTAGTCCAGACCCTCCTCCTTTTCCTATTAACAGGGTATGACGTTACGAAGCCAAACGTCATTATTAAGTTGGAGCAGGGAGAAGAACCATGGACAGTGGAAGGTCACCGCCATATTCAGAGTCATTTGGGTAAGTGAACAGGGTGTGGTTCTTTTTAAATTAATTCATTTTGTAGGAGAAGCTTTTGAAACCGGGTGCTTTATAGCAAATGAAATCTAGAAATACAGGGATTTATTTGTATCAGAATTAAGAAAAAATATGGTGGAAGGCATATCTGGTGGAAGGAAATTTAAGTCATGACATTGAAAGGATAGTGAAGGCCGAATGACTAGTGAGCAGCCACTTGGTGTACGAAGTGTTTGGATGTTGGCTGTGGGATTCACTTCAAATAGGGGGAACATGGAACTTTCAGAATGTTCTGACCATGTGCCACGTAGAAAGGCAAAGATTTCACTGGGTGCGGTGGTTCAGGTCTGCAGTCCCAAAACTCCAGGTAGGGCTTGAGAATCGCTGAAAGTTGAAGGCCAGCCTGGTCTAAATAAAAAGACACTATTTTAAATAAAAACGAAAGTAAAGATTTCAGAAGTGTCCGAGGTGTCATCCCCTGTGTGGCCGTTGATGCAAATGCAAACGTGTCCTTATGTGGTGATGCACTGCCATGTGATAGAAATGAGGTGTTTCTCCCAAACATAGACCATAGTGAAACATTTCTTTTTCATATTTTCCCTGCTTCCCTTTGCTGTGAGTCCCCTACTTGTAAGCAGAACTAGCACCTTCAGTAACTTCAGTAATGATGCTTTCTGCTCATCATTTCTTAGGTCATATTCATTTTTCTGCCAAAGTTGTGAATATAGTATTTATAAAGTCACTATGGTGCTTGTTTCAGTGTAAATTTACTCTCTCCCACTTAGCCACTCCCACATACACACCACATATTTAAATCAAAGGAAAAAGAGACCTATCCATCCAGAATAACTTTTGCTCATAGATTGTCCCTAAATATGACACTTAGGTAGCCACCCTCCTTCTGTGGCTTGTATATTCATGTGACAATATTTGTTGACTCTTACTCCTCTCTAGAGACCAGTAAAGTTGTTAACCCTGTAGAAGGAATCCAGGAAGGGGAAGAGAAACATCTGAAGCAAGTTGATGATGGCAGCAGCCAACGAGCCGAGAAGAGGGGTGCGTGTGCTAGCACCTACAGCGTGGAGCCGCACCTCAGTTCTGCGGGCGCTCACAGTTGTGTCTCCTGTGGGAAGACTCTGGAATCCATTTCAGAGCTGATTAGTAGTGATGGAAGCTATGCAGTACAAAAGCCCAGCAAGTGTACTGAGTGTGGGAAAACACACAGAGAGAAACCCGATGACTTTACTCACGAAGGAGACACCTCTTCTCAGCATGATGAAAGTCTTCTGCAGAGAGTGACCATTTTGGAGAAACCCTTTGATTACGAGTGCATGGAAGCCTTGGGCAGTGAGCGCATCTTCATGGCTCAGGAGAGACCTTATCTGGGAGAGAAGCCCTATGAATGGAATGGTTCTGAAGCAGACTTCATCCAGATGTCAGATTTCAGTGCATATCAGAGTTCACAAGTGGAAATGAAGCCCTTCGAATGTACGCAGTGTGGGAAGTCCTTCTGTAAGAAGTCCAAGTTCATCATTCATCAGAGAGCTCACACGGGAGAGAAACCATACGCGTGTAATGTGTGCGGCAAGTCCTTTAGTCAAAAGGGAACCCTCACTGTACACCGGAGATCACACTTAGACGAGAAACCCTATAAGTGTAACGAGTGCGGGAAGACCTTCTGTCAGAAGTTACACCTCACGCAGCACCTGAGGACTCACTCGGGGGAGAAGCCCTACGAGTGCAGCGAGTGTGGGAAGACTTTCTGCCAAAAGACGCACCTCACTCTCCACCAGAGGAATCACTCGGGGGAGAGGCCCTACCCGTGCAGCGAGTGTGGGAAGTCCTTCTCCCGCAAGTCTGCCCTCAATGACCATCAGAGAACACACACAGGGGAGAAGCTTTATAAGTGTACCGAGTGTGGGAAATCCTACTACCGGAAGTCCACCCTCATCACACACCAGAGAACTCACACAGGGGAGAAGCCCTATCAGTGCAGTGAGTGCGGGAAGTTCTTCTCTCGGGTGTCGTACCTCACCATACACTACCGGAGCCATTTGGAAGAGAAGCCGTACGAGTGTGCAGACTGCGGGAAAACCTTCAATCTAAACTCCGCCTTCGTTAGGCATCGGAAGGTGCACGCCGAGGAGCGGGGCCGGGAGTGCAGCGGCTGTGGGACGTCCTCCCGGCCGCAGCACCTCCCAGATGGCACCGGCGACGCGGGAGCGAGGCGCCTCGAGTGCAGCGAGTGTGGGAAGACCTTCCTTGAGAGTTCAGCCCTCAGTAGGCACCGGTCCACCCCGGAAGGGGAGAAGACTTACGAGTGTAACATCTGCGGGAAGTCCTTCTCTGACTTGTCCTGCTACACCGTGCATTACAGGGGCCATTCGGAAGAGAAGCCCTTTGGGTGTAATGAGTGTGGGAAGACCTTCTCCCACAATTCATCCCTCTTTAGACATCAGAGAGTGCACACGGGTGAGAAGCCCTACGAGTGTCCCGAGTGCGGGAAGTTCTTCTCTCAGAAGTCCTATCTCACCATTCATCACCGGATTCATTCAGGAGAGAAGCCCTATGAATGCAGCAAGTGTGGGAAAGTCTTCTCCCGGATGTCAAACCTCACCGTACACTACAGAAGCCATTCAGGAGAGAAGCCCTATGAGTGTGACGAATGTGGGAAGGTCTTTTCTCAGAAGTCCTACCTCACTGTACACTACCGGACTCATTCAGGAGAAAAACCTTACGAATGTAACGAGTGTGGGAAAAAATTCCACCACAGATCAGCCTTCAACAGCCATCAGAGAATCCACAGAAGAGAGAATGTGAATGTACTCACAGTGGAGAGTCTCTGACATCTCAAAAACAAGCAAACATTTGCTTATAGTGAATATTGGAAGTCTCATAGGTAGTCAAGGATGGATGTTGCCCCCAGTCTTTATGTCTGTGGTGCTGGGAATTGAATCCAGGGCCTTTTGCCTGCTGTAGAACTTCTCCCCTGAGCTGCACCCCGGTGGTTCACAAGTTGAGTACCCGTGCTCTTGAATGAGAAGTCCTGACACAAAAACCATTTTAACCTGAATTTTCAGAGAAGAATCTGCAAAAATTCAGCAAGACACAAACCGTGACTATATCATGTATGAGACACTAGGTAATTTTTACAGGAGTGATACTTTTAAAGTATTTAATATTTATTTTTGATTTAAATTGTATTTACATATCAGGGAGACTTGATAAGAAATATCAATAAGGTGAATGTGTAACATACTTTGGAAACTTATGCTAAAAGCCATATTTCTGATGTTAAAACAGGTGTCTATAGAAAAGATGCAAGAAGCTATCAGTTCTGAATAAACTTATAAAATGAAACTATAAAGCCAGGAGTTGATCATAGGATCACCAAATTTGTAGCATCTCTGATGTTTTAGAAATGCAATTTAATAGTAATTCTATGCAATTTTTTTTGCAATCTTGGCTTTGAATAGTTTGTGAAAACATGATATTGAGTATTAGAATGATGGTGTTACAAGGGGATCAGTATATTGGTGAAATGTTATAAATAGGAAAGTACATAATTTTCTATTCAGAATTTACAAGTAGATGTTTTTTTTTAATGCTTACCAGTAGAGTGGTTTTTGTACAAAAAAATTCAACTGGAATTTTTAAAGTACAATTTTTAAAAAATACTATTTTGGTAAACTACATTGTCTTAGTCAGTGTTCTGTTGCTGTGAAGAGACACTGTGGCCAAGGCAACTCTTACAGAGTAAACATTTAACTTGGGCTGCTCACAGTTCAGAGGGTTAGTCCATTATTGTCATAGTGGGAAGCCTGGCGGCATGAAGCCAACCTAGTACTGGAGAGGGAGGTGAGAGTTCTTCATCGGATCCACAGGCAGAGGGAGAGAGACAGATAATGGGCCTGGCTTGAGCACTTGAAACCCCAGAATCTACCCCAGTGACACACCCCAGCAAGGCCACACCTACTGCCATTCCCTAGAGACCAAGATTTAACTATGAACCATGGGAGCCATTCCTATCCAAACCACCACAGAAGCAAATATAATTTAGGGTTGCTTATATCCATTTCACCAGAAGAGTGTAATGCTGCATAAATATGGTGTCATTTTTGTTTATTGTCCCCTCGTTCCAGGGCTTTAAACCAAAGTATGCTTCCAGCAGACATTTTTCTGCTTGATGCTTTTTCGAACAATCCCTTGCTAAGAGTTTGGCCTCCTACCACGTGAGAACCCTGAGCAAGCAGTTTAAATCGATGATGATTCTCTTCTGCTTGCCAGCCCATTGGCCTCTCGTTGCCCACAGTAGATCTTTCCCGAGACCGCCAGTCAATACTTGAAGCAAGATAGTCCCAAACCATGAGTACCGTGGTTCTGCGGCACTTTACTGTGGTCACTCAGAGCTGCTGAGTGATGGGCAAGTAGTGACCACAGTGTAGGATCACTGGCCGAAAGGATGACTGACCGCCCAGCGAGATTCCGTCAACACTCCATAGAACGCGGTCGGTTTACAGCTTAGGAACCGACCGCCGAGGACATAGGCAGAGAAAGGCCACGCATGCATGAGGCCCTGTGTGTGGTCTCCTCCCCCAAATATGATCTGCTTCCACTTAGTGTCTTTGCACTGTGATTGACAGCCCACGCCACAGATAGACGACAGAAAGTCGGGCTTGAGGTTGGGAGGAGACGCTACCGTAACTTGATTACAGGGGTTATAGGACCAGAACCGGACAAACCAAATGTTGATGCTTATCTGTAAATGGTGATCACATCCACCCTACTCCAGGAAGACAGAGATAATTGAATATTCCAAAAGCTAACCGTCTCGTGAAGAAATTCATGTGAAAAAATATTTATCATCTTAGTGCAGTGTGGAGAAGACCCTCCTTAATAAGACAGGGTGACCAGCTGCTCCAAGCACCATTCAGAGCAGTGCGATATTGCCAGTTTCGCCCCAAATGAAATCTGGTCTAGTGCCAGTAACCTTACACAACATTATATAGAAAGACCTGGAGAACAAATGAGGGGGGGGAAAAACAAGAAAGGCAGAAATCTGTAAAGCAGTAGGACTTCATCTGGCATGACTCTCACATAGCACATTCCAGGAGATGTTTAGATATTGGAGTTATAAATTCTGGTTATAAATAATGAAGGAATTGAACAAGGTTCTTGCATACAAGGTCATTTTGTAACACTAGAGTTTTCAAAAAAAAAAAAAGCATAAATTTGAGAGCAATGCCTGTTTACAAAAATTCCCAAGTACATAAGGAAAGATGCATTTTCAAGAATTTTACCTAGGAAAAAATACGAGCACACAGTAGGGCATCTTGTGGCTCTCAGGAGACACTTGGGGAGATGTCAGTTTCTCCTGTTAGCCCACATGTAGTGACACCTCACAATCTGGCTTTTCATGGAAATGAGCAAGCTGAATCTACATCTGTGCAAGCAGTTAAGAGTTTAATGGTTACCAGTGCAAGTTTGTAAAGTAAAACTGTGGACGCTAGAGAGACAGCACCACAGTTCCAAGTATGTGCCGTTCCCGCAGAGGACCTGAGCTTGGTTCCCAGCGTCCACGAGGGGCGGCTCGCAACCACCTGTAACTTCAGGTCTGTGGGCACCTGCCATCATGTGCATACACGCACACAATACACACAATTAAAAATCTTTTTTCTTTTTTTTAATGTTGAGTGTGGTGACTCCAGGCCTGCAGTCCCAGCTCTGAAGAGGCAGAAGATGGCTTTGGCCTCGACTTGGGTGACGAGTGCATGTGGCATGAGCCCCTGCATCAAAACAGAATAAAACAATATCTACTCAGCAACGCTGAGATATTATAAAGCCGTAGATATTATAGCATAAGAGTAAACTGGCCGTGAGAATAGAGTATTACACAGATCCTGGAGCTGTGTGTCGCCTGCCTTACTGCAGAGGCGAAGACGTTTACTTCCACTTGAAGTTCTATCAGTTGTGTTGTATAACTTAACAGCAGGAAGTTAAGGTGGCTTGTTTATGAAGTGTAGAACAGTTTATCAAAACAGAAGGGATGCATGTAGTGATCCCAGCCCTTGGAGGCAGGGGCAAACGGAGGTCAGCTTGATCCACAGAGCAAGTCCCGAGCCAGCCAGGACTATGTCGTGAGACCTTGCCTCAAAAGAAGAGATTTTTGGGCTGGTGAGATGGCTACCCACATGGCCACACACAACTGTGATTTCTGGACCTGGCACCTTCACACAGACATACATGCAGGTAAAACACCAATGGACATCAAAATGAATAAATCTTTACAAAAAAAAAAATTAGGAGATTTTGTACCTTTAGTGCAGACAGTGTTCTAAGCAAGATTGAGAAGGCATTAAAGCATAAAAGTTTAATTTGGATTATACAAAATTAAATTTGTGTTTATCAAGCTACTATTAAGAAAGCGGCGGGAGCGAGGGAGGGGCAGCAATGATTGCTCGTGTCTGAAGAGTACTTAATGCTCCTAGAGGCGCTTCATTTGGGAACCTAAGCCCCCATGACTCCAGTTCCAGACCCCCAGCTCTGGCCCCCACACTCACCTGCACGCACATGGACACAATTTTAAGTCATTTTTAAGTGAGTAGGATGGACTGGAGAGGTGGCTCAGCAGTTAAGAGCCCTCGGTGCTCTTGCAGAGGGCCCGAGTTAACATTCGCAGCACCCATGATGGGTGGCTTCCAGCCACCTCTTGACTCGGCCTCACGGGTATCTGTGCTTCTGTGCACCACACACACAAAATTAAAAGTAAACATCTTCTAAGTGATTAGGAAAGCAGACAGCCGGGATATTCTTGCCGTTCACATGGTAAGGGAAAGGCATTGGGAAACCTTTTCAGTGAAGAGCCAGTTAGTAAATGCTGCACGTCCATGCTTTCACAGCTGCCTAGCTTTCTGCTTGCTGGCGACCCCATACAGCACCCAGACCACTGTGCGTGGCTATTTCCTGCTGAGTCTTTGTTCACAAGCTCGTGGGCAGTGAGAAGCAGGCCCAGAGAGCCTGGTTTTCTGGCACTTTATTTGGAAGATTAAGAGAACACCTCCTAATCAATAAAAGGAGAGAATGGGCAAAAGATATGGCCACCCATACACCAAAGGAAAAAGGTGCCGATGTAGCAATACACATGTTAAAAGATGGTTAATTAATCATCAAGGGGACATAGACTAAAAGCCGAACCGCTGAGGGCTGAGAGAGGGTTGCGTTATCCCATGACATGAGCCTATGGTGGAAGGAAGAAAATGAACTCCTAAGAGGTCCCTCAGAGCTGCACACACAAGTATGGCACACGTGTGTCCACACTCACACCCCACACGCAATCATTGAACACACCTGTTCACTGAAATAGTTAACATGGGAGACAAAAAGCATTAGGCATTTGCAAGAATGAACTCAACACAGACTTTTCAAAGATCGATATTTACTTTTAATTTGTGTGTGTGTGAATGTACCCTGCATTTGTGCTTGTGTGTAAGTGTGAAGGTGCCTTGGGAGGCCAGAAAAGTGTATTGGGTCCCCTGGAACTGAAGTTAGAAGCAGTTGTGAGCCCACTCCCATCCGTGCTGAGAACCAAAGTTCATTCCTCTCCAAATGCCACCAACCACCTAGGCAGCCCTCCAGCCTGTAACAAGAGCGTTTGCCTTAGAGGACAAGTGATGAACCACTTTGGAAAACGGACGCTTTAAGTTAAGCATGTGTCCTTTTACTTAAACTAGGCAGAACACACACACAGGCACACACCGCTGTGATAGAGATACACATAGCATGAAACTTCAAACAACAAAAAAAAGAAAACCTCCAGAATGCTCAAGGCTCACACACGCAGTAGAGTGAACAGACGGCAGGATATGTTTCCACTGCAGAACCCTGTTGCACAGTGGCAGGGGATGATGCTGAGATCCCAGCTGTCGCAGAACCGAGCAGAGAAGCCCAGACGAAGGTAGGCACAGGATGTGACTGTGAAAGATAAAAAGCGGACAGAACATCCCTGCAGACAGTGACACGCTACTTAGCGTTAGCAGAGGCCTATCGAGTTATGTGCCTGCTTCCTGCGGTTGCCATTTTCTAAGTCTGGTCCTGAATGGTGCAGTGTGCTCTGCACCATGCTCTGCCTGTGTGTGAAGAGGATTTTAAAAGTCACAACTGGCTAGCACTTGTACCATGCCCCTCACCCTGCTTTTCTGATATCTAGCAATACACTGTGTGCCAGGAGGGTGAGTTTTTATGCCTCTGTGCATGGCACCCTCGCCATGGTCACTTTAGCTTTGGTGGTAGCTACTATGATTTCTTGTGCTGTGTCCTTGAAGCTTGCTATATTTTGACTAAAATGAGCTAATATTTATTCTTTTTGTTTTCAGCCAAATTGCTTTTTTTTTTCTCCTTTTTAAAAGACTAGTTAGCCTTGGCTGGCCTGAAATCCACTATAAAGACTAGGCTGTGGTGCCTGGTGCGGTGGCGCAGACCTTTAATCCCAGCATTTGGGAAGGCAGAGACAGGCAGATCTCTGTGACTTCAAGGTCAATCTGGCCAACAAAGTGAGTCCAGGACAGGCAGGGCTATACAGAGAAACCCTGCCTCAAAAAAAAAAAAAAAAAAAAAAAAACTAGGCTGACCTCAAACTCACTGCCTTCAGTGCTGGGAGGAAAGGTGTGCACCACCATGCCCCTTATATCCATTTATTACATTTATTTTGTGTATGTATGGGGGATGTGTATGTGTGTCTGTGTGAATCACTTCATATTTCCAAACTTTGAAAATCTTCATATTTCTAAAAATTTAAGATTTACCTCCCTTTGGAGTAAATATAATAGTGTGCTTGATTTGATGAAGGATCATATTTAAGAAATAAATGTTCTGGAGACCTGCAAACTGTTTCAGCCAGTAAAGACTTCAGCTGCCCATCCTGGCAGCCGGAACTCAGTCCCTGGGGTTCACCTCGTGGAAGAAGACAGCCAACGCCTGCAAGCTGTCTTCTGACCTCCACACGGGTGCCAGGACACACGCATGCTCCGTACGTAGACAAAATAAATTAAAACGTATCTAAAAGGCTCTCAGGCAGCTAGGGCAGTCCCACGCCTGTCTGTAATCCCAGCACTGAAGTGCGTGGAGACAGGAGAATAGCCGGGCCTTGCTGCCTGTCTGTTCAGCTGAAAAGCGTGCGCTCCCGGTTCAGAGAGAGACTCTGCCCAAGGGAATAAGGTGGAGAGTGACAGAGACACTTCGTGAACACACAGGAGAAGATGGAAGGAAGAAAGAAGGACAGACTCTATATATGCAAAAGGGACAGGGAATGGACAAGAGCAAGGGACCACGATCCACCAGAGTTCTGTCAGTAGTGCTAGTGGGGCCTGATCTGCAAAGGACCAAAGAGCAAAGCCAAGGCCTTCTCCAGGACCATTGAGCAACCCTGCCAAGATGTATTTCTCAGCGGGAGGGTGTGGCCAGCCGGTGGAGAGGGCTCGGGACAGTAAGGAGTGAGTGGTCTTAAAGGGAACCGCTATTGCATAAAGGGTCAGTCCTGTGGTGGGAGAGCTAGGCTTGGACTGGGGTGTGGCCAGAGTGGGCCGCTCAGCTCAGGCTCGAGGGGCGTGGCTCCGGGTGAGGGGCGTGGCCAGGACTTCGGGCTGGAGCGAGGAGACCCGTAGTTCCAGAGCCTCTCCCGGGCCGCAACTGTCCGCACGAGACAGTTCTTGGGCAACTGGAGACGGTTGACCAGGCTGAGGGCTGATTCAGGGCACCTCGGAAGTAAGAAGGCGTGCCTCCCAGGAGCAGAGATGGATGGGCGTGTTGTGCAGAGGAGGGAAAGAACAGAGGCCGCCAGGGTAGGGAAGGCCTCTGACCGACAGCCTGTTCTCTTGCAGCGCCCTGTCACAGGGTCATGTGGCCATCCCTGCTGCTGCTGTTTCTGCTGCTTCCTGCTGCCCATGGCGCCCCCCACCCGGCTGCGGACCTACAGGAAAGCTTTCCAAGCATACTCGAAGGTTTCCACCGCCCTCTCCTGGGTTGGTGGGTGTGGCAAGAGAAGCGTTTGGGACCTGCAGGAAGGGAAAGAGGCAGTGATAGGCAGAGACAGATAGACAGATTCAAGAACAGAATAATGACAAGGATGCAGAGAATTGGGTGGGTGGTAGAGAGGAAGCCAGCTTGATGGGCGTGGTAGAGAGGAAGCCAGCTTGATGGGCGTGGTCTAGTGTTGGATGCCTAACAGCACCATTTAGACCCCTAGGAGGCCCGCTATGCAATGGGGACAGTTGGTCTCCACTCCCATGGACTTTAGCGCCTCCCTGGGGGGCCCTGGCTGGGGAACTGCCCACCCGCCCCCATTCCATGAAGCTAAACCTGGCACTCTTCGTCAGAAATCCAAAGCGAAGGAGACAGAGGCCTGTGGAGGGAGAACAACCCGTCGTTCGCTGGCTCCCGCTGTTCTCCCGGCTCATGAGGTGGCTGCTGTGTGGTCCAGAAGCTGGGGACCGGGACGTGTGGCCTCCTGAGGGTCTGCCAGGCACAAGATCGGGAGTGCCCCACTCCTCCTCCCCAAACCCGCTTCTTGTCCCTCCCCGGCCTTTCAGCTGCTGACGGGGCTAGGGGTGGATACCAGTACCCTAGCAGAGGACAGACGTGGATCTCACCGGACCCATCTGCAGCACGGCTTAAAAATAAAAGTTATTCCTTCAAGCTAATAGTGCTCTTTCCTTCTGAGATCAGTGCCCCAGCTGCTGGCCAACCAGTTCCTCCCAGCGTCGGACCTGACATCCCCAGGCCCACCTGTGCGTTTAGTCTTTGTTATTTCTGACCACTGCAGCTGGTGACTGGCCCTTAATTCCCCACACTGGGAGGCTCGGCTTTTAACCCGGACCTGAAAAGAGGGTGCTGAGTTAGGTAACGTAGGGATTTCTTGCATTTGGGAGTTTTGAGTCAGGACCTTGTGGCGTAGCCCAGGTTGACCTGTAACTCTTGGTTCTCCTGCCTCAGCCTCCCAAGTGTTGAGATTACAGGTGTGCTCCACAATGACCAATTCACAGATGGCTGCCACAGCCGCATGAAATAACATTACAGCTGAGTCTCCTAGTAACAGTTGTCTTGTATGTGTGTCGGTGTAACATTGAACCTAGGATCTCATGCATGTTAGGCAGACTCTCTACCTCTGAGCCACACAACACATCCAGCCCCTCAAGGGCTCCAGGCAGGTGCTCTACCACTGAACCACACATCCAGCCCCTCACTGGGGGATTCTAGGTAGGTACTGTACCACTGAGCCACATCCCAGCCCCTCACTGGGGGATTCTAGGCAGGGGCTCTACCACTGAGCCACATCCATTCCCTCGGTATTCTAGACATTTTCACTACACCTGAACTACACCTCAGCCACCTCTCTCCATTCTTATTTTGAGACACTCTAATTGAGTGTCAGCCTCCTGCCTCAGCCACACAGATTTATAGCCCCATGCCACCAGGCCCAGCTCCTATGAGATACTGGATAGGAAATATGAAGGGTGGAGTCTGGGCTCCATGGGACAAGCACTGTCACTGGATTTTGTCACTGTCGTCATCCAGGCTGTAGATCAGATAATCCATGAGGTTTTAGGGGTTTGGGGGTAGCTACTGTCTGAGGCCAGAGTTCACCTGTCCATGAGCTCCTGAGCCCAATTTCTGGGTGAAGCTGAGAGCTCTCATACAGACAGGGGTGGGTAAGGCGGGGACAGCTTGAGGACAAATCCATAGAAAATCCTGGGTGGGACACTGAGTCTTAGCAACAGCCCTGGTATGTTTGTGTAGAAACCAGCCCATCCGTAGAATACTCCCAACAGCTCCTCAGTGTATCTGTGACATCTGTGCTTGGTTGAGCTGAGGAGCCTTTGAAGCCATGTAAGAGGTTCCATGCCAGTTTTTCATCTTCAGGACCTGTCTCCAAGATCTAGAGTAAAGCAGGAGCTTGGGGGAAGAAGAGGGTACAGACAGATGCCAGGGCCAGTCTCAAAACAAGCTGGAGGCAGGTTGTCTTACTTTCATTTCCACTTAAAATACCTTGACAAAAGCAACTCAGAGGAGAAAGGGTTTGATTTACCTTCAACTTTCAGATCACAGTCCATCACGGTAGAGAAGTCAGCACGGCAGGAGTTCGCCATAATCAGAACCAGAAAGCAGTGAGTGCATGCATGTGCTCCGTTCACTTTCGCCCCTCTCGTACAACCTGCATAGGGAATGATGCCACCCACAGTGGGCGGGACTCCACACCTCAACACAATCCTGCACATACATGCCCACAGGACAATCTAATCTAGATAATTCTTCTTTGCTTATATGTCTGTGTGCCGTGTGTACAGTATCTTCAGAGGTCAGAAGAGGGCATTGGGTCTCCTAGGACTGGAGTTACAGAGGGATGTGCATCACCATATCATTACTGAGAACTGAATCTAGGTGCTCTGCAAGAGCAATAAGTACTCTTAACTTCTGAGCCAGGAGATCCCGAGACTCTTTGGAGTGATTCAAGTGATATCAAGTTAATAAAAATCAATCACAGGTATTTCAGAGATGATGCCATTGTTAGGCATATACTTGGAACTGGGCTACAGATGCCATTTCATACTGGCCGTTATCCCAGTGGTCTTGAGATGGATTCGTCCCTCAAATTTTGTGGATTGAAATCTACTCCCAATATAGTGGTATTAAGAGGTGGAGACTGAGATATGGTTTGGTCATAAGGTTGGGGCCATCAGGAATGAGATTAATGCCTTTTAAAGAACCTCAGGGCTGGAGAGACAGCTGGACAGGTTAAGGGGTTTGCAGCCAAACCTGACAACTTGAGATCAGTCCCTGGGATGCACATGGTATAAGTAGAGAACTGACTCCTGAAACTGACCTCTGACCTCCATATGCATGCACAGGTACAGAAACATATAATGTATACACATGTACACACAAAATAAAGTAGTAAGTTAAATATTTAAAATAACAGCAGGAAATCTACACACCTGGAGAGGATATACAGGAAGGAGGACCCAGGTTGGTATGATCAATGCTTGTTTGGATGAACAAATGGGATGGACATTGAGTGGAGGAGAAAACAAGCAACAGGAGCATGCCAAAGAGGTCCTCTGGGGAGGTCAATGTAGCAATGTATCAGAGCAGATATTAAGACTCGCGATCAAGCCTTTGGCAGAGGGCGAGAAGTGATGATAGATCTGGGGGAGGTTGGTGAGACTTGGGGAGAACAAGAGCTCCACAAAGACCAAACTGAGCAGGGCACAGGGGTCTTGTGTGAGATGGTTTCTACAATCAAGGTCCATGTGTGGATGTGGCCTGGAACCCCCTCTCAGATGGGGCCCATGATAGCTCGGTGTAGGACTGAAGACCCTAGTGAGGGAAACAGGGACTGTTTCAGTCATGAACTTGATGGCTGACTCTTTGACCCTCCCCCATACAAGCCGGGGAGTGACAGACTGGCTAGATCCCAGGGGAGGACATTGCAGCCAGCCCTGAGGAGACAGGATGAGCTGGGGTTGGATGGAAG
>CM053751.1:18123634-18147075 GCA_028658305.1 Pachyuromys duprasi
AAATGAGGGAGGAGGCTATGCCTGGGATGCAAAGTACCTAACCTGTGATTGATATAAAAATAAATTAATTAAAAAATTTTTTGATCCTGTAAAAAAAAAAGCTAAGATGGAAGTATAAAAAAATAAATAAATAAAAATAACAGCAGTAAAAAATGCCCTAAACCAAATTTTGTAATGTGAGGAGACATATGTCTTTCCCTTTCTCTTCCTCCTCGATTGAGCTGCCCTGGAGAGAAGCCCAGGTCCCCGGAGGATGGGTAGGGCTAGGAGCTCAGTGGAGTAGCTGGGACACTCTACTCCACCCTGAAAGCAGGGACCTCTATCGATGGCTTTGTCACTGTGGGGTGCTGTAGTGGAGTATGTAGATTTAGCAGCATATAAACATTTTCTCACTGCTCTGAGCCTGGGTGTGTGAGGTCAGAGTACAGCACGGATTCTGATGTGGAAGTTTCTGCTTTCTTTGGAAACTCGGTTTTGTCATGTGAATATGTTTTTTTGTTTTTGTCCCAAGTGTGGGATGTGGGAATGTTTTTCCCCCTTGGAAAACAGCCCCCGTGAAAAGGTGCGTGATGTTTGTCAGATGAAAACTGCCTCCCGGGAGGGTGAGCTGGAAAACAGCCCCGTGTGGATTCTGAGAAGGGATAAATAGAAGCCCACAGCTAGTGAAAGGGCACTTTTGTATTCCTACACTTTGCAACAATTTGGATCCTTCTCTGGTCTTCGCAGAGAGAAATGTTGCATAGAACTGTTCATGCTGCTTTTGGGGGCTTTGCCTCTTCCGTGGATGTGTTGTTTGGGCAGAGTGTTGCCACTTCTGAAGCCACATCTTCAAAGCTGCTGCTTCGCTGTTTGACTGGACAGCTGGTATCCTGACAACTGAGTTTGGTAATCCCCAAAGAACCCATCAACTCTTATCAGCAGGAAGTAGCCCAACGAGGTCTATGACCCCTTTCCCTACTAATCTCCTACTTAAGGTGGGAGGAGGGGTTAAGTATCTTAAATAAAGTAGGTGTTTGAAAAAAATCTAAGCCTACAAGGTTCTGTTGAAGGTTCCACAGTGCAGAATGTGAATACAGGAACTCTCCGAGATGCTTTTGCAGCAGCATCTTTTACTCGTGTGTATGTGTGTGAGTATGAGCCACAAGAGTGCAGGTGCCCAAAGAAGCAGAATTGGGCATTGGATTGCTTGGAGCTGGAACTACAGGTGGTTGTAAGCAACCGAGTGTTGGGACCTGAGCTTAGGTCCTCTAGAAGAGTAGCAAGCACTCTTAGCCACTGAGCCAGAACCTGGCTTTGTGAGGAGTGCCTTTTGGAGGACACTAATACCATCCACGAGATGGTACATCCTAACCACATCTCAAAGACTCCACTCTCCACCCAGGAGCTGGCAGATGGCTCACTGGGTTAAGTGCTTGCCACAAGAATATGAGGAACTGAGTTCAAGTCCCCAGTGCCTACAGAAAGTTATGTGTGTACCATACACATCTGTGATCATAGGGTCCCTCGATAGGAGGGATCATAGGGGGAGACTGCGTAGGAGACTCTGAGGAAGTTCACTGTCTAGTTAGCCTGAAAACAAGAGAGCTTCCACCTCAAATGAGGCAGAAGGTGAATTAGGGTCAACACTGAATGCTTTCCTCTGTCCTGCACATGGGCACCATGGCATGCCTACACCAACAGCCTGCTCGCACGCACATGCACACACCTGCTCCCATCTGAGACTGTATTTCCTCCTCTGTAACTGGAAAGAGGAAGAAATCTTTTCCTGACCCTTTGAACTGTCTGGTTTGACTAAGGCCTGTAGGGAGAAGGGGAGAACCCGCCAGCTCTCCCAGGCTCGAGGCTCCTATGACAGGGTGAGAGACAAGGACCCAGTGTCCTTGACATGTGCCTGCCCAGGTTTCACATCACCATTTGTTGAAGAAGCAAATTTTCTCCAGTGTGTGCTTTTGGTGTCTTTATTTTTAAAAAATCAGGTAGCTGCAGTTACGCGAACTTAGACACGAGTCTTCTGCTCTGTCCCACCATGGCTGTCTCTCTCCGGCAGTGCCGTGCCGTGGCCACTGCTGTGATTCTGTCCTATAACTTGAAATGTGGTATGCTGTTACCTCCACAATATCCTTTTTGTCGAAGATTGCTATCCAGGGTCTTTTATTTTTACTTATGTGCTGAAAGCCATGGGGATTTTGATTAGGATTACATTAAATCTGTAGATTGCTTTCTGGTAGGATGGATAATATCAGCTCTCTCTCTCTCTCTTTGTCTCTCTCTCTCTCTGTCTCTGCCTCTCTCTGCCTCTGTCTGTCTCTGTCTGTGTCTCTCTCGGTTTCTTTTGGTTTTTTGAGATAGGGTCGTTCTGGGTAGACTTTTCCCATACTGCTTTGGTCTGGAGCTCACAGAGATCCGCCTACCTCTGCCTCCTGAGTGCTGAGATTACAGGCATGCAGTACCACTGAGTTCATGTTCCCTTACTAGGGAACCCACTGGAGAATGAGTCTATGGGCTACATCTGAGCAGGAGTTTTAGGTACTCTCCATGCATGGTCCTTGGTTGGGCTATCAGTCTCTGCAGGGACCCCAGGGCCCAGTTTTGGTTTTTTGGGTTTTTTGTTTTTGTTTTCTGGTTGTTGTTGTTGTTTTGTTTTGTTTTTTGGTTCTGTTGGTCTCTTTGTGGAGCGCCTGTCCCCTCCTGGTCTTTCTATCTCCCCCTTCTTTCATAACATTCCCTGCACTCTGCCCAAAGTTTGGCTATGAATCTCAGCCTCTGCTTTGATACCTTCATCAGTAGAGTCTCTCAGAGGCCATCTGTGGTAGGCTCCTGTCCTGCGCCCTGTCTTCTCCTGCTTCTGATGTTTATCACATTTGCTCTTCTGAATGAGGACTTAGCATTTTCCCTAGGGTCCTCCTTGTTGTTTAGCTTCTTTAGGAGTATGGGTTTTACTATGCTTATCCTATATGTCTAATAATCACTTATGGATGAGCATATACCATGTGTGTCTTTCTGCTTCTGGGTTAGCTCATTCAAGATGATCTCTTCTAGTTCCATCCGTTTGTATGCAAATTTCCTAACTCTTTCAACCCATAACCATGGAAGACCTTTCAATCTTCTAGAGTCTTCCTCATTTATTATTTTTTGGTGTCTGGTTTTTTTCTTCAGGTCCTCCTGGGCATAGATCTGTTGACTCTGTTGTTCTTCTTGTGGAGCTCCTGTCCCCTCTAGGTCCCTCCATCCCTCCCACCCTTCCACAAGACTCCCTGCACTCTGTCCAAAGTTTGGCTGTGAATCTCAGCATCTGCTTCAATCCCATGCTGGGTGGAGTCTTTCAGAGGATATCTAAGGTAGGCTCCTCTTCTATTCCCTTTCTTCAACCACTTCCAGTGTTTATTTGCCCTTCTGAATGAGAATTAAGCATCCTCCTTAGGGTCCTCCTTGTTACTTAGCTTCTTCAGGTCTGTGGATTGTAATATGGTTATCCTGTATTATATGGCCAATATCCGTTTATAAGTGAGTATATACCATGCTTGTCTTTCTGGGTCTGGGTTACCTTACTCAGGATAATATTTTCCAGATCCATACATTTGCCTGCAAATGTCATGATTTTCTTGTTTTTAATAGCTGAACAGTATTCCATTGTGTAGATATACCACAGATTCTTTATCCAATCTTCAGTTAAGGGACATGTGGGTTGTTTCCAGTTTCTGGCTATTATGAATAAAGCTGCTATGGCCATAGCTGAGCAATGTCCTTGCATGGTGGAGCATCTTTTGGGTATATGCCCAGGAGTGGTATAGAGCTGGATCTTGAGGTAGAGCTGTTCCCAATTTTCTTAGAAAGCACCAGATTAATTCCAAAGGGGTTGTACAAGTTTATACTTCCACTAGCAATGGAGGAGGGTTCCCCTTTCTCCACATCCTCTCCAGCATGTGTTGTCCCTTGAGTTTTTTATCTTAGCCATTCTGATGGGTGTAAGATAAAATCTCAGAGTCATTTGGATTTGCATTTCCCTGATGACTAATGATGCTGAACATTTCTTTAAGTGTTTCTCTGCCATTTGAAATTCCTCTGCTGAAAATTCTCTGTCTAGCTCTGTACCCCATTTTTAATTGGATTATTTGGTTTGTTTGTGTTTAACTTCTTGAGTTCTTTATATATTTTGGATACCAGCTCTCTGTCAGATAGAGGGTTGGTGAAGATTTTTTCCCCATCTATAGGCTGCCATTTTGTTCTGACTACAATGCCCTTTGCTTTACAGAAGCTTTTCAGTTTCATGAGGTTGTTGGTAAAATGTTCTTGAGGAATGTATACATACACTTTACCCTTGTTCATTCAAACGCTGATTTCTCTCCCCCACTCTCTGCTTTCAATCCGGACATTGCATTGTGATACTTATTCTAAGCAGCACCTGTCTCAAGTTTGTGTAAACATGCCAAAATAAAGCAACCAGCCACAATGTGGAGCAATGGAGAGGAAGGAGTAGGAGGAAGAGGAGGGGAGAAGTGGCAGGAGCAGAAGCTGGGAGAGCAGAGGCTGGAGGAGAGGCCTTAGAACGACGTGGAGAGATGGACCAGATCTAAGATGTCACTAAAAGGAAGTATGATGGGTAAAATCTGAATGGTAGC
Organism: Pachyuromys duprasi; assembly: GCA_028658305.1. Taxonomy (NCBI): domain Eukaryota; kingdom Metazoa; phylum Chordata; class Mammalia; order Rodentia; family Muridae; genus Pachyuromys; species Pachyuromys duprasi. The sequence goes on from CM053751.1 coordinate 18,128,254, forward strand.
AACTGTGCCGGCTTGGAGGTTTAGGAGGGAGTAACTATTGCCCAGCATTGTATTCTAGGCTAACTAAATAAATCTTTGTCTCTGTGTGGTGATTTGGTTAAACAGCTGTTTAGGATTAACAGCAGCTTTACTAAAAGATATATCAATAGTAAATATTTAACGCAAATTACAACATGAGGTCCCATTTATTAATTGTTGATCTTAGAGCCTGTGATGTTGGTGTTTTATTCAGGAAGTTGCCTCTTGTGCCAATGAAGTCAACACTTTTCCCCACTTTTTCTTCTGACAGGGTTGGTATGTCTAGTTTATGCAGTGGCTTTTGATCCACTTGAATTTTAATTTTGTGCAGGGTGATAAATATGGATCTATTTGCATTTTTCTACATGTAGACATCCCATTAGACAAGCACCATTTGTTGAAGATGCTTTCTTTTTTCCATTGTATGGTTTGGGCTCTTTTGTCAAAAATCAGTGTCTATAGGTGTGCAGGTTCATTTCTGGGTCTTCTATTTGATTCCATTGATCCACTATTCTGTTTCTACGCCAGTACCATGCAATTTTTATTACTATTGCTCTGTAGTACAGCTTGAGATCAGGGATGGAGATACCTCCAGATCTTTTATTGTACAGGGTTGTTTTAGCTATTTGGGGCTTTTTGTTTTTTTGTATGAAGTTGAGAATTGTTCTTTCAACGTCTGGAAAGAATTGTGTTGGTGTTTTGATGGGAACTTGAATCTATAGATTGCTGTTGGTGAGGTGGCCATTTTCACTATGTTAATCCTACTGATTCATGAGCATGGGAGATCTTTTCATCTTCTGATATCTTCTTCAGAGACTTGAAGTTCTTGTCAAACAAGTCTTTCACTTGCTTGGTTAGAGTTACACCAAGGTACTTTTTGTAGCATTCCATGTGTGATTTAAACTTTAGTAATGTTTCTTTTATGAATGTAGGTGCCTTGCATTTGGGGCATAGTTGTTAAGAACTGAGATATCACCTTGGTGGATTTTTCCTTTGATGAGTATGAAGTATCCTTCCTCATCTCTTTTGATTAATTTTGGTTAAAGTCTATCTTATTAGCTACTAGAATGGCTACTTCAGCTTGTTTCTTGTGTCCATTTGCTTGGAAAACCTTTTCCCAGCCTTTACTCTGAGGTAATGTCTATTTTTGTTGCTGAGGTGTGTTTCTTGTATGTTGCAGATTGATGGATACTGTTTTTACATCCATTCTGTTAGCCTGTGTCTTTTTATTGGGGAGTTGAGCCCACTGATGTTGAGAGATATTAATGACCAGCGGTTGTTACTTCCTGTTATTTTGATGTTGTTGGTGGTAGACTGTGTGTGTGTGTTTTCTTTCTTTTGGTTTTGCTAATGTGGGATTATTATTTCCTATGTTTTCCTAGCTGTAGTTAGCCTCCTTGGCTTGGAGTTTTCCTTATAGTATCTTCTGTACGGCTGGTTTTGTGGTTAGGTACTGTTTAAACTTGTGTTTGTCATGGAATATTTTGTTTTTCTCCCTCTATGGTGATTAAAATTTCTACTGGGAATAGTAGTCAAGGCTGACATCTGTGGTCTCTTAGTGTCTGTAAGATATCTATAAGATATCTGCCCAGGTCCTTCCGACATTTAGAGTTTCTGGTGAGAAGTGAAGTGTAATTCTGACAGGTCTGCCTTTATATGTGACTTGACCTTTTTCCCTTGCAGCTTTTAATTGTCTTTCTTTGTTCTGTACATTTAGTGTTTTAATTATATGGCCAAAGAATTTTCTTTTCTGGCCCAATCTATTTCCTGTTCTGTAAGCTTCTTGTATGTTTTTAGCATCTCTTTCTTTAAGTTGGGGAAGTTTTCTTCTATGATTTTGTTGAAAATGTTTTCTGGGTCTTTGACTGATGTATCAGTTTCTTCAATTGTATCTTCTACACCTGAGATTCTCTCTTCAATCTCCTATATTCTGTTGGAGATGCTTGTGTCTCTCTTTCTATTCTTTCTTAGATTTTCCATCTCCAGGATTGCCTCATATTGTGCTTTATTTATTGCTTCTATTTCCATTTTTAGGTCTTCAAGAGTTTTATTCATTTCCTTCTCCCATTTGATTGTATTTTCCTGTATTTCTTTAAGGGATTTATTCAGTTCCTTCACCTGTTTGATTGTATTTTTCCTGTATTTCTTTGAGGAATTTATTTTCCTCTTTCAAGGCCTTGATGACTTTCATAACCTCAGATTTAAGATCGTTTTCTTGTGCTTCAGCTGTGATAGACTCTCCATGGCTATGTCCAGGTGTGGTAGGATAGTTGGTTTTTGGTGGTGACGTATGGCCCTGGGTTTTGTTGCTGTGTTCTTATGCTGGCCTCTAGTCATCTGGTTGTCCCTGGTGTTAGCAGGCTTGGTGGTCCCTGATGGTCAGGCAAATCAAGAGCTGGTGCAGAAGGCTCTAAGGTGAAGGTTGCTCGGGACCCCCACAGTCCTCATGACGGCAGACAATGGAAGCTGGAACTCTTATACAGCTCAGCTCTGCTGGATCTGCTGGCTGTGTCCCAGGTGGGCCAGGAAGATCCTGTTCGTTTTTGGTTTTAGAGACAGTGTCTTACTGTCCTGGAACTGTGTAAACCAGGTTGGCCTTAAACTTACAGAGGGTCATCTGCCTCTGCCTCCAGTGCTGGGATTAAAGGTGTGAGCTACCATGCCCTGCTGGTTGTGGTGGGTTTTTGTTGTTGTTGTTTGTTTAAGTTATTACTGCTTCACTCCCAAAGTTTGTTAGGATTCTGTCTAAACCAGTGGCTGTCAACCTTTCTATTGCTTCCTATTCCTATAGCTCCTCATGCTGTAGTGACCCCCTAACCATAAAATTATTTTTGTTACTACTTCATAATTGCAACTTTGCTCCTGTTATGAATCATAATGTAAACACCTGTGTTTTCTGATGATCTTAGAAGACCTCTCTGAAAGGGTCACTCGACACCCTCCCTGAAAGGGGTTGAGACCCACAGTCTACTAACCACTGATCTAAATTGTTTAACTCATCTTGGTTCAATTTTTGTAGGTCATGTACGCCTAGAAACTCATTCTGCATCTGGACTTCTGACTCTATTCTGGATATCTATATTTCTTTTTGAAACAGCATCTCACTCTGCTGCAGAGACAGGCCTTGAACTCACAGCCATCTTGCTGGCTTGCGTGGAAAGCAGATGGAGCCCTGAAGGGATTGTGTGTTGTTTCTGTAAGCATGGCCATGTCAGACTCCAGTGCCCCAGATCCACAGGGATGGCCGGGCCTTCCCAGAGTCTGGATGCAGATGCTGATAAAGGCTGGCTTTGAGGAGGAAACAGATGTGCTCACCGCAGAGCCACAGATCCCAGCGTTCTCTGGTGACATCATGACCCACGAGACTGCTCCCCTACAGGGACCCGCTACAGAGATTACCTAACACCTCCTATTTATTCTGTATATAATAAACACTCCTGAGTACCCAGGCTGCTGCTGTGTCTCCATCCACACGCATGACTCCCAGGATCCCAGCGTCACTTGGGTCTCTTTCTTACTCTCCAGCCACTCCCAGGCAGGTTTCCAGGACCCTGCCAGGGAGCTGCAGCAGGCACCTGTGTCTGGTTCTATATTGTTTACTTGATTCTTTAAAAATTTTATACATGTATACAATGTATTTTTGTACTTTACCCTCCAACACCCCCGGACCAACCCTACATCTAGTTGTCCCTCATACAACTTCATGTCCTTTTCTTTATTTTTATTTTAAGATTTATTCATTTTATGTGTCAGTATTTTGCCTGCATGTGTGTGTTGTGTATATAAACATGTTTTTGTTTTGGTCTCAGGTGTGGGATGTGGGACTGACTCAGATATTTGCCAAGCAGCAGACTATTTGCCTCATGTGGGCTCTGAGAGGCTCTCTTTGACAGCTGCAAATAGTTTAAATCTGAGGACTCTGGAGAGAGAATAAATGCCAGAACCCAGAGAGTGTGGATGAGCTCCAAGAAAGAACAAGGCTGCTGCTGCTTCCCACTTTGGCTCCTGTTGCTGTTGATGCAGTGAGACAAGAAGTTGGAGATCCCCTGAAGGGAGGGTTGAACTGGTTCCAAGGAACCGACCCTAACCAGCAGGAAGCAGCTAAGAGAACTGCGCCCCTCTCCCACTAACCCTTTCTCTCTCCTACCTGGTGTTGGGGAGTTAGAAGGGATTGGGGTGGAGTAGGGAGAAAGATAAAATATGTAAATAAAAGAGATTTTTTTAAAAAACACAACAACATGTATGTATGTATGTGCACCATGTTGTGCATGCTTGGTGCCCAAAAAGTCAGAACTCCCACAAACTGACCATGTGAACAATATGTGGGGGCTGGGAATTGAACCCAGGTTCTATGCAAGAGTCACAGTGCTTTGAACCACTGAACCATTTCTCTATTCTCTTGTCTTTATTTATTTATTTTATAACTCATGGAGTCAGTGCTGCCCATATGTGCATGAGTTTGGGACCATCCATTGGATGGCAACCTACCAATGGCCACAGCCCTGAAGAAAACTTACTTTCCCTCCCCCAACAATGTCAACTGCCAATAGTTGCTCGTTGACTAGGGGGGCCTCATGAGCCCCTCCACTGCCCATGTGAGAATTATAGCTGGCTTGATCTTGTGTCGGTAGCCAAAGCTGCATTAAGCTCATGAGTGTAACGGGCGTGTTATGTTCAGATGGCAGCACTTCACAGGCTTCCTGGCTTCCTCCCCATCCTCTGGCTCCTCTGTTCCTTCTACCTCTTCGTGATGCTCCCTGAGCCTTGGAGTTGTATAGATGCCAGTACCACTATGTTTTGATGACTGTAGATGTAGAATATGTTTTGAAACAAGGTTAGTAATGTCTTTGCTGTTGTTACTGCTCAAGATTATGTGCACTATTTTGAAAGCATCATGGGACTATTTGGATGTTTAAAGAAATTTAGACTGGATTGTATCATCTGTAGGCTTTACCTGGGCTTTACCGGATCCTTGTGATTGCATGGGAAGTGTTTTGCCCATTGGAGGCACCTTCCTAACTTTGAGCTCCATTTACACCTACTTCATGGGAAGTATTTCGAAAAATCATAAATGGATGTCAATTTTTTTAGTTTAAAATTTTTTTCTTCACAATGTATTCATTATAGATCTCGATTGAAGCCCCCTCCCTCAACTCCCGCCGTCCCACCCTCCCTCCCTCTTCCCCTCATCCCCTTCCCCTAGTCCACTGAAAGGGGGAGGAATGTCAAATTTTGACAAGTGTTTTTCTGAAATTCCTGAGATGATCATGTTAGGTTTCTGTCTTAGCTTTGTTAATGTCATATTTTACACTGATATCGTTGTATATGTTGAGCCATGCTCGCATGCCAAAGATAAGTCTAGTCATCATATCCTCTACTGATGAATTTGATTTGCCAGAGGGTCGGTGATGTACCCGCTCCTTTTGGGTAGCATAACTACAGCCATTTCTGTTTCAGGCCCAACAGCCACATCATCTCAACTTGTTGCTGATACAGAAGAAAAGAATCTCTGTACAAGTTCAGGTTGACCACAACCTATGTTTATGTTCAGCATACACTGTGACCTTGTTGCTCCCAGAAATTCCTCAACCGAAAGCACAGATAGCCCCAGCTGCCAGGCACACTTTCAAGGTCAGCTAGACCTGCCTGATAGCAAATAACGTGGGTCAGAGGTGACTACCCTGTTCCACTGTGCCCCCATGCCCTTGTCCCCGTGTGAGCTAATTGTGGATTTCACACTTTAAATATGCAATTCAGCTTCCCCTCAAGGACAGGGTTCAGATCCCAAACTGACCACCTCTCTGAGCTCAGAAAATAAAGCTTTCATTTTAAGCTTCTGTATCTGAAGTGAGTTTTCTGGGCTTCCACCCCAAGCCCAACATTGGAAAGTATCTGTTTGTTTGTAAACAGGGTTTTGTGTAGCCCTGGCTATTTTTCAACTTGCTCTGTGGCCAAGGATGGCCTTGAACTCCCAAATCTAATGCCTCTACTTTTTGAGTACCATGACTAGTGTAGTATTTAATAGTTTTTATTTTCAGTCAATAGATCTTTAAGCTGGACTATTGGAGAAAGGTTCAACCGTGTTCTCAAATGCTGAGTTCAGTGCCCTGAGATCTGGTTCCCACCCTGCCATGGGCATTGTTATGAATGTTGAATTATCCCGTGTACTATTTGATGATAAGGAATGTTCCCCAAATATCCCTGATTGGCTAAATTAAAATGCTGAAGCCTATGACTGGGCAGTAAAGAGATGGAGTTTTAGGTTCCTTTGGTTTGAGAGAAGAGAGGAGAGGAAAAAGCAGAAGAAGAGCAGGGACAGGAAGTTAGAGAGAGAAAGGAGTTGCCATAAGGCAAGACACATGCTTGTAAGGACGGACTGATGGCGCTGAAGCCGCCCAGGAGTCATCAGATTGGCAAGTGATTGGCTTTTATGTGGGTTTTAAAGGTACTAGGATTAGAATAGCTCAGATTCTGCCCAGCATAGTGCTTACAGCTTGATGTAAATCATAGTCTCTCTGTATCTGTCATTGGGGAACTAGCTGGTTAACGAAAACTGCTGTTGTAATAATTTCCTGCATCAATTAATATAGAAAGAATAATTTATCTTTCTACAAATTTTAACCTTCTACACTGGAGCTTTTCTTTCGTCTGGTATTTTTGACTTTGGTATTAGGGAGATGCTAGCTTCATAAAAATAGTTGGAAATATTCCTCCTTATATTTCTTGAAAGGGTTCAAGAAACATTGGTATTGTTGGTTTTTTGTTTTTGCTTTTTTAGAGACAGAGTTTCTCTGAGTAGTCTTGGCTGTCCTGGACTTACTTTGTAGACCAGGCTGGCCTCAAACTCACTCAAACGAATAGAGATCTGCCTGCCTCTATCCCCCCACGTGCTGGGATTACAGGCATGTACCACTGAGCCCAGCTGATTTTTTTTTAAGTTTTGTGTGTGTGTGTGTAAGTCTTTACATGTGACTGTTGGTACTCCCAAAAGCCAGAAGAAGGTGTCAGATCCCTTGTAGTTACAAGCGGTTGTAAACTGACAGATGTAGTTGCTGGGAACCATGGTTGGGTTCTCTGCAAGAGCAGTATGTGCTCTTAACTGCCAAGTTTTCTCTCCAGATTCCACCCCTCCTGTTTGGAGCAGGATCTCACTATGTAGCCCTGTCTGGCCTGGAACTCTCTGGCTTTGATGGTACCGTGTTGATGATTATTAATATTTGATATTACTTACTCTTTTAGTTAAACAGTGGTTATTCCTAAACCAGCTGTACATCCAAATCACCACACAGAGACTAGAATTTATGTAATTAACCTAGAGCACAATGCTGAACAATAATTACTCTATCCTAAACCTCCAAGCCCACATAGCTTCCTCCCATTTAGATTTCCTACATTATACTTGCTTTTTAGTCATATCCTAGGTCCGGTTCATCTCTCCTGGTGTTTCCCAGTCCTCTCCTCTTGGATCTCTCCTCCCAGTTGCTTCTTTCTCTCCCCTCCAGACCAGGATGTCCCTCCCTATTCTCTCCATTGATCAGCATTGGCTGGCTGTTTTTGTTGGCAATACAGAGAGCAAATGGTAAAATGTTTACACAAACTTGAGGCAGGTGATACTTATAATAAGCATCGCAATTGAATGTCCAGATTGAAACCAGATAGTTGAGTAGAGAAACCAGCATTTGAATGAGCAGGGTAAATTGTATACAGTATACTAACAGTATAGTGTTGGCAAATATAAAAATGGGTGTTAGGCTATATACTATTTATTATTAGCCCAAAGATTATCCCAGTGGTGTTATTTAACCCGCTATCACAAACGATAAGACACAGACACCTGTTAGATTTTATAATTGCCTTATTTACCTTGGGCCGGGCAGACATTTCACCTACGCTGTCTCAATAACCTCATTATCCATCTCTCAGCCCCCATCCAATGCCATCCACCTTACTCCTCCTCATCCCGTCTACCTTCCATCCAGAATCCCACAGTACCTGCTGGTATTCTTCATCTGGGCCTTTTCCAGCCATTATTGCAGTCCTTTCTCTTGGCCCACCTGTTCTGTTTTGTTTTCTCCATACTAACCCATCATGGCGTCCTCCTTTCTCCTCTGTTTCCCTCCATCTGTCTCCCATGATTCTCCTGTCCTCTCCAAGCCTGGGAACCTTAGCCATGCCTACCACATTCTGCCCTGCCCAGGTATAAGCTGCTTAATCAACCAATCAGGTATATCTTGGGCGGGCTTATGGAACAAGGATAGGTGTAACCCGATCTGAGGGGCAGTAATTAGCATTAAAATAAAGCATCAGAACAACCTCCAACAGCACAGAAACTCTGCCTCCCCAGGGCTGTAACTAAAGATGTGATCCACCATTCCCAGACAGCCTTTTCCTTAAGACTGTTGGTAGAGCGTACTAGTCAAACCATGTGGTCCTAGACCTTCTTTGTTGTAATTTGATCTTCTTGCTTCCTGTCTGCTGTTTCCTTCTCCATTCTGTTTTGGTAAATTCTGTGTTCCCAGTCATTTACTGATTCCTTTTATGTTATCTAATTTGTTATAAAATTTTTCATAATAATTCCTTATGAGCCTTTTTAATTCTTGGCCATCTGTTGTGATGTCTTTACTTCCTGGCTTCATTTATTGGAATCTCCTCACATTTTCCCACCTATTTAGCTAGGGTTTGGTGAACATTGTTTGTCTTGAACTTGGGCTGTGCACACCCTCTTCTGACCTCCACATGCAATACACACATGGTGCACAGACAAGCAGGCAAACCACTCATGTACATGAAATAATAAATTTTAAACTGTTTTTAAAATAACAAACACCTGGTCATTTTAAAAAATGATTTTAATCTCTTTGTTAATAGCTCTCTCCCTCTCTCCCTCTCACTCTCTCTCTGATTTTTTGAAACAGTGTTTCTCTGTGTAGCCCTGGCTGTCCTGAACTCACTTTGTAGATCAGGCTGGCCTCAAACACACAGAGATCTGCCTGCCTCTGCCTCCCTGAGTGCTGGGATTACAGGCCTGTGCCACTGCGCCCGGCATTAAATTCTCATTTTATTAATGCATTCCTTTTACAATGTTGAGTCATCCTTTTGCATTTCTTTAAGACAATTATCTAAATGTTTTAATTAAAATATTTCAGTATTTTACCTGCATGTGTGTTTGCTTCCATGTCTGTAAACGATGTGTGCAGTGCATCTGTAGGCCAGAAGAGGGCAACAGAGTCCCTGGAACTGGACTGTTGTGAACTGCTGCCTGAGTGCTGGGAGTTGAACTGGCCTATGAAAGAGCAGCCAGTGTTCTTAACCACTAAGCCATCTCCCCAGACCATTATTTGAACGTTCTTCTCAGGTAATGCAGACATCTCTTATTTAGGGCCATTCCTGGAGCTCTGTTGTATGTATTTACCACTCACCTTTGTTTTTCTGTGTCCCTTGCAGCCTTGTGCTGGTCTGTACATTTGGAGAAGCAGTCAGGGAGCAGCATGGGGGGCTTGTGTTCGCATTCCCAGCACCCATGTATCTGCCAGGTGCTGTATGTGTACCTTGGTGCTGGGGAGGCAGAGGCAGGTTGATCTCTGGGAATCACTGGCCAGTGAATAGAAGACACTCACCATCTACCTCTGCCTCCACACACGGGAATGGCACACACACACACCAGCCATTCCAGCTTCTGTGGACCAGCTCTGGTAGGTAAAGGTTTTCACCAGAAGACTGAACTGGTATGCAGAAGTCATGGTCTGGGGGTGCAGGGTGGGGTGACTCCAGCACCAAGAAGGAATGATGGCATGGGCTCCAGGAAGCTCCTGTAGCTAGCGTTCATGTCAGCAAAGACTCAGAGAAATCCTCGTGGGTGTGTGGCAGTAGACAGGGCCACTGAGACAGCTGGTGATGGAAGCAGCTGAGGTTCTTCCTGTCGGGGAGATTGTGGCTGAGGGGATCCATACTTCTGCGAGGTGTTCTAGCTTTGGGGATAAGATGATGCAGAACAAACAAAGCTTTTCCTCTCTTTCTTTTCTCTGTACTTGTTCTGGGGAAAAAGTATTGGGTTGCTATGACTTCATCTGTGTGTGTGTGTGTGTGTGCGCGCGCACATGGAGAGAATGAATGCCTGTACGTGTTTGCTGAAGGCGAGAGGACAAACGGGTGTCTTCATTTTCACACAGACTCTCTCATTGAAGCTGGGCTCTCTGGCTGGGTTAGGCAGGCTGGCTAGCAACCCCCCAAGGTCTCTCCTGTCTCTGCTTCCCCAGTGCTGGGATTCCAAGTATGTGCTGCTGTGCCCAGCTTTTTACACGGATTCTGGGCATCAGACTCGGATCCTTAATGCTTGTACGCCAGATGTGGGTTACTCCACCCCACCAGCCCTTTGTGACTTCTTACTTGAAGTCAGGCTTCCCGAGAGTGTTTCTAGCTGGTGAGGAGGTACCTGATCATTGTTTACTGTGGGGTCACTTCCGTCTTATTGACGTCACGCCTGGTTAACGTCTTCTAAACCATGTGACTCTGAATCACTTTTCTGGGTTCAAACTTTTGGTAAACTTTATGAAGATCTGAACCGAGAACAGTGAGCCCTGGGTGTTTGCCCTTCTCCAGGGAGCTTCTTTTGATGCGCTCTGGGCGACTTGCTCCTTTCCCCTCTCATTGTTGTCATCACTGTGAGGAGATGGCCTTCTTGTCTCCTTGGACCAGAAGTTTCAGGCTCTCCCAAGATACTGAAGTTCTGATTTCCCACGTTCCTCTCCCTCCATCCTTCTGAGAGCCCCACGTTCCTCAGACAGCACAGAGGGGGAAGGAAGGAGCTAACGAGACTCTGGGGCTTTAGCTCAAGCTAGACCCGTAAGTGGGCCCCAGGAAACCCATTAAGCAGCTCTTTCCTGACTCAAAGTTAGACTCTCTTCCCTGCTTCAGAAGAACTTGGAATAGCAGGGGAAGTGAAGGGCGGGGGCACGATAGGGTCATCCTGCTTCCATTCCTACAAAAGCCTTCCGTGATTGACACTGATACTTTATCATTTTGTTTGCATTATTTTCAGTTCTATTTGTGTTTGTGTTTGATGTGGACGCTGAAGAATGAGTACCTCTTCAGGTGGGAAAAAATGACATTCTGATGTTAGAGGTACGTGCACAAGATCCAGGCGAAACTGATAGACAAGGCATATTCACATTGTGGAGAAACTTGCCAGTGAAGAAGACTTGTCCGTGAAGACTGAGGCAGAACACAGGGAGGGAGAGTTTTTTAAGTAGCTGTGATGGGTCTGTACTGTGATGAATGGAGCTCAGGTTTACAGGACCCAAGTTACGATGCAGACCTGAGGTCCTGAGTGGGACCTTCCCCTGTGGCCAGAGCCAAAGCATGAACAGTGGGCTGGCCAACCAGGAGGCTAGGAGTCTAAGGGTTTGCAGATCAGGGTCTTGGGGCTGGTGTCTTCTTTAGGTCAATACTCTATACTCTGGTCGTTCTCCCCGAGGGTTGACAGGGAAGGAGCCATAGAAGATGGCTCTCTGCGAGTCTGACTGCCAGGAAGCGCAAAGCTTCCAGAGGAATTTTCTGATGGAAACCTGTGTTTCATGAATCCTGTCAGTCTCTTCCTCCCCTCTTTTCTCTCTCTCTCTTCCCCCTCTCTTTTTCTCTCTCCTCTTTCTCTCTCTTTCTCTCTCTCTCTCTCTGCTTTTTCTCTCCCCTCTCTTCTCTCTCCCTTTCTCACCTTCTCCCTCTCAATTTCTCTCTCACCACTTTCGTTTTCCTCCTCAATTTCCCTCTGCCTCCCTAGGTTCATCTCTTCTTCCCAGCCCGCTCCTCTTCCTCTATCTGTCTCGTCTTTGTCTTTCTCTCTTCTCAATCTCTTTAGCCTTTCCTCTCAAATGTATCTCCTCCCTCTTATCTTTTCCTCTAAATTTCTCTTCCATCTTTCAGTCCCTATCCTCTCTCTCAATCTCTCCTGTTTCTCTCTCACTTACAAACAAATCTTTTTCCTACCAAACCCTCTGCCTGTCTGCCTGTCTATCTATCCATTCATCCATTCATCCATCCATCCATCTACCTACCTACCTATCTCTCAGTCTCTCTCAACATCTCCTTTCTCTCCTTCCCCTCTCTCTCTCTCTGTCTCTCTCTGATCCCCCCCCCCCCGATCTTTTCCTCTCAGTCTCTCTGTCCGTCCCTCCTCTTGAACTCTGAGTCCTCTGAGCCACCTGAGTTGGGCTGTTCATTCAGGCACCGGTCTCCATCCCTCATGTGCCTACCATGTTTTGTGAGCAGGCACACACGTGTCCCACACCCCGCCCCTGGTTGTGCATTTTTCCAGTTCGACATCTCTTAGGTCTGTCTGTGTACCTCAAAGCCCTTTGGTTTCTTTCACTCTCTTTTCATTTTCTCTTCTGGTGGACGGAGACATACAGACATATGAGGGAGATACAAAGTGAAGCAAATCCCCCCACGCCCAATATCGGCATCAGGAAAAAATACTAGTGCAGGGAGAAAGTGCGAGACTCCCCTTTGATAAGTTACCCCCTCTGGCCTCAGCCTCCTCATCTATGAGTCAATGATAACACCTGTTACAGAACTGTCCCACAGCATCGTAAGCCATTACTGTGTAGGAGGTGATTCTGTGCGTGGATAGTGCTTAAAACCTCATTTGTACATCTCAAGGGCCCAACATTGGTAGTGACATCAACTGTGCTCATGGTCACTGATGTCATTGTTTTTTCCTTCCCATCAGTGTTCAGAAACACAGTCACTGAAGAGCAAGGTGAAAGTGATGTCAACTATAGGAATGGGAATAAGAGAGAAGGGCTGGTGTGTGTGTGTGTGTGTGTGTGTGTGTGTGTGTGTGTGTACCAGTGTGTGCATGTGATGGTCAGAGAACAAAAGGTTCACCTTTCACCTTACTTTGAGGTAGGGTCTTTATTGCTCACCCCTGCATACACCAGGCCATCGGCCTGCCAATTCCTGGATGTTCTCCTGTAGCAACCCCTGTCTCTCCACAGGAACACTACAATTGCAGGCGCATGGCTACCGCACCTGACTTTTACGTGGTGTCTGAGGAACCGGACTCTTCCTCAGGCTCACACCGCAGGTGCCGTGCCCAGCTCCTTTGTCCAGGGCTGGAGTAGTAAATCATCAGGGTCTTGGTGTCAGGGCAACAGGTGAAGGAAATCTGGATGAATTACCTCTCTGCCCTGCTTCCTTCTCTCTCCTACTCCTTGCTGCATCTCTCCACATAATATCTGCATGTAAGACATCCACGCAGGTATACAGTGGACAGGGAGCCAAGAGAAAGCCAAACACATATCATTTTTTAGATTTATTTATTTATTATTTATACAATATTCTGCCTGCATGTATGCCTGCATGCCAGAAGAGAGCACCAGATCTCATTATAGAAGGCTGTGAGCCACCATGTGGGTGCTGGGAATATTAATTCTGGACCTTTGGAAGACCAGTGCTCTTAACCTCTGAGCCATCTCTCCAGCCCAACACATCTTATTTTAAAAGCTTATTTATTTTTATTTTATATGCAGTGTTGGTTTGCCCTCATGTATGTCTGTCAGATCCCCTGGAACTGGAATTACAGACAGTAACTCCATGAGCTGTCATGTGGGTGCTGGGAGCTGTCACGTGGGTGCTGGGAATTGAACTCAGGTCCTCTGGAGGAGCAGCCAGTAGTCTTAACCACTGAGCCATCTCTCCAGCCCGCCAAACACATCTTGACGTGTTAGTCTTGTCCTTTTGCATTCATTTATTTATGAGACAGGATTTCACTGTCTCTGGCTGGTCTGGAGCTCACTATCTAGACAAAGTTGGCCACAAACTCACAGAAATCCTCCTGCTTCTGTCTTCCAAGTGCCAGGACTATAGGCGTGAACTACCACACCCCACTTTCCTTTTAATTTTGATTACATATATTTGTATGTTTGGGGTGTATGTGAGAGAGAAAGAGAGAAAGAGAGAGAACAAATGCACAAGTCACATGTGGCAGTCAGAGAACAGCTTCTGGGAGTCAGTTCTGTCCTTTTACAAATGGGTCCCAGGAATTGAACTCCTGTTGGCAGATTTGGTGGCAAATAGTTTTATCCGCTGAGCCATCTTACCAGCCCTGGTTTTTGTCTTGTTTTGTTTGTTTTTGGTTTTGTTTGTTTTTTTTTTTTTTAGTCCCTCGGTACTTCCTAAATGTGAGGACCCGTGCGCCAGATGCACCACACACACTATTTAAAGCTGGTGCCGCCCCGTGAGCCGAGGGTGCTGCTGGTGTTTGAGAGGCCATGACTTTCCCTGCGGCCGCTGAGGTCAGTGCTCACAGCTGAATCGTGGGTGAGCCCCCAAGGCCTCACCACACCCCGAGGGCGAGGAAGCTGGCACTAGGAGACAAACGTGACCTGGGTAACATGACACATCACACCGGAGGGCTGGGGACCTGGCTCGGTGCTTGTCTAACCCGCACAGAAACTGGCTGTAGCAGCACATTCCTATCCTGTGGCACTCGGGGAGGAAGAGGTAAGAGGAGTTCAGGGTCAGCCTCAGCTGCGTAGTGAGCTCTAGGCCAGCCTGGGCTATAAGAGACCCTGTCTCTCTAATAACACCACCATACCATATCAAAGGCCAAAACTCTGACTCTAGTTCCAGAGTTCAATATTACCTGAGGCTACCCGGGAGCAGGATGCAGTGTGCTTAAACACACACATACGGACACCTACACATGCTGGTGCAGGCAGAGGTTAGAGAGAAACAAGCACAGTTTTGTAAAAATAACTTTAACATGCTGGGACAACTGGGCAGAGTCCCTGTCTGTCTTTTACATTTATTTATTTGTGTGTGTGCACATGCACGTTTGTGCATGCCATAGCACACATATGGAGGTCAGGAGTCTGTCTCTCCTTTCACCACGTGGGTCTGAACCTAGGTCCTCAGACTTGGTAGCAAGCGCCCTCCTTAGCCATCTTACTGGCTCCAAAGAGCCTTTATGTTAGGTACACAGGTCAAAAATCCTTCTAAGATCTGTCCAAACCTCCCCCCATGTTATGCCAATGTTAACACACACACACACACCTTTGCCAACTGATTCTCTTTCTAAATTAAGCCAATGTCTTACCTCTTTTTTTCTTTTCTTTGTCGAGGTGCTGAGAATTGACTCAAGGTTCCACACCTTAGGCAAGTGTTCAACCACTGAGCAACAATCCAAGCCATTAATTATTATTATTTGTAGCCACTATAAAGCCCTGGCTCTGCACACCAGGGCTGGCCATGAACACGCGCAGATCCACCTGCCTCTATCTCCTGAGTGCTGGGACTAACTCTAATTTTAGGGGATCCTCTGCCTTCTACTGGCTTCCTTGGGCACTGCATGTGTGTAGTGCATAGACGTAGATGTTGGAAAAACCACCCACAGAGGTCAAACAAAAATAATTCTTTTTAAAAAACATTAAAAAAAAAAAAAGTATGTTTCAGCTAGGTGGTGGTGGCGCATGCCTTTAATCCCAGCGCTCAGGAGGTAGAGGCAGGCGGATCTTTTGAGTTTGAAGCCAGCCTGGGCTACAGAGTGAATTCCAGGAAAGCTACACAGAGAAACCCTGTCTCAAAAAACCAACACAACCCCCTCCCAAAGGTATGTTTCAGTATGTCTAGATATTGTGTAGTGCTTATATGAAGCTAACATATCTTCTGCTGCTAATATAATTATTTCTTTAAAATAGTTTTCTCGAGTCAGAATTTCATTTATGTAGTCCTAGTTGGCCCAGAATTTGCTTTGTAGACCAAACTGGTCTGGAAGTCACAGAGATCTGCTTGCCTTTGCCTCATGAGTGTTTGGATTAAAGGAGTATCCCACCACCTTTGGAGAAAACATCTGTTTATTCCTTTATTGTGTGCAAAGGTCAGAGGACAACGTGGGAAATCAGTTCCCTCCCCTCAGTGTGTGGGAATCAGACTTAGGAACCTTTACCCACTGAACTATTGGTGCTTGCTTTTGAGACAGGGCTTCATTACTGAGCCCAAGCTGGTCCTGGACTCATGACCCTCCTGCTCCAACCTCTCCAGTATTGGGATTGCAGGCAGGTGCCGCAAGGCCTTCATATTTTTAGGATTTAGTAGAGGAGCCTAAACTGTCTTTAAAAAAGAATAAGATGGACTGGAGAGATGGCCCAGTGGATAAAGCCATAAAAAAACAAATAGGGCTCAAGTTCAGATCCCCAGCGTGATGGGGAGCGTCTGCAGCGCCAGCGCTGGGGGGGTAGGGATGGGGGCTTATGGGAGCTTGCTGGCCAGCCAGTCTTGCCGTGTCAGTGAGCTCCAGATCCACTGAGAGACCCTGTCTCAAAAAATAAGGTTGCGGGCTGTGGAGATAGCTCAGCACTTACGAGCACCCGCTGCTTCCAAAGGACTCAGTTGCCAATACGAACATTTGGTGATTCACAATTGCCTGCAACTCCAGCCCCAGGAAATCCAACCCCTCTCTTGGCTTGCTCAGGCACCCACACACAGGTGCACATATCCACACACAGATACAAATACATACAAGTAAAATAAATCATTTTTAAAAGAAAAGAATTGCTGAGGAAGCCCCGAGGGTGACCTTTAGCCACTCACACTGGAAAGCACAAGCAGTCACACACATGCTCATACCCAGACGCTGGAGGCACACGCCTTTGATCCCAGCAGGAAGAGGGAAGCAGAAGCAGGTGGATCTCTGTGAGTTCAAAGCCAGCGGGTCTACAGAGTGAGTTCCAGGACAGCCAGAGCTACACAGAGAAACCTAACTACAAATTCACCTTGTTGTAGTGCCACAAAACAGAAGTGTGAGAGGCGTGAAGCCCGCCTCTCGTTTGACAGCGGCTCTGACCTGTGTCCACCAGCACCATAGCTCACAGTGAGCTCGGAGGACTGACGTCCTGGTTCCATATGCTGAGCTCTACAGCACGCCCTTAGTCCACCATGGGGCCAGCAGATAAGTACAGAAGATAGCACCAGGATGGTGGGACTTCACCTCAGCCTGCTCTCTCGGTCTCATGGCGGTGAAGGTAGGTGGGTGAACTCCTCCAAGGAGGCAGGAACTGAACCCAGCCAGCTGGGCTTTTTTGGGGGAAGGGGCAGATGAGCTTGAGTTAGCGTCATGTGTGTGTGTGTGTGTGTGTGTGTGTGTGTGTGTGTGTGCAGGTTCACGTCGTGTGTGTGTGTGTGTGTGTATGTGTGTGTGTGTGCAGGTTCACGTATGTGTGTGAAGTGAGGTCACTTCAGCTGTGGTTTCTCAAGCACCACCAAGCTTGTGTTTTTTTTTGTTTGAGACAAGGTCTTTTGCTTGCCAAGAACTCACCAACTAGGCTACACCAGCTGACCAGTGAGCCCCAAGAGCTGGGGCTGTAGTGTGTATCACCACACCTGACCTTTTTGGGATTTTGGGGGGAGGGGGGTGTTGAGACAGGATTGCTCTGGTTATCCCTGGCTGTCCTGGAACTCACTTTGTAGACCAGGCTGGCCTCAAACTCACAGAGATTCACCTGCTTCTACCTCCTGAGTGCTGGGATTAAAGAAATGCACCACCAAGTCAGGCCTTGACCTAAAAAAAGTGGGGGGGGGGAAGAAGTGGGGTAAGGGGTCCTCACACTCACAAGACAATGGGTTCCCATCTCATGAGCCATCTCTCCAGCCCCAGAGCTTGAGTTAGTTTTCAGGGGGCACTAGAGATAATTGCTCAGTGGCAGAATGCTCGTAGCCTCTAAAGACACTTCAGGCTCCTCAATAAAATGATATCTGGGTGAAGTAGCATATGCCTATGATCCTGATATTCAGGAAGCCGTAGCAGGAGTGCCATCCAGTGGTATAAGCCTTGTTTAGCATTCAGAGCGGGTCCCGGGTTTCAGCTGAAGAATCACACACGAGAATAACAGTGACGATGTGAAGGTGATGATGGTGGTTATGGTGATGAGAGTGATGATGATGGTGATTGTGATAGCAAGGGGAAGTGTTAAGGTATGGAGAGTTAAAAAGAGAAAGGAGGGGTGACGCGTGTTGTAGCTGACGTGACATTTAGTGGCCGAGTATGGAGGTGGATCAATTCTAACGGTCTGGGAAGGTGCTGGATAGGAAGGTGATCGGTTGGCTATCCCAGTTGAGGCCGATGGTCGCAGAGACGGGAAGTGGCGAGAACAGGTTTAGGGGGAACTCCACAGAATCGGGAGCAGTTGCTGTAGGGAAGGGTGCAGCAAGGGGCTCACTGAGATTTCAGGGCTGGAAACTCAGACTGGGGTGATAACTGAGGGCCTGTGGGAACGTGACACAAATGTGTGAAGAGGAGAACTGAGTAACTGATCCCTCTGCTCTCAGCGACAACACAGACATAGCTCAGACTGTCTCTCTCAGAATGCCGATGTTAGTGCTGCTGCTGCAGCAACCGTGGCTGCAGAGACCCACACCCAGCCTGCCTGGGGACAGGCATGCGAGTGCAGCTTCGGGGCAGACAGTGTTCAGGTTTTTGTGTTTGTATTTGTTGTGGCAGTGCTAGGAAAGGCTTCCGAGGCCTCATGCCTACTAGACAAGGCTCTACCACTGAGCCACACCCCAGCCCCTCACTGGGGGATTCTAGGCAGGGGCTCTACCTCTGAGCCACCCCCCAGCCCCTCACTGGGGGATTCTAGGCAGGGGCTCTACCTCTGAGCCACCCCCCAGCCCCTCACTGGGGGATTCTAGGCAGGGGCTCTACCTCTGAGCCACACCCCAGCCCCTCACTGGGGGTGCTGGCACCAACACTGGCCAAGTCACAACTGCCTGTAAGTCCACCTCCAGGGGATCCAATGACCTCTTCTAACC
>CM053751.1:18147175-18227167 GCA_028658305.1 Pachyuromys duprasi
TAAGTCCACCTCCAGGGGATCCAATGACCTCTTCTAACCCCCACAGGCATATGAACCTATTGATACACATAATAAAAATGATAATATAGCCAGGCAAGGTGGCATATGCCTTTAATCCCAGCACTCAGGGAGGTAGAGGCAGGTGGATCTCTGTGAGTTCGAGGCCAGCCTAGTCCACAGGGAGAGTCAGGCCAAGGCTACAGAGAACCCCTGTCTCAAAAAAACCAGTAATAATAATAATAATAACAATAATAGTACAACGAACCATCACAGGGTGGGCTATAGAGAGCTGACATGAAATTCTTGGGTCCAGGAGATCTCGGGAGGCAGGGGCCCCCATGATGCTTCTCTCTGGCTTGTCCTCCACCAGGCCCCAACTTGAGCCACTGGTCGGAGCCCAACTGGACGGTGCCACAGGAATTCGTTATCCTGGGCTTCTCGGGGTGGCCGCAGGGCCTCCGTGTGCTGCTCTTCTCACTCCTCCTGCCCCTCTACTTGGCCACGCTGGCTGGGAACCTGCTCATTCTGGGCCTGGCCCTGGCAGAACCCACACTTCACACCCCCATGTACTTCTTCCTCGGCTCACTGTCCGCGGTGGAGGTAGCCTACACGCTAGTGCTCACCCCGCGCATGCTGGCTGGCTTCCTCCTGCCTCCTGGTGGCCAGGCAGTGGCACGCTCCGCCTGCGCCGCCCAGATGGGTCTGTTCGTGGCTCTGGGTGGCTCTGAGTGCCTGCTGCTGGCAGCCATGGCCTTGGACCGCTACCTGGCTATCTGCCGTCCCCTCTACTACCCCCAGCTCATGACCACTGCACTGTGCTGGGTCCTTCTGGCCTGCTGCTGTCTGGGTGGCTCCGTCCTGGCCTTAGGCCTCACCACTGCCATATTCCAGCTGCCTTTCTGCCATGGTGGGCTCGTCAATCACGTCTTCTGCGACCTCCCGGCCGTGCTGGTGCTGGCCTGCGGGAACCGGGACCTTCAGGAGCGCGTGTTACTGGCAGCCTGCATGCTCCTGCTGGTGCTGCCGCTGATCCTCATCCTGCTGTCCTATACCAGGGTACTGGTGGTCATCCTGGGCGTGGGGGACAGCGCGGGCCGCCGCAAGGCCTTCAACACCGTGGCGTCCCACCTCACGGTGGCTGTGCTCCACTACGGCTGTGCCACGGCCATGTATGCCAGGCCGCTGAGCAGCCGCTCCCTGGAGGAAGACAAGCTGGTCTCCCTCATCTACATAAACCTCACACCGCTGCTGTACCCGGCCATCTACACGCTGCGCAACCGGGACATGCAGGGCGCCCTCCAGCGGGTGGTCAGCCAGAGGACAATGGGGGCGGTCCAGCAGGCTGAGCTCGGCTAGCAGTGGGGGTCAGGGCTTGTCGGGGCCACGGAAGGAAGTCATACCACCCCAGAGCGTCATTCCGTGGCCTCCCCGTCACCTGGCCAATGTAAGCTTGCTTCTAGTGTCCGAAGACCTCCAGACTGAACTTCAGGCTAGCCACGCTTCTGCTCCCACTCAGACTGACATGGTTCCTTGTTGTCTGTGGGGGCTGGGAGGGGGACGCCCTATAAGCTGTGAGATGCTCAGTAACCTTTACATCACTGGATGCTGGTAGCATCTGCTGTCCAAGATGTGACAACCAAGAAAGTTTAGCGGGAACCAGATGTGGAGGCTCATACCTGCAATTCTAGCCCTCAGCAGGCAGAGGCGGGAAAGAACAAAAACTCAGGTCCAGGCCCAGCTTTCACAGGGAGACACTGTCTGAAAAAGGAAACTCCAACAAGCTGTGGGGTGGGGGTGGCTCACACTTGTAACCCTAGAATGTAGGAGGTGAAGGCAAGGGTTCAGGTCATCTTCACAGACACATGGGGTGCTGGAGACCAGCCTGGACTACATGAATCCCTACCTTAAAAACACAGAAAGGGTCAGGTAGTGGTGGTGCGCGCCTTTGATTCCAGCACTGGGAATGCAGAGGCAGGCCAGATCTCGAGTTCAAAGCCAGCCTGAGCTACATAGCAAGTTCCAGCCAGGGATAGTAAGACCCTGTTTAGGGAAAAAAAAAAAATGTTTAAAAAAAATACAGGAAAAAAAAATAGAAGGAAGAAGAGAGGGAATAGAAAAAAGAAAATTAGTTAAATTAAATCTTTAAAATGTCATTAGAGTATACCAAAAGCCCCTGAGGGGCGGAACAACTGCTATCCGACGCCCTAGACAAATAGTAACCCTTAAAGAGATGCGCAAGAAGGTCGTGGGAGTGTCCTTTACACTGTGAGACTTGGGAGTAGTTGTCTGCAGATGCGGGCCAGTGAAAGGGCCCAGCGGGTAAAGCTGCTTGCTGAGCAAGCCTGAGTTCCATCCTCTGTGTAAACATGGATGCAGATAACTCATCCCACAATTGTCTGACCTCCACAACCCCACGGGGGCACACTCGGATGAAATAATAAAATATTTGTAAGTATCTGCAGATATAGTCTAACTATGAACAGCCTATGGCATGTTTATGGACTATTCCGAGGTTGTGCAACGAAAAGGAACAAACGGCTATGGTCAGAAACAAAAACGTCAGCACAAATGTAGCACCAAGTCTATAAAGCTAGACAGAGTGTACACCATGGGATCCCATGCAGATCAAAGACACGGATAATCCATTGAAACTGACTGGTGTCCAGGTTTCCATAGAACGCTTGGGTCGACCAGGTCGGGACTGTCGCCTGGATGCTGAGACTGCTATCCAGCAAGGCGGCTCAGCAGGTGAAGGCGTCTGCTAGCAAGCCTGGAGCCCTGAGTTCAATGCCTGGGTCCCGTGCGGTAGAAAAAGAAAACCGGTTCCTAAAGGTTTGTCTTCTGATCTCTACACACGCACCCCACCCCTCAATAAATATAATTTTTAAAACCTTATCAGGATGCACACTGAAGACTTACGCACCGCACGGAAGGCAAATAAGCTGAGCTGATTCTGACTATTTGAGCGGAGTGATCGCTCTTCACACGCCATCCCCTGCTCGTGCTGTGTCCCCGGTACCCTCTTGGCTTCCTCCTGGGCGGATCCTTGCATCCCTCAAGACCAGCCACACCATTGCCCTCTTTTCCTTCTGTTATAGCCTCGGTCATCTAAAACCAGTCTTGGGGCTAGGGAGAGAGCTCAGTCAGTAAAATGCTTGTTGTGCCATCGTGAGGGCCTGAGGAATCCGAGACCAGAGCATCCCGGGAGCTCAGTGGGCAGCAGCTCCGCACTCAGTGAGAAAGCCTGGCTCCAACATTAATGCGGAGACACTGGGAGACGGCACAGGGAGTGAGCGCGTCCGCCACGCAACCGCACCCGAGTCTGAGCCCCAGAACTCATGAAAAGCTGCGAAAGGAAGCAAACTCCGCAAAGCTGTCCTCTGCCCTCGAAGTGTGTACACACACGCACGCACGCACGCACGCACGCACGCTGATAATAAATTTTAAATTTAAGTATTTGTCTGAGTGTGCATAGGTAGGTGCTTGTATATGCAAGTGCCCACAGAAGCCGGAAGAGGGTGGTGTGTTAGAGCCCCCGGAGCTGGGGTTAGAGGTCAGAGGTCATTATGAGCCGCCTGATTTGGGTGCTGGGAATGGAACTTGTGCACGCTCCAAAAGCAGTATGCACTTTTTTTCTGATTGTTCTTTTTCGGAGACACGGTTTCTCCAGGTTGTTTGTGGGTGGTCTGTTGTGGTTTGAATGTGAAGTGTCACACATAGGCTCATGTGTTTGAGCAGCTGGTCCCCAGCGGATGACGCCATTTTGGGAGATTGTTGAACCTCTTGGCAATGGAGCCCACTAAAGGAAGTGGGTGACTGGGGATAAGCCTTAAGTTTTACAGCTCTGCCCACTTCCTGTCTACGCCAGGCTTCTAGACTGCAAGCCGTTTGACCTGACGCCTCCCGCTCTTGCTGCCATACCTTTCCCTGCCAGGGTGGACTGTTTCCACTTGAACTGTGAGCCCTGCCTTAAGATGCTTTGTGTCAGGGCTTTGGTCTTGCCTACCGGGACATTTTCCTCAAATCCTGGTAAGGGTGAAGTCTCGCCTGGAGTCTCTTATTACGGAAGTGGTGGAGACAGTGAGCACTCAGGTTGGGAGTTCCTGAACCCAACTGGCTAATGCTAAAAGATATTTGAGAACAGCAGGGGTTGGCCTTGGTATAAATAAATGTATTCAAAAGACGTGATATGAGGCCTGGAGAGATGGTTCAGTCAGTGAAGTGCTGGCCACGCAAACATGAGGTCCCGAGTTCAGGTCCACAGTACCCACATAAACAGTCAGATACAGCTGTGTACAACTGTCATCCCAGCACTGGGTATCCTTGGGGCTAGGTACCAGCCAGTCTAGCTAAATCAGTGAACTCCAGAATCAGTGAGAGATACCGTCTGAAAAGCAAGGTGATTAGGAAAGCCTTGACATTGACCTCTGACCTCTCCTTGCACGCACATGTGCACAAAGAGGTTTCAAAAGAAGGTCTCTTAAAATAACACATATGTATATTTTATGTATTGTGGGGGGGGGACATACACATGTCACATGTCACCTGTGGAGGTCAGAGGATAAGCTGGAGTCGATTCTCTCCTTCTGTCATGTGTGTCCCAGAGATTGAACTCAGGTCATGAAGCCTTGTGACTAAGCCATCTTGCCTTTGCAGGTACCTTTCTGTGCTACCTTTCTCAGGGAGTCTGGAACTAGATAGAGGCACCTGGACCTATCACTCCTAGGCCTCTCGCACAGACAGCTCTGAAATGGAAGTTTCTGGGTTTTGGGGGTTTTTTTGAAAACTCAG
Source organism: Pachyuromys duprasi (assembly GCA_028658305.1). NCBI lineage: Eukaryota > Metazoa > Chordata > Mammalia > Rodentia > Muridae > Pachyuromys > Pachyuromys duprasi. The sequence continues at coordinate 18,151,967 of CM053751.1, forward strand.
TTGTGTCACGGGAATATGTTTTTTGATCCCAAGTGTGGGATGTGGGAATGTTTTTCCCCTGTGGAAAACAGCCCTCCCCATCCCCCCTGCCCAACTACCCACCTCTCACCCCCACCTCCCACCCCTACCATGAGAGGGCACATGTTGGTGGTCAGCTGAAAGTTACGTTGTGTGAGGGGCTTTGTGAACTGCAGAGCATCCTCGGGTACTTTGAGAAGGGTTACATGGAAGCCCACAGACAGTGAGCGGACACTTTTGGCATCTCTGTGCATTTGCACTGCTACGGTTCCCAGCCTTTGCTGGTCCTTGCAGAGAGAAACACTCCAAAGAACTTGCTCATGCTTCTTTGGTGACGTTTTGCCGTTTTTGCTGAGGCTAGCTGCTTCTGCTAAGTCATTCTGCTTCTGCTGATGCCAGCTGGTGCCCTTGCTTTGCTGGTATCCTGAGGACTGAGTTTGGTGATTCCTGAAGAACCCATCTACCCTTATCAATAGGAAGTAGATAAAAGAGGTCTACAGCCCCTTTCGCTACTAATCTCCTACCTACGTGGGGAGAGGTTGTGGTGGTGGAAGGGAAGTAAAGGAGTTTAAGAACTTTAAATAAAGTAGGTGTTTGAAAAAATCTAAGGCTACACACCACAGACGAGAGACACTATCTCCCCTGAGAAATACCTAAAACAGGTTTTGCTTTGCTTTGGTTTTTCAAGACAGGGTTTCTCTGTGTGGCCTTAGCTGTCCTGGAACTCACTCTGTAGACCAGGCTGGCCTCAAACTCGCAGAGATCCACCTACCTCTGCCTCCCTGAGTGCTGGGATTACAAGTGTGTGCTACTGTGCCTGGTTCAACATGTTTTTTGTTGTTTTTTTAAAGACTTTAATTTTGCCTGGGGAATGGTGGCACACAGCTTTAATCCCAGCACTCAGAAGGCAGAGGCAGGTGGAATTCTGTGAGTTCAAAGCCAGCCTGGTCTACAGAGCAAGTCCCAGGACAGCCAGGGCTACACAAACAAACCCTGTCTCAAAAAACAAGCAAAACAAATTTTAAAAGACTTTATTTTCAACAAAGTTTTAGGTTTACAGCAGGTTGCCCTGGGACACTGTACTCTGTAGTGTGACCTTACACTAACAGCAAATGAGAGAACTCAGCTGGGTTTATATGGAACCTGAGAAAATCCAAATATCCGTAGGAGTCTTACAAAGACCCAAATACTTATGTTCATCATTCAGCTTCTTCCCATCACAACTGGGGCGAATCCAAAATTTATCATGGGGCTGAAGAGACGATTAGTAGTTAAGAGCATTTTCTGCTCTTACGGAGGGCACACATCTGGTGGTTTACAATTTCCCATAAGTCCACTTCCAGGGGATCTGCTGGCTTCTTCTGATCTCCACAGGCATGTACACGCACACACACACACACACACACACACACACACACACACACACACTCGCACACACGCTCGCACAAATGCACATAAATAAAAGTAAAAAGAGCTTCAATGAGAATCTGGTCAGGGTTTATAATAGAAAGGGGACTCTCGGTCTCTCTCAAGACCCAAGGACAGACAAACAGAGTTTCAGTATGTCCAGCCTGTTGTTCCAGGTTTGCTTCTGACCTTGGTGCATCCAGATACCACTGGGCACCGTTGCTGGAAGGAATGAGGCTTAACCAGGCAGCTAGGGTGGGTTAGTTAGCAGGATCTTGATTTGATGGTGAATGGGGGAAGGGGACTTCTCAGAGACAGTTTTCAGTGACACACTTCTTTATTTGGGGGAATAAGGGCTAGCTAAACCTTGGGGAAGTGGGGAGTGGGTTTTTGGGGGGTGAATGGATACCGCTGGCTGGGGCTGAGGTGCTATGAGTGCTTCATTTTCATGGAGAGGTGTTCCAGGTGTCAGCTGGGCACTTCCTGAAAGCTGGGCACCAGGCTACGTGGCACCTCAAGGCTGGCAGAGGTGGGGGTCACAAGGCTATGTGCACCGGGGCATGCAGGCCCAGAACAGGAAGAGAGCAATCCTCATGTCTGCCGGTCTCAAGATGAGATGTTCAAGGTTTGGACATGTCCCGGCCTCACTCTTGCTCCAGGCCGGTTCCCCAGGTCCCACAGCTTCCCTGCTTCCCACCAGCCTTTCCCTGCAGGCACAGAAATTTTAAGGTGCCAGGTTGAGTTACACTCTCTTCAACTATTCTCTTCCCTTTTCAATCCAAAGACTCCATTGCCAGTCTTCCTATAGTTTAAAAAATATATTTTAAAGATTTTTTTTTTCAAGACAGGGTGTCACTGTGTCCTGGACTTGCTTTGTAAGCCAGGCTGGCCTTAAACTCACAGAGATCCACCTGCCTCTGCCTCCCCAAATGCCGCAATTACAGGCATGTGCCAACACACCCGGCTGATTTATTTATTTATTATATTGCATAACTTTAAAGGGTTTATTTTTCTATTTTAAGCAGAATTAAAATTTTTTAAGATTATAACTTAATTATAACATCTTTCCCTTCCCTTTCCTTCTTCCAAACTCTCCCATATTCCCCTCACTACTCTCCTTCAAATTCACTAATTGCTGTTACATGCACTTATGTATATGTATATACACACGTACAGTCTGTATGATGCTACCTGAGTGCTTGCTTTCAGGACTGATAGCTTGGCACTGGACAGCCAGTTAGCATTCTCTTTCCTGGGGAAGGCCACCTCCCCATTCCCTGCTTTCCTCGGTTGCCGGTACTTCTTGTCATCTTCAATCAGGCCATGTTTGAGCAATCATGGGTGACACTTTACAGGTGTGGTTTCTGTGTTGGCATAATGTTCTTTTGAAATGTATTCACGTTACCCTTGTTCATTCAAATGCTGATTTCTCTCCCCACTCTCTGGTTTCAATCTGGACATTGCATTGTGATACTTATTCTAGGCATCACCTGTCTCAACTTTGTGTAAACATGCCAAAATAAAACAACCAGCCACAATGTTGAGCAATGGAAAGGAAGCAGGAAGAGAGGGAGGAGCCAGAGGAGAGGAAGGTGTGGGAAGCAGAGGAGGAGAGAAGGGCAGGAGAGAGCTAGGAGAGCAAGGCTGGAGGAGAGGTCTTGGAACGACACGGAGAATGAACCGGACCTAAGATTTCACTAAAAGCAAGTATAATGTGGGAAATCTCTAACATTTAGAGGGGTTGGAGGTTTAGGATGGAGTAACTATTGCCCAGCATTGTGTTCTAGGTTACTAAATAAATCATAGTCTCTGTGTGGTGATTTGGTTATACAGCTGTTTAGGATTAATAGCAGCTTTAATAAAAGATAAACCAATAGTAAATATTAATCGCCACCTACAACATTTCTGATATTACTAGGAGACACAGTCTCATAGCAAACTCCCTGATCATCTGGATTTCCATCCTCTTTTGGGGGGGGTGTTAACATTTTTATTTTATATTAATCACAGGTTAGATACTTTGTATCCCAGCCATAGCCCCCTCCAGCATTCCCTCCCTATCCCTCCTATCCCTCCCTCATCTCTTCCCTGCACCTTTCCAAGTCCACTGATAGGGGAGGATCTCCTCCCCTTCCTTCTAACTCTAGCTTATCATATCTTCAGGACTGGCTGCAATGTCCTCTTCTGTGGCCTCTCGAGGTTGCTCCTCCCTCGAGGGGCAGGAGGGGGTGTTGAAGAGCCAGCCATTGAGTTCATGTCCGAAATAGTCCCTGTTCCCCCTACTAGGGTACCCACTTGGATATTGAGCTACCATTTGCTACATTCAAGCAGGGGTTCTAGGTTATATCCGTACATGGTCCTTGGTTGGAGAAACAGTCTCATAAAAGACCCCTGTGCCCTGATATATTCGGTCCTTGTGGAGCTCCTGTCCTCTCCAGGTCATACTAACTCCCCCTTCTTTCATATGATTCTCTGCACTCTGCCAAAGGGTTGGTTATGTGTCTTAATATTTGCTTTGATATACTGCTAGGTAGAGTCTTTCTGAGGCCCTCTGTGCTAGGCTCTTGTCCTGCTACTTGTTTTCTCCTACATCCAATGTCCATCCCATTTGTCTTTCTAAGTGAGGATTGATCATCTTACCCTAGGTCCTTTTTCTTGTTTATCTTCTTTAGGTGTATAGATTTCAGTATGTTTATCCTACCTTATAGGTTTATATAAGTGAGTATATACCATGTGTGTCTTTCTGCTTTTGGGATATCTCACTCAGGATGATCGTTTCCAGGTCCCACCATTTGCCTGCAAATTTCATGATTTCCTCATTTTTAATTTGAGTACTATTCCATTGTGTAAAAGTACCACAATCCATCCTCTTTTTTTAAAGATTGATTGATTGATTGATTGATTGACTTATACAGCATTCTGCCTGCATGTATGCCTACACACCAGCAGAGGACACCAGTTTTCATTATAGATAGTTTGCTGGGAATTGAACTCAGGACCTTTGGAAGAACGGCCAGGGCCCTTAACCTTCAAGCCATTTCCCCAGCCCCACTTTCCACCCTCTTGGGTGCAACACTTTAAGATTATTTTTGTTAGCTGGGTGCAGTGGTGCACATCTATGATCTCCTGAGTTTGAGACCAGCCTGGTCTACAAAGTGAGTCAGGACAGCCAAGGCTACACAGAGAAACCCTGTCTTGAAAAACAAACAAACAAAAAAGGTTATTTTTACTTTTTATCTCTGTGGGAGGGTGGAGAGCTACCTCAGCCATCGAGAGAGCTCATTCTGCTCTTGTAGAAGCCTGGAGTTTGGTTCCCAGCACCAATGTCAGGTGGTTCAAAACCACCAGTAACTCCAACTCCGGGGAGGCCCTTGTCTGGCCTCTGTGGGCACCAGCACACATGTGAACAAACACATGCACATACCCAGAAGTGGGAAAAAAAAAGCATAAACAGGAGCCAGTATAGTAATGTACGCCTTTAATCTCAGCACTTGGGAAGCAGATCAGGTGGATCTCTGAGTCTGAGGCTAGCCAGGACTACACAATGAGATGCTGTCTTTTAAAAAAAAAAAAATGCTTTTTGGGTGGTGGTGGCACACACCTTTTATCCCAACACTCAGAAGGCAGAGGCAGGTGGATCTCTGAGTTGGAGGCCAGCCTCGTCTACAGAGCGAGTTATGGGACAGCAAGAGCTACACAGAGAAACCCTATCTCAAACAACAGAATGTGTGTGTGTGTGTGTGTGTGTAGAACAGAGGACAATCTCAGGCACTGGACCTCAGGGACTATTTGGATTATAGGTGTGGTAGGAAGTGGCACTATTTGGAGGTGTGGTCTTTTTGGCATAGGTGGCTTTGTTGGAGGACGTGTGTCACTAGGGGGTGGACTATGAGGTCTCGGAAGCTGAGTTCTACTGCCACACCCGTCCAGATGTAGAACTCTCAGCTACCTCTCCAGCGCCATGTCTGCCTGCACGCCTCCACCTTGCTGCCATGATGATAGTGGACTCTGAGCCTCTGAACTGTAAGTCAGTTCCAATTAAATGCTTTTCTTTATAAGAGTTGCCTTAGCCTGGTGTGGTGGCACATGCCTGTGATCCCAGCACTCAGGGAGGCAGAGGCAGGCAGATCTCTGTATGTTCAAGGCCAGCCTGGTCTACAAAGACAGTCCAGGGCTGCACAGAGAAAAGCTATGTAAAAAAGAAAAAGTAGGACAGTAAGTATGACACACATCTGGCCTTCTAAATACAGGTTTTAGGGATGGAAGTCCTGCCTTCAGGCTTGCATAGTAAGCAATTAGTGACTGACTGACGCCAGCCACGAGAATAGTTATGTATCTTGGTTTTCTTTTTGAAAAAGAGTCTCACTAAATAGCCCTGGCTGGCCTGGAACTCACTCTGTAGATCAGGCTGGCTGTCCCTGGACTCACAGAGCTGCTTGTCTCTGCCTCCCAGGTGCTGGGATTAAAGGAAGTACCACTGTATCCAGTAGTAAATCCTTTTTTAAATCACTTTTTATCACTCACTGTCTCCATTGCTTATGGTTAGATATCACAGACAGCCTACCGTGTTAACAGAAATGGAGTTCTAAACTTACACACAGGGTACATACTTCTCATTTGTTACAAGATAAAAATCTTACTATACAGCCAAAACTGGTCTCTAACTTCTGACCCTCCTGCCTCTGCCTCCTAATTTGCTGGAATTTTGTAGAACTATATGCCTGGATATTTTAGTGACTGAACGTATTCTCATATTTTATAGTTTAATGTCCACAGTTAACAAGATAAACTCTATCCTTAAGGATATCCTGTGGCGGGGGGTGGGGGATATGGGTGAGCAAAGATGGCTCAGCATGTACTAAACAACTGAGCGTCTGAGAGTGATTCCTTGGAGCCGTGGTGGAAGGAGAGAACTGACTGCATAAGTTGTCCTCTGACTGTGTTTGCAGGCCATGGCGCGTGTGCGCCTGCATGCTTGCACAAATGTACCCACATAAACAAATAATAAAAGAGGTTAAAGCACTTGCTGCTCTTTCTGAGGAACCAGTTAGGTTGCTCAGATCCACGGGACAGCTGACAACAGCCTGTAACTGCAAGTTCCAGGGAATCTGATGCCCTCTTCTGGCCTCTGTGGGTGCCTGCATTCACATGCACATAGCCACATACACATACAAATAAATTTATATCTATCGTATATAGTTCAAATATGTGTTAGATATATATTTCAAGTTATATGTGTATATATGTGTGTGTTATTCGTTGTGCTGACTAGAATGTACTTAGAATGTACTCTTCGTACCTCTTCAGAGTGAAAGAATGCCTATCGCCTGTGTAGGACTGTGCAGATGGTGGCCTTGGGGTTGTCTGCCTCCCTAGCTGGGCTGTGCTCACCTGCTGTCTTATTTACCTGCCTCTGGATCCCTGCTGTGCATTCAGTGGTCATCCTGGCTTGAGCCCACACTGGGTGTGTCCCCGTTGTTACCCCACAAGACAGAGTCTCAAAACCTGGGCTAGAGAAACAAGTTCCCATGTCTGAGGCACTCCAGCTTCCCCTGGGCCAAGCAGGCAACTGTGAACGAACCCCACTCCACCACAGAGCTCAGGTGTGAGTCCCACGAGTGGGCTGCTGTCTGCCTGAAAGGAAGCTCCTGGTTGTGGAGACCCTTTAAATTTTGTCCCACTGACAGAACACTTTGTTGTTTGGTTTTTGTTTTGTTTTGTTCTGGTTTTTTTCTCATCTTGCATCTTGGGTGACCTGTCCCAGCTATATCTTTTTTTAAAATTTATTTTATGTACACTAGTAGTTTTGCCTGCATATATGTCCATGTGAGGGTCTGGATCTGGAGTTTCAGACAGTTGTGAGCTGTCATGTGGGTGCTGGGAATTGAACTCAGGACCTCTGGAAGAGCAGCCAGTGCTCTTAACCTCTGAGCCATCTCTCCAGCCCCCCAGCTGTATCTTGATGTCCTTGTTGTCCCAGATACTTGGGTATCAACTTGCCAGACTTCTAGAAAAAAGAAAAAGAAAAAACCAAACTTTTCATTTTTCCAAGACTGTGTCATAGTGCCCCTTCAAACATGCTCAGAAGGATGAGTTTGTGGTTTCGAATGCAACTGCAAAGACTGGAAAGTAATAGTTCTTTTTTAAATGTAGTATTTTTATTAATTCTGCACGTGCATACCAGTCAGTGACGGTGTAAGCTTTTAATCCTAGCACTCAGGAGGCAGAGCCAGGCAGGCTTCTGAGTTCCAGGAGAGCCTAGTCGACTCGGCAAATTCCAGGACAGACAGGGATACATAGAGAAACCCTGTCTGGAAAAAACAAAAATAAAATAAGAATACATATGTATACATACATATCCATAGGTGTACACATGTATGATGATCATATCTAGCCCCACTCCCTCCTAAAGTCATAGCTTTCAAACTCCATCTAGTCCTTTGGATTTTACAAATAAAAAAGGAGATACCAAAAAAAAGGAGAAAACAATGACCATGTTGAACTGATGAATGTAGTTCCGTGGCAGAGCATCTCCCCAGAATCCCCCAGTGAGGGGCTGGGGTGTGGCTCAGTGGCAGAGTATCTGCCCAGAATCCCCCAGTGAGGGGTGGGGTGTGTAAAACCAGGCCCTGGGTTTGATCCTTTAGTGCTGCTGAAAAATAAAACACAATAAACTTAAGTAGCTTATCTGTAGAAGGACACGATAAATTCCTGTGTTGGTAAACTCGAATCCATAACAAGTGTGGCCAGCACAAAGAGAAAGAGAGAGAGAGCTTTATCATTAGGGCCTTGGAGGCGGGTCACAGATTAAAAAGCACAGACTAGCCATGGGAGCAGATTTCAGAAGCGGGAGACACCTGTAATTTCTGTACTCCAGCAGCCAGATGGGACACAGAGACAGGAGGGCCTGTCAGGGGAGCTTCTGAACCAGCGGTCCAGTCCTCATTGCAGCAGCAGAAACAAGAGAAACCCTGAGCTCACTCTGTAGACCAGGCTGGCCTTGAATTCAGAAATCCACCTGCCTCTGCCTCCCGAAGGCTGGGATTAAAAGTATGTGCCACAGCCGTCCAGCTGTAAAATAATTTTCTTAAAATTAAGCCTGGCTAAAAACAAACAAACAAAAACAAAACAAACAAACAAAAACCACTAAGCCTGGCATGCTGGGGTAGGCAGGGGGTTAGGGAATCAGGAGGAAGAAGATTATCCCAGGCAGCTCGATTACCCTCAACCTGAGACATCCCCAGCAGCTTGGCTTGGCTTGTCAGTGCACACAGGAAACCACAAACCAGAGCTGGCTTTTCATTAAGTAACGGGAAATCCCCCAAGCAGCTTCTCCCCGACCACAAAGCGATAAGATAAACCAATGGCGTGAAATGTGGTTAGAAATCCCCCCCCCTTGGATCCCCAGCTGCAGAGCAAGTGAATCAGGACCTGGGGTGAGTGGTTTCCCCAAATCTAAAACACACAATCTCGGTTTGGTTTTGCTTGTTGCAAAATTGGGGGTCGATCCAAGGGCCTTGCATAAGTTACAGCAGCCCCCAGCTCTGTGATGTTTTGTTTTACTTTCTCTCTTTTGACTAGGCTACAGGGGCAAGTGAGCTGTCACTCAGAGGTAGGATCCTCCTACCTCTGTCTCCCAGTGCTAGAATTACAGCGCTTCACCTGTGTGCCCGGGATTCAAACTCATGTTTGAGCCCTCATGTTTGCAATGCAAATGCTTTTATTTCACTGGGCACTGCCGGAGCCTGCTGGCAGAGTGGAACAGTTCCTGAGTGGGGAGTGAGGATTGAATAAAATAGCACACTACACACGAGATCAGTTCAACTCGGTTTATTCCACAATTCCTTTTTATAGTCAGAGCAACGAAAAGGTTCATCGAGAAGTCAAACTTGTTTACCTCGACCATTTGTCTGGTCCTCACACAAAGAAAATGGACTTGGCGAAACATTTTGCCTTTGTCTCCAGGTGAAGGCCAGGGTGAAAACATTCTTCTCTGAGAACGCAATAACCAAGCAGCCTGACAAACAAGCAGCTTTCCACAGGTCTCCCTTTTTTAAAATTTTTAATTTGACCATAACTTAAGAGCTATGGAGCAGAAGATTGTGCCTGATTAGGTTGTCTCTCTTGAACGATATATTCTTACCCGTCATTGGTACATGAATTCCATCATTCATGCCCTGTCCTAGGTTGAATATTCCTCAGAAAGATCTTACCCATCTTTGACTACCAACCTCCACTAGGAGGTTTAATCTTATGCAGATCAGCTTTAACATTCCAGAAGGCCTTGATGAAGGTTTTAGTTATCACTGGTAGGAGACATGCTCCTAATAAGAGTAATAAGCCAAGTCCTATAAACACTCCATAAAAGTGACTTAAAAGATGACCCCTTATCAGAATACCAAGCCTGAGAAACATTTACAGGAACCATAATAAAAGGTTGTCCAACAAACAGAACAACCAGAACCTGTTATTCATTTGAAAGCTTAGGAATACAGTTTGTTAGTTTGTTAGTTTACATTGATGGCAAGAAACATTAAAATTTGAATCTTGTATAAAAACATTAACATTTCCAAACAACAAAGCATAAGGAGAATTTACACAGGCAGTTACAGGTCCTCCCAAGAGTTTCTGTGGCAAGCTTCCAAATAAAGGTCTGTTGAAAACCAGAGTCAGACCACCAAAGTCCCATAGTCAGTCCTCTTTCCCATTCTTCCTGATTTTGTTGAGAATTATCCTGATTACCAAACCAATCAAGTCCAGTCACACTGTATCTAAAAAGTTTCTCTGCACAAAATCTTCTCCTGGGAGCAGAGGTGGGTCAGGAGCAAAAGCCCAATACAGTTCTCTGTTCACCCTCAGAACAGAATTCATTATTGTCAACAGCAGGAGCATCCTCCATTTCCCGAAAATCGCACCAACCTTTCTAGGATCCACCCAGCTCCTTCAGCGTCCTGCTGAAAAACACAAACATGTCCTCTTCCCCATATTAATACAGGTCGGGGCCCTGCCATAATCCAGTAATTGGATCTTTCCATTTCACTTGGGCGTAATTATCTTTGGTATTAGGATGCCACAATCGATCAGTCACAGAATGGCCTTTGTATATCTACATTCAAAATTTGAAATAGAGAAAGCATAATTAAGATAATTCTGTGGTGTTTGGGGATATGGCTCCCCTCACTTTATTTGCAGGTTTTAAACATACCCAATGACCAATAATCTATAACCAAGACATATTGAACATGGTAAACTTACACATTCAAAACAGACAGACAAAACACCTTGCTATTTGTTGAATCCGATTTTTCATGACCACGGAAGCTTTGTAGCAGAATTAACCATTAGCTTTCTTACTGGAAAAACTGAGATGCTGCCTTCCCCCTGAGCCCCAGATTGAGTGATTTTAGCTGTTGAGCAAATTTTTACTTCCATAATAAGTGATCTTCTACTAAACACTCTCTTGCTAATTGCGTCCAGTGCCCTGGGCAGAGAGCCTCAGTAGACAAGGACTCTAACAGAGCTTGAGTAAAAGGTGCTGTAGATCATATTGAGCTCATGCAATTTTCAGTTCTTTTAATTGTTTAAAAGGTATAGGAGCATGGATTCTCACCATATTACTCTGTCCATCAGGTTGGTCTAGAACTGGAAAACCATAAAACTCAGTTACATCTTCTCCTTTCTGCCTAGCTTGTTCTGCAGAAGCTTATAAAGGGGATACAGTTGCTCAGACAGTGGACAAAGGAAAAGGTCCCCTTGTCTTTTGAGTACAGCAACTGTAGCTGTCCCAGGAGGAGGGTCCAAGCCTGCAATCAATGAGGGAGTTGGAGTTGGGGATTGAGCCTCATTTTCCCTAGTAGTTAATTCTCCAATTTTTCTGTTTATTTCCTCCAAGCCCCATTCTAACTTTTTTATTTCTTTTTGCCAAGGCTCAAGTTTTTTAACATTCATAGCCTGAATGGGAGGATATCTCACAGAATAATACTTAGCTGCTGCTTCCTCCAACTCTGCAACCTCATCAGGATCTAGTCATCCTCAAAGTCTTCTCTTAACAAGAAATTATCATCATCAGGAGGGACATATAACTCTTCAGGTTTAAGCTGATGGTTTAATTTCAGTTTGTCCCAAAGCCTCCTATCTTTCTTTCCTCTCTCTCTCTAGCCCTGAAAGTTTCCTCTCAGTCCCATGCCACATATTCAGACTATTTCTAATTAAATTCCATACAAAAAAATATGAGGCTACGGCCTTGTTCCATTTTTACTCTCAAATTTTACTCACCACACCCTTTCCTCTTTACTTTATGATCTGAGCTCGCCAACACCGCCATGTCCTTCACTGCTTCCCTGTATCTCAGGTCCCTGTTTGGATGCCAAACTCTGCCCACCGACAGAGTCAAATAGTTCCTGGGTGGGGAATGAATATTGAAAGAAAATAAAAAATAACACACTACACACGAGATCAGTTCAAGAGGGCTGCCAGTAGAAACTGTCACTCGGTTTATTCTACAACTCCTTTTTTATAGTCAGAGCAAAGCACCTCAATACAATGAAGGGGTTCATTGAGAAGTCAAACTTAATCACCTTGACCACTTGTCTGTGTGGTCCTCACACAGACAAAACATCCTGCCTGTGTCTCCAGGTGAAGGCCAGGGGAAAACACGCTCTCAGCTGAGAACCTATTAACCAAGCAGCCTGACAAGCAGCTCTGCACAGGGCGCCATCTCCGCAGCTTCTTAGCTTGCCCTTTTAAAGCCAGAAATGACAGATACACATCACCAGGGCATCGGTGACCTCCATTGCTCTTGGACTATATCCCATTCTAATCAGCCATTCTCTTCAGAGTTCTGCTGACTTTAATTTACTTTTGGTTCTTATGTTTGGATGTGGGGGGGGGGGCGGTGGTACATATTCAGTGTGTGCTTGTCTGAGAGGGCATAAAGGCATATATTTGTGCATATGTGAGATCAGAAAGACAGTAGGCTTCTTCTCCAATCATTTTCCACCTTAGTTTTCAGGACAGGATTCTCTAAATCCAGAACTCATTAGTTACTTTGTCTGGTTGGAGAGTAAGCTCCAAGGACCCTCCTCGAGGCTCCCCTAGCACTGCAATTGCAGGTGCACACTGCTGGCAAATTAACCCCAGACCCTCAGTCCGGCGTGCTGATGCACTCAGGGAGCGCTGGCAGGATCTCTGTGAGTTCAAGACCAGCCTGGTCTACACAGTAGTTCTAGATCAGCCAGAGATACACAGTGAGATCCTGTCTCAACAAAATAAAACAAATTAAAAAAATATAAAAATTTTTGACTCAGGGCTGGGGCGATCGCCCAGCAGGTAAAAGCATCTGCCACCTAAGCCTGACGGACTTCATGTAAATCCCCAGAAACCATGTAAAGGTCGAAGGGGAGAACTGATGCCAAGAGTTGTCCTCTGATCTCCAGATTCACACTGTGGCATGTGCATTCACACACACGTGCATGCACGCACGCACACACACAATCATCTATCTCTTGCATATAAATAAGTAATCAAATTATAATTTAATTAATCTGTCTCAGAATTTGACCTGGTTGAAAACACTTGCTAAGCATATATGATGGCCCAGTTTCAATTCCTTAAGTGAATTTATTCTTACTGCTAGCAGAATGACACGGGCCTTAGAGCCAATACAGCACGCCATTTGGAAAGGGGAGGTGAAGGTGGGATTTTGAGGCAGACATCAGAAAGGTGTGTATTACAACTATCCATGGACTGCACAGCTGGGTAGGGAACATGTTTGACTTCTCTTAGTTGTCTCTTACTTTCCTACTGTACAGTAATAAAAGGACCGTTTCATCCTTTTCCCATAAGGATAATAGCAGGGTAATAAAATCGTTATTATATATATATATATATTATATATAATATATTGTTTATTATATTATATATAATATAATGTATAACATATAATAACAGCAAAGGTCGCTGTTTATATAATATAGAAATAATATTTATTATATGATCTGTACAGATATATATAATCATATATATATCACAGCTTATCCATCTTATTGTTTGTTTGTTTGTTTGTTTGTTTGTTGAGACAGGGTTTCTCTGTGTGGTCCTGGCTATTCTAAAACTCTCTCTGTAGAGCAGGCTGGCCTCGAACTCAGAGATGTGCCTGCCTCTGCCTCCTGAGTGCTGGGGTTAAAGGTGTGTGTCACTGCTCAGTTCCACAATCTTTCTGTCTGTTTGTCTGTCTGTCTTTCTTTTTCTTTTTTCTTTGTTTATTTATTTCTAGACAGGGTTTCTCTGTGTAGCCTTGTCTGTCCTGGACTCACTTTGTAGACCAGGCTGCCCTTGAACTCACAGGGATCCGCCCGCCTCTGCCTTCCAGAGTGCTGGGATCACAGTTGTGTGACACCGCCCCCGGCTCACAAATGTTTCTTAAATTAGCTCAGACCCCTGGAATAAAACATCTTTCCAAATCCTGCCTTGTCTTTGCTCACTGCTGTGCATTTGCTGCTAGTTGTAAAATGGGGTCAGCACCACCCAAGGAAGATTATGGAGGAAGAAAGTATTCTCTAAAACGGTTCCTTGGTAGACCCTCCTCCCCCTAGATACCCAGTCACAGGAGTAAACAGGCTTTAGGGGACCTGGATGGACACTGAAACTACAGGACAAGTGATAGTAGGAAATCCATTCTTAGGAAAGAGGGGGTGACATCTGGGCAACTTTCTGGGGTCCACACTGTCATGACACCTGTGAGCCTCGGGTGGACCATGGGATCTGAGTAGGTAGAGCTGAAGGAGAGATGATCAGTGAGATGATAGACTGGCCACAGATCTAGGACCCGCACTAGATGGTAGCATCTCTACCTACACAGTAGCTAGACCATTCAGCCCTGACCGTGCACAACGCAGCCGGCTCTGCAGCAATCATACTCTGTACAGCCAGGGAGCAAAGCTGTGCGTCTGGAAATAGATGGGGCAGCCGTTGCCATGGTACTGCCTGGAGTCCAGAACTGTGGACCTTCAAGTCCAACCCCTGAAAACAAGAGTAAGAGTCCCCCACACTCGTGAATGAATAGAATACAAGTCCCAAAAGTCATCGCGGCATTCTGCGGCCAGGCATTTCCGGTCATCAATTACGTATTTCCGTCTACAGCCTCATAGAGCCGGGGTGATGAGACCGAGTCCCCAGCTCGCGTTAGCTACGTGGCCTGATTGGAAGATGCTTTCGTGGCCCTCCTGATCCTGGAAGTTGTGATGCGCTGGGTCCTCTTGTGTACCAGTTGTATCCTTCGAGGATACCACGCAGATTGGCCCTGTGCCGTCTTGTGGAATTAGCTGTCAAAAAGATCGGAACACTTGGTAGATCTGACTCAAAGCTCTAAAGCAGTGGTTTCAACCTTCCTAATGCTGAGACCCAAGAATACAAAGGCTGAGTGTGAAGAGGGAGGTGGGAAGAAAGGAAATACAGAGGAAAGAAGACTGGGCACAAAGCTAATGGCAATCCCAGCGCTCAGGAAGCTGAGGCAGCTACATCTGGTTCCAGGTCAACTTTGTAAGAGATGAGCTAGCCGAGGAAAGTGAAGACCCAATTTCAAATAAATATAAAAAATAAACTATTCAATGAAAAGTTTAAATTCATTAAAATAAACTGAGTCATAGACATTAGAAGAAATATTCAGAGCTTATAGGGAAAAAATAAAACATGAAACACTTGAATGACAAAAGACAGATGTGAACAAATGTAAAGACATGCCCATTCCTGAGCAGGTTTAATTTCCTGAAGACATCTATCTTCTCTGGGTGCATCAATAAACTGCACATGAGCTCAATAAAAACTATTCATTTCCCCCCTCTTTAAGGTAGAGACAAGTTGAGTATCAGTTGAGAAAAGCCAGGCAGGTCTTGAAAGGCAGCAGGCTGCCATATATTAAGACATTTTGAGCCTTTGTCATTAAAACAAGATGCTGTCATTTGCTGACACCCCAGGGAAGCAGGAAAAATCAAAACTAGAAATAGAAGCAGCCACAGATGCAAAGCCAGCATGCAGTCCGGACAGCATCTCAAGCTGGTGAGGAGGATGAAAGACTCCAACGTGTGATGATGGGATAGCTGGCTAGCTTGATGGAAACCAAATGAAACACAGTCTTCGTTCCATCTAGCTGATACATTTCAAATAAACTGACGGGGGAAAAAAATGAAACCAAAGGCTAGAGAAATGGGTCAGCAGTTAAGAGCACTCGCTGCTCTTGCAGAGGACCCACGTTTTCTTTCACACCTTCAACAAGTGGCTCACAACTGCCTCTAACTCCAGTTTAAGGTAATCCAACACCTTCCAGCCTGCTCTGAGGCTTGAACTCACATGCATATACGCCCCCCCCCCCAACACACACTTAATTAAAAGTTAAAACAACAAGAAAAAACTGAAAAAACAAAACCATACAAAGAGAAAAGCAGCCAGGCAGTGGTAACGTGTGCGCCTTTGATCCCAGCACTTGGAGGTAGAAGCAGGCGGATCTCTGTGAGTTCAAGGCCAGCCTGATTGCACCACCACGCCCAGTTTAGGTTTTCTCATTGCTGTTTTGTTTGAGATATGGTCTTGCATATTCAAGGGTGGCCTTGAGCACTTTGTTATCAAGGGTGCTTTGAATGCTGGATCCCTCTACCTCTACCTCCGAAGCACTGGGATTATAGGTATTTATTGTAGGTGTCTGGATGGTGGTAAGGATAGAACACAGGGCTTCCTACATGCTAAGCAAGCACTGGGCTGCTCTTCCAGAAGAGCCAGGTTCAATTCCCAGCGCCCACATGGCAGCTCACAACTTTCTGTCACTCCAGATCCAGAGGGTCTGATACCTTCACACATACACACTTGAAGGCAAAACAACTGTGCACATAAAATAAAATTTAAAACTCATTTAAAATATTAACAACAACAACAAAAAGCTGGGTATGGTGGCACCTGTGTAAATCTCAGTCCTGGGGAGATGTAGGCAAATGGACCTCTGGAGTTCACAGACCAAGCAAGCAGTCTAGTCTAATCAGAAAGTTCCAGGCCATGGAGAGGTCCTATCTCAAAAAACAAGTTGGGCAGCTCCTGAAGAACAATTCCAATGCTGACCCATGGCGCGCTGAGCATGTGCACACACACACACAGACCTGGAACCCCGCACTTAGGAGCTGAAGCAAGGAATTGTGAAGTGGAAGTTGTTTCCGGTTTCTTTGAAGACTCCGTTGAGTCATGTGACGTCTTGCTAGAGGCTGCCTTGTGAGAGGACATGCGATATTTTGCTGTGAGCGGCGTGGTGCCAGGGGCGTGACTTTGGCCAGCTGAGAACATCCGAGGGTGGACTCTGAGGAGATGTGATATGCAGAAGCCCACAGACAGTGAGACGTCTCTTTTTTGGATCGACATTGCTGTGCTGATCTTGGCGCTTCAACACTTGACTTCACGGAGAGAAAGGTTCCGGAGGGCTTCTCAGGCAATCCAGCTAAGTCCTGCGGCTTCCGCTGACTTGTCCCAATCTTCTGATTCGTGCTGATTCGGGTTGCTGCTTGGTGTTGGCCTTTGGACGGGACTGCGGGTATCTGGACAACCAAGACTGGACTCACCCCAAGGAGCTACTTTTAAAAAGGTCTACACTCCGGTTAACCTAACAGTCTTCTTTCTCTCCTAGCTCTGGTCAGTGGGTGGAAGGGAGGTAGACGCGTTGAAGAACCCTAAATAAAGTAGGTTTGGTGAAAAATCTAAACGTACAGGATTGTTAGATCTAGACTTCCGTGGGCTACTGACTGGAAAGCCAGCCTAAATAAACAAGCTTCAAAGACAAATATAAAGGAATAAGGGGTGAGGAGAAGGTGAATTGCCCGAGGGCCAGCGAGATGGCTCAGTGGGTCAAGGTGCTTGCTGCCAGGCCTGAGGATCTGAGCTCTGTCCCTAGAACCTACATGGTGGCAGGAGAGACCCAACTTTCCCAAGCTCTTTTCTGACCTTCACAAGCTCCCAGGGATACGCACATACACACCACATGTGCGCCCTCAAAATCAATAATAAAGTGAAATCTGTGGCAAAGCTGCTTCTGACAAAAAGAAAAAAAAAAGGTGAGGATGTCAGTGATTGCCTTAGCAACAGATCATGCTGTGCATCTGAATCCTCTCATCCCCATGGCAACGCAGAATCACAGTCCTTTGGAGCCCCGTGGTAACAGCGCCTGTTTAGGCCGACCTCTTAGAAAAACAAAAACAGAAACAGAACAAGAAAGGTCTGCGTCATACAAAAGGGATGAGCATGGAAATAGCCACATTGCTCTCTCTCTCTCTCTCTCTCTCTCTCTCTCTCTCTCTGTACGTGTGTAGGTACACTTGCCAGGGTGTGCACATGTGTCAGGCAGAGGTTGACTTCTGGTATCTTACTCCGTTCTTCTCCACCTTATTTTCTGAGACAGGGTCTTTCACTGACCCTGGAGCTCATTGTTTTGGCTAGACTGTGTATCCAGCAGGTCCTCTCTCCACCTGGCAGTACTGGGGACACGGCACGCACAGCTGTGCCTGGCTTTTATGTGGGAGCTGGGACTCGAACTCAGGCCCTCATGCTTGCACAGTAAATGCTCTATCCACTGAACCACTTTCTCAGCCCCCCACTTTGCTGACTCTTCAGGCAACTTAAACCTATAGGCCAGTTATTAAGAACAGAGGGGAATTTTTTCCCCCTGCTTATGGAGGAAAAATAAGTTTGGCTGAGGTGAACGTGGGAATTTTAGTATTGGAGACCACAGGGCAAGGACTCCTCATCCATTTCTCTCTTAACATAGATGAGGTTACAGCCTTCTCTGTTACTGAGACTGCCAGGCAAAATGGCCCTCCTTTGCGTCAGCTCTAATTAAGAATTGCAATAGGAAAATGTTTTCTCTGCACTCAACACTACCTTGTAGCCTGGAAGCAGGTCGTTTGTTTCTTTGGTTGCTTAGTTATTTACTTATTTATTAACTTACTTGTTTTGAGACAGGATCTCACTATGTAGCCAAGGCTAGCCTGGAACTTGCTATGTAGTCCAGACTGGTTCAAAATTTGCAAAGAGCCAGTGAGACTTCCCATCTGTGAGCTGGTGAGGTAAAAGTCTTGGAAATCACCATCTTGTCCCAACAAGTAAGATGGTGAGCGCACTGGCAGCTTAGTGACACAGCTAAGACCCATCAGAGGCCTCAGGGCAAGCCGACCACCTCAAGGAGAGACACCCAGGGCTAACCAGCTCAGCATCCCAGCACACGCCTTTAATGCCAGCACTCAGGAGGCAGATCTCTGAGTTTGAGTCCAGCCTGGTCTACATAATGAGTTCCAAGCTAATCAGGGATACACTAAGACCCTGCCTCAAAAGAAAAATAAAACAGCCAGCAGTCTCTCGTGGTCCCAGCCTGCCTTGTGGGGCAGGTCTGCATGAGGCTGAGCAATGAGAAAAGCAGCGAATACAATGTGTTTGACCATGTCTGTTGCCTGATGTCTGGGCCTTGGTCTAAGTACTAACCAAGCCCAACTCTGCTTCTCTTCCAAGGTTGGGCACAATCAGTGTGATATGGCTGTGCACTGGGGTGTACGGTTTGGATCCTGTAGGCTCATATTTTGAATTACCTGGTTCCCAGTTAGTGGAACTGTTTGGGAAGGATGAGGAGGTGTGGCCTTGTTGGAGGAGGTGTGCCATGGGGACAGGCTTTGAGGTTTCAAAAGACTTTTACCATTCCCAGTATGCTCTCTGCCTCCAACTTGTCAATCAAGGTGGGTGCTCTTAGCCGCCGTTCCAGCTGCCTGTTGTCAAGCCTTTGCTTACGCCCTATGGAAGCAGAAGCCAAATTAAACTGCTTTATAAGTTTGAGTAGTGGTGACACATGCCTTTGATGCCAGCACTCGGGAAGCAGAGGCAGATGAAGCTCTGAGTTGGAGGCCAGCCTGGTCAACAGCACCAGTTCCAGGACAGCCAGGGTCACATAGATAAACCCTGTCTTGAAAAACCAAAGAAAACTATTTTAGGAAGTTGCCTTGTTCATGATGTCTTATCACATTAAAAGAAACATGACTAAGACACTGGCTCTCTGGCTCTCCATGTGGCTTCATACTGGCTTTTCTGGCCTTTAATTGTGTGTGTGTGTGTGTGCATGATGTATACACGAATGCAAGTACATGTGCATGAGTGTACACATGCACACAGAGGTCAGAGGTCAATGGCAAATGTCTTCCTCAGTCATTTCCATCATCTTTTTTCTTCAAATTTTTTACTTACTACATTTAGTATGTTTGTGTGTGATGTGGCAGACTTGTGAGATCAAAGGAGTCGGTTCTCTCTTTCAACCTTGTTGGTCCCAGGGATCAGACTCAAGTCATGAGCTTTAGTATCGATCACCCCTATTTCCGCTAAACTGTCATCCTAGCCCCTCCCTTATCATTTGAGACAGTGTCTCTCACTGAATGCTGTGCTCAGCATTGGCTAGACCAGCTGTACAGGGAGCCCCAGAGACACTCATGTTTCTACTGCCACCCCCATGCTAAGGTTACCAACTGTTAGCATGCAGGCAATTCAGCCAGCCTGACTAAAGGGTCCTAGCAATTGCTTATGTCATCACCTTCTGCTGCCAGGTGCGCCAGGTATGTCAGAAATAAAAGACACACACACACACATCGCCACCTCCAGCTAGCTTTTGTTCTCTTCTTCCCCTGCCCCCTCCCTATTCCAGCTTCTCTCTGTTCTCCCTGCTATTTCTGTCTCTCTGTCCCAGGTGGCCCCTTTCTCTCCCTCCCTGACGCTCCCCCTCCCATGGCTCACACACTGTCTCTATCCCTTCTCCAGGCCCTCCTCCTCCCTTCCCACAATTCCTTAAGGGGGTACAACTTGGCCCGACCACCATGGCACTCCTCACCACATCATCTTTATAGATCATAACACAGACCACACCAGGCTTTTTTTGTTTTTTCAAGATGAGGTTTCTCTATGTAGCCGTCTCTATAGAGTTCCAGGCTGGTCTTGAACTTAGAGCTCTGCCTGCCTCTGCCTCCTGAGTGCTGGGATCACAGGCGCGCACCATTGCGCCGGGCGCTGAGCACACAGCCCACAGAACTCTTATCCCTGAGGAAAGGACAACATGTCTTCTAGTGGCGCAGCTGTACTTGCTTCCCGTGATAACACCTGAGCCTTCTGGGGAGGATTAGAATCTGAGCTTCCCATCCATCCTACGAGCTTAACCGCTTCCCGTTACTTGGACACATTGCTAAAATGGCGGCTGAGCCAGGCGCGGTGGCGCACGCCTGTAACCCCAGCATTCAGGGAGGCAGAGGCAGGGGATCTCCGTGAGTTTGAGGCCTGCCTGGTCTACAAAGCGAGTCCAGGACCACCAGGGCTACACAGAGAAACCCTGTCTCGAAAAACAAATAAACAAAACAAAACAAAAAAGATGGCAGGGTGGCAAGAGGTGGCTTTCTGATATCTTGTGAAATCTGTCAATATTTCAATAAAGCTACTGTGATCGTGTCAGTCAATAAGAAAAAAGTATTTTGGTTATGTTCCTGGCCAGGGCTCCTTATTAATTTCCTAAACAGTAAGAGCTGATAGTACCTGGGTTCAATTTTTACACATATTTTAAAATTACAGTTCTTTTTATTTATTTAATTTGTGTGTGTGTGTGTGTGTGTGTGTGTGTGTGTGTGAAGGAGTGCAGTAGCACATACATAGCAGGAGTCAGTTCTTTCCTACAATGTGGCTCTTCAGGATGGAACTCAGGTGATCATATTGGCAGCAAGTGGAACTATCTCACAGGCCTCCCTCACCCCTCCCTCTAGAAGGCATGTTGTCCTTTTCTCAGTGATAAGACAAAAAAACAAGGTCTGAAATATGCCCAAGTTGGAATTATCATAGTTTATCACAGTCCTTTTTCCCCCTCTGGAACCCGTGCCTTGGGGAAGAAAATCAGTTCCTCCCACAACTCAGATCACTGCTACAGAAATCCTCTCCTCCAGAAGCTTGTATTTTGTGCAACTCCCTTTCCTGGTTTTGGTCGGATACGTGGTGAAACACCCTGATTAAAGCAGCTCGGGGGGGGGGGGGAGGAAGCAGGAAGTCAAGGTGAGGGAAAGAAAGAACAGTCATGGCCTGGAGGTAAGGGCCTTGGTAAGTAGGGGCACCCAGAGGCCCGGGGCTCAGTTCTCAGCACCCATGTTAAGTGACCCGAAAGGGATCCAGTGCTCTCTTCAGGGTTTCCACAGGTAACTGTATTCATGTGGACAGCCACACATGTGCACATATGTTTTTCTAAAGTCATACACACTCATGGTCAAAAGCAGCGAGAAATGCATGCACAGCGCTCAGCTTGCTTTCTCCTTTTCTTGAATTTATTTTTTAATGTGTACACCTGTGCATCTCTGTATGTAAAATGTGTGCCACATGTGTGTGGGTGTCTTTGGAAGCCAGAAGAAGGCTTCAGATTCCCTGGAGCTAGAGTTCCAGACAGTTAGGGGCCGGCAGACATGGGTGCTGGAAACAGAACTTGAGACCTTTTTAAGAGCATTGAGCACTCTTTTCCGATGAGACAGCTGTCCAGTTTCCTCACCTTTTTTTTAATACAGTCCAGGACCTAAGCACAGAGAATGGTGCTGCTACAATGGGCTAGGTCCTTCCGCACCAATCCTGCCATCAGGACATGCCTGCAGGCCAACCTGATCTAGACAATTCCTCATTGAGATTCGTACATGTGTGTAATGAATCTTCTTCATCCCTTGCCTCATTAACCCCTCTCAACCCTCCGTCTTCCTCCCTTAAACGCTTTTCTTCCCAATGAATCTCCCTTTCATCCTCATGCCTTTTGTAAAATGTGTGACCCGCTGAGTTTAATCAGGGTCCTTTGCATGGTCTGCCCACCAGTGCACCACTGCAGACGATCACACCCTCTTCCTCAGCCACTGTTGACTGACACAGTCTTCCAGTAAAGCTCAGAGTCTCTGGAGCTCATCAGGTCAGCTAGGCTGGTTGGCCAAGACGTTTCAGAGACCTGGCCGGCTGTATCTGGCTGGGTTTACACACGCCATTGCCCAGTCTGCGATGGGCGTCACGTTTGCGTCCTCATGCCTGCAAAGAGACGTTAAGGGCTGAGGCAACACCCCAGCCCCCACTCTCAGTCCTGACTGTGTGTGATAGTTTTGTGAGTTTGTAAATTCGTTAAAACTGACAGAAAGTACACTTAATCTGGATGCGGTGTCCTATATATAAATTATTCCTAAATAACATCAATTTTCTTTTTTCTGCAATAATGGGCCAGAATGGCAGAAAATTACTGCTTCTGAAAGCAGATCCAGTTTGGGTCTAGTTTCCTCTCTGACAAGACCCAAAGAGCCTCCATCTGCATCAGGCTGATGACAATGGCCATCGCTCTTGGGAGCAAGATGGGGCACATTGGCATAATGGCAGCCCTGCACTGCCGAGACTAGTTTTGTATGTTGGATGAACAATTTACACAAAGTGCAGCAAGAGAAGCTGGGAGCACTGAGGAGCTGGGGCAACGGCTCAGTCGGTGGAAACGTAACCCAGGCTCCTCTCAATACCGCCTGTCTCGGCATCACCATGTGGTGAAGAGAGCAGCTCCAGGAAGGGGTCAGTGACTAAAGGCATCATCTACCTCCCACAAGAACATGGTTCTGGAGAGTGAACCCACACATTGGGCTCCTTTGCTATTGTTTGGCCCGTAAGTGTCCCATGAAGGCCCGTGTGTTAAAGATTTGGTCTCCCAGCGTGGTACTGCTGGGATGCTGTATTAATTATTAATATTTTACACATCCATGACAGAGCAACCTGAGAGGAAGGGTTTTTTGTTATGTTTATTTTATTTGTTGTTTTGTTATTTGGGTTTTTTTTTCGAGGCAGGGTTTCTCTGTTGCAGCCCTGGCTGTCCTGGACTCGTTTTGTAGACCAGGCTGGCCTCAAACTCACTGAGATCCACCTGCCTCTGCCCCCGCCCCTGCCCCCGCCCCTGCCCCCGCCCCCGCCCCTGCCCCCGCCCCCAAGTGCTGGGATTAAAGGTGTGTGACACCACTGCCCAGCTAACTTTTTCTCTTGCGAGGCCAGCTCATTCTCTCAGGTATTTTGTTATAGTGAAAAAAAAAAAAAAAAGCTGACTAACGTATTTTGGGGATTTTTGTTTGTTTTGTGGGGTTTCTTTGATTGGTTGATTGGCTTTTTTCAGACAGTTGAACTCTGTAGCCCTAACGGGCATAGAACTCCCTGCGCAGGCCAGGCTGGCCTTTTAACCTGTAGTACTCCTTCTACTTCTGTTCCTGAATACTGGGTTTACAGGCATGTTGTGTAACAGTTTCCTCCTAGACTGAAATAGTCTATCTTGCAGGGAAGCACCTTAAACAGAAAGGTAAACAACTCAAAAGAGCTTCATAAGTCCCCCGGAAAGAGGTGGCTCAGAGGTTAAGAGCACTGCCTCTTAAATTCAGAGGTCTTGAGTTCAAATCCCAGCAAATACATGGTGGCTTCCAACTATCTATATTGAGATCTGTTGCCCTTGTGCCCTCTTCTGGCATGCAGGCACACATGCAGGCAGAACACTTTGTATATAATAAATAAATAAATCTTTAAAAGAAAGAAAGACCTGATCCATTAAGTCCCTCTCTGCAATAAAAATCTGAGACTTCTCACTCTGAGAGACCTCTCACAAGAGCAGAGACCAAGCTTCAACCTACAAAGAAGTTTCTGAGATGAGCAAAGCTGCAACAGAGACTCTTGAGACCAGACCAACTTCCTGGAAGAAGCAGAAACCAGCTGAGCTCCTTGGAAGATGTGTAAACCCACTGAGGGACCTGGAAAGGACATGCACCTACCTGTTGAGCTGCCTGTGAGCTGCGTACTGCTCCCGGTCCTGAGCTCTGTGTTCTGGCCAACGGTGATGCAGCTGTCTTTCAGTCATTTCTGCTCTCGTGAGTAATGCCTCACCCATAGTCCACCAAGCTGGACTTTGGTCTGGAGGGAGCAGTGCTGTGTCTTTCCAGGAAAAGTTTTGTCACACAAGGATGTGCCATCCCCATAACTGGTTTCACCGTATTGTTTTACTCATTATGTTATTCCAGATCTCTCTCCCAGTTATGGTGTTCTATAGCTATAATCCTAGAAATCCCAGCACTTGGGAGATTCTCACAGGCCCTGTTACCCTCCGCCTTGCACCACTGTTGGCAGGCCTCCTCTTCTGGTATGGTCTGACTATGCCCCTTAAAAGTTCATGTACTGAAACCTACTCGTCAGTTCTGTGTGTTATTGGTATGTAGAAGGAGCTTTTGAGGTTAGAAGGTCACGAGAATAGCACTCTCACAATGGCATTAACACCTTTATAAACAGGAAGAGACAGCCAGGCTAGCACACACACTCTTTTGGATAACACAACGCCTTCTACTATTTTATGACTCAGTAAGGAGTCTCTCTCCTGATCCATCATACATCCCAGAACTTATCAGCAAGATCACAAGTTCAAGGACAGGCTAAGCTATGTAGTGAGTTCAAGGCCAGTCTAAATACTCTAGTGAGATCTTTCCTTAAGTTAAAAAAAAAAAAAAGGTAAAGAAGAGGGTTGGAAATGTAACTCCGCGATTGACAGCTTGCCTAGTGTGTATGTTGATGGGGATTTTCTGTAACCTGTGTTTTTCACCTATGCCCTTGTTCCCAGAAATAGCTACTCTTATACTTAAATATATTTACAAAGCCTAGGCCAGTATAGCTAGGCATGTTTCCTGATATGTTTGCTCATAACTAATATCCTGTTTATTCTATTCTATTCTGCCATGTGGCTGGTTACCTTTGTTCAGGTTTCATGTATCTGTCTTCCTCCACGTCCCAAGGTGAATTCCCGAGGCCTCTGTCTTTTTCCCAGAATCCTATCTCTCTGCTGGAACTACTGCCTCCTTATTTCCTACCTCAGCTAACAGGCCATAAGCTTTTTATTGACAGGTGAAGAATCCATACACTACACAAGAGCTTATACCTACATGCATGAGGCCCTGGGTTCAATCTCAGAAACACACATGCACACACCACACAAGCACCCACCCACCTCACACACATAACCACCCACATGTTCTCACACATGTACAGACCCATCTACACACACACACAAACACAAATAGAATCCAAAACAGAACTAGAGAGCTTGCCCAGAAGTTGAGTGCTTACTGCTCTATAAGAGGACCAGAATTCCATTTCTAGCATGCATAACTCATGACTCAGAACTAGCTCCAGGAGACATGATGGCTTCTTGTGAAGGCATCTGCCCTGGTATATCACATAAACACACAGACTTGAGGTTTTTGTTTTTGTTTGTTTTTAAAGACAAGGTTTCTCTGTGTAGTCTTGGTTATCATGGACTCATGTTGTAGACCAGTCTGCCCTCGAACTCACAGTGATTCACTTGCCTCAGCCTCCCTGAATGCTGGGATTACAGGTGTGCGCCACCATGCCCCGCTTGAATTAAGGTTTTTAATGGAAAATATTTTATTGAAAAGGGGTTTCGCTGTGTAGCCTTGCCTATCCTGGCAAGCCTCACTCTGTAGATCAGGCTGGCCTTGAACTCAGAAATTCACCTGCCTCTGCCTCCAAAGCTAGATTAAAGGTGTGAAAAAAATTTTCCTGTCCTCCTCCTCCTCCTTCTATTTTATGTCTGGGCACCACTTGCATGCCCAGTGACTACAGAGGCCGGAATTGGTGGTCAGATCTTCTGGAACTGAAATGACAGATCCTTGTGAGCTACAATGTGAGTTTCAGCAATTAAATCTGGGCCAAGGCTCTTAAGCACTGAGCCTGTTCGCCAGCCTTGATTTAACAGAGTTTGAATAGAAGAATGCTTTATTTGTCTCCAAATACCGTTGGGGGAGAGTTGGGTCACCTGTCTCATGTGGTACACAATACCACCTCATGAGCAGCATAGATAAGTGGTAAATCAGTTGATTCCATGGCCAGCTGCCCTCCAGCCTGGTTAGGAGACTGTAATCCTGGGCTTCAGCTGTTCTGTTGTCCTCCCGCAGCAAGGCGGAGTCGAGGCTCTGTAGCTGTGGCGCCTATACGAAGGCCGGCTAGGCAGCCATCTCTATGGTCTCACTCTCCAGGCCCCTCCTCCCCGACCCTCCTCAAGCCTCTATGGTTCTTCCTGTTATTAGTCGGGAGGGGGCGCTGCGCGCAGGCGCGAGGTGGACGCCGTGGCGAGGCCGGAAGGAACGCAGTAGCAGCCTCGGCGGCGGCGGCGGCGGCGGCGGCGGCCACAGTAACGGCGAGGAAGCTTTTCAAACGGCTGCCTCAGGTGACTTGAGACTGAACTCGTGGCGCCGAGGCGCGCTCGCGGAGCTGGGCCAGTGGCGTGACGAGTACGTGACGGAGGCGCACGCGCGGGCTCCCGGGGCCGCGGGTCGAGTGTGGAGAGTGGCCTCCCGCCGGGGCGCCACTGGGGTGGGGGCGGGGGCCGAGGGGACGCGCTCGCGCGCCCCGGGGTTGCGAGGCGGGGATCGCGCGGGGCGTGTCGGGAAGGGAGCGGCGCTCAGGACCGCTGGCCAGCGGGCCCCCCTCCCGCTACTTGAGGAAGTTTCTCGGGCCGCCGTGCTGCGCGGGGGAAGGGGGCGGCGAGCCCTGGGAGCCGCTGGCGGGAGGCTCGCCTCGGCGGCCGCGCTCCCCACCGCGGCCTGGAGAAGCGGAAGAGGCGGCGGGCTGTTGACTTTGAACTCCCGCCGGGGCTGGTTTGGGCCCCCGAGGAGTCCCGAGTGGACGCCAGTCATCCCCGCCGGCGCTCCGGAGCAGGGGGACACCCAGTTCGCGCAGTCCTGGTGCGGCGGCGGGGGAGAGAGAGAGAGCGCGCTCCCGTGGCGCGGGGCCCGCGGGGCGAGCGGCGACACTCACGCTCGAGTGGACGGGGCGGCCCCATGGGGGGCTCACCGGGGACCCCGGACTCCTTGCCTGCCGAGAGGGTGCAATGACCGGGGACCCTCGCCTCCATTGTGTTGAGTGTCTTGGTAGCCATTTCTCCTCTGAGGTTTGTTTTGGTTTCTTTCTCTTTTCCTTTCAAGAGTGCCACTGCGTAGCCGAGGCTAGCCTGGAACCTGAGAAGTAGACGAGGCTGTCCCCTGGAACTCACAGAACTTCATGTGCCTCAGCGCTGGTGTAGGCCACCACGTCCAGTTTTATATTGTTATTGTTGTTTGATTATTGTTATTGTTTATTATTATTATTTTAAGATACGTTCTTGCTGTAGCCCTCCTGCCTCCTGAGTGTAGGGGTTAAATGCAATCGTCCCCTTTCTTCTGTTCAACAGCTGCCTTTCCCCTGACTGACACACACACACACACACACCTTGCTGGGTGTTTATTTGGGTGAGATTAATGGATCTATTGGGCTTCCTTACAGAGCAGGGGTGAGGAATTAAGTGTAGGAACCTGTGTGTCCCTTATATATCTGCGTCAGGGTGAAGTTTCACCCCCCTCATAGATGGTGACCTTATGGTATCTTTATTTATTTATTTGGTTTTTCGAGACAGGGTTTCTCTGTGTAGCCTTAGCTGTCCTAGACTCATTTTGTAGACCAGGCTGGCCTGGAACGTAACATAGATGCACCTGCCTCTGCTTCCCTGAGTGGAGGGCTTAACAGGCGTGCACCACTGCTCTGTTCCTCTGCTTGGTATTTTAACATATTGAGAAGGGGCTTGTCCCTGCCCTTGCTTTGGAAGAAGGGAGGGACGGTATTTTTATGACCTTAGTTTAGTTAGTTTATCGAAATTAAATAGCCAAGCTCTGCCGTTCTTTTATATCCAAATTAACTGTACGTAGTGGGTAGAGAAGGGAGGTGAACTTCAGGAACTGGCTGAGGATCTTAAGCCTGGATTTTGGACACCTGTGAACCTGTTGTTTCATTAGAGAACTTAGATTTTTCTCTAAAAAGGAGAAGAGAAGCTAATAAAAAACCCTTGGAGAGAAATCTAATAAAGTTGTGGCTCAGGAGATTGAAAGTTTATGAAATCTGGTGAGGGACTGTTTACAAGCTACATTGTGAGGTAATGCTTCCTATGTTTACTGTGGTCTAGGCTTTGCCATTTCCTAGATCCTTCCAGACATGAATTCTCATACTGATATGTATCTAATTTTTTGAGATGGGTTTTCTCTGTGTAGCCTCCGCTGTCCTGGACTTGTTTGTAGACCAGGCTGCCTTTGAACTCACAGATAACCACCTGTCTCTGCCTCCCAAGTGCTGGGATCAAAGGTGTGTGCTACCACACCCAGCACAGTAATTTTTAAAAAGCGTTTATGTAGGGGTTTATTTAAAAGAGATGGCTCAACAGTTAACAACACTGACTATACTTCCAGAGGACCTGGGTTCGATTCCTAGCACCCACATGGCAGCTCAAAACTGTAAGTACCCAGCTCTAGGGGAACCAATACCCTTACACAGACATCCATGCAGGCAAAACAGCAATTTACATAAAATAAATAAATTTAAAAACATTTAGTATGTGTTTGGGCACTTAAGTACACTTAATGGTCAGAGGACAACTTTTGGAAATCAGTTTTCTTTTACCATATGGGTTCCAGATATGCAACTCAGGCTGTTGGGTCACCACCTTTTCTGTACAAAACTTGATGCTAAGTGCTAGATCTAACTCTTTGTGTATGTGTGTGTCTTTTGGTTTTCGAGACAGGGTTTCTCTGTGTAGCCTTGGCTGTCCTGGACAGCTTTGTAGTCCAGGCTGGCCTCAAACTTAGAGCAGGCCGCCTGCCTCTGTCTCCCTGAGCGCTGGGTTTACAGGCGTGGGCCACCATTCTCAGTGGCTAAGAAATAATTCCTTAGTCCTGTCAATAATGTAGGTTCTCTAATAGCTTGCGTGCACCCAGTTCTTGCCTCTAGTTATCCTGCTGTACCCTGTTAATTCGCAGTGTGCTTTTGATCGGCTTCTTGGTGCCTGCCAGCTATTCTTGTTTTCCAGCTTTGGAAGAACTGAGTAAGGCATGGTCTTGTGCATTTGGAACTTAAGGCCCAGAAGAAGAGGTTAATGTTAAGTATAGTTTCCTAAACAGTTGAAGTTATCCTCTGGTATTTGAGGAATTGAGGATTGTTTTGTGAATGAACAGGGACACTCAAGGGATAGTCAGGAAAGGTTTTTCTCAGGAAATGGAGAATTGAGGGATTAACAGAGGTAATTTGGCCAGAGGTGCTTTCGCAAAGAGAACTCAATTTGAGAATATGATCAAGGAACCAACTCATTTTGCTAGAGAATGGGGAAAGAACTATCAGGTGACACTACTTGGGTCAGAAAAAACCTGATGAAATGTGTTTTGTATTCTGTGATAAGGACTTAGGTTCAGTCATGGTGACATTTGTAATTTTAAAAAACAGCCAGGCCTGATGGTGCTTGCCTTTAATCCTACTTAGTGATACCTTGTCTGGAAAACAAACACCACCGTCTCAGAGAGTATGAAGAGGTCAGAATGTGGAGCCTAGAAGGCAGTTCTTAAGCTGAAAGTAGGGAGCAAAGGGCCATGAGCTCCTAGACAGCTGATTTGTAAGAGCTGGGGGAGTTAGGGCTTTAGCTCAGGAGTGTGGCACTTAGAACCTACCAGGCCCGGGGTTCAGTTCCTAGCACTGTGCCCACCACCTAAAACACACTGAAAGTGTGGCTGTGTGCCTGCCCCCATTTCGGAATCTAGTTTCTAACAGTTGAGAAAAATCTTAACATTTTATGTTAATTCTTTCTAAAACAGTTTCTTGTAGTGCAAGCTGGCCTCAAACTCACTCTGTAACTCAGGATGACCTTGTACTACTTGTTCATGCTGCCTCTTCTGAGTGCTAGAATCAAAGGTCTGCACCACCACCAGGTTTCTGTTACACTCAGGATTGAGCTCGGGGCCTGAGCTCCCTGGATGCTGGGCAGCATTTGTGAGCCACCCCCAGGCTGTGTGTTAAAGTCTTTAGCTAACTTGGGGCTGGGAAGAACGGCTCAGCTGCTAAAGAGCGGCTCAGTTGCTGCTCTTGCAGGGATCTGCTCCAGTGTGGGTGCCAGCACCCATGTGGGGGCCTCGCAAACACCTAGAGCTCCAATCTCTAGTTTTAAGTACCTGTTTTGGGTCCCTGTAGGCACCAAGTACACAACATATTGCAGACCAACATTTGTAGGCATAAAATAAAAATAAATAATTTTTAAAAATGTTTGGGCTAATCAACCTGATTGTGAATTTAATTTTTGGTTTGAATCCTAGTGTAGAAAAACACTGATAATAGGATTTTTAGATCTTGTTTGAACTGCTTAAACTCATAATCATCTACACACTTTCATTGGTAAATATGTATGTTATTGTACCTTAATTTTGTCTGTATATTAAAATTAACACCTCCATTTTCTTATTTGGAATGCACTGTTTTCTAAATAGTTTAGTTGTATTTTTTTTACATTGGTGTTTTGCCTGCATATAAGTCACGTCCCTAGAATAGGAGTTACAGACAGTTATGAGCCACCATGTGAGTGCTGGGAATTGAACCCAAGTCCTCTGGAAGAGCAGCCAGTGCTCTTAACCGCCAAGCCATTTCTCCAGCCCCAACTTGTTTGTTTTTAAGAGCTGAATTCACCATTCTGCAGCAGCCTGATCGCACCATCTAGGTCAACTTCCTTTGCCCTGGTAGGCAGTATTCAAAAATCCCACTAAATCAAGTTCTGTGCTCAATATCTTGTGCCCCTCTTTTTTTGTTGTTGTCATCGTTATTATGTTTTGTTTGGGATTTGTGTTTTTTGTTTGTTTTTGGCTTTTCAAGACAGGATTTCTCTGTGTAGCCTTGGGTGTCCTGGATTCACTTTGTATACCAGACTGGTCTTGAACACACAGCGGTCTGCCTGCCTCTGCTTTCCTGAGCAGTGGGACTAAAGGTGTGCATCACCATGCCCATTATCTCTAGTTTGGTCTTGACTGGGTCTTGTTCGCCCTGCTTTACCCATTGCAGCAAAGTTGATTTTCCTAATGTGTAGCTATCATTGTTCTGTCTCCCATTGGCCAGAAAATATAATTTGAACTCCAGTTCAGCTTTCTATCAACAGCACAAACTACCCCAAAACATGTTAGTTTAACAACAGTTTACTCTGTTGACAGGAGTGGGGTGTGTGTGTGTGTGTGTGTGTGTGTTGAGTCTGGAGCTGATATGTAGACCAGGCTGAAGTTGCTGTGGTCCTCCTGCCTCAGCATCCAGAGTGCTAGAATTAAAGGGAAGCACCACCACACCCAGCTCTTTTACAGTTGTATGAATCTGGAGATTGAAGAGGCTTCACGTGGCACAGGTTGTCAGCCAAGAGGACCATGGTGGGAAGGATTTACTTCTAGGATAGTCTCTTGACTCACTTGCCTTGTCAGAGATTAGAGACTGCTGGAAGGCCTGGGTGTTACTGTCTATGTAATGCCAGGATTTTCCACGTGACTCCAGCTGACCATGCAGGCTTCTCAATGTGGAGATTTAGGTTCCCAGAACTGTAGATCAAAGCTTCTGTGCTCTTAAAGGCTAAGCTAGACTCTGGCACAGCACTCTGTGGTTGCCTTGCTAAACTGTGCCTGTCTACCTGTTCTAATTTCTTTGCATATGTGTGCACATGTATTCACATATGTGTTGTATGCATGTGGAGGCCAGAATCAAGTCCTCCTCAGGGACTGTCCAACTTGTTCTCTGATTGGGCAGGGATTTGTCAAAGAGGCTACACTGTCTAGTTAGTGAGCCCCATACATCTATCTTCCCAGCACTGGAATTAAAAAGTTTGGGCCACCATACATGGCAAACACTTTAATGACCTGTTCTCTTTTCCCAACCTCAAATGGTTTAAATAGTTTGTGAGGGGTGTCAGGATGGCCGAGTGGTCTAAGGTGCCAGACTCAAGGGAAGATAATGCAGCCACTCCTGATAAGACCTAATAGACTAGGATCAGAAGGAAGGAAAGGAAGACCTCCCCTATCAGTGGACTTGGGGAGGGGCATACATGGAGAAGGGGGAGGGAGGGAGCTACAGGGGGGGATATAAATTGAATAAAGTGTAATTAATAAAAATTAAAAATAAATATTGTGTGACTAGCACATTTAATATAATTGATTAATATGCATACTTTCTCTCATTGCTCTAAGTTTTTTTTTTTTTTAAAGATTTATTATGTAGTGTTCTGCCTGCATGTACACCTGCAGGTCAGAAGAGGGCACCAGAACTCACTGTAGATGATTATGAGCCACCATGTGGTTGCTGGGAATTGAACTGAGGACCTTTGGAAAAGCAGCCAGTGCTCTTTAACTTCTAAGCCATCACTCCCCGCCCCCAGTTTTGTTTTGTTTTTTAATGTGGATGTTTTGCTCGCATATAGGTCCATGCATTGTGTATGCAATGCCTACAGAAGCCAGAAGAGAGCAGAGGATCCCTTGTAACTAGGGTTTTAGGTGGTTCTTGGCCACCATGTGAAGGCTGGGAATTGAACCTTAGTTCCCTAAAGCACTGAGATGTCCCTCCAGCCCTCCTTGCTCGAAGTTCTTTGGGTTTTTTTATTTTGATTTTTATTTATTATGTATAAAATGTTCTGCCTGCACACCAGAAGAGGGTACCAGATCTCATTATAGATGGTTGTGAGCCATCATGTATTACAGGGAATTGAACTCAGGACCTTTGGAAGAGCAGCCAGTGCTCTTAACCTTGAGCCACTCTCCAGCCCCTGTTTGTTTTTTGAAACAAGGTTTTTCTGTGTAGTTTTGGCTGTCCTCAAACATGCTTTTTAGACCAGGCTGGCCTCAAACTCACAGATATCCCCTTGGCCTCTGCTTCCCAAGTGCTGGGATTAAGGGTGTGCATCACCATTGCACACTCTTAAATTCTTTAAAACAACGTCCATGTGGGATTTTCTTTGTATATATTACTCGTGCATCATAGAACCTTTATGTAGCAAACCCACACTAAATATTTTCTGGGTTTTTTAGTGTTTTTAAAACTAATATTGTGGGCCAGCGAGATGGCTTCACTGGTGAAGGTGCCTGCTGGCAAGATTCATGACCTGAGTTCAGTCATTGAGACTCAGTAGAAGGAGAACTGATTCCTACAAGTTATCATCTGACTCTAAAACAGTGTATGGGTACATGTGTAAATACGTGTGCTAGATTTTTTTTATTGCTTGTATAAATATCAATTATGCATAGAAAATCAGAAAATACGTAAGCATAAAAGCAATGGCATTAACCATTATTGTCTTGATTTTAATATTTAAGATACAGAAACTTATATATGCAATGAATGATTAAGCTAAGCAATTCATGCTAGAATGAAAAGCAGTAATCGTTGTATTAAGAAACGGGAAAAAAGCCTGGCAGTTTCTCCCTGCTTTCGCTCACTTTTCACTGGAAAATAGGTCATTAAATTTGAAAGTTTTCGTTGGGACAGATATGGACACTAATGTAATCCCAGCCTTCAGGTTGGGATGGCTCTGAGATGGAAGGATTGCAATATCAAGGTCAGCCTGGGTTCTTATTGAGACCCTGAAATGACTAAACGGAAAGCCTGTTTACTCCAGTATCAGTGCTGCAAAATGACAGGCATATCTGTGGACAGTATTCTGGAAAACAGGAACATTCCATTTAGTGGTCTGGGATTTGGCAGTACTCTAGGAGCATGTGAACAGAAAAGTGGAAAAGTAGCATGAGTAGAGGAATGAGAAGAAAATGACCAGCCAGAGACACCCCAAGTACAAGTACTCTGGTGTTGAGATGAAACTGCACATTTTGAAATTAGAATCTGGATTATAACTGATTCCCTCCTCCTAAAACTGTTAGTCTCTTTTAATCATTTTCAAGAGTATATAGGTCTTATCACTCAAGACTGTATTTTTAGATATTTATTGTTTAATCTTACCCATTTAAAAATGTATATCTTAAAAAAATTTCTTGAGTTTCCCCTCCCATATCCCTTTACTTAGAATTTATCTGCTGTTGATCTTGAACCCCTAGACCTGTAATTTTCCAGTCTTGGTAAATATTTATTAGCCTTAAAAAACTATCATTTCCCCATGTAGAGCCTTTTTATGCTTTATTTCTTTTTATACTTTATGTCTTGCTCTTGTTAAATACTGAGTAATGAAAAGTTTCTCTTCCTTCTGTGCTAGAATGTAGCTTGACCAGACTTGGATTCTGTTGGTTTGGTGAGGGAACACTCTTTCCTTCGAAACAAACTTAGCGACTGAATCTTGTCACTACAGTCGTTTCTCTGGTTAGCCAGTGGTACTGTGTAGAGTTAGCAGTTCATTGAAGGCTGAAAAATGATCATCTCCTTTATTGAGGTTGTATTTGTTTTAGTTAGAATGCTTTCATAAAGTAGCTACTTTTCTATTTGTTTACCCAGTAGTATAGCTTATGTAGGAAAAGTAAGGGAATGTCAAATTATTTACCCCTATTTATCAATTTATTTATTTATTTTGTATGTTTATTTCTTTGTGGGTTTGTTTGTTTTCTGAGACAGGGTCTTAACTGTGTAGCCGCCCTGGAACTCATTGTGTTGAACAGGCTGGCCTCAAACTCAAGAGATCTACCTGCCTCTGCCTTCCAAGTTCTAGGATTAAAGGTGACCACTCTTTTTTGTTTGTGTTTGTTTGCTTTTAGAGACAAGGTCTAATGAGTCCAGACCGGCCTCAAGTTCACTCTGTAGTTGAGGATAACCTTGAATCTCCTGCCTTGGCTTCCCAAATGCTGGGGTCACCATACTCAGCTTTCATTTGCTAGATAATATATGTATTGCTGTTAAAGCATAAGGACTTAAGGATGCCCCTGGAAAAAGCCATAGCAGGAATCACTGTAATTCCAGTGCTAGGGTATTGGGAGTCAGGCTATTCCCTGGGACTTGTGGCTAACCAGCCTAGCTGAATTGGTGAGTCCCAGTTCTCGGTGAGAGAACGTATCACAGAAGCCAAAGACGTACAGTGCGTGAGGAATGACACCTGAGGTTCACCTCTGGCTTCCACATACAT
Organism: Pachyuromys duprasi; assembly: GCA_028658305.1. Lineage (NCBI taxonomy): Eukaryota > Metazoa > Chordata > Mammalia > Rodentia > Muridae > Pachyuromys > Pachyuromys duprasi. Next base: position 18,187,389 of record CM053751.1, read on the forward strand.
GTGAACACACACCAAACACAGAATTAGGAACTCTAATTTATACACACTGAAGAATTCTGTGCCAAGTCAATACTTACCCTTATTGAAGGTAAAAGTGTTCTATTTTAAGTCAGTGAGAACGTCTCCAGACTTGTTTTCTAGTTCTGAAAGGATCCAGTCTTAACAAAAGCCTTTGAAAGCTGTTTTGATTTCTGAGTGACAAGGTGCTCCAGGTTCATTCTGCATATTTCCTGCTCACAACCTTGGAGTTGTCCAAAATTACTTTTGGTAAGAAAATTTCAAAGATTAGAGAAAACCCTGTTCTGTGGTTTTTCTTCATTGCCTTCAAAAGATTGCTTTATTTATTTAGTCTTAACAGTGGTTTTATATAAGAAGATTTAAAACTTGGTCTATACATGCTGAGTTATGGCCAGAAGGAAAGACTCTGTAAGATTAGTCTCTGCATTGATTGTGAGCATTGTTGACTAGTTAGTACAGGCAAAGTGGTTAGAAAATACCTCACACCCTCCTCACTTTAGTTAGACAACTGAGTTGTTACCTTCTCAAATAAGATCAAAGATCATAATTAAGCTATATGGTTTGTTTTCTGAGACTCACTCAGTACACCACCCTTATAATTGTATAAGACTGTAACTACAGCTTTAGAAAAAGGTTTTAAGTTGGAGTGGTCATTGGTTACCCAAAATTTAGACTTATTTTCTTTATTCCTTTACTTTGCTATAGGTTGATTCTTACCTATTCATGTGTTGCACTGACTGGCATTTGGGGCAGAATTTGACTTTGCTACAGTCTTGGAGGCTAAAAGTCTCAAATAGGATTGCCAGTCTGGTTAGCTCTCATGAGGGCTTTCCTCTAGGGTCATAGACAGCTGTTGTCTTTCCCCAGTCATGGTAGAGTGAAGAAAACTTAAGCTGTTTGGTTCCACTGACACTGAGGGTGCTAAACCATAATTGGTTTTCACCTCATGGCCTGCTGTATCTAATTACCTCCTGAAGGCTGTGCCTACCGCTCCTGTCACAGTGACTGATTGGAGTCAATGTAGGAATGTGGGAGCAGGCAAACAATTACTCTCGATTCCTGTTTCTTTTAATGAAGGGCTTTTTTGTTTCGTTGGTTTGGTTTTTAGTTTTTGAGAGACAGGTTTCTCTGAGGAGTGTCGGCTGTCCTGGACTCACTTTGTAGATCTGCCTGTCTCTGCATCCCTGAGTGCTGGGATTAAAGGTATGTGCCACCACCCCGGCCTTTTTTTTTTTTTTTTTTGAGTAGCTCTTTGAATATCTCTGGGTGGCAAACTCTTTGCATGTCTAAAAATAATTTAATTTTGTTCTTACTCAGAACTATTTTAACTGATTAATTCTAGTTTCAGATTTTTTATAGCCTTTCAAAATTAGTTTTCCATTATCAGAAAAAAGTATTCCTTATAAAGAGCTCATGTTTTATCTCTGTAGTTTTTATTGGGTGTTTGGTGGTAGGAGATTGAGATAGGGTTTCTCTGTAGCTTTGGCTGTCCACTCTGTAGACCATGCTGCCCTTGAACTCAAGTAGGATGGGTCTCGTCATGCCATGTCTGGCTGGCCGTAACTCACAGAGTTACGGCGTCTGCCTCCTGAGTGCTGGGATTAAAGGTGAGTGCCACCACCACCTTGCAGCTTTATGTGTTAAATTATGACACATTTAGGCATTTTAAAATTTTTACTCATGCTAAATAGTTGTACTTTCAGTCATGGTGGCGCATGACTTTAGTTCCAGCACTCAGGAGGCAGAGGCAGGCAGATCTCTTTGAGTTTGAGGCCAGCCTCATCTACATAGTGAAATTCAAACCCTTATCCAGGGGTTCACAGTGAGACCCTGTTCAAAATAATATAAACTGGAATCTTAGGTTTGGCATCCTAAGCAGAGATAGGGCTCGGAGTTGCGAATGGCTCTGCTGACAGAGGTAGAATTGATGCAGAGATACTATAGCTCTCCTGATAATGTTGTATTGTTGCTGTCAGCGCCTAGCGAAGGGCATTCAGGGACACTACAAGCACTGTCAGTTTCCAGGTTCACTTGGATAAAGAAAAACCTGAGAGAATTCAGAAAATTATTAAAAGAGCCATTGAAGGTGCCTACTGAATCCTGAACACATTAAAATAAAACAAAACCTAAAATTCAAAGCCCACAGTGCAGACATTTAAAGCTCAGAAGACTGTCTTCTAGCAGTTCTAGAATGTCCTTTGGCCTCGTTGGCTACAAGCAAGATAGTCATGTGGGAATTGGTTATTAATTAGCTCAGGTGGCTCTGGATGATACAGTCATGTTATCAGCATCTTTTATATTGGTGCTTCCTTCCATCCAGGAATGATGGGAAATTTGAGGAGAATGTAGTGTTTTGTCTGTCTCTCCTTCCTTCCTTCCATCCCAATCACTCTCGCTATTCTTTTAGTTTACTATGAAGGCAGTTCATTTATTCTGGAGATCCTTATACCATTTCTCTCAGCCATGGAGCAGATGTTGCCTCAAGTGATTTTCTGTACAGAGGAAAGTGTGCTTCAGAATCAGCCAGCTATGGATCTGAGGCTCAGAGCATACACTGCTTCTCCCAGGTCTGCTTGCAACTGTTTCCTCCTAGGTGAGGACTGAGTAAAAAGCTGAACAAAGGCATTGCACATAGGAATCTTGAAAGGAAACTACTGTGCACCCCCTTCCCAGCTCTGGCTTTGCTCTTCCACACTCATCTATGAGCTTGCCCTGTTCCAACTCAGAGCTCCACCAGCCTTATCTGTGGCAGGCCCTGCAGCCTGACAGATTGCTGCGCCTCCTGAGCTGCTCGCCCATGCCCAGAGAAAGAAGTCCTAAGGTTGCACAGTGCACACAGTGCCTGACGGGGATATTCCTGGGTATACTCAGCTAGCAGGATGAGCTTCTGCCTGTTTGTGTGCTTGCACTTATGTTAGTTAAAGTGACTTCTGTCTCTGCAAAACTGATCAACAAAGAACAAAGTAAATTTATCAATTTGTGACAACTGGGGGAAAAATCCTATTATCTTTTAAAATGATTTTTACATGCAGTTCCTCATGCTGAGGTGACACAAACTGTTTCTGTTGCTGCTTCCTAAGTGTAATTTTGCTACTGTTATGAATCATAATGCAAATAACGTTTCCAATAGTTCTGCGTAACCCTGTAAGAGGGTAGTTTGACCCCTACTCCCACCCCTAAAGGAGGTTGAGAACCCCTGCTTTACATCATTCTTTTTTCCTTCTGAATTCTCTGGCACTTCAGTGGTAGAATGTCTGTCTTTTATGATTAACCTCTCCTTAACATTTTTTAATGAGAAATTACATTCAAAAAATTTATACATTCAAAAAATAAAAGAATACAATTTAAAAAGCAGTGTAAGATAATACAGCAAAATCTTTGTTTTTTGATTTTTATTTTTTAATTTTATATTTATATTTTTATTTTATTTTTATTTTGTAGTTTTTATTTTTTTTCTTTTGAATATAATTTATGTATAATGACATGAGCCGGTAGCTGAGGGTACAGTTTGACTCATTCTCAATTCTATCCCTCTCAACAGATGGATGTAATAGATTACCTCTTCAAGTTCTGGAACACTTCTGTTGCGCCTCCCCCACCACCAAAAAAAAGTTGCTTCATGCTCTTTGTCCTTCCACAGAGCAGCTTTTGATTTTCTGTCACTGTAAACTAGTTTCTCTAGCTGGTCAGGCCTGTAGTTCCAGTGTTTTGGGAATGAGGTTTAAGGATTGTTATGAGTTCAAGGTCTACCTGGGCTACCAAGAGAGGCCTTATCTCAAAAAGAAAAAACAAAAAACTGAGTTCAAGACCAGCCAGGGCTACACATGAGACCTTGACTCAAAAAAAAAAAAAAAAAAAAGTTTTAAAGGCCAAAAAGACATATATATCTCATTTATGAGTTTTCACACTTGTAAATCTTTTCTTTATTCCAATGAAATGTTAGCCTTGTAAGAGTATAGTTCAGTGGTAAAGCAGTTGCCTGCCTAGCACATGCTTCAGTTCATCAACCAGTTTTGTTTTGTTTTGTTTTGAGACAGGGTTTCTCTCTGTATAGCTTTAGGTGTCCTGGAACTCTGTAGACCAGGCTGGCCTCAAATTCACAAAGATCTGACTACCTCTGCCTCCTGAGTGCTGGGATTAAAGGTGTGCACTACCGCCACCCAACTTCTACTGCTGATGTTAATGCTGTCTTCTTTTTTTTTTTCAGACCCTGTAGAACAGATAAGCACTATGTTTGGGTACTAACGATCACATATGTGTATGTCTGAAATTGAAAATGGCAGAGGGAAACAACAAAGAGGAGGTCATTCACTTGAACAGCTTTCATTGCCACCGGGGACAGGGTAAGTTAAGTTGCTTGTCCTTCATTGTGATGGCAGTATCTTTGAAATGAACCTGTTTTATACAATTGATTAGCCAGAGAGAATCCACTGTTAGACCTAAGAACATTAGGCATAAAAATGTCAAACTAGAATTATGTCAAATAATGAGACGAGTGGCATAACTGAAATTTAAGGACTCAGCCATCACAAGTAGGTTTATACTGTAGTGATTTGCCTCTGAAGGTTTTTGAGGGAATGGAGATCATACAGGACTTGGGCCAGTCAATCCGAAATACAGGCAGTGTAAATTTTTGACAAGTTCATTGATTCAGAAAGAGTAGAAGAGTGCCTGCATTTCCATAACATTTCCTAAATGCGTGTGGAGTTTTCTGTCAATCTGAATGTACATTTATTAATATTTGGTCTAAAAAAATTCGTATTGATGAATAAAGAGAATCTTTAATATATTCTGTTGTAGAAAATGTTACTAATACTTACTATTAGTGCATATAATTATTACCACAGTTATTTTCTAGCCCACTATTATAGAAGTAAAAGACTAGATACCTGTTAGATTTTTGTTTGTTTGTTTTTTGAGACAGGGTTTCTCTGTGTAGCCTTGGCTGACCTGAAGTCACTTTGTAGAGCAGGCTGGCCCTGAACTCACATCAATTCACGTGCCTCTGCCTCCCTGAGTGCTGGGATTAAAGGCGTGTGCCACCACTGGGGCTGGGCAGATCTTAACTCCCTAAGCTACCTTGTTATTTCCCAGCCACAGATCCCATCCAAAATTTTCATAAATATTGACACATGCATCATTTTGGTTGCTGCTCTCCATCATGCCCATCCTCAGAGCAGCAAGATCCACTCAACCACATGGTTCACAGGAACCAATGGTGACCTGCTCCTTTCTTCTCCTTCCTCTCCCCTACACCCCTCCTGAGACCCTTCTGCCCTCCTTAGCTCTCGGACCTTAGATCCACCTATGTCCGTTGCCCTGTCCAGGTGGTCAGTCAGAGATAATTTGGAGGCAAAGTTACGTAGCATTACTTGGTATACGTTAGGGTTTGCAGGTAGAACAGCAAAGATGGATATGGGGGGGGAGGTCCCAGTTAACAATTATGTACAAAGCACTAGACCATGCTGCAACAATACTCAATTTTTGTGAGTACAAATTTCATGAAGAGACTAAGCAATTTTTTTCTTTCAATATTTTATGGTTGTGAAGATGATTTTTTTCCTAGTATGAAATAAGTCTTATATTTGCCTTTAGCACATTGAAAGTGTAAAAAATTTCATTAATGGAGTACATTTAGGGGAAACAATCATTCAAACAGTACATACACATTATAGGTACAAAAGAAATACTAAGTTAAGATTTTGTTAATACTGTACTACGATTGTAGTCCTCACTTGTGATTCAGAAAGTTTGAAATCTTAGCTGAAATTTGTACACATGCTTATTTCTGACTTTGGTACGTGCATATATAGTTAAACCTTAAATATAGTTGGTTTTCTTCAAAAATAACTGCGAGGCTGGGTGTGGTGGCCCATGCTTTTAATCCCAGCATTCAGGAGGCAGATGCAGGTGAATCTCTGTCAGTTTGAGGCCAACCTGGTCTATGTAGCTTTGGCTGTCCAGGACTTCCTTTGTAGACCAGGCTAGCCTTGAACCTTTTTTTTGTTTGTTTGTTTGTCTTTGCTGGCCTTGAACTTACAGCGATCTGCCTACCTCTGCCTAGTGCGGGATTATAAGTGTGCCATTGGGCCTGGCTACCTGTTAGAATTTTAATATGCCTTACGTACTGAAACTGGACAGATTTCTTTCGTTCCTCTTTTCTTTTTTTTCTTTTTCTTTCTTTCTTTTTTTTTTTTTTTTTTTTTTTTTTTTTTTTTTTTTTTTTTTTTTTTTTTTTTTTTTTTTTTTTTTTTTTTTCTTTTTTTTTTTTGAGACAGGGTTTCTCTGTGTAGCTCTGGCTGTCCTGGACTCACTATGTAGACCAGGCTGGCCTCGAATTCACAGTGATCTACCTGCCTCTGCCTCCCAAGTGCTGGGATTACAGACATGCACCACCAGCCCGGCTTATTTATTTTTAATTTTATTCATTTAATCACTTTACAGCCTGATACCAGCCCCCTCACTTCTCTCCTCCTAGGCTTGCCCTCACAACATTTCTTCCCTCTCCTCAGAGAAGGGGAGGCCCCTAAGGGGTATCAACCCACCCTGGCACCTGAAGTCACAGCAGGACTGGCATCCTCTCCCAATGAGGTCAGACAAGGCAGCTAGGGGAAAGGGATCCAAAGGCAGGCAACAGAGTCAGAAACAGCTTCTACTCCATTGTTAGGGGATCCACATGAATGACAAGATGCACACCTGCTACATACGTGTAGGGAGTCTAGGTACACTCGTTGCATGCTCTATGGTGGGTAGTTCAGTCTCTGAGTCTAGCAATTAAAGTTTTTTCTTAAGAGTTCTAAAAAAGGAACTTATAGCCTTAGACCGAGTAGAGCATTTCTGGCACCTTCTGAAGACTCTTCTGTGCTTCTTTGCAGCTCCTCTCTCCATCTGGAGTGCAGGAGACCACTTGTCTACTTAGTGTCATTATTGAGTTTCCTGTAAAAGGAACCAGAGGACACTTTTATTTATTTTTTGGCTAGAACTCTTTTGCTCAGCATATTGGAATTAAAACGTAAATCAATTGCAAGATGGTGGTGTTTTTAAGATTTATTTATGTATTTGGATGTTTTGGCTGCATGTACAACAGAAGAAAGCATTGAATCCCATTATAGCCAATTGTGAGCCTGTAAGTGCTGGGACTTGAACTCAGGACGTCTCTTTGAGTTGTCAGTGCTTTTAATCACTGAGTCTTCTTTCCAGCCCCGCAAGTTCTTATTAGAAAATCGTTAGCTGGGCATGATGGCACATGCCTATAATCTTAGCACTCAGGGAGACAGAGGCAGGTGGATCTCTGTGAGTTTGTGGACACCCAGGGCTACACAGAGAAACTATGTATTTCAGACTAAGCCATCACAGTGGAAATCCATGTTTTTTAAAAAAATGAGGCCTCAAAATGCATGTGTTACGTTTCAAATAGAGCTGGGAAATTGAGTCCAAGTCAGGGATTAGCAAATACTCAGATCCAAATAGTTAGTGCCGCCTTGCAGACCATGTGTCTCTGTTGCATTAACTTAGCAGTACAGTTTGTCTCCTAAGATTGAACATATGTTTACCATGACTCAGCATTTCCATTCCTAGAGTGTTCCCAACTGAAACGAGTACACCAAAACATGTACACAACATCCAAAATAGCTCATTAGCACCAACTCACATGTCCATCAGGGGTGGAATGAATTATTTATGATATATTCACAGAGCAGATTCACAGGAAACAAATAGAACTGTCATCACAGCAATATGGATGTATCTCAATCATGTGATTTGCAAGAAAGCCAGACACAGAAGAAGGATCTCTGCTTACAGCCACCAAAACTAATTTGTAGAGTTAGAAGTCCTGCCTTTGAGGAGGATAGAGAGCAGTGATGGGAAGAGGCAAAGAAAACTGCCAGTGGGCTACAAATTATTCCCTGAATTTGTCAAGATTGTGACAATTCATGGAGCTAAACCCTTTTTATGTAGCGTTTGCTTGCTTAGACTATACAGTGAGTTCCAGAGCTACAATGTAGGACCCTGTCTAAAAGGAAAATCAAAGTTAGGACTAGGTATATATAACTCAGTGATGTGCCTTTCCTAGTGTGCACAAAGCCCTTGGAAGATGGCTCAGAGAATAAAATTGCCTGTTGAGCAGAACCTGAGTTTGGTTTCCCCCCTCCTTTCCCCTGAATCCACATAAAGCCAAGCATGATAGTACATACCTATAATCCTGGTGGTTCTTTTTTTTTGTAATTTTTGTTTTTTTTTTTATATTAGTTACAGTTTATTTACTTTGTATCCTAGCTATAGCCCCCTCCCTCATTCACTCCCAATCCCACCCTCTCTCCCCCATCTCCTCCCTGTCCCTCTCTAAGTCCACTGATAGGGAGGTCCTCCTCCCCTTGCATCTGACCCTAGCTTATCAGGTCTCTTCAGGACTGGCTGCAGTGTCCTCCTCTGTGGCAATCCTGGTGGTTCTATGGCAAGATGGGACGTAGAGATGGAAGAATGTCTAGAACCTTGCAAGTTAGCTAATCTGGTATACCCAGCAATGAAAGAGATCTTGGACAAGGTGGAAAGCAAGAACTAACAACTTCTTGCTGTTTTGTCATAATTTATGCACCCTGGCATCGCTCACACACAAACTCATGTTAACATGTACCACAAAGATTGATTTATTTATTTAAAAAGAAAAAAAAAGCCAGGCACAGCAGTGTTTATCTGTATTCCTAGTACTGGGATTCAGACACAGGAGGGATCCCAAGATCTCCCTGGCCATTCAGTGTGGCTGAGTCAGAAAATAAGATGGAGAGTAATATTTGAGGATGGCAAATATTCCACCTCGGGCCTTCACAGACAAGTGGGACCCCCCCAGTCAAATAAATAACAGTGAAACGCTTTCTATACGAGAAATATAACAGATATCCCCACACAACATGGAAAGCAGTCTCCAGGGATGGATCCACACATGCCCACAAACAACAACTGTTGTCAGCCCTCTTCACCTGCAGAACTGGGTGTTTGGATTTAACCAGCTGTGGTTCCACTTAAAAGAGGAGGCAAGTTAAACGGCCCCATCACAGATGGCCAGATGATTGCTTGGTAGATGCTAAGTAAGTGTTTGATTAAAATAGAAATGCTTGCTTAAAGTTTATATGTAAAGTAAGCTGATTTTTAAATCTTAATTGAATAAATTACTATTTTTGAGTGATAATTCTTTTAGATGTTTAAATTAACAAAAGTCTTTCATTTCTATGAGGAATAAACATGGGGAGTCTAAAGAAACTGGCAGTTCTATGACAGTGTAATAAAACAATTTCATATATGAAAAAAAGAAATTTGCAGTTGTCCTGAGGACATAACTCATTCAGGAGAGTTGGTTTTATGTTTGTTTTTTGAGACAAAATCTCACTCCTTCAGGCTGGCTTCTGTAACTTCCTATGTCTAGAGAATGGCCTTGAACTCCTGATCTTCCTAAGTGCTACAGTGTCAGGCATGCACCAATGCACCCAACTAAACAGATTATTATGAACACATTAAAAGTCTATATTGCTAGTACCCAAAAGGCTGAGGTGGAGGATTGCCAGGAATTTGAGGCTAGTTTGGTCTGCATAGTACCAAGCCAGCCAGCTAGCCAGCGATGGGTATAGCACAAGACCCTGTCATAAAACAAAACCAAAAAAAACAAAACAAAAAGAAACCCTTCAGATTTCTCCTACTGAACTTAAGAAAAAGTTGATAAATTTTGAGCATTCTGTCTGGCATTTCTCAATGTCATTGGCAAAAATCAACATGGAAACAGTTCTTATTACTTGATTCTGTGTACATGGAAACAGTTCTTATTACTTGATTCTGTGTGCGCTTGAGGTGGTAAGTTAACTGTTAGTAGCCTTGAAAATGGCTTGTGGCTTGGGTCAGCGGTGAATGTAGGGACAGAATGTGCTTGTGCTGGCCTACAGTGATCATCTTTTCTACCTCCCTGTAGAATGGGTAGGTGTCAGAGATGGACCCATCACCATATCTGATTCCTCTGATGAGGAAGGGATTCCAATGCTGGTTACCCCGGCTACTGAGCATCATGAAGACGACCTGGATGATGATGTCATCCTGACAGAAGTGAGTGTTTTCAAACTGCCTCTAATGAGAACAGCCTGTTTCCATCTGTCTCTTCTGCCCTTAGCTGTAGAGCTGTATGTGGTGTGTTTTATGTTCTACCTATCTTTGTCTGTTAGCACTTTATTGCTCTCACTTGGCAGTTACCTTATTATATATGACGTGCCTTACTGTCACATAGAACTTAATTCCTCTATAGTTCTCAAGTGCCTCTAGCATCACGTATGCTATTTTTTATAACATTTTTATGAACTTGATGCTGGCTTTATTATTTCTTTATGATTTGGAATATATAAATAGAAAACAGTTTAAAGCCTGTCCTTTTTATTTTTTATTGTAGTTTTTCTGGTTTCTTTTTCTATTTTGAGTATTGTGTCCCCATTTTTCTTTCTTTTCTTTTCCTGTTGTTTTCTTTTTTAGACAGATTCTCATCATATGTTCCGGCTGACTGGAAGTTACATAGACTCTCCTACCTCTCTCTCCTGAGTTGAATGCTGGGATTAAGAATGTGTACTACCACACTGGGCATTTCTTCTGTTTTCTCGATTTGATAAATTTAACCATTGTTTTCCCTTCTTTTTAATAATTTTTCTTAAGATACATTTTTGTGTCATGAGAATAAATGCTACATGTGAATGAATTGCCCTTGGCCAAAAGAGGGTATCAGAGTCATTGGAGTTGGAGTTACAGGCATTTGTAAACTGCCTACGGTTGGGTGCCTCTGAGAACCAAACTGATCTTTTGGAAGAGCAGCAAGTACTCTTTAACAGTGGAGCCATCTTTGTAGTTTTATTATTTTCTTTACTGAAGAAACAGCTCTTTGTTTTGTTTTATTTTGTTAGAGACAGTTTTCTCTGAGTATCCTTGGCTGTCTTAGAACTCACTTTGTAGACCAGGTTGGCCTCCAACTCAGTCTGCCTCTGCCCCCCACCCCACGCCTCGCCCCAGTGCTGGGAATAATAGTGTGAGCCACCATGCCCAGCTGCATGTTTATCCTCTTTTTATTTTTATGTTTATCCTCTCAATTACTTCACATTACAACTTAATGGCTGCAAACATACTATGCATGCTTGTAGATTACGTAAATGGTTTTAGTATAAATTGAGAATTATACAGATACCCTGTTTATATACACAACAGATGATGATGGTCTTTTCAATTGTATTTTTCCTATCATGAATAGCGTGCAGTTCTGCTGTAAATATTCATGTAAAGGTTTGTGTGTGACTATATATTTTTATTTCTGTTTGTATGTACAAGAAGTAGAGTTGCTGTATCACTTAGAAACTTTCTTGAATCCTGTCTGTCTGTGTGTCTGTGTTTGTGTTACGAGTACATGGACGCCTGTGGAAGTCCATTCACTTATGTACACATGTGGAAGCTTTAGGGGGTTGCTGGCTTCCTCTGTTGTTCTCCACCTAAGTTTTTTGAGGCAGTGTCTGTCCATGAACCTATAACTCCCCACTTTGGCTAGACTGGCTGGTTAGGAGGCTATTACAATCTGCATGTCTCTGCCTCTTTGACATTGGGATCACACACATGTACTACCCAACCCAGCATTTTATCTAGACTGGGCATTAAACTCAGGTCCTCGTGCTTACATGCCAAACACTTTAACCGCTGGCGTGAGCTGTTTCCCCAGCCTTTACTTTGAGTCCTACATATACTGTAGAATCAATTTTCAGAATTAAAATAAATGTGAATGCTATTTATGATGACACATGCCCTTAATCCCAGTACCTAGAAGACAGAGGCAGGTGGATCTCTATGAGTTCCAGGCCAGCCAGGAGTACATAGTGAAACCCTTCCCTACCTCAAAAAAAATAAGATGCGATCGTGTTTTTTTTTTTCTCAGGGGATGCTTTTAGTTTTGTTTCTTTCCTGTCCTTTAAGTATAAGTCCAGAAGCAGACATAGATACAGGAAGAAAATTGAATTTTTATTATTAAAATTTTATTTTCTTCTTAGACACATAAACCTCAGACATCCCGACCCAATCTCATCAAACCAGCTGCTCAGTGGCAAGATCTGAACAGATTGGGAGAAGAAAGGCCTAGAAAATCTAGAGCACACTTTGAAGCAGATATCCACAACTATTTTTCCTTTTGTAACAACTCATTGTTTGGTTCTGGGGCACAGGATGATTCTGAGGATGAATATGGTGAATTTCTGGATCTTGAGAGTGGCAAAGAAGAAGAAGAAGAAGCCAAACCTGGGCCAAGCAATAAGCAGACAACAAACAACGTTGTCAACCCCAGATTGGAGCAGAAAGTCATTATATTGGGAGAAAATGACCTTCTTTTCCCAGAAAGTGAGCCTTTGGAAGTTCAGAACCAATCATCTGAAGACTCAGAAGAAACAGATCTCTTATCAAATCCTGGAGAGCCAGCTGCCTCAGATGACCAGGTAATAGAAGAGGAGTGCTGGCTGGACCATCCATACTTCCAGGAGAGAACGAACCAGGTTGTGCCCCAAGAGCGACATTCTGAATCAGAAATGGGCCCAATGTTCTTCCGCCATGATTTTCCAGAGCCAGCTTTTCCAAGGCCAGAACCCCAGCAGGAGGGTATTCCAGGCCCTGCTTCTCCACAGCCAGCCCATCCTCTAGGAGAACTTGAAGATCAGCAGTTAGCAATTGATGAAGACCCCGGACCAGCCTTCCCCCTGCCAGCATCTCAGGAGGCCAACTTGGAAAACATGTGGGGACAGGAAGCTGCTGGAGTGGATAAAGAACTCATTGCACTATTAGTGAGAGAAACAGTAAGTTTACTTCTTATTATGACTGAAATAATGCTATACTATTAATACTGATATACTGTTTTCTGACATTGCAGTAAACAAAGAAATGCTGTGCATAAACTTTATTTTCCTAAGAAGTCAGATGTAGGCTGAAAGAAAGGAATTCAAGTATCTCTACAACCTGCAACCCAGACTTCAGTCTACCTTCAGGAAGTGTTTTTGGTGCTACCATCATGGTGCCCGGTGCTGGCATTCCTTTAAACTCCTGGTTTTCAAAGGCCTTATTTCACTATTGGATGTCCTAGATTTGGGCCGTCAGCAGCCACTGTCTCCTATGGGCATTATAAATCTCTGACAACTGAATAAAGTAGCATTCTGTTTTCAGGGCATCACTCATCTTAATAGCCATGATTCTGTAGGATATCTGCAGGAATGGGGATTGTACCTTTATTATCCCTGTCCTGCATACTTAGTATTTGCTGGAAGAATGGAGAATAAATTATAAAATGAGACAGGATAGATGACCTCTGAGGCTTTTCTAGGCCTCATCTGCGCCCTCTGGGAGCCAGGGGCTGTTTATATAATTTATTTATTTTATTTTTGTACATTAGTCTTTTGCCTGCATGTATGTCTGTGTGAGGGTGTCAGATCCTCCAGAACTGGAGTCACAAATAGTTGTGAGCTGCTACATGGGTGCCAAGAATTGAAACTGGCTCCTCTGGAAGCCAGCGTATTTAATGTAACTCTGAACCACCTCTTGGCACCCACCCACCCCCGCCCCATATGTTTTTTGGTTTGGTTTGGTTTTTGGTTTTTCGAGACAGGGTTTCTCTGTGTAGTTTTGGCTGTCCTGGAACTCGCTCTGTAGATCAACCTGGCTTTGAACTCAAAGAAATCCACTTGCCTCTAACTCCTGAATGCTGGGATTACAGGCATGCGCCACCACTGCCCAGCAGTAGGGGCGGATTTTTAAGCCAGTCAGAGTTATATTACAGCCATTTTCTGGTCTTTAGGCATTTTATATACTTTCTGCCACTTTTTTTTTTTTTTTTGCCTTCCAAAACCATTCAAAGGAACAAAATATAAATAATATTTACTCCTTTCTAGGAAGCAAGATTTCCAGATGTAGCAAATGGATATGTTGAAGAAATAATTCATTTGAAGAATTACTATGACTTGAATGTGTAAGTATTTTAGCATGCTTTCTCTCTCTCTCTTCCTGTCTTAGGGTTTCACTGATCTAAAGAGACCTCTTACAAAGGAAACCACTTAATTGGGGCTGGCTTACAGTTTCAGAGGTTTAGTCCATTATCATTATGGTGGGAAGCATGGCGGCATGCAGGCAGACACGGTGCTGGAGCTGAGAGTTCTGCATCTTGATCCACACAAAGCAAGGAGACTGTGTCCACACTGGGCAGAACTTGAGCATAGGAGACCTCAAAGCCTGCCCCACAGTGACAAGCTTCTTCCAGCAAAATCACACCTCCTCTAACAAGACAGAAGCTTCTAATAGGGCCACTACTTACGGGCCACGCATTCAAACACATGAGTATATGGGGCCAATACCTAGTCAAACCACCACACTCCCTTGTTCTCTCTTTGGTGATAAAATATTGGTTACATTTTGGCCATTTTGAAGTACACACTTGAATGACATTAAGCACATTTGTCATTATTGTGTAGCCCTCCCAACTGTTGATCTCCATAAATTATACCATCTTCTCAAACTGAAGACTACCTATCAAACACTTAACTTCCTCATCCCCTCTCCCATCCTGAAGCTCACCATACTTTTAGTCTCAGGGAATTTGATTATTCTAGGCATATCATATCCACGAAATCATGCAGCAGTTGTTCTTTTCTGACTGAACAGACTGGGAAAAGAAACGCCCTGAGCCAGACTTTGAAGAGATACATGCAACTAGTTCTCATACTTTGTAAATGATCCTGTTCTTCAATTTGTTTTTGACACAAGGTCTTACCATGTAGCCCTGGCCAGTCTGGAACTCAGGCTGCCTCTTCTACCTGAGTGCTGGCATTTACAATCTATGCTACTATACCCGACTTCTCATTGTTCCCAACATATGATACCCCTTCTAGCTCTTCTCACTGACATTCAGGTGAGAAGAGGAGCCTGGAAAGGGACACCTTTTCTCTGTTCTCTTCTGGCCACATATGTTATACTCTTAGGGCCTTTCTTGACATTGGACAAGAAAGGAACTGGCTGAGAGTTTTGATTGAGTCTCCATGCTGATGTGTCATTGTGGGTTTGCTTGTGCTACCTCATCTTTGCTTTGAAGTATTTCAACACTGATGTAGGGAAGTATATTCATCAGTGAATGGAGAAAACCTCATGGGTTTGTTATGAAGAGAATCTGTTTTGAGTCTTGGAGTTAACTAATGAGCTGAGCCTGATTTCCGTGCCTAGAAGCTTCTTTACCACAGGCTTGCCAAAGGCATTGTCATCTCAGAGTTCATTATTTGCTCAGCAACCAAACCTCATAGCAAATGTGTTTGATTGTGAGTGCACAAATACACACTTATTCCCATTTATCTGCTCATAGTTCTCTTGAAGAGTAGCTACTTTTCCTTCTGTGTTCTCTTGCTCCAGGCAGTTTAAGTGTTACTCCTTCAGTGACCTCCTCTTGGGAGATAAACTCAGAGGAGTCTGCATTTGTCAGCGTGCTCTGTGGTTTTGTTTGAGCTAGAGTCTTGCTGTGCAGCTCATCTGGTTTAGAGCTAAGACTCCTCTGCCTCCTGAGAGCTGGTGTTATACGTGTGTGCCACCACATCCATGAAGTGAAAACAGAGACCTGTTGTCCTTAGTTGTTCCTGGGGTACTGTGTCTTCTTTCCCTCCCCCCCTCCCCGCCCCAAGGTGAAGCAGTGCCAAGTGTGAGATCTTGCAGCCTCAACCCTCTAAGTGTAGGGATTACAGGAGTGTGCCACCACTGGTCCGTTTTAATTCCTTGATAATTTAGTTGTCCTGTGTCTCTAGAGAATTTTTTTAACCGTTTTATATAATTCAGTGGGTAAGTATGGGATTTGGAAAGTACTATGAAAGTAACATTGTGTGGGGTTTTTTGCAGACTTTGTAATTTTCTTCTGGAAAACCCAGATTATCCAAAGAGAGAAGACCGAATGATTATCCACCCTAGCAGCAGCCTGCTTGCCAGCCAAGATGACGTAAAGGCAAGTATCCCATGTGGCTTTGCTGTTTGTACCTGATCTGCTCTTACTGCTGCCTTCTTTATCATCTTGAAGGCAGCAAAGCGCTGTTTGCACAGGGCTTTAAAGACAAGCAGGGGAAATAGGATTTCTTTTCTCTCTTGGCTACTTCTCTTATTCCCAGAAAGAATTAAGTGCCAGTTGTGGTGGCACACAGCTTTAATCCCAGCACTCGGAAGGCAGAGGTAGAGGAATCTCTGAGTTTGAGGCTAGTCTGGTCTACAGAGTGAGTTCCAGGACAGCCAGAGCTACACAGGAACCCTGTCTCGAAAAACAAACAATTAAGCAAATCCCTGCGCCTGTAATCCTACAGAGCGAGTTCCTCAAAAGGGGAAAGAACTAGCCAAGATTCATTTTGCTGTTCTAAGAGTTTTTCTTAATGTCTTATAATTGTGAATGTATATAAAAATTGAAATACTTCCCATCAGTATACCTACCACTAGTACTATTAAAATGCTCTCATAGCTAAGGTATTGAATCTGTCTTCTATTGCTGTTTATTAGAATACTTTCATCATTCCAAAACCATTACTACATTTCCATGAAAATACTTTAGCATGCAGATAGACATTCTTACAGGATGTGTATTTAACCTATTTAGCCAAATCCCATATCAAACTGTCAAAAGCTTCCAAACTTTAATTATTAGTCAATAATTGTGATACAAACTAATGTTGAGTGTGTTGTGTGATACAACCCCCCCCCCAGATGATTTTTTTAACGTGTGACCTCTGCTGGCCCCTGCATTCAACATCACCACGACTACCCCCTTAGCCTTCTATAGTGCCAGAATTATAGACATGTACCATTTCTTCTATTTTATTTCAGTCTGGTCCCCTTATAGAGTAATTATGAGGACAAATAAGATTCTTTCCTGTAATACATACTTTTTTAAAGATTTATTTATTGTGGGGTTTTGTTTGTTTGTTTGTTTGTTTTAAGACAGGTTTTCTCTGTGTAGCTTTGGCTATCCTGGAACTAGCTCTGTAGACCAAGCTGGCCTCAAACTCACAGAGATTTTCCTTCCTCCACCTTGAGTGCTGGGATTAAAGGTGTGCACCACCAGTGTCCATCTTGCTTGTTATTTTTTGTGGGGTGGGGACTGAGTGTGTGTATGTGCACCATGGTGTGCATGCAGGTCTCATGGGGACCAAAAGGAACATTGAATTCCCTGAAATTGGGGTTATAGGTAGCAATGAATTACCTGATGTGTGTCCTGGGAGTGAAATCCAGCTCCCCTGGAAGAACAGCAAATGTTTTTAACTGCTGCACCTTCTATCCAGCCTCTGTCATCCTCCTTGTGGAGGAATGTGCTATCTCGTCTCTAACTTTATGCTTTTTGTCTCATTTCAGTTGCCTAAAATAGATTTTTTTGACTATTCCAAATTGACTCCACTTGACCAGCGCTGCTTCATCCAAGCTGCTGACCTCTTGATGGCTGATTTCAAGATGCTCAGCAGCCAGGACATCAAGTGGGCCCTACATGAGCTCAAAGGACACTATGCAATCACCCGAAAGGTACACCCTTGGGCTTCTTTTTGGGGCCATTCCTTGATTCTTGTGCAGAGACAGAAGAGGTATAGAATACAGAGATGGGGGTTTGTGGTAGCAAAAAGCTTCAAGAGTTTTTCAGGGAAGTAGCTGTTGAGGAAGCACTGAGTGAGCAGAAGTGCTACTTAGAAGCAGGAGGTCCCAAACATCCACAAGACCCTATGGGATGATACTGACACTATAGAAAGCCAGGTGCCTGGAGTGCGGCAGGTATCAGTCAGATCAAGCTCCAAGTTAAACTTGTTTAGGGCCAGTGGTTGATTAAGTCTTTTACCTATAGGTTCTCATGGCTCCTTCCTGCTTTGTTTATTTTTTCTTAAAGCTTGTTTGTCGAAGAAAAATAGTTATTTATTCTATAAGTTTCAAGAGTCTGGATTTTTGTCATCTGTACCTCCAAATGTCATTAGCTGGTCCATGTGTCCCCTGCATTTTTTTCTATATTTTTCGATCTTGAATGTGATGAAACTTAGAGGTGATTCTTTTTTTTCTTCCTGAATTCAAACTTTCTGCTGCTTGCTGATCTGAGATTTGAGCAAATATCTGATACACACTGAGCTTCAGTTTCTTGGAGTACAGAAAAGATCTCTTAAACATCTATTAGAAGAACTGGATAATAGAGTAAAGCTGTGACCTGGTACCTAGCTCATGTAGTTTCAGTAAGCAAGTTAATGTCCATCTGTAGTTCAAGTCCCAGTGGATCTGACACCCTCGTCTGGTCTCTGAGGTCACTACATGCACATGATACACAGACATTCATAACATATACATAACATAAAAGTAAGTATTTTTAAAGAAATCAAATATTGTTAAATGCCTGTATGCAGTTTTAAAGTAGCAGTCTGAGGCTGCTTCTGCTCTCTTGAGGTGGTTCTTGAGACTTTTAATCTGTTTTGTAGCACAGGCTTATGCTTAATGGATCATTTTGAAAACTGTTTACAATTCTTTCATTGTGATAAGGAGGTTACACATATAAACATCTTTTTTGGGGAATCGGGGGAGAGAGTCTCACTTTGTAGCCTGGAACTTGTATAGACCGATTGGTCTTGAGATTCCCTGCTTCTATATCCCAAATGCTAGAATTGAAGTAGTGTACTATCACCCTGCTTGCTTTGGGGGAAGAAGGCCTCACTTTGTAGTTCTGGTTGGCCTGAAATTTGCTTGTAGACCAGGCTGACCTCAAACATCCCCCTGCCACTGCCTCTGAAACGCTGGGATTAAACCTGGCTCACATGCCATTTTTTATGCACATACTATTTGGTAAATCTCTGTTTTCAGGATTTTTTTTCTTACGACTTTGGGAATGAATATGTTTGCTACTAACACAAATAATGTGCTCTTCACTCTGTTTTCAGGGGGTTGTAGTTAAGAATTCAGGGTGGCAGTGGTGGTGGCGGCAGCAGGCTAGATGCATTCTTCAGAAAGTTGCAGAAGCAAGAAGGCAAAAAGCAGTAGCTTTTTCCTTATGTCTGGATCATTGCTGGAAGGTGGTATCCACTGTGTGTAGGGAAGTGTCTTTTCTCAGTCCTTACATATCTGCCCAGAGGCTTTTCTTTTAGTTGATTTCAGATTAAATCAAGATTGACCATGAGTGGCTGTCTTGGTTTGCATGCTCAGGCCTGTGAGCTTCACCAGCTTGAAAATTGATTTCAAGCTTTTTCCTGTTGAGCTTTTTCTCAGTTATTCTAAAGTAAATAAGAATATCAAAGGAACATTTAAAGCCTCTAATGGAGCAAGTCAACTTTTAATCTCTTTTCTAACTTGGTCTCTCTCCAGGTGTCTACTCCCCAGGCTTCCTAGATTTCTCCTGTCATGTGGATTTAATATTCATCTGTAAAAGGAACTTTTATTCGCCTGTTTTCAGTTGTTGTCTTGGAGGCATTACACCTTTTGCTAACCTAAGCCTAGTCCTGGAAGCTTCTAGCCTCCAAACAATCTAACCTAGGCCTAGAATGTTTTCAGCCTCTGAGCCTTACTGGTGAATAAGCTCACCCTTTCTTGTTCTTACTAGGCTCTGGGCTGGCCGGTTCAACTCTGTTCTGGCTCAAACTCCTCTCTCAGCTGACTTAATATATCTGGATTTTCCTGGCCCCTGAATTGCTCTGCATGGCCTCAAACTAACTCCGGCAACCTCCTCTAATCTCCTGACTCATTAATCAGTCTTCACCTGAGTTCTCTCTCCATTACTGTCCCAAGTAAAACTGCCTTCTCTTTCTGTCTGCATTGCCCCTTAAGTAGCTTCTCTTTCCTCTCTTTTTTCATGAGAGTTGGGTGTATACTATTCTGTCAAATCTTCTCTGATTTGTCACTTTTTCTCCCAGTCAATTAGACATTACCTTCAAACATGGATGTGTCCTTGTACAAACTAAATTTACCGTCATTGTTTGAGATTAAAGGCATGTACCACCACACCTGGACCTGGACCTAACCTTTTTTTTTTTTTTTTTACCTGAAACTTGCTGTATACCAGGCTGGCCTTGAACTCAGATCTGCTTGCCTCTGTCTCCTGAATTAAAGGCATGTTTTTATTCCAGCTGGATCGTACAGATCTAGAAGGCCTTTGGATGTGATCTCTTGCCAGAGCAGCCATGATCTGAGTTAACATTCCTCTACCCTCATTTTGGCCCCACCTTTAATCATCCTCTACCAAACTCACGTCTCTTCCTGTCCCTTTATCTTCAAGGCATCAACCTGCCCATTGTACTGCCCCCCCCCCCCAACACACACACACAACAGGGACTTGCTGTGTAGTCTACCAGCTTGAAACTCAGGATCCTCTTTCCACAAGTGCTGGGCATACGGGTTCACATCACCAAACCATCTTGGTTGCTCTCTCTCTCACTGTGTGTCTCCAGTATCTCTTAAGGTAACTTTGACCCTTGTTTTAGATGTCTTACCAGATAGCCAGCACTGGGGAAGAAGAGACAGGCAAATTGCTATGAGTTCGAGGCCAGCCTGGTCTACAAAGGGAGTCTAGGACAGCCAGAGCTACAAAGAAAAACTGTCTTGAAAAACAAACAACTTATCTGACTGAAGAACTATCACATGAATGGGTGTTTAGTTTATACATGTGAATAAATTCAGAAAAAAGATTAAACAGGAGCTAAAAAAATATTATTTTTTGAGCTCCTGTCATTCCTAGGCAGGTGGTTTTGATTTCTTAACTTTCTAGTATGCATGAACCAGGCTGACCCTGAAGATCTGGGTATCAGTCGGACATGAAATAGGGTTAAGAGTGGGGCTCAGGAGAGACGGCTCGGTGGCTAAGAGTGCCGTCTGCTCTTCCAGAGGACCCGCATGGCAGCACACAACTGTCTAGAACGCCAAGAGATCTGACACCTTCACACTAAAGAATATAAAATAAAAATTCTTTAAAAAGAGAGAGAGAGTGGAGCTCGGTGGGAAAGTGTGTGCCTGCAGTGTGCAAGGTTCTGTGCTCCATCCCCAGCACTAAGGGGTGTGAGGGAGGAAAGGAAGGAAAGAGAGAAAGAAAAAGAGGAACTCAGCATAGCTTCCTTCCAAAGAGCTTTTAGTTTATTTGGGAACATGGTGTGCTCTAAAGGCAAATAAGAGTTGGAAA
Organism: Pachyuromys duprasi; assembly: GCA_028658305.1. Lineage (NCBI taxonomy): Eukaryota > Metazoa > Chordata > Mammalia > Rodentia > Muridae > Pachyuromys > Pachyuromys duprasi. The sequence goes on from CM053751.1 coordinate 18,208,585, forward strand.
AGCTAAAAGGTCACTAGACCAGAGCCTTGGTGGAAAGATGCTTTCCCTTCAGCCATGCTGCAGACAGCTAAGAGACAGGAAAGTAACCTGTGCACCTAGGTACATAGACACAGGCATTCTTAGATTGCAGTCTGAGTATATTTGTTCCACAGAACTAGGTATTTGACTAACTGCAATAGAAGTGCTGATTACTAATACAGCTGTTACAGTGAAAACTTGGAGACTCCCTTAATTTATATATGACATTTTAAAAGATCATGGTCTTCTGACGAGTACTGAATGTTCATTTTAAGTGGGGCTTTCCTACTGTTGTGTAGAAGCAGTTTGTAAATGAAATAACAACCCCCTTAGGGCTCTATTCTGGAGCCTCTTTCCTATCTTCCTTAGGAGCCACCAAGCCTGCACACCACCTTTCAGGAGCTCCGAGCTCACCTTCCAAATAGCACCTCTGTCTGTTTTAATGGCCTCACTTGTAAAATGCAGTTATGATGGGAAAGTATATGAGTGTTTTGCTTGCATATATGTCTGTGTGCCATATGCTTGTCCCGTGCCTGGGGAGGCCAGAAGTAGGTGTCAGATTCCCTGGAGCCATAGTTACAATTGTGAGCTACCATGTGTGTGCTGTAAATCAAACCCAGGTGTGCTAAAGCAGCCATTGATCTTAACTGCTAAGTCATCTCCAGTCCAGAGTTGATGAATCATAATATTTTTTCAGCTGAGTACTAAGATATGACTTTAAGATTGGTACATGACTCAGGGAAGCAAAAGTAGCCAGATCTCTGAGTTTGAGGCCAGCCTTGTCTACAAAGGAAGTCAGGACAGCCAAGTCTACTCAGAGAAACCCTGTCTCAGAAAAACAACAACAACAAAAAGGAAAAAAAAAAAAAGATTGGTGCATGAGGCTTTAGAAATTCCTGAAAGAATAACTGGGAAATTCCACAGCTAAGGGAAAGCAGAAAGGTAGCGTGATGGGTACTGCCGTAAGTCAGGCTTTAGGGGTCTCCAAACCTATATGAAGTGGCATTGTTAAAGAAGAGAGCTTCAATTCCTAGACAGCCCTGTCTGCAAATCTAGCCTTTTTGAGTTTGACTTGGTTTAGCCTTTCCTCTGTAAATCTGTGCACCATCCTTGTCCTCCAGAGGCTCACAGTTTGATAGAGGAAATGACTTAAAACAGAGAAGCAAACGAAAAATTATACTTTAATGATTGAGATGTACTCTGAAAGAAAAAAATACAGTATGTTTAAGGACATGGCAGGAGGCACTGTCTGCTAGAGAGAGGAAAAAAAAACTGGCTTACAAGCAAAGAATAAGATGCAACTCTAATGAATAGTGTTTGTGAGGCAGCCAGTTTATTAGTCAGTTGAATGGACAGAAAAAGTTAGGGAAATGGTTGGGGGTGGGATTTTTGAGAGTTAACAGTTTGCAGTAGGCAGACCAGCATTGAAGTGTCTAGAGTCTGTCAGGTAGAGAGGACTCACAACACGGGGTGGGCCAGCAGGCGAATGAGGAAGAGTGGGTGGGAGCATTAGCACATGCGGGCTGCCAGGGAGTTTAGGGAGATGAGGACCCTGTGGAAGGATGTGCTTATCCTTTTGTTAACATACGGGCTGAGTAGAAGTTGGGTAGAAGCCTAGCATCTGAGTTTTGTTCATGTCAGTGAAAGGGTGGGGTCATGAAATAGCATCTGATGCTGCTTTGACCACAAAGAGGTAAAGAAGGATAGGGCTAAGAGCTGAAAGGGCAATGAGGTCTTTGTAAGTTCTGATAGGAAAGGTCTAAGAAATGACCTTTCTTAGGGGTTGGGAAAAAAAGGGAGGGACACTGGTTTAAGGATTCCAGATGTAGCATACAGTAAAGAACCTTGGTGTGCAAGGAAGGAAGCTTAGTGGAAGCTAGAGAGTGACTGTAGGCTGCACTGTGGAACCAAAGGATCATATAGCTTAGCTTGTGCTCATGCATGGATAGCTTTCATTGCGTTGTATTGCCTCTTAGCCTGTTAGAAAGCATTTTGGTGTTGGCACACTGGGCAGAGTTGGCACTGTAAGGAAGATGAGATTCAGGGATGGCCTTCTGTTTATTTGTTCTTTATATTGATGGTAATCTCTCCCTTTCTTAATTTTTAGGCCTTTTCTGATGCCATTAAAAAATGGCAGGAGCTATCACCTGAAGCCAGTGGAAAGCGGAAAAAGAGGAAAGAAATGAATCAGTATTCTTTCATAGATTTCAAATTTGAACAAGGTACTGGGAAGCTGAGTGTTGGTGATAGCATATAAAGTTGTGATCTGGTACCTTCTTTTCTGTGAAGTCACTGAAGTAGGGCACAGCACACTCGCCGTGTGTGCTTGCATGGGAAGCACAAGAGTGACTGCCTAGGGCTGTTGGGACAGCACATCACAATTTAGACAGTAGCTGCAGTTGTTGGCTCCCTCCTTCCTTCCGAACATTATAGCAGGAAGGTGTATTTAGTGAAGAATTTCCAGTGTGGCCTAACAAGAAATGTTGCTAATCATGGACAAACCCTGTTTTTGAGATGTGAGAATTGGTTACATACTTGACTGGCAGATTGACCAGTAAATAAACACAGGCCATTCTAGCTGTATCGGTAATAGTTCAGAACTGTAAAACCACTGTCCTTAAAGGGTAATAAACTTAATGCTCACTGTAGTGCTGTCAGTTGGTACTCACAAAGGAAAAATGAGGAAGAACAAAAAAGTCTTACACAGATTAAGCATGAAGCATGAGGACCCAGCTGTAATATGAGCTGTGGGAAGCCAGAGTATCCTGTGACACAGGGCTGGTGGGGTTTTAGAAAACAGAATGATTGATTGGCTTGGATTCCTGGTGAATTCCTGGTGAGTTCCTGTGATTTCATTTTGTTATATGTCTTCTAGGTAACATAAAAATAGAAAAGAGGATGTTCTTTCTGGAAAATAAGCGTCGACATTGTAGGTCCTATGACCAGCAGGCCCTCCTTCCAGCTGTTCAGCAAGAGCAGGAATTCTATGAGCAGAAAGTCAAAGAGATGGCAGAGGTAGGAAACTGAGCTCTGATCTTAGAATGTGGTTCAGGGGTTCTCATTTGTTCCATTTTGGGGTGTGGTTTTAAGAGTTCCTTTGGGTGTTAGGGATGTAGCTCAGCTTGACTTCATCACCAGGACCACATATACTCCTTTTTTAAAGAAAGGCATGGTTGTTCAAGCCTCTGAGTCTAACACCGAAAGCTAAGTTAAAGCAGATGAATCTTGAGTTGGAGGATTTGGTTTTCCTCTTGTACTGGTGACTAAGCTGCACTTAGCAGTCTCTGCTGAGCTACAGTGTCAACCTATATTTTCCTGTTTGTTTGAGTAGTTAATTGCACAGTAACGTTTAGTTTGTATAGTTTGAAGTATTTTATGTACCTGGCCCTTTAAATGACCCTTTTGCTGGTCAGTGTCAGTGGCTCTTGGACTTCTGGGAACAGATATAAAAAGCCAGTAGAGGCTGAGAGAAGAGAGAGGAGTAGGCAGGAGTAGGTTCCAGGAGACAGAAAAGTAGGGTCATAGAAGACAGTAGATGCAAGAAGAAAGAAGATTGAGTGGGGCTAGAGAGAAGAAGAAAAGAGATTGAGCAGACTAAAGGTAGAGACCTTGAGAGTGGACTAAGCTGGCAGAGTGAGAAGACAGTTGGTGACAGTTGAGCCAGGAGCTCAGCTGTGCTAGTCAAGGTACTGTTAGGGGAGATAAAATATAAACACCCTAAAAAGCAACATTTTACCTAAAAAGCTGCATTCCGTGCCAACCTGTCAGGCTGTTTGAAGGAAAAAGAAGCATTGAAACACATGTGGCCATAGGTGTGTGTAGATAGAATGGAGTCTTGATTTCAAGTACTGTAGAGCAAATGGCAGAAGAAAGAGGGGATGGGTACTTTGTTTCACAAAGGCGACAGAGTGTTTCCTAAAGCTGTTGTTGAGACATTCCCTTCCTCCCCCCCCCCCACCTCCCCATGAATTTTAGCAACATTTTTCTCCCTGTTATTCCTCGCTTTGGATTATTTTGTTTATAAAAAAAAACTGGCTGAACAACTGGAAAAAATGCAGGTGGGATTAGAAGACTGACTGAGCCACTGGAAAGGGTGAGTTAGAGAAGCTGGGGGTCAAGAAGCACAAGAGAAACGTCAGACACTAAAAGGAGAGCAGATAGGCTCATTCCCTGTGACGGGTGCAGAGAGAGTTTTCCCCAGGTGGAAAAAGAAGGAACTGTGTCAGTGGCCAGTAAAGTCAACGAAATGGAAAAGCAGGAAGATAGTCAGCTGAGACAGCCTCTTTCAGGAGTCAGGCTGAAACCCACAGCACCTTTGGAAGACAGACAGCCCTTGGTCAAAAAAAGTCACCAACAGCATTTCTAGTACTTAGAGAGCATATGCCTGCTAGTGGAGTTAATCCACAGGGTCATGGTGAGATAGGATGGCATCCTGTAGACATGAAGGACCTAAGGCAATGATGCACTCACCCTCTGGGAAACAAACTAAGTAATTATTCCCCAAGACTGGAGGGAATAGGTAACAGCTGTACTAGAGGCTGGCCCTCAGATTTGCAGCGGATATCATGGTGACGAGAAGCCAGGAATTTGAAACAGCACAGTGGAGCAAGAAGAGTTGATATAGTGAGGGACCAGTTGGTAGGTGAAGGTCAGTATTGCTGATATATAAGAACAGGTTCAATTTGAAGATGCAGTCAGAGAACAGTGTCATTTTGCAGCTTAAAGAGCTTGGGATGAAGTTGAAGAACCAGGAAAGAAGTCCATGTCATCTACAAAAATTACACAAGGTTCTGGAGAAGCCTTCACTGGTTTTACAAAGATTAATCTCAGCAGCAAATAAAACCATATCGGACCTTGACACAAGACAGGTGTTGATAGACACTCTGGCATATGAAAATGCAAGTGTAGAGTGTAAAAAAAGTCAAGACCACTGATGGCACAGGCAGTGAGTGCTGCCCTTGGACAAATGGATAAAGAATACTAATGATACTGATTCTAACCTATACCATGCCGGTACCATAAGTCAAGCTATAGCTATAGGTCTCCGGTATTAAAATGCCCAGTGTTTTAATTGTGGGAAATGTGAACATATGAAACAAAATTGTGAACAGAGCATATTTGAGGACAATAATTTTTCTAAGTTTTTCTAATTTTTCTGCACACCCAGACTTCCAGAGGTGTGCAGTAGATGTGGCAAGGGTTGCTGTTGGACCAGTGAATGTAGGTCCAAGAGAGATATTCAAGGCAGTTTCTGCCTTGGGAAACAATAAGAGCATCCTAGCTTGAGGCCTCACAGCAAAAAGTAAAAGCAATTTGCCTTTTGTCAACCAGGAAATAAAAAGAAGGCAGAAAAGCCTTACCTAAGTATTGCAGATCTAATGGGTACCACCTTAGGTCACATTCTTTAAAAAAAAAAAAAAATGTTTTATATTTTTTTTAATTAGTATTTTTTTAAAAATACTTATTTTTTGTATTCAGTGTTCTGCTTGCATGTTGTGCCTGCATGCCAGAAGAAGGCACCAGATCTCATTATAGATGGTTATGAGCCACCATGTGGTTGCTGGGGATTGAACTCAGGACCTCTGGAAGAGCAGCCAGTGCTTTTAACCAATGAGCCATCTCTCCAGCCCCCTATTTTGTTTGTTTTTGAATTGTGTTAAATTTGTAGCAAACAGTGGTCACTTAGCAGTCTCCCTGCACTCATATATATATTTTTTTTAAGATGCCAATATTATTCATGTGTGATACTGAAATCCCAGCTATCCTGGAGGCCAAGGCCAAAGGATTAATAAAAGTTCAAGGCTAGCCTAGATAACCTAGTAAGGGAAGGCCCAGAATATAGCTGAGAGGGAGAACATTTGACTTAGCATATGTGAGATCCTATGTTCAATTCCCAGACAACCAAGAAAATAATAGAATATGCCAGTGTTAGTCAGTCATGGTGGGGTATAACCTGTAGTCCTATTGCTTGGGAGGCTAAGGGGACATCACAAGTACAAGGCCTTGTGTCCTGAGACCTGTCTCTTAAGGAGAACTACTTTCATATGGAAATATCTCCGATAAAGCAGTCTGAGGCAGTGTTTGTTGTTTTTGTTTTTTTTTTTTCTCCAAATCTTGAAATGACTATTGAACAAAATATGTAAAATGCAAGGTTTTTGTAATGCCTACTGTAGCTCCAAAATAATGACATGGAGACCTATTATATCTCTAAAACGATCTGGCACTATAGTTGAGCAGATACTTAGCCATTCTAACCTCTTTCTTGGCTCTTCAACTTTGTCCCAAGCTCATGAAGCTGTAAAATGACACTATTCTCTGACTGCATCTTCAGATTAAACCTGTTCTTCTATATCAGCATACCGACCTTCACCTTCCAACTGGTCCCTCACTATATTAATTTCTCTTTCTCTATTGCACTAGTTAAATTTCTGGGTGTATCTGGGCATGCACGCCCATAATCCCAGCACTCAGAGGCAGAGGCAGGCAGATCTCTGTGAGTTCAAGGCCAGACTGGTCTACCACACAAGTCCAGGACAGCCAAGGGTACGCAGAGAAACCCTATTTCAAAAAACCAAAAAAAAAAAAATTCTCTGGCTGTAACAGACCCATTGGTTAGTTTACTCAAATCTGTTAACATTCTGTATTTCCCTTAATTTTTTTTTTTAATAACAAAGGGGAACTAGGTACACAGCTGTAATCCTAGCACTTGGGAGGCAAAGGCAGGAGGATCTCTGAGTTCCAGGCCATCCTGGTCTATAAAGTGGGTCCAGCACAGCCAAAGCTACACAGAGCAGCGCTGTCTCAAAACAAAAAGAAGAGTGGCTGAGCTACTGCAAGAAATGCAGGTGGAATTAGAGAGGCTTGGCAATCAAAAAATAGAAAAGGGAAAACAAATAGGTTCATTCCAGTGACTGAACCAGAGAGAGGGAGTTTCCCTGAGTAGAAAGAGAGGAAGGAACTGTGTCAAAGGGCAGTGAGGTCAAAGAAATGAAAAAGCAGGAGGATGGTCAGATGAGACAGCCCTTTCTAGGAGACAGGGTGAAACCCACAGCACCTTTTGAGGACAGGCAGCCCTCATAAAATCACCAACAGCATTCCCAGTAGCTTTACAACATATGCCTACTAATGGGAATAATCCACAAGGTTATGATGAAATAGGATGGCATCCTGTAGAAATGATGGACCTACGGCAATGATGTCTTATGGGATGCACTCAGCTTCTGTGAAACAAACTCTAAATAATTGGGCCACTCAAAATAGAATTATTCCCCAAGAGTGGATGGGATTAGAGGCCGGTCCTCAATTGCAGTGGTTGTGATGGAGAGAAGAAGCCAGGAATTTGGAACAGTACAATAGAGTGAGGGAAATAAATTTAGGGAGGGACCAGTTGGTAGGTGAAGGTTGTTGTGCTGGTATATAAACAGGTTCGGTTTGAAGACAGAATAATGTTGTTTCGCAGCTTTAAGAGCTTGGGGCAAAGTTGAATCAGGAAAAAAATCTACATCATTCACAGGGCTCTGGAGAAGCCTTTACTGTTTTTTGTTTGTTTGTTTGTTTGTTTGTTTTTGCAACAAACCCATAGCCATGAGTAGGGTTAGAGAAGAAAAGGCAGTTGATGCAGAAAGGAGATTGAGCATAGTGAAAATAGAAGGCAGTTGAGCCCGAGCAGATGCTGTTAGGAGATTAGAAGAAGCTACAAAGTAGCAAAAGATAAGCTACTGTTAATAATGTGCATAAATTGAAACCCATGCTAATAACTAGTTTCCTTTCTACATTTGTATCTGAATGTCTGATTCTTTTATTCTTCAGCATGAAGACTTTTTGCTTGCCCTGCAGATGAATGAAGAACAGTATCAAAAGGTATTTTGAAATCTCACCAAGTTAGCTTATTCTGGGTGTACTCATTTGGCTTTTGAAAGCAAACTTTCTCTATATAACCTTCTACTGATGTGTGAGTTTGTACTTCACTCACACCACAGTAACATCAGCTAGGGGAGGCTGTCTTCATACAAGACCAAAACAGAACTAAAAGGAGATAGATATGATCTTAAAGAGTATGAGCAGAAATCCACTAGGCAGTTCCCAGAAGGAAATAGAACTCAGATCCCTCTATGTAGCCTCGGAGCAGGACTGTGTATGCCATCCTTATCTGCCAAGTTGCTTAGTGATCTTTTCGAGCATGGGTGAGAGACTGGATCTGTCTCCTCAGTGAGCACTGACATTGCATCTCTGCATGTATTTCAGGATTTGACTTCAATTGATTTCCTCAGTTCTTTAACCAAAAGCAATGGTTGGCTTGTGATCTCTGTACTCCTGCCTTCTGACAAGAGGAATAAAATTCAGCTTTAGAATAAATGGGACAATGTGTCGTGCTGTTAACTCTCTTATAGTCACAGCAGCAGCCATTGCTTGCAGTCTTTCTTTAGCTGTGATGTGGTGCTATACTGATATTCTGGGTTGGGCTTGTTGCTTTTTTTTTTTTTTTTTTTACTTACTTTTTGAGACAAGGTCTCACTCCATAGCACCAATTGGCCTCAAGATCTAGTTGCTTCTTTCTCAGTGTCCCAAGTACTGTCATTGCACATATACTGCATGGTGCCTAGATTCTGAGCTAGGTTTAGACAGAGAAAAAAAAAGTTTGTTGTTTGGTGTCTCATAGAGGTCGATATTGACCTCATTGTGTAGGGATATAGAGGAGGTCTTAGCCTTGAATGTAGGGTTTGAGGTATTTACATCTTTTGGCTTGCAGGATGGCCAGCTGATTGAATGCCGCTGCTGCTATGGGGAGTTTCCATTTGAGGAGCTGACACAGTGTGCTGATGCTCACTTGTTCTGCAAAGAATGCCTCATCAGATATGCCCAAGAGGCAGTGTTTGGGTCTGGAAAGGTAAGACGTTTGTGCTGCACCTAAATATGAAAGATGACAGTGCTCAAAACCAGGTACACTTCTTGTGTGGGAACAGATTTCTGGTGGGTTGATATGTGCATGATCTTATTTGTGTCATGTTGGTTCTGAGTAGGCTCCTTCATCCCCTGTGTCTAGCTCCATGAGTCCCCTGCTTCAGCCCTCAACTTCCTGGTCACAGTTAGATAAAGGTGAGCTCAGGATGAGTCTTGAGTATATTGAAAGCATATTAATATTGTTTTTACATACTTTAAAATAACTTTATAGTTTCTGTAAAAACGCATAGTAAGTGTAATATCACATTTCTCTGTCCAGAGTCCATTTCACTCAACAACAAAGCAGTATTAAGAGGCGTTGTGTATTGTTTTATATCTCTTCCAGCAACGATAGCAAAATAAAAGTGAGCCAAGTGGCACAGGCCTGTAATCCAGCTATATAGAAGGCTGAAGCAGGAGGATAACAAGGTCAAGGCCAACCTGAGCAATTTAGTGAGACACTGTCTCAAAGTAAAAATAAATTAAAGCAGTGAAGTGCTTGCCCAACAAGTATAAGATTCTGGGTCCCATCCCCAGTACTGAGGAAGAGAGAAGGCGAAAGAAAAAGAAAAAAACAACAAAAAATCCCCTAACACAGTGATCCAGAACGTGGCCTTTTATTTTTAAAGGTTTTCATATGTAATTCTTTATTTGTATTACACACACACCCCAGTCCACCCAGTTTCCCTGTGCCTTCCATTTCTCAAATATTTGGCCTTTTATTCTTTAAGTGTGTGTGTGTGTGTACACACAAATTTAACCTGCTGAGTTATGTGTGTGTTTAAGGGGTTATCCCTAGAAAAAAAAATGATTTTCCCTCTGTCGACATCATCTGAACCTATTCATTTTGGGGTGGGACCTTGAGAGATTTCTCCCATCTATGTTGGCATGTTGAGATTTTGTGTGTACAGTTTCCCTGTCAAATATAGAAGATGGTATCTTGCAGCTGACATCCTCATCCTCTGGCTCTTAGAATCTTCCACCCCTTCCATGATGTTCCTTGGGCCTTAGATATGGGGGTTTTGTTACAGATGTATCATTTGAGGCTAGGTTGTCCTAAGGTTGGTTGTCCTCTGTATTTTGGCCAGCTAGGTCATGTCTGTCTGCTGCAAAAAGAAGCTTTCTTGATGGAGGATTAGAGCTACACTTTACAATGTATGTTCTTAACCACTGAACCATCTGACCAGCCTAGCACTTTCCATTCTTAAAGATCTGTTTGGAAGGGTTTTGAGCCATAGGTACTTTGGGCACCTGAATAGTTAATGCTCCATGTTGTGATCCTCCAATGACAATCTAAGGCGTTTTCACTGGGTGTGGGTATGAAATTGCTCCTGTCCCAGCATTCTAGAACCAAGTGGGAAGAAGAATATGGGGACATCACTACTCCATATGCACGTTGTGCTTCAGGTCTTTACTTGAGGCCATACTTAAGCTCTGCTGTCCCTGAACCTTTCTCCTTTCTGTTGATTCCCATTTAGAGAAAGTCAGAAGAGAAGCCCACACCACTCCCTCTCCATTTCTTAACTAGTTAACCACCTCTCCCCTCCCCTTTCTAGAGGGTCTCAGCCTTGCAGATCCTACAAGGGAAGCAGCTTACTTCAGACACTGAAGCCAGCCTCCTCCAACTCACTGAGCCATGTCTGTCCCCTTAGCCATTGGTGTTCAGTCTGTAGCTTAGGCTGCTGGAGGATGCTCTGCTAGGATCAAAGAAGGCCTTTATGCTTTTACATGATGGCTCCCTGGTTTAAAGAGTGATTTCTCAGAGAGGGGGAGGACTCTGTTACCTCCATGTTTGTGTTCTTGCCACCGTCCTTTCCTTTAAAAGATGTGTTTGACTTCCTTAGTTCTTTGTTATTCCGAATCCCTGGTTAACTTTTTTCTTGTCTGCTTACTTTATTCTAGTCAGAACTCAGCTGCATGGAAGGCAGCTGCACATGTTCCTTCCCAACTAGTGAACTGGAGAAGGTGCTCCCCCAGACCATTCTGTACAAATACTATGAACGGAAAGCTGAGGAAGAAGTCGCTGCAGCTTATGCTGATGAGCTTGTCCGGTGAGTTCCCCAGGGTAAAGTCTTCTTCATCAGGCCAGAAGATTCTGTGGCAGAGCTGCCTTGTCGGTATTTTCTGGCTCTTATTGCTAAGAAATGAAATAATTAGGCTTTATAATGAAAACATCTATGTGTGTAATCTTTATCTATAAGCCTTACTTACTACCTGATCTTCTAGGTTGTATCAGAATCACAGTGCCCTGGGCAGGAGGAAAAGTAATTGTTAAAAGGAATCCTTGAAATGTGGTTGACAGTAGATTTGGACTTAGGGATGGTGCCTGTGGTTCCTGGTAAGCGCAAGGCTAGGAAGAAGCTCAGCTTAGGTTATAGTGAAAGCTAAGGAGTACAAAGCGCTGTCTGCCTTGCATAACACCCTATCTTAGTGGCACAATCCTGTGAAACTGACTCAGCCATCTTGAGAGACACTACCCTCGTGCTTGTTCCAGGTGCCCTTCCTGTAGCTTCCCTGCTCTGTTGGACAGTGATGTGAAGAGGTTCAGCTGCCCAAATCCTCGCTGCCGAAAGGTAAGGGACACAGGTTTTTTTCCCTAACACATTCTTGAATTTTGGCTTGTGCTGTCCTGGTGGCCCATGTCATTTATGTTCTATGATCTGCTCGCTGATGCACAAGAACAGTTTGCCTGTTCCTTTTCATGAAGCGAATGAAGATCAGTGTTTTATGATGGTAGTTAGCATGGTTACAGAGATGAGATTACTTGTGAGATTCCATTTGCAAAGCTCAGGATCTCTTGTCTATGTCATTTTATAAAGGTAGATACTGTGACTTAAAATGTGAAGGAACAGTTTTATTTTTCTTCTTGCTTGCTCTTTTCCCTGTCCTGTGCTCAAATACAGCACATAAACACATATACACTTCCTGCCATTTTCAGAGCCATAGTGACACTTTTTGATTAAAGAACTAAGCATCACGTTAGCATCTGTGTTGTGTCTGGTAGTTTTTTCACTTAAGTTTTCTCCCATAATAGTTAGTCATTTCAGAAGAGGCTAGAAGTGTGTAGTCACCCTACTGCAGAAAGTGCTTCTTCCCTTTAATAAGGCTTCTACTCTGAATAAGAATTTCTTAAAATTTACCAGCTACTTATAAGCTGCTTGAGTTTCTAATGGACATTGCCTTCCCTCTAGACATGTGTTTTAAGTCATTTTATAAAAGTACATGATATTGAGTATTACCTTGTTTGTTTACTCCAAGGTAAAGGTTAAAGAATCAATCAATCAATGAAAACTTTATTCCATTGTTTTAATAGTAATATGTTTCTATGAAACCTGTGTGTACTTTTAGAGTTGATAATGCATGCCATTTTGCAAGTTGTCTCCACTTCAGGTTGTACCAATTGTCCTGACAGTTCTGGCCTCTTGGAATAGGAAAGCACAATAAGACATCCCTGTGGGTGTCTGGGGTGTCAGACACTGAGTGGAACACTTGAGCAGGAGACACCTGAGCTAAGACAGAGAAAGAAGAACACAAGAAAAGTGAGTGAGCAGGGTGAAGGAATGTTCTGGCCAAGAAGTAGCATGAGCTTGGACATTGACTGATAGGAGAAGTAAAGGAAGCTCATCATCTGGGTCAGAGCAGGCACTGTATTCTATGTAAAGGAGAGCCAAAGTATCAGGAAGCCCTCTTTGACTGGTAAGAAGTCCTTTGATCTCCATGTGCATGATGTTATGGCTGGCACACGTGCCCACAGACATACACACAAAGTAAATACAAATATAGTCGCTGCTGAGAGAAGACTCAGAGGTTAAGAACACTTGGCTGCTCTTCTAGAGTACCTGGATTCAATTCCCAGCACCCTCATGGCAGCTCACAACTATTTGTAACTCTAGTTTTAAGGGACCCAATATCCTTCTAACCTCCTTAGGCACCAGGTACACATGCATACAGTTCACAGACATAAATGCAGGCAAAATATCTATACACATTTGAAGAAAGGAAGGGTGGAGGGGAGAAAAGAGCCAAGTATGGTGGTTGATACCTTCAATCTCAGCACTCAAGAGGCAGAGGCAGGCAGATAGATATAACTCTATGAGTTCAAAGCTAGCCTGCTCTACATAGCAAGTTTTATTTCAGCCGAGCCAACCTGTAAGACCCTGTCTATTTTTCTTCCTTCTTTCCTTTCTGTCTGTCTGTCTTTCTTTTCTAAAGTATAGCATTTATAAAAATCAGTGGATTTTTTTAGCAGAAACCTTGTAAATCAAGAAGTCTGTTAGCTTAAAGTGCTGAAAGCAACCTTTAGCCAAGTCAAGAAAATTTTATTTGGTAAAACTATTCTTCAAAAATAGGAAGAGGACCAGGCATGATGGCACATATCCTTAATCCCAGTACTTGAGAGGCAGAAGCAAGAGAATCAATATGAGTTCCAAGCCAGGCCAGCCTGTTCTATATAGCAAGTTCCAGACCATCTAAAGCTGCCTAGTGAGATGCTCTGTGTGTGTGTGTGCTGGGGGGAAGGGTGTTGTGTTTTGTTTTAATGAAGAAGGAAGCAACAGGGCTTGGGAAGACAGCACAATCAGTAAAGTACTTCTTCACATGTCTGAGGTCCTGCACTCACTTGGGTATGGCAGCACATGCTCACCATAATCTCTGCACTTGGGAGGCAGAATTTGAGTCTGATCAGTGAACCCTAAGTCCCAGCAAAAGACCCTTTCTTAAAAATCAAGGTGAATGGTTCCTGAGGAAGAACCAAGGCTGACCTGACATAAATACGTATGCATACATACGCAAAAAAGCAGAGGAAGGAGAAACCAGGTATGTTCCTGTAATCCCAGTATTTAGGAACAAAGACTAAATGGAACACAAATGCATATAAAATTATAAAGTCTATTAGCACGTAAAAATACAAATAGTTCCTGATTTAGGGCTTTTCATCTTTAAGAAACTATTTTTTATTTTAATTTTTAAAATTTTATTTATTTGTCTGTGCACATTTAGAGGTCAAAGGGCAGTTTGTGGGACTGTACTCTCTCCTATACCATATGGAACCCAGGGAGCAAACTGAAGTCATCAGACTTGGAAGTAAGCTCCTCACCTACATAGCCATGTTATCAGCCTAAGAGACTGTGCTCTGAATTTTGATCCTTTGTCAGGCTAGAAATATATGATAATAATGCCCTTTTAGTATGGTGGCTAAACATCAGCAGCAGACTACAGTTACCAGTCAGTCACATACCCACAAGTAAAGAGTAGGCATTCTACCTGGCCCTGTGTTGCTAAACTTTGGTGTTTGGGAGATTAGGCACACCAAATGCATTTTCAGCTCACAGTGGACTCACTGGTATAAATCTTCATGGACATACAGAATTGTGTAATATGGTGTTCATACGTAAATCACTTTTAAGTAGTATAGAGTTTGAAATGCAAAAAAATAAAAACTCTTCAAAAGTACTAATGTATTCACAACAACAAAAAGATATAATTTGTGATGTCAGTCACAGTGGAGGTGAATATAAGAAAGTAGAATGTTTATAGTTAAAGTTACTTTCAGCTTAAAATATTGTTATAAATGTTACCTGTGGTAACCTCAAGATTAGAAGACCCTAATAAAGAATATGCAAAAGAAAACAAAATAGGAATATCTGTATTTTTAAAAAATTAAGCATAAAGGAATACAGGAACACCCCCCCCCAAAAGCTATACAATAAAAAACAGTGGCAGTAAGTTCCTCCGTACTGGAGATACTTTAAATGAAACATGGGATGAACCCCTGAACAAAAGACAGAGTGACTGGAAGGGTTTTAAATCAGGCCCTGAGGTTATGCTGTCTACAAGAGCCTGTACTGGGTTTGTGAGTACATACTGGCTGAAAGTGAAAGGAAAAACATTAAATAGAAATGATAGCCAAAAGAGTTATAAGTGCATGATCAGCCTGTGTATCCATGGAACTGTAGCCATGGATTCAGCCAACTACAGATAAAAATACCTGAGGGAAGAATGGCTCCTGCATTAAACATGTCAGACCTTTTACCGTTCTTCCCTAGACTGTATTCTATAACCATTATGTATAAGAGGTTGTTCAAAGTATGGGAGGATATGCACACCTTATATGCAAATATTGCTGCAGTTTCATATGAGAGTCCTGGAGTGTCAGTGGATTTGGGTATCCACGGGGGTTGTTAGTTTCAGTTCCCATTGCAATGATAAAATACAATGATGAGAGCACCTTAACAGCAAACACAAAGTAGCGAGCACAAACTAGAAGTGTAGGATAGGGCTGTATGATCTCAGAGCTACCCCCAGTGACCTACGTCCTCCAGCAAGGCACCTCCTAATCCTCCCCCAAGCAGCACCACTGTTGGGGCCAAGAGTTCAAATGCCTGAACCAATGGGTCAGCATTCTCATTCAGACCACACAGGAGGCCTAGATCTAGTCCATAGATACTGTGCTGGTTTGAATAGGTTTGGCCTGCATAGACTCATGTGTTGGAATGCTTGGCTCACAGGGAGTGACACTATTAGGAGGTGTGGACTTGTTGGAGTAGGTGTGGGCTTTGAGGTTTCTTGTGTTCATACTCTGCCCAGTGTGGAATGAGAGCCTCTTCCTGGCTGCCTTCGATTCAAGATGTGGAGCTCTCAGCTCCTTCTCCAGCACCATGTCTGCTTGTAGGCTGCCCTGCAGCCCACAATAATAATAATGGACTAAACCACTGAACTGTAAACCAGCCCCAGTTAAATGTTTTTCTTTATAAGAGTTGCCATGTCCATGTCTCTCCACCGCAATAAAACCCTAAGATACCAAGAGATGATTGACTGTGTAAAGCGTAGTAAAGCAGACATGTGAAACAGACATTAATAGAACTGAAGCTAAGTAATGGCTTGCAGCACACAAAAAGTTAAAGATTTATGACTGGCAGAGCAGTCCAACAGAAGACGACTGAGAAAGCAGCAAACCTCAGCAACAGTGCAGACCGAGGGGACCTAGCAGATGCACAGGACACTCTGCCTATCAGAAGCAAAAGAACCCTTTGCAAGCATACAGTGAGGCTTTCTCCAGGGTAGCTCACAGTGCAAGTACTGAGATGTAAAGATGTCATCGAACTGGGTATCTTTTTCTGGCCACAGTGGAGTGAAACTAGAAATCAGAACCACAGGAAAGAATAGTCAAATATGTGAACAAGGTAAGCTGTCCACTGTTTTTCCTAAGACAAATGCTTAAAATAACCAGCTAACCAAGAGGAAGGAAATATTTTGGCTTCCTGCTTTGGAGCTTAATTTCCAAGTGCTTCTGTTGTGTTTGACCCTGGGCAAGGCAGAATATCATAGCAGAAGCCTGTGAACAACAGCAGTCACCTCACAGCTAAGGATCAAGAAGAGGCAAGAGTTCCACAGTACCTTTCTGTGGTATCTTACACACGCACACATGCTCTGTACCTTCCTCTAACTCCAGTAACCAAGAGATTAAGTATGTCAGTCTTTGGGGGAACATCAGAGAGCCAGGGTGAGGCACTAGCTCTTTTTACTTCTGCTCAGCATGACACCAGCAAGCCCTAAAGAAGAAAGACATTTGTACCAAAAAGGGGAAAAGTTTATCTGTTTGCAGATGATTTGGTCTTTGTTTTGATTTGATTTGGGTTTTGTAGTGCTAGGGATGGAACCCA
Source organism: Pachyuromys duprasi (assembly GCA_028658305.1). NCBI lineage: Eukaryota > Metazoa > Chordata > Mammalia > Rodentia > Muridae > Pachyuromys > Pachyuromys duprasi. Next base: position 18,225,204 of record CM053751.1, read on the forward strand.
GAGACTTACATGTGCTATCTTGAGAAACAGCAAAGCTGGAGATCTCACATTTTCCAGTTTCAAAGCATGTTACAAAACTACGACTATGCATGTGCAGGCAAAATACTCACACATAAAATAAAAGTAAGTTCTTTTTTTCTTTTCTTTCGATTTTTCAAGACAGCATTTCTTTGTGTAACAGCCCTCGGCTGTCCAGGAACTCATTCTGTAAACCAGGTTGACCTCGAATTCACAGAGATTCACCTGCCTCTGCTTCCTAGTGCTGGGACTAAAGATGTGCATCACCACACCCCGAAAAAGTAAATCTTCTTTAAAAACTAAAAACCTCAGACTGTCAAGCCTATGCATGGGTGCCTCTTCCCACTGAGCGATCTCTGTGGTACTAGACTGCAAATTTTTTTTATTTTTGTTTTTCAAGATGGCATTTTCTGTGTGGCACTGGCTATTCTGAAACTTGCTCTGGATGGCCTCAAACTCACAGATTTGCCTGCCTCTGTCTCCTGAGTGCTAGGGCTAAAGGTGTGTACCACTGGGCAAGACTGGAGATTTAAAGTTATGACCTGTAACCATAAAACTCTGAAAACCAAACAGGAGAGACTTTCTGAAGTTGCCAATCTCCTGGTACTGATTTCCTGGGGATGCCACCAAAAAGAAAGCAGCAAAAATAAAAAATAGACAGGTAGATGATCCCAACCTAAAGACTTCTACACCTCAGAAGGAACAAAGTAGGAAGGCATCCTGTGGAAAGGAAGCAACGCTCATAGAGTGGTGTATGTATCTAAGGGGATACTCTCCACCTTGGGAAACATCCTGTTTCATGATTCAACACAGATGTGTTTTGGGGACATTTTCTTAAGTGGAATTAGCCAGTCCAGAAGAACAAGTACTTCATGATTCCTTCCACTTACATGCAATTTCTACTTGCTTGCTTGCTTGTTTGTTTGTTTGTTTGTTTGTTTATTTTTGGTGTGCAGATTCAAGTAGCAGGGATCTGAACAGTAGTTGCCAGGTCTTAAGAATAGGGGAAATAAGGAATTACTGTTTAGTGAATAGTTTGAGTCATGTCAGATGAAAAGTTCATGATATCTGCTTATGTAATATTTTAGAGTTCATAATGGATTTCATGTTATGTTTTCTCACAGTTTCTGCAAAAGGCAGGCATATAGTTCACTTTCTGTTTCCCTGCTAAAATAGAGGACAATGTGTCAGGAAATGGCTCTGGTGCTACTAGGTGTCACGTTTGTCTCAGCAACAGTCTCAGATTCCGAGGATCAGAACCCCCTGGGAGGCTAGAGAAGAGGAGCAGGCTTGGAGGAGTCCCAGGTCAGGGTTATACAGCTAAAGATCAAGTGTGGGTAAGGCAAGAGGTGGGTGAGCCTTCTGCTTTGATCCACTGCATAAATGATTTAATAGGAATCTCAGCAGAAAGAAAGGTTGGTGTTGCTTTGAACATGTGGGGATTTCAAAATCTAGTCTATGTGTGTTTGCCCAGCGGTTGGCAGTAGGGTGCTCAGCACACATTTGCTAAGCAACTAGGTCACCCTGTCTGAAGCAGCTGAGGCTGGAGAAGGTGCTTGGAGTCTGGAGTTTGATGCAGTTTTGAAAAGACAGTGGCTCAACAGGGAAATGGTTACTGTGCAAATGTTGGGTGGTTCTCAGAGGTTCCTTCTGCATATTTATCTTATTTACAGTACTCACAGTGAAGAGAATGCAGCACAGGGTATTATATCTTCCAGTACCATCTGCTTCAGAATTTAAGCTTTACCTGTAGATAATGACACTCACGTTCTAGGTTTCTTTTATGCTCTTTGGGGAAGGGGCTTCTGGGAGAGAAAACACAAACCAGGCCCATAGTAGAAGGCAGATTGAGGTATCCATGCTAGGGTACTGCGAACTATGGAGCAGGCTGCCACTAGATGGCACTAGAACTCCACAAGAGAAGTCCCTCTCCCTTCCCCCCCCCC
>CM053751.1:18227267-18312033 GCA_028658305.1 Pachyuromys duprasi
AGCAAGATGGCTAAACAGGCATCCTTGATTATTTTGCATGTGTAAAAAGTGAGCCAGGAGCTAATTTTGGCCCATGTGAGACTGAAGGCATCTGCTTTTTCATTGCAGTGTTTGCCAATAAGCTACACTAGTTGGGTTTTCAGGAACTTGTCACTCTGAGATAAGTGATGCCTTATCTGAAAGAGGCTTGGTGCCCACAATTCCTGAAGACTGAAAATAGGCTGGGTCTAATGGATGTGATGGAATACTTGTCCCGACTTTCATTTTCCTGGGGGTTTGGTTTTGGTTTTGGTTTTTTTACTTTGTTTTTGTTACTTTTCCTGGTTATTTTCCTGGTGAATTTATCTATTCTCAGATAAAGCATTCATCAGCTTGTTTCAGCATGGATGGGGGGGTGCATTGCTATGGAGTATAAGGAGCATAGGTTTCGGCAGGTTCTGATATGGTTTTAGATATTCTATGGAATATTTTTTTTCTTAGGTTGAGACATTTCCCTGTTGAATCTCTTTCTACCTTCTTGGGGCCACAAGTCGGCTATATGCTCCACAGTACAGGTAGAGCATTCTAGAAAATCGGTCAGGGTCATGACAGAGATTCACCAGTCCACAGTAAGCAAATGCTAAAGAAGGAAAGACAGTCAGTGTAAAGAGTTAAATGAAAACAACGCGAAGAAAATCTTGTTTGGGTTCTTTCAGTGGGCACTGAGATGTGAATGTGGTTGTGTAATCATCCATCTCTGCGGAGGATCACTTGAGTTTGCTTTACTTGTCCATATCCACCTACACACCCTCTTCCCTGCTCATCTTTACAGTTTTCAGGCCGCCTCTCATCCTTTGTAGCCTTCAGTGCTCTTAACTCTTTATGAAATATAACCAAATTTTACATCTGCAGTAAACTAGCTTGTTAAAAACCAGGCAGCTGCAGCTGCCTGCAGTAGTTGAATGACTGTGTGGAGAGAATGTAAATTAATATGGCACAGCTGCCATTGCCAGGACAGCTCCAGCTGTGTAGTAGCAGCCCATTGGCACTTACTAGCCACGCTCTAATGTGAGAACCCAGCTAGTCTGCTGATTCCTGGACTAAACCAAGCCTTCACATCATCCAGAGATAATGAAGCTTGGTCTTTGTTCCTTTTGTCAGCGAGGACTTTTAATCAGGAAGTTATAATTGACAAGAACCAATGTTTTGGTGACAAAAAGATTCTTCGGGCTTTAGGTGAGGGCTCACTCACTAGAGTAAACCATGCTATATAACTGGAGTCAGGAAAGGAGGGGCTAGAATGAGACGTCCTTGTGAGTGTGGCTTGCCCTTCCTACAGTTTCCAGGGAGCTCCAGTGAAGAGCTCCAGGTTGTTGTGGACATTTTGGCTTGTGATATGTAAGCATGTTTTTGTTATAATCCCAAATGGGGATTTTAGTTTGTCCACACCTTTTAATTGTCTCGTGGGTAGCATGGTCTTTGCCTGCTAGAATTAGTTAAATTCTGAGGACTTTGAAGGGTATAAATATGATAGCCCAGAGGAAAAAAGTTCAGCGGCTTGGAGGAGGACTGCTTGCTGCACTTTTTGATTTGATGGTTTGCTGGTTACCTGGACTTCTGCATTTCCTGACAACGGATAGTGGCATTGCCCCTAAAAGAATCCTACAACTGCACCCAGCAGGAAGAAGTAAAGAGGGTTACGTCCCCTTTCCCTTACAACCTTCTTTTTCCTCTACCTGGGCTTGGAGGGTTGGAAGGGAGGTATAACCTATAACCTTTAAGGAACCCCAAATAAGGTAGCATTTGAAAAACCAGTGCCTACACCAGGTTTCTGGTTTCTGTGATGATACTGTCTCTCTGTGTGTCCATCACCACAGAGAGACTGTGCTAAGTGGACACTGACGCTTGACAGGTGTACAGTGGTAGAGCTAGAAACCCAAAGGAAAGCCCCAGGGTATATCCCAAGGGCCATCACTGGGGGGCCGTCCTTCTTTCAGAGCCAGCACAGTAGCGAGGGGTTTCAGAGTTGCACTGGTTTTGTTCTCGTACTCTTTTCAAGTTCTACTTTTAAATTCCCTATAGCTAACAAGGGTTGGAAGGATGGCTCAGTAGTTAAGAGCACTTGCTGCGCTTGCAGAAGAACTGGGTTCAGTTCCTTTTAAGTATCCTTAATTCCAGTTTTAGTGATATAGTGACCTCTTCTAGCCTCCATGGAAACCAAGCACACAAAAGGGTGCATATACATATATGCAGGCAGAATACTCATGCATAAAATAAAAATAAATCTTTTTTTAAAATCTCTGTTGGAACAGTACAGTACATCTGGTTTTTGTGGGCTCCTTGACCCTAGATTGATTTTGTTTGACAGTTACACATAGATGTGTCTGCTAACTTTTCATGTCATCTTAGCCCCTGAAACAGCCAGAGAAGCACCTTAGCAGGTGTGTGTATGTGTGTTCCCAAGAATGAAAAAGACACCAGTGGGTAAATACTGTTTATCCCTTCTCCACGTCTTTCCACCCTTAGTTGAGTAAATCCCATGCTATTATTTGCAGTGACTAAAAGGGAGAAAGACAACTACCCTATATAGCAAAAGAAATAAATAAAAACCTTTTGTCTCCTCTTGGCCCTAAAGAAAATTTTTGTTTTTATATTTCATCTACTTTTTCCTATCAAGAGCCATCTACACAAGCAAGAAATTTGGGGGCTCCATGGGTCTAATAGCAACTCCCCTGGGCTTTGGGTGCTTGCTCACTTGCCCAGGAGCTACCATCTCTCTGTCTCCTTCTCCATTGAACATACTGGTTCTTATTTCTCAGACCCAGAAAACAACCTGTGATGGTGGTTAAAATGTTACCACTTCCCAGGAGACAGATTACAGAACCCTCTTCATTCAGTCAACAAAGCATGTCTTTCTCCCCTGTTAGCACTGCCCAGCACAAGTCCTTCTGGTATGCTTTCTTGATAAGCTGTGTGTTTTGAGAGTTGTCTTGAAGACTCTTGGTGATAATAAAAGTAAGTTAGTATTCATTGATGAAGTCCTGTGGGCTGAGCCCTGTGCTGGGTGCTGTGAGGCTGTGAGCATAAGTTAAGCTCATAGCTACCTGCAGAAAAAGGGCAGCACAATTGTTTACCATGAGGAGCTTTGACTCTAGTTCCTCCCCTTCCTAGCGTTGTGATTGATCTACACTAAATACTCCCCTGACGCTATCTGTAAAATGAAAACCTTGCATAATGTTAAGAAAAATGAATGGTATAACGTAGGCAAAGGGAAGGTCTAGTGTCTGGTGTTTTACGCCGCTCAATAGGCTGCATGTTTGAGGGACCAGTGAGATACAAGCCTAAGAGCGAGAGGCGTTCTTAGAAAGTTGGACATGCTTCTAGGTTTATACAGTTTACTGCCGTGAGTTTCCTTCTTTCTTTCTTAGAAAGTTGGACATGCTTCTAGGTTTATACAGTTTACTGCCATGAGTTTCTTTCTTTTTTTTAAATAAGCTCAAGTGAATAGGCATAACATCCTATTGGGAAGCCAATGACTTGCCATTCACATTGTATTTTAAAATTGTGTTCAAAATGTTCATTTCTAACCAGATTTTGGTCGCTGTAACATAAAAGGGATAGGTAGGTTTTGACTTTTTTGAGACAGGGACTCTTCATATAGCTCAAAAATGGCCTTGAACTTGCCACAGCCTCCCAAGGATTATAGGCCTGCATTACCAAAATTAATGGGGGAAGACTACAACTCCCTGAACTATGAATATTATAGCTCAGTAGTAAATGCTTCTCCAACATAGGTAAGACTGAAGTTTCAGTCACCAATACCACAAAGAAAGGAAATGAGGGGAAGATTTTATTCCCACCCACCTACCCCAACCAACCTAAATTGCCCAGGCTCCAAGAAGGGCCTGGTACTGCCCAGGGACAACTTTATCCTAAGGATGGCTTCCTGTGGGCTGCTGCTGTCACTGTAGTCTTTGCACTCTGTCCACAGCTCTGCAGTGCCCTCTCTTTCGAATTGCTTATTGGTTTCCTGCTGGTATCCAGGAGGATTGGAATGATGTTCAGAGAGGTATGGGACGGACCTAAAAGGGAACTTGGCAGCACACTTTGCTGGAGAACTCAGAATTAGTTATAAAGATAAAATGTGTTTGTCTATGTGACTCGTTGGTGGCAGCTTTTATTTAATGGGAGACCCTGGCCCTTACTTGAAGGCCAGGCTACTACTCCAGCCCCTTAGCAGGGGTCCTCCAAGTCAGTGCTTCTATTCTCTCCTCTGCTGTCCTTGAGACCAGACATACCTGCCACCTCTTGTTTTTACTCTGTGGTACTTACAGAAAAAGACTGGGTTTTTTTATCAGGTTTTTGCTCTAACTGAAAGAAATCACCCTTCTTTTAATGGCTTTGTGGTCACTGGTTTAGCTTTGCTTTTCAGACTCGTCACAACCCTGTCTCATTTGCACATTCTACCAGGATCATGAATTTCCAGGGGGATCTTTCTAGAAACCACACACCAGTTTTCTTAGCTCCTTTTTATGTTTTGCTAAAGTTGTTTAATGGAATTTTTCGGTGCTTTATGGCTTCACTGAAAGAAAAATGTTTTTGATTGTCTTTAAAAATCTTATATTCAGCTGGGCTTGGTGGTATATGACTTTAATCCCAGTACTTGGGAGGCAGAGGCAAACTCTCTGAGTTTGAGGCCAGCCTGGAGTCCAGGACAGCTAGGATTCTGTTAAACAGAGAAACGACTCAAAAAACAAAAAAATCAAAACAAAATCTCATGTTAAAAATCCTTCAAGAAATGATATTAGCAAACTGTCTTTACAAACAATGATTTAACCCATCTTCACACTAATTGTGAATTACCAGGTGTCAGCACTTTCGTTTGTTTTAGTGATCTCATTGCAACGTCCTTGAACAAGGCCCCTGTGAGAGAGAGTGCCTGTGCGCAATGCGGGTGCCAGAGAGAGCATGATGGGATCTCTCCTTTGCATTCTCAACACAGAATACTGCAGAGTTTCCAGCTTTGCCAGATAGAAGAGGCATTGTTGCTATGGCAATATCAGAGGCAGGAAGCCGCCTCCCCCCCTCCCCCCAGTTTTGGAGGGGCTGTGTGTGTCAAGGCAGAGGACATGGGAGGGAAATGGTAGCAAAGGGATGGGAAAGCATTTAGTGAGCAAAATGGGAGCAACTCAGGGACCATGCATGCTCTTTGTGGATTTTGCGTTTGCTCTCAATTCAGTGTTCCTTCCCAGTTGCAGTATGGCAGCCGTAAAATAGAAACAGCCTCTGGCCTCTTAGTTCTCCCTGAAGTAGGACAGGAAGCAGTAGAAACAGCTGTTACCTCACTAGCGCCCACACCCTATAACCTTTCCACAGTCCAGTTAAAAAAACAAAGTTTCTGACCTACTACCCCATTCTGAGCAGAGTCGGCTACCCTGGCTTAGAAAACCTCACTGCCCACAACAGGGGAAGATGCCAATCCCTTTGAAACTGCATCGCACTGTGTGCTCTGTGTCTGCACTGCATGGTAATGAATCGTGTAATGACTAGGTAACCTTGGTAACTCGTAGTAGTAGAGAGGAACAGAATCTGATCTGCTGAGGTCAGGGCACAGAGTGCAAAAAGACACAGTTAGTGAGCAGTGTCTCTGCTAACTCAGTACATGTAGTCATGACTCCGGGGCTTGGGAGCTTGACACCATCCTCAGGTGGTTGTCTGATGGTGCTCTCCCATGGTGGGTGTGAGGGACTTTATTCTTGTTTTTAAGTCACACAGCAGCAATTCATACCAACAGGAGTTACACCTAGGCTTCCAGTTGATCTTTGTGTATACTTGGGATTGTTTTATTGTGTTTACTTTCAGAGTCTTTATCTTTTAGAGAGAGACACTGAAACATTTATAAATGAACCAAGTAGTCTGGAATTTGTTTTATGACGGGGCAGGGGGCCGTTGGTGAAGTGGGCAGATAAGCTAGGATTGGCCCTGAGGCAATCATTAGTAGCCATGAGTGGCTAGGTGCATGGGATTCTCTATATTCAGTCTACCTTTGTTTACATTTTTCTTACCAAAAGGAATTAGTGTTAAATATCACTGAGTGTTAGAGAGAGAGCTCTGTGGTAGAACATTTGCCTGGCCATGTACAAGGCCCTGGGTTCAAGTTTCAGCATTACACGAACTAAATAAAACACCATGTAAACAAATCCATGTCTTCTCCACTTAATTGTGGCCATGGTTGTGCCTCCTTTACTTTGATAGTATGAGTGTGCATCCTGAGGGGGCCTGGAAAGACCTTACTCAAATGGCTTGTTCTAGGGCACTTTTCTGAGATAAGAAAAATGATGACAGGAAAATGGCAGCAACTGCCTGTGTGAGGACAAGAGGTCCATCGTCCTCGAAGAAAGAGGATTCAGTGTCAAATTTCTACATGAGAGTCTGTGTTCTTTGATCAGTATGTGAGGGGTGGGGCAGGTGGAACCTATCAGAGCTATGCACATGGAATTCATGCTGGCCCAGAGAGCCTTAATGTAGCCAGCAGAGGCTGCTGGGAAAGACCCTGCGTCCGGTGTGGCTTTCTCCTCCTGTCTTTCTTACTCCTAGAGGCTCTGGGGTGACTGCAGCTGATAGTTCCATCTCCAGGCGACTTGCGTGTAGGCTATTCTACCTGAAGGCCAGAAGAGAGACCAGATAATTTTTTAAGTGTCCTTCCAGCCCAAAGTCAATGGTTTCTAGAAAGCTAGGATTGGCGTTTGCTTTTCAAAAAGAAACAGAATAAGAGTCTCTCAGATCAAATCCCAGTAGCCTCATAAAAGTACTCTTTTTCCTCAGATTTATTTCCCATCAGAGGTGCATATGAAAAGCATTTTGGCTTCAAAAGCTCCCTATGCCTGAGAAGCTGATCCGGATTCTAGCCCAAAGCGAGCGAAATATTACAATTTCTTTCTTCTCTTGTCTTTGACTAAAGGTTGTCCTTCCTCTCCTCTCCTGTCAGACTTTGGAGGCCAAAAACACCTCTGCTTGCCACAGCCATGTCAACTTGAAGCTCACTCTCACCCTCAAGGCTAGTGCTTATACTCTCTTCCAAGGCTGCCTTGCTGCTGCTTACCCAAACTGTGGTAGTGCTGCTCCTCTTTCCCCTCTGCCTCTCATCTGCACAGAGGCAGTGGAACACCACAGTTACAGAACAGTTGGGTAACTCACCAGCTGTGAGGAAGGAATACGATAGGCCGACTCATCTAGTCAGCAGTGGGAGATAGTGGGACTCCCAGGAAGAAATGGTCACTAGGATTTGTCACACTGAGAAACCACAGTGTGTGAGCTGGCCTGACTGCTGCAGTAAGACCTAATGGTTGGAAACAGAACCATTGTGGGGCTAGAGGATCACGTGAGCCAAGCTGTATTCAGGCTCAGCCAATAGACAAGTATGACCACAGTGGAAGGAAGTAGAATTGGGCAGAGAAATAGACCCCGGATCATGGATTGTGACTGTGTAGAGCAAGGAAGGTAAAGTTAGTTCTGCAAATGCCAGGGAACCTATTAGAGGTTTCACAGTGGGTTCATGGTGCTTTAGAGGAAACCTTTAACTCTGAGAGGAAGTAGCGATAAAGACCTTCAGGGAGCTTTGTCAGAACCTGAAGACACATGATCTTGTAGTTCTGGATTAATCTTCTCAGCTGAACACCTGTTAACAAAGCTTTGAATATTTGCGTGGTACTTTCTCAGCCCCCGGGAGGCTGAAGTAGGAGTAAGTAAAGAAGCACCAATCTTTTGAATTCTGGTTATACTGGGGTTGCCAAGGAGAAATAGCTCTGGGCCATACAGGCTAGCCCAGGGCCATCTGGGATACAGACCCTACATGCATGCCCAAGAATATTGTTCCTCCTTCCTGTGGTTTCCTGTCGTTGGCCCTAGAGCAGATTTCTGGGCAGTTGGTGGCTCCCTACATTTTGACAAGCCTGCTTTTTTGTTTGTTTGTTTGTTTGTTTGTTTGTTTGTTTGTTTGGGGGGTCTTTGGGACCTTTAAATATGGAAGAAATTGTAAGCATCACACCACCCCCACTTTAAAAGGCTTGTTTTCCAGCTGAAAGCATGTTGGATAAGCTTAATTTCTTTCACTCAGATAAGCTTAATTTCCCTAACTCTTGATGTGCCTACAGAGAATTGCCTAATTCTTCTTTTGCAATGTGTTTCTGCAGCTGCTGGGAAGCCTGCTTTTTTTCTGTGGGCCTCTTGACAGAAATGCAAACAATTTAAGGCCCTGTGTTGCACACTACTGCTTTATCAGTAGAAGGGCCAGGGATATTGCTGTGCTTTCATGGGGTGGGCTTATCTGCAATGGGTGGCTGCTTTCTTGGCCCTCTTGTCATGTGAGGCTACCTCCCTGCCCAACCCCAGATTCAGTACCTTATGCCATGGCCCAGTGATTGGAACTCTAACCTCTAGGGCATCTCTGCTTAGACCTTTCACACAAACAAGATTTTTTCATGCCTTGTTTTATATAAAGAACATTTTCACAAAACTAAGGTTCACCACCCTCATAAATAGCATGTCCATTCACAGGCAAGGTGAGGGAGGATGCCTCTAGCAGTTTGGCTAGGCCTCTTCTTCCTTAGCTGATGTCTGGTATGTGCCATCTAGCCAAGGGTAGCTGAAGGGAGAACACTATTCTGTGGCTGCCAAAACCACAGCAAATGACAGCTTTTCCTTCTGTCATCTCTGGTTCTCAGTGCTGGGCAAGTAAATCATTTTTCTACCATAAAAGGACAATGGGATTTGTCCATGGCTGCCATGCCTGCTCTACCGTGTAAAGAAAGCAGAGTCAGGAAGGAGGGCTGCACTGATTAGTTGTGGTCTGCCTAGTTCAGGCTCCAGGATGACAGTGGAAACAGTCATTCTGCTGCAGTAAGACTTGGGAGCTCAAGACGGATGTGGTATTTGCTTCCATTTCTATTTTTCCAGTGGTGCCTGCCCAAGTGTTTATTGTTGACATTTGGTTCTTAAGGCTTGTGTTTGTAGGTAAGCCAGTTTTGTTTTGTTTTTGTTTGTTTTGGGTTTTGTTGTTGTTTTGAGACAGGGTTTCTCTGTGTAGCCTTGGCTGTCCTGGACTTTCTTTGTAGACCAGGCTGGCCTTGAACCACCTGTATCTGCCTCCCAAGTGCTGGGCTTAAAGGCGTGCGTCCCCGTGCCTGGACTGATAGCCCAGTTGTTAAAAGAGACCTGGGACATCATGTGCCCCTTGGTGCTCTTAGTCAGTACAAATGAAGATCATAATTGGTGGGTTTACATTAATCACCTGAAGTATTTTGGAAAGTGTAAAGTATTATCTGTTAAAACCCCAGGATCTTGTCAGTGATACTAAATAATTGTTAAAATCAATACACAAGTAATGTATATCTGCAGTCTCAGCATCTAAGAGGTAGAGGCAAGAACAGTCAAGATTTTGAAGCCAGCCACAACTACGTGAAACCCTGTCTCAAAAAGAAAAGAGAAAGCAAATAGCTATTTTGACACCATTATAATACTTTGAATGGGGATGGAGAGTTGGCCTTGTACTTAAGAGCATATACTGACTGCTCTTGCAGAGAACCTAGGTTTGGTTTCCAGCACCCAAGTCAGGCAGCTCCCAAATATCTGTATACTTCAGCTCCAGGGGATCTGATACCTCTGGCCTCCACAGTCACCACACTCACATAAACATAATTTAAGCTAATAAATATTTTTAATAGAGTACTTTTGAGATAGTGGCTATGAAGTTTCTGCCCTGTGTTCCCTAGCTAAGGGACTAGGGTAGCATCCTGACATAATCTGGGCAAATGTCTCAAAGGAGAAGCTGCTTTGGCCAGCACCAAAACAGGGGCCACTGGTAAGGGTTTCTTATAAGGAACTGCAGTTGTCTTTGTCTTTTAAATCTCCATTTTGGCCAGTTTCATAGCGGAAGCTGTAACTGAGTGGAGCACATTCTTAAATGAATAAAGGTCAGCCAAGAATCTTGCTGAACCAGAAACTTGGGAGGAAAGCAAGGCTCTCCAAAGTTGAACATTATTACTCAGATAGTGCTGGTTGGGCTATGCTCTGTATTCAGCTGGCTCCCATTCAGAAATGAGTTAAGTCATTCCTGAAAGAGAGAGTCATTGAGTAGAAGTGGCTGAAGCAAGTTTTTGGGAGTCAAGTATCACATACCTAAACTCTGTTTTGAAGCTGTGGGACTAGCTTGAAACATCGCTGATCTGGCAAGTAGAGTGGCTGGATAGGTAGTCTGAAAATGGAAAGTTCGCAGTGTTTGAATTTGTTTTGTTTTGATCTTTTTTTTTTTTTTCCTCAAAGTAACACTTTTCTCAATCCCTTTTTCTCACTAGCCAAAACCTGAGGCTTTGTGTATACCAGGCAACAGATCTGCGCCTAGCTATATCTTTAGCTCTTGACTCTTTTTGATCTGTTAAATTGCTGATAATGTGATATCCCAGGCCTGACTCAAGACCTGTTGCTGCCCTGGGAATGCACAAGAGAGTGGGTGGCACATTTCACTGGTCCACATGGTTTGCTCCTGGAAAGCTTTAGAAGATGTATTTCCTGCCTGTCTTCTCTCCACCCCCTCCCATCTTACCGTATACCCCAGGCTAGCCTCAGACTTGAGTGCAGTGCTGCTCCTCCTCCACTTGAGTGTTGGGATCACAAGTATCTACCATCACAAGTCTTTTGGAATCCCTGTCCCACTTTTTTGGTCAGCCACAGGGGGGAAAAAAAAGTTATTAAGTTGAAATTTTAATTTGATTTCTCAAACAAATAGCATTTCCTTTTGGGACTGATACTCCCTCCCCATCCATCACCGTCTCTGCATGCCTGTACATCTGACCATGTGGTGACCACTGAAGAGATAGCAGCCAGCTTGTTTCCTAATTTGGTTACGGTATGCTCCAAGCAGTGTTGCCTAACCTTAGAAAAACACAAACACAAGGAATAGCTCCCATAGAGCAGAGGGGAATTTCCTCTTATCAGAAACCCACAGTTCCCTTCTTACTTCCTCTACAAAGAAGAAGTAGCATTCTGAAAAGGTGGTTGCTCTCTCTGAGGTTCCTTCTTGAAGTTTGCCTTCTTCCCCATCCTTCATTCTTCCCAAGTATAACTTTAATTTTATCCTTAAGGACATCAATTTTCAAGACTAGAGTTAATGGCGTATACCTAAACTCTCAGCACTTAGGAGTCAGAGGCAGGAAGAGCTTGAAGCCAGCCTGGCTGCAGAATGAGACCTTATCAAAAAATGTAGGGAAGGGGGTCTGTCCATTTTCTCTTTGGATGGTTATAAGCAGAATAGTCAGGTACATGAATACTGTGGCATATGCTAGGTAGAGAGCAGCAGACTTCCTACTAAAAGCAAGAGAATAAATATTTTAGGTTTTACAGACCATACAGTCTGTCCGAATGCTCACTTCTGCTTTTACCATAAAAGTAACTAACTGCGCATAAACAAGTAAATAGGCAGTGTTTATAATTATTCAAGTTATAATAAATTACTAAAGCAGGTAATAGGTCAGATATGGCTCCTCAAGTATAGTGTGCTGCCAGGTGGGTGCCTTCAGTATACACTAAGGGAAAGAGCAAGGAGTAGGGTAATGATAAGAGGGCTAGTGTTGAGCCATTTTGGGTTTTTGTTGTTGTGTTCTTTTAGGATTGCTTTGCTTTGGGTGCAAGGTTCAGACTCAAAGCCCCCCTGCTCCGCAGTGCTGAGATCACAGACATGCACCACTGTACTTACCTCTGAATAATGGAGAAGAAAGAAGTTTGCTGGCATGTATAAAGCTGGCTTGGAAGGCCAGACAGGCATCAGTAGCATGGATCCCTCCAAAGGGAACAAGGGTCTGCTGAGGGTCAAGAGAAGAAGCATGTATATACCCTTTGGTTTGGTTTGGTTTGGTTTGGTTTGGTTTGGTTTGGTTTGGTTTGGTTTGGTTTGGTTTGGTTTCAAGACAGGGTTTCTCTGTGTAGCCCTGGCTGTCCTGGACTCACTTTATGTGTATGGGTATTTTGTCTGCATGAACACATGTGCACTGTGTGTGTGCAGTGCCCATGGAAGATGGCACTGGATCCCTGGGTACTGGAATTACAGGTGGTTATAAGCTGCCGTGTGTATGCTGAAAAAAAAAAACAAAAACAAAACAACCCTGGGTCTTCTACAGGAGCAGCCAGTGCTCTTTCCAGCCTCGTTCAGTCTTTTAGAGCTAAAGGGAGAACTCAGATTTTTAAAAATGCAATTGTCAAGATATGTTTTTATGTTTCCAGTTTTATATCTGTGTGTCTCTCTCTGGTTCTCATGGTTCCCCATGAGGGACTATTTTATTGCCTGAAGAGGGCTGCTATGCCTCAGTGCCTCAGTCATGGGTGAAGTGCTAGGTTTGTGAATGGAAAGAGCTGCACCAACATGAGGCTTTTCTGCCCCTGCTCCATTCACAGTAGCTGCTTTGGAGTTGCCGTTGCCACGCTAGTATACAGCCTTTATAATTGGGATTCAAGTCTGCTTCTCGTGGCTTCCTTTTCCCACAGAAACTGGTCCTGACTAGCAGATCAGGGTGGGTTCTGATTCAAGAAGCGTTGCCATGACAGGCTTTTAAAATGTCTGGTTTGGATTGTGAGAGCAGCTGATAGAGTCACTGCTTTCCTGGTATGTGACACAGCTTGCTTTTTGGTATGTGCTGAAGGCTGAGTAGCAAATCCCTCTGCTGAGGGAGTAGTGTGGGGTATAAACAGCTGAAAAATTCACATGGCTGCAGCTTCCTCCCAAGCAGATGCTCTTCAAATAGCCAAACTAAGCCTTTCCCAGGCATAATTTGCAAGCTTCTTTGCCATCATTCAGTTTGTCTACAAAGCTCTGTGTAGGAATGTCAGAAGTGGGAGCTTTTGAAATCCCTTCTTGCAGACATGGAGATTTGTGGAGCCAGGGAAGCCATAACAACTCGTGCATTCTCTCTCTCCCTCCCTCCCTTCCTCTCTCCCTCCATCTCCCCCCAACTCCTACCCCCCACCAACAGAGGAGATTTGTGGAGCCAGGGAGGCAGACTCACATACACTCACATGCACCCAGAGGAGGGTGCTGCCACAAGCACAGGCTGCTGTGTGCTGCTGTTCTTGGCTGTGGCTACAAAAGTATTCAGCAGGCAGTTCTGCTGAACAAGCAGGCCTGGCCCTTTATGAAATAAGCTGTTTCAAATATCGGAAATAGGTTTTAAAGATGCCAGCATAGTTTTCTCTGACCCCAGTTCTACCCACTGGCAGCTCTCCAATGCCTATGGACTCCCTGACAGGTGGCCACAGATGTGGGCCCACCCCAGACTGAAAGAAGCCATGCCTCTGGTAGCTGAGCCACATGGTGCTGTGTGCTCCTAAGGGAAGGTGGGCATTTCAGAGAGTCCCTTTGAAACTGACGTTCTCTTTCTACCTGTGTTGGGCTTACAGTCAGTCACCACCATACCTAGCTCTTAAGTTTTATCTTTAAGAGCAATGTTTTGTATCTGGATGACTGGTGTTAGTTCTCATCCATGAGATCATGTGTCATAGTTATCTAAAGCAACCCTTTCACTGATTGGAAACTGAAATAGAGCGTTAGTATTAGTCATCAACACAATTTTCACATCCCATTTCAAACATAAGAGGCACGTAAATGCTGATAAGGAAGTTTATTAAAGGCTCAGAGCAAGACAGGGAATGCACACATTGTGTGAGCTTTCAGTCTCTATGTCCAGGTCTAGCTGTTAAACAGAGGTATAGCTTTTTTTCTTTTCTGTAGAGTCCAACAGCTTAAGGATGGCTTGACAAGAGTGTCTACCCCTTAATAATGTCTTTATGTACTTGTTAGCATGTACATGTGTTAACAGATAAATTTTTTTAAGGTCCTAATTTGGCTGAACACCCCTCCTCTTGTTCTTCCTAGAATGAACCAAGTGATAGCCCTCCTTTTGGCGGGCCTCAAAGGTACATGAGGATGTGATAGAATATACAGTTCATATCAGCTTCACTTACTGTTAAATTACACTTTTTGTTATATCTTGCTTTTTCTCTCAGCCAACTAATAATTAAAAGAAGACTAAACATTACTGGAAGTTGTTTCCACTTTACACAGTTTTGTGCCTTTTTTTTTAAGATTTATTTATTTGTTTTATGTATTCATACACACCAGAAGAGGGAATCAGTTTCCATTACAGATAGTTGTGAGCCACCATGTGGTTACTGGGAATTGAACTCAGGACCTCTGGAAGAGGAACCGCCGAGCCATCTCTCCAGCCCCCAGTTCTGTGCTTTTTTTTTTTTTAAACAAATATTATTTATTTATTATTTACACAACATTCTGCCTGCTCACCAGAAGAGAGCACCAGATCTCACTATAGATGGTTGTGAGCCACCATATGGTTGCTGGAAATTGAACTCAGGACCTTTCTTTGGAAGAACAGCCAGCATTCTTAACCTGAGAGCCGTCTTTCCAGCCCAGTTCTGTGCTTCTAACAACAAAAAGAAGCCAGGTGAGGTGTCGCACACCTGTAATCCCAGCACTTGGGGAGGTAGAGACAGGTGGATCTCTGTGAGTTCGAGGCCAATCTGGTCTACAAAGTGAGTCAGGACAGCGAAGACTACACAGAGAAAGCCTGTTGTCCCTACCAGCCAGCTGTAGCCTCTGTGATGTCAGCAGAAATGTGCTGTGCTAAGCCAGTGCCTCTGGTCTTCAAGATGGCCGCTTCCTGCTAGGAAACAGAAAGGTGTGTTGACTGTGACCAGGCTACTTGTGCTGTGACACACCTCCAGGCCACTCTTCATGATCAGAGCAAATCCTTAATCTCTTAGCAAAATTGCTTCCAGCTAAGATGCAGCTCAGTTCATTGAGTACTCGCCTTGCATGGATGAAATCCTGGGTTTGTTATTCCCGGCACTGAGTAAATTGGACATGATGGCACATGCTTAAAATCTTAGCACTCAGGAGGTTGAAGCAGGGGGTCAGAAGTTCAAGACCAGCTGGGATACATGAGACTCTGTCTCAAAAAACACAAAACAACCTAGATAGATCCCAGAAGAGAGACATTGCAGCCAGCCCTGAAAAGACATGATAAACTGATAAACTAGGGTCAGATGGAAGGGGACGAGGACCTCCAGTATCAGTGGACTTGGAGGGGGCCAGGGAGGAGATGAGGGAGGGATGGAGAGAGTGGGAGGGGATGAGGGAGTAGGCTACAGCTAGGATACAAAGTACATAACCTGTGATTAATATAAAAAATAAATAAATTACTTAATTAAAAAACACAAAACAAAACATTAAGTATTTATAAACCTAGCCCCCTAGCCCATGAAATGATGGTTGCCAGAGGAGGGTAGGTGAACAGGGCCGGTATGGGGTGGTGCACACCTTTAATCCTAGGCAAACAGATCTCTTAAATTCAATAGTAAGTTTTAGGACAGCCACAGAGAAAAAACCCTAGGGGAGGGTAAATCTTTAGGTCTTTGGAAATGCTAATGGTTCTTTTCTTTCCCCTCCCCGAGCCCCACTGAGTTGCTGGGGTTGGGGGTTGTCAGTGTTTGTTTGTTTGTTTGTTTGTTTGTTTTTCTGGTTCTTGTACCCTTCATATGTGGGATCATTGTGTTTCTCCAATCCTCCTTACCTCAGAATCGTGCGAAGAGCAGTGAGGCCCAGTTGAGTTTAGACTAGAAGAAACTTAAGTGTCAGTTGAGTCCATGGAGAGGGTCCTTTAGCATGTCTTTGCTCCAGAGCTAGCTGCCTGTGGACTCTCTATTATGTAGAAATTTCACACATTCCTCAATTTTTAGCTTTTAATTTAGAACCTGGTGTTCCTGACAGGTACAATCAATTGCCCATGGTAATGGATTCAGTTGAGCTGGTCAGGGCTTCTGTTTCCATACTTAAGAGCTGCTGTAGGTAACAGACCATTGCCACAAATAGCTTTTGCTGGGTCCTTTGGCATGTTTCCAAAACCCTGCTCATCTGTTTTAAAGAAGAGTAGTAAGAGTTTTCACTAGGATACTCAGTAGGTGGCTCTGCCTGCCCCATAGTTCTGAGTTCCCAGCAGCAGGTCCTGATTACAGAAAAGACATTAAAAACTGTGCTAGATGATCATCAACAGAGCATTCACCCTGAATTCCTCACCAGAGAAACAGGAGTATCATTCCTGTTGCAGCTCTCCCTCCACAGGGTGCTTTGACAGGCCAGAGAGCTTGGGAGTTTTCAGGCACACACTACTTCTGCGAGGGATGGTTGCCCAACTTGGCTGTTCTCCTGCAGTATGCATTGTTGGGGCAGCCATCTCTTAGGGCTGACTACCACACAGGGCTAAGAAGTCACTAGGCTTAACCAGGACTCAAGTGAGAGAGTTTGGCTGCAGAAACAAGTCTCCAGGGTGCCATGGGGGAACCCACAGAGTCCAGGTCAGATTGCATTGAAGGAAAGGGAGGTCATTATTTGCAAGTTCAGTTATTTAGGTCCTTAGAAGTGAATCTGGGAGGGCTCAGAGGTATAGCTCAGCAGTGAATCACTTTCCTTATGCAATCGAGGCCCCAGACTCAGGCTCTGACACTGAAAAAGAAAAAAAGGAGGGAAAACTGTTTATTCAGGCACATTTTTAAGGCTCAGTATAGGCCAAGATTCTATCAGCATTCTTCTGTTTTTTACAGTGTATGCTTGATGGAATTTTTTACATAGTTTTCTACAAGGTCAGGACAGAAATGCATGCTAATGCTACAGATTTAAAGAATGCACATTTTGAAAGTGTTTTTGCTTTTGTCCAAACCTTCTTAGCATACATATTTAATTACAAGGCATGAGGATTAATGGGGCTTTGAATATTTAAAGCTCTTCTCCCGAGATTCATTTGATTTAATTACTCCTGAGATAGGCGTTTGCAGCTTTGGTGACTTGCCATTTGGATGGGAGTGTGAGAGGAAAGAGGACGAAGCTGTGACTTCTGACAAGTTCAGCTTTGGGCTTTTTACTTCCACATAGTGCCCCCCTCCCCTTGCTTTGTCTCTCCTGTGGGGGGAGGAGAGAGGAAGGAGTAGTAAGAGTTTGCCTTTATGAGGCTCCTCTCACAGCACTGTTTGTAGCAGCAGCAGTGCTTAGTGTGCATGCCCTGGCGCCTGGGAGTATGGGTAACAGAATGGTTTCTCTAGCCCCATGTCTTTATGTCTTTCCCTGTTGCTGCAATTAAAAAAAAAAAAAATACTCCCCAACCTACAAGACAAGGGGTTTGTTCTGCTTGCGATTCCAGGGTGCAGTCATCATGGGGGTAAGGCAAGCTGGCAGGAGAAAGCAGAGGTGATGAATTCATCTTGCTGCTATGCTTTCTCTCTGTTTAAAGTCTAGGACTCCAGCCAAGTGCCACCCACAGTAGTCTAATTACCTCAACTAATGGAACCAAGATAACCCCTCCAGGTAATTTTAGATCCTGTCACATTGACAGTTAATGCTAACCAATCTCCCTTTGCTCTCCCTAAGAAATCCTCTCTAGCCCGTGGCCCAAGTCCCAAAGGCCTCTGTTTTTGAAAGGACATAGGAAAACAATGGCTTAGCTTCAACTTACACCTAGCCCATGTAGTCAGAGTCCTGAGGGGTATAGCGCAGGGGCTCATTTTTTTCCCCAGCTCATTTCTGTCTTTGGCCATCTGTGCATCTGTAGTGGCGGTGACCATGGGGACAAAGTGTCCAAAGGTCCACTGCCTGATTTGGCTCCTGTCGGTCCCACTGTGGCATGAACAGGCAGTGACAATACAGAGGGCTGGCCAGGAGAGCCAGTGCTGTCTAGAATTGTCGTTCACTCAGCCCATGAGAGACCCCAGGTACCTTGTCATTTGGGGACCTGTGCTGTGGAAAACCCAGCCCATAGTTGGTGAACATTTGCCCTATTCAGGCAGCCCTCTTGAGCTGCCTGAAGCCTGTGGGGCTAAAAGAGTCTTAGCCCTTCCCAAACTTGTCTGGGTACATAAGCCTCTTTCCCACTTGCAGAAGCAAATAAGTTGCCTGACTTAGAGAATGTCTTTGAGCACTTGTATTCAGAGAATTCCACACCAGGAACCTTTAATCCCAGCTCTCTAGAGAGAATCTCTATGAATTTGAGGCCAGCTGGTTTACCTAGGGAGTGCCCAGGCAGTCAGAACTACACGGTGAGACCTTGTCTCAGTAACAGCAAAGGTCTAATAAAGTGGTTGGTTTACTGTGTCCACCTCAGAAATAATGAGACTTATCATTCAGTTTATAAAGGGCAGAGGGCACAAAAGTATAAGTTGTTTTACTTTCCACTCATGAGGTGCCTTCAGCAGCCATGGGTTCCTGCTCATTGGAACAGCTGCTGCTGCTGCTAAGATAACTGTACAGTGCCTTTCCCTTTGCAGTGAGGGAAAGTACCATCTGTGGACTGGAGATAGTGCATGGGCATGTGAGCTCCATCTGCTCCCCAGGCCTTTGTGAAGTGCAGTTTGTACCTCTTAGTCACCAGGACACTTCTTTTCTTCATAAAAAGATTTCTATAAACCCAGCCTTGGACACATGTGCTATGCCAGGGCCAGGGCCAGCTTCAGCTTTAGTGTTGCCTCTGTAGTCTGTTCATGCCTCAGTCTGTTTAACCTCATGTCAGCCTGGTCTGCCTCCTCATCTGACCTAACTGGTGACAAAATGGCACCATCTATCTGTAAATACAAGCAGTGTAAATCCCGATCCCCTACAGGACTGCAAGTCAGTCTCTTGTTTTTTTCTTCTGAGTGACAGACACCTAATAGGCTGGGAACTGCTTAGCTATTCAAAAACATTGGTTAACTCTCAACCCTGTCCCTGTGATTATTCATTGCCCGTATTCATTCAGAAAGTTACAGTAAAGTTAGGTGTGTCCTATGTATGCAGCTTCAGTCTGTTATATAGGGTAGTGTAAACGTCCTACTCAGGTGTTGAAGCTATGAGGCAGCACTTCTGAATAAGCTCTTGCTGTATAAGGTAGCAGCTATTGTTAGCTAGATACATAACATTTTCCTGTTTGATCTTTTTGCTAATTCTGCTAGGACTTTGTTTTTTCCTGGTGATGGTGGTTGATGTTCTTGTGTACCTTCCGTCTGTTTTTCAAACTGCTGCTAGAATATTCCTTAAAAAATTAAGGCTGTGGCCAAGTAGTGGTAGCACATGCATTTAATCCCAGTATCTGGGAGGCAGAGGCAGGAGGATTTTTGTGAGTTCCAGGACAGCCAGGGCTACACAGAGAAACCCTGTCTTGAAAAACCATAAAGAAGAAAGGGAAGGAGGGAAGGAGAGAGCTGATAATGTCAAGAACGGCTAGGGTGTGCCTAGAAATACAATGATTCCTTTAGGGAAGATTATATACAATCCAGGGTTGCCATGGTGGTCCAGGTCAGAAGGTATTACTTCTGATCTGGAAACAAATGGGGGATCTGAGATGTACATAGGAGTGGGATGGGAAGAGCTGGCTGCTAGATGTGGTGTTAGAGCTGAAAGAAAAAGAAGCATTAGGGCAGTTTGCTTGAACAACTAGTGGGTGGTTGTAACCTTGGGTGATCGATCCAGAGGACACAGAACAGTTGTGGGGAAGCCAGCGGATCAGAAACTTTGTTTCAGACTGTGTTGGGGTACCTGTTGGATATCCACCTAAAAGTGTTGAGTATCCAGTGATCTTTAGAGTAGGCCCCAAACTCCAGAGAGGTGGACACTAGCCCTGCCCTGCCCCATCTAAACAAATATAGTAAGGGAGCAGACAAGAGGAAGTGCCCTCACTCTGCCTGCTATGTGCAGGCACCACTATAGCAGCGTCCTTGTGGTTGAACATAAAGGCCCTTTAGAGCTGGGTAGAGGACTATGAAGGAGCCTTCCAGAAAAAGACATGCACAGAGGACAAGGCCTGTGTCTGTGGCACGGGATGGCTCAGTCATTGCTGGAATGGGTAGGTTGCCTTTGTGAACAGTGTAGACAGCTTCTTGTAAGCACAGGGTATCCATGCAGGGTCATGACAGAACCAGGCTTAGTTTTTAAAAAATCATTCTGATAACAGTTTGATGAAAGAACTGAAGCTAAGAGACTTTTGGAGACCTACACAAGTGCTGTTTCTTATAAAGACTCTTGTCCTTAGTGAAGACCAAGAAGAAACCTTGCTCACTCTGCCCTAAAACTGGCTGCTTGATAAACTGATCTGAAGGTGCCCGAGTTGCTAGGGTGAGGCTGTCTCTGTCATCTAAGCATGCTATCCTGACGACTGGAGTCAGTCCTACCACAGGCAGTTCTGAAACTGTCCTTACTTCTGTGAGACCAGTTGTGGAAAGTGGCAGCAGGCTGATAAAGGCCTTCTGTCCGTGTACACCTGCACCTCCACCTTTCTCCCTCTCCCCCACTCCTTCCTGGAATAATATCTTCCTTGGACAGATTCCATAGCAAGGATGCTCCATCTTACTTGCTTGGTTTCAGGCTCTTAATTTTGGGGTCTATTACCATAGCTCCAAAGCTCAGTCTATCAAACATTCATCCCATGAACACTGAGACCCCAGAAACAGGAAGCAGGGGGGCTCTTGAGGACTCCCTGCTCTGCTTTCCTGCTACCCGAGCCCTTTGCCAAGTTTCCCAGGTGAGCCAACATCCCCGTTAATTCATATCTGTGCATTCGTGTCAGTGAGCACCCATCTACACACCTACCCACCTCTCACAGCTGACCACACTGCTCTTTGCCCTATCCCACACCATTCTGGAGCTAACTGATTTGCCCCAAGTCACATCACTAGATGAAGCAGAACATATCCTTTGTTCAGAGCCCTTGGCAAGGACTAGCTGAGGTCCTGTTGCCTGTGGTTAGGTAACCTTCCCTGGAACCTCGAATTTCACTTACAGTTGGTTCTTCCCTGTGACCAGGGAAGGGCGGCAGCAACTCCCGAAGGGGATGAAGATAGGTAGCTTGGTGAGTGGGGTTCAGCCCTAGGCAGTTTCTTAGAGGTGGCTGTCACTATTCTTCTTGCTATGCCCAGTCTTTCCTGCTCCTAGACTTACACAGCTCCATTCAGTAATTGTTAAGATACTGTCTTCCAGCCAGGTATAGAGCTGCACACCTTTAATCCTAGCACTCAGGAGGCAGAGGCAGGTGAATCTATGAGTTTGAGGTTCGCAAGTTCCAGAACAGCTGGGTTTCACAGTGAGACCCTGTATTGAAAAATTAAATTAAACTTAAAGAACAAACAAGGAAACAAACAGAAAAAGGTATCTTCCTGTGGCACTGGTGAATTCCCTTGTTGCTCTCCTCATTGATTGTCAGAGTTGTTGGAGAAGTCACTGACTTAAGTAGCTTCCTGCTAAATATAGCACTGTGTTGTTAGAGCTGCAAGCCTAGCTGCAGTTCTTTAGTATTCTTGCTGTGCCCTTCTGGAATTTCTTTCTGCCTTTAAGTAAGTTGTCTGATCCAGTTCTCAATTTCTTTCCTGGTGGGTTGGGTTTATTCTGGAAATATGATCTGTCCTGCTCTGTATGGAGAGTGTCCTCTCTTGGTTATCCCATTGAGCATGGTCACTGTACTAGGAAAGCAGAAGGCCCAGGAGCCCAGGCTAGCATGGTGATAGCAGCAACTGTAGAACTACAGATAACATTTCTTAGTCACTGCTAGGGGTCAGCCACCTTGCTGGTGCTTGGAATACATCCTCTCCTTTGGCCCTGGTCAGCTCCTTTTATTTGAGTACACTTGTTCAGTCAGGGTTCCTGCTTAGTAAGTGGCTGAGGAGATCACCAGGCTCTGGGCCAAACTATGTAAGCCATAGAATCTGGCCTGAAAGATGAGGTTGGTATGTGTTTGGCAAGATGATGATGCCCCTTGGTTTTTAATAATTGATAGTTTTTATTTTTGTCCTGAAGCCTACCACAAGCTTTACTGTTCTGCAGTCCCATTGTAAAATGTAGATAATGTGTTTGTATTTCAAAAAAACATAATAGAAAGCACATAAGCACTATAAAGCTCAGTGAGCTTGAGCTTCGGTGAGTTTGAGCATCGCGAATCAGTTGAGAGCCCTGGTCAGAGGTAGTCAGCAACATAGGAAGGTTTTGTTGGTTTAACAAAGAGTTGACAGTAAACTAAAAGCAGCCAGCAGAGGGCCCTGGAGCCTAACAAGTAAACCTACATTCCAGCATAAGCCTGGCTTTCACAAGTTCTTGTAACCTGTGCCAGCAGTCTTCACCTGGGAAGAAACATCAGTACCTCAGGGAAGCTAGGTGTATATAAGCAATGGGTGCAGGAGAAGGTGAACAACCATGGCGGGTGGGAGGATGAGAAATCCACTCAGTCCAGATGCTAAGTGTAGGTGAGCAGGCAGGGGAACAATTTTGTGAATTCGGCTTATGCAGGGCTTCTGCATATTTGCTATTAGCATAATTTGCCAGAGGCTAGCTTACAGATATGTAGCCTTTAAATTGTGGTCCTGCATGGCTTCCCTCCATTTTTTTTCTATATTTTCTTTCTCTGTTTTTTTTAATAATTTATTTATTTTTATGTTAATCACAGGTTATGTACTTTGTATCCCAGCCGTAGCCCCCTCCCTCATTCCCTCCCATTCTCCCCATCCCTCCCTCATCTCCTCCCTGCCTCCCTCCAAGTCCACTGATAGGGGAGGACTCCTCCCCTTCCATCTAACCCTAGCTTATCAGGTCTCTTCAGGGCTGACTGCCATGTCCTCTTCTGGGGTCTAGCAAGGCTGCTCCTCCCTTGGGTGTGGGGGGGGGGGTGTCTCTGTTTTGTATATGTATTTTTCTTTATTTATATAGAGACAAGAAACAATTTGAGGCAACAGCAAGGAAGTAAAAAATAAAACTAAAACACGGTTCTATGGGTAGCAATAACTTTAAAAAGGAAAGGGATCCACCTGTCCCATGCCCACCTTTAATGACAGCATGTGGCATTGCCCACATTGTCCACAGAGCAGAGGGTAGGACTTCCTAAAGAAGGAAGCTGCCCCGGGGTCTGGAGAGATGACTCAGTGGTTAAGTGCATTACTCTTCTTCCAGAGGACCCAGGTTCAATTCCTAGCACCCATCTGTAACTGTAGTTTCAGGAGATCTGACTTTCTCTTCTGACCTCCATGAGCACTACATACACATACTACACAAACATACATGCAAAACAGCCATACATACAAAATAGAATAAAAATAAAATCTAAAGGAGGAGGTCCTCCTTGCTGTGCAGTCTCCAGATAAAGGGCATCCGCTTCAAGGTGAACACTGACTTCAGAGACCATGCCAATAGAAAGGGAACTCATTAAACTGGATTCAGTGGCACAGGCTTGTAATCTTAGTACTCAGGAAGCTGGGGTGAGGATTGTGAGTTTGAGCCTGTCTCAAAGAGTGGAAACAGAGGAATGACACTTGCTTTAAGCCATATATCTGTTTATCCTAAATCTACTATAGCATGTGTGTGGGCTGTACAGTGTCTTGCTGAAATCAGGCCCCCTATTCCTTAAGATCATTTCATGTGTCTGGTATGTCTTGGTTTTGTTATATTACTACAGAACAATGATTTCTACCCTTGGGAAATATTGGACCTTGGATGAGGTTATATCCGCACCCCTGGTCCCATGTGGGCCCACACCTGCTCACAGGCCCAAGGCCAGCGTGGAATTAGAAGCGTGGGACAATGGCTAGAAAGGAAGTGCCTGAGCCTTGAGGCCGTGGCTTTAGTGTGTGTCATGGCTCAGCTATACCAGGTGTTTAGGGATCTTTTCTTTCCCTTCCAGTTGTAAAGCATAAAATGCCATTCTTCCAGAATAGGGCCTCAGGGGACCGTACACACCCAATGCTTTTTTTAGTGGTATGTGGTAGGTTCCCCTTCCCATTATTCCTATCCAGGTATCCTTTGGGTTCCAAAAGCCCCTTGGGAGGTGTCATCCAAACAGCTGGGTATCAGGACAGAATGAGAGGCAACCAAGAAACGGCACAACTGTAACTGCTTCCAGGCAGTCCCGCAACTTTTCTGATGGTAGAGCCTTACCATTTGCACCTTCTGTTAAGAATTATATTTCCATCTTTGAGGTCAAGTAAAATTTCAGAGTGTATGTCTGGGAAAAGCAGAATGTCTTTGAAATGGAAAGAGCTCATCAAGGGGCATCCAGGCCATGGCTTGTGTTGACCCTGCTTGCATTGGTTTGAATGAACAAGGGTGTGAGGAGAATGAATAAGGATGAGGAGGGAAGGGCATGCCGCCACTTGTGGATACAGGCTAGTGTTTTATGGGTACAGGCTGTTGTCAGTAACCTTTAGCAATCAAAGTGGAACAGGAGGAGCACTTCTCTTAAACAGGGCAGAGATAGGAAGGGCTTGAGGCTAGGCAAGGACCACAGCAAAGTCCAGCACATGTGCATAACAGCTGTGTATATGCACACACAGCTGTGTTATTCAGGTCTCCCAGAAAGTCCACTCTACAAAGTCTGTACCCCAAGATGGTAATCTGGGTCCTACCAGATGTGTACCAGCAATATAAATGGTGTTTTTGTTTTCTATAACACATGCAACCAGATTTCAATCCCTGATTTCTAGGTCTCTTAAAATCAGAAAATGGCGATTGTAATCTTACCCTGCCTGTTAGCTGCTGGTCAAGCCTGGTGTTACAGATTTTCAACTCAAGTTGCTGCTTCCCATGGCAGCATTTTGCATACACAGGTCTTGGTTTAGACCATATTCTGCCAAAAGTCAGAGACAGACTTGGCCACCTTTAATTTCTACTTCTCAAATGTGTCCAGCTTGTTTGAATTCAGTAAGTGCTGAAATAGGCCTGGTTAATCACACTAAGTACAGTAACTGAATTAAGTACAGATTAATCCAGCATGGATCCTGTGAACTCTGGAACCTTCCTCGTCCTCAGAACACAATCCACAGTCAAGTCCCATTGAAGTAAGTCAGCTAGATAACTTCTGTTGTCATATTCCAGACACTCCATTAAATGTGTGGTGTTACTCTAAAGTCTGGGTGCCTTGCTTTTTCTACATAACAGACATGGCCTCCAACATAGCTTTTTTTTTTTTTGGAAGCTGGGATTATTTGCTATAAACATCAGTAGAGACCAGAGTAACATGTAAGCTCAAGAGTGTTACTCTCAAGAGGCAGCTGCTTCCTGGAAGCCTGTGCTCATACAAATGGAAAAACAGTTGGTGTCTGTCTTGGTCTGTGGAGGACTTTGTAATCATAGTCTCGACAAGTAATTTTCTACTCATTCCCAAGAATCCTGATAGAATATCTTCCAACATGGTTCAAGCTGGGAGGACACAATACATGAGTCAAGGAACCCAGCTTTTCAACCTTACCACCCTTTCTGCTATCATGCAAGGCCCTAGCCATGTCTTTTCTCAAAACTTTGCTTTTTAATTACAGGTGTTTATGTGGGAATGTACATATGATTGCAGGTACTCACAGAGGCCAGAAGGAGGTTTCAGATCACCAGGGCCTGGAGTTACAAGTGGTTGTGAGCTCCTGGTGTAGGTGCTGGAACTGAATTCTGGTCCTTCAAAGGAGCAGCAAGTGCTCTTAACCACTGAGCCATAATTCCCCATCCCAAAGCCATCTTTTTAACTTTTTGAAACGAGTTGCTCAGGCAAACCTTGAATTTGAGATACTGTTAACTAATAGCTCCAGCTTGCAGCTGGTTCTTGCTCTTTCATGTGCCTCCCTGGTGTCTTCTTGTGTGTCCAAATTTGTCTTCACATGAGACTATAGCTGGATTGGATTAGGGCCATTCTGCGAGACTCATTTGTAACTTCTTTACCTTGTGTATGTGAGGCAGAGGATTGAACCCAGGGTCTCAAACATAAGCTATATCCTTTGTACTTTAAAGGCCAAGTCTCCAAATATAGTCGTGTTCTGAAGTACTGGAGCTCAAGGGTAACACATGAGTTTATGATAGGGACACACACTATTTGGTCCTTGACATTTACAAACCAACATTGTATCTGTTTGTGACTGGAAAAGCAACAGAAAGCTAGCATGTATGATTGGGGCTAGAGTTGAGCCAGAGGAAACTAATAAGGCGTTACTACATGTCCTGTCTCTGGTCCTTGGTACCTCAGCTTCCATATAGGTACACAGCAGAGCTGCTGAGCCTGAGTCACATCAGCCAGGGCTCTTAACAAGAGTTACAGTGTTCTTAGTGATGCTTTATCCTTTTGTCCATCTGTGTTATTCTGAGCTGTTGCTGTAAGGAAAAAATTAAGAATGAAAACAAGGAAGCTGGCAGATGGAGCCAGCTACTGCTCAGGCATCTCCCACAGGGCAAAGAAGTCTGCAGAGTCAACCCGTCTCTGCAGTTAAGCATCTTCTCCCCAGTTAAGCATCTACATAGTGGCGTTCACTATGTAGGCAAGGGTGGCCTTGAACGCATGTCACTTCCCTGCCTTAACCCCCCAAGTCCTAAGATTATAGGTGTGAGCTGCTATGCTACTTAGTTGTACTTTTGATTCCCAAGGTGGCCTTGAGTTGTTGAACATTAGAAACTAAATGAACAAATAGAGGTGAGGAATAAGATGCTTAGGAGTCAGACTGTTAAGTGTTGCATCACTGATTTCTTCACTGGTTATTACTGCTGTGGATGCTTTCTACGTACAAGTCTGTACCATAGATTTCACTCTAAGAATAAATACACGGAAACAAAAGGATGACGTCTTCACCAGGCATGAAATCAGTACTCCTTGCCTTCTCAGTGTCTCTCCTTGGCAGCTTCTTCTCATGGCATCAGAGGGATCTGCCACCTGCCCGGCTGGGTTTGTGTTCTCTATGAATCTGTCTGTGTCTCTCCCCACTAATGTGTATGCATGAACCCACACCCATGTGTTCTATGTTACCAGTGTTCTGACAGTACTGTGTCAGCATCACATATAAGATGAACCAAGATGTATTTTCCCAAATGTATTTTCAAAAGCACAGTTTTGTGGATTTGATGTAAAGTTTGGGTCTTAGCCAGGTGTGGTATTGCACACATGTAATTTAGCCCCTGAGAGATGGAGACAGGATGATCATGAATTCAAGGATTAGATGGTGAGACCCTATCTCAAAACAAAACAAAACAAAAAAACAGCCAATTCCAGGCATAGTGGTATACATCTTAATCCCCCCAGCACTCAGGAGGCAGAGGCAAGTGGATCTGTTGAGTTAGGAGCTAGCCTGGTCTGCATAGCAATTTCCAGGACAACCAGGGCTATATAGAGAGCCCTGTCTTTAAAAAAAAAACAAAAACAAAACAGGGAGGCGTGACCATATACACATTTAAGTCTAGCAATCTGGAGGCAAGGCTACATAGTTGAGACACTCTTTAAAAATAAAAGCAAAACAACAACAATAAAAAAATAGAGGTAGGCATGGTAGCACTTGATCCCAGTACCAGGAAGACAGAGCTCTGTGAGTTCACAACCTGGCTAGTCTACATAGTGAGTTCCAGGCCAGCCATAGCTGCACAGTTAGAAAATGTCTCGACAACAAAAATAATAAAATCAAATCAAGATCTTCCTATTAACTCAGTAATCTACATTTGGAGCTCAGTAGGTGAAAGTTTCATGAACATTGCATGAACCCTGCTAGTCCTTTATCCACAGAATAAAGAAAAGAAGGAACTACAACTTCGCTGTAATTACTGATTATAAAAAATGGACTCTCCAGAGAACTTACCTGGTCAGAATGCGTATCAAAGGATCAACAAAACCAAGACCCTGTCAAAAAAGTTAGGGCTTCCCACACTGTACAGTGTGTCAAAATCACACAGTGATCTTGTCAACGTGCCATTCTGGTTATTGGGGTCTGGGACAGAGCTGGCATTTGTACCATCTGTCAAGTCCCCAGATGAAAATGCAGCTGCTCAGCTACTGAGAACTAGGTGACCAGCATTTACACCTGGGTAAGCTATCTCTAACCACTTGCCTATGTTAAAATATCATGAAATGTTCTCTATATTATCCTGCCAAACTAAAGGTTATTATTAAACTCCTTAACATTCCTTGGAAAGGGTATTGTTTTTTAAGTTGTGATGCCAGCACACAACTTAAAGACCTAACAAAGAACAACAGAAAAAAGCATAAAAATACGGTCTACAGAGAAACAGAGAATAAGCAGCCTATTAGGCTTGTCTTTGGTACTGAATTGTCAGAGGTGTAAAGACACAGATGTCAGAGGTGTGAAGCTAGGCCATTCCATGAAGTCAGTATTCAGGACAGCCTACTGCGTCAGGAGCTATAACTCCATCCCTAAAGCCTAGCTCCTCCCACACATACACATTCTGTTTCTCTTCCTCTCAGAAGAAGATTGGACAGCATATTGGGGGGACTTGAACTTCAAAAGTAAAAGTGGAAGGAAAACCAGTGGGGCTTTCCAGTTAGCAGCCCCAAAATAAAACCAGGACTCAGAGTCCATGACTGGTAAAAACTAACTTCCTATTTGTCATTTGTTGTTTTTAAATTTTTTTTTAGATATATTTATTTATTATATATAGTGTTCTGCCTGCATGTATGCCTGCATGCCGGAAGAGGGCACCAGATATCATTAGAGATGGTTGTGAGCCACCATGTTGTTGCTGGGATTTGAACCCAGGACCTTTGGAAGAGCAGCCAGTGCTCTTAACCTTTGAGCCATCTCTCCAACCCCATTTGTCATTTCTACACCCAGTTTTTTCACCCAAGATGGGGAACAGTAAAATATGTCTCATAGAGTATACCTGTCTGTGGGTCTGTCTTGTCTTAGAATAGCAAAACTGCTACAGAAATCTGAGGACCTGAATTCAATCCCAGGAACTCATAAGAAAAAACAGAATGTGATGGTATGTTTCTGTAATCTCCACACTCCTGTTGCAAGGTAGGAGACATATGGGAGACTCAAAGCTAGAGGGCCAAATAGCTTGGAGGAGACTTTGCCTCAAAGAAGGTGGGAGACAAGAACCGAGTCCTGAAAGTTTTCCTCTGGACTTTGCATGCTTATTGCATATGCATGCACAGGAAAAAGAAAAGGAAAATAGAAATTCCACTTTTTTAAGGCTCCAAAGGGGAAGAGGGTGAGTGGGGGTCATGGTTGGGTAATAGGAGAACAGACTCAACGAGGGCCAAGCCTTCTTTTCAAAGCCCAGTTCTTGAAGTGAAAGACTGTCAATCCAAAAAGCAAGATAGGGCTTGGGAAGCCTTCAGAAGGCATTTAGGGACTATATGGTGGGCAAGAGTAGCCATGGCAGAGATGAGAAGCTCTACCAAAACCAATTCCCCTATTCCATGTTCTTCCAGAAAACATTATCAGTATTGTAAAAAAAAAAAATGGTCGCATGACCTACAGCCGCCAGTTTTATAGTTGTTTGGAGGCAGTGTTCCCCTATACTTAGTTTTTCTGGCCTAAATGTTGATAGTAGGATAACGCTAGTTGGTATTATACCAGTTAGATATCTACCTAGCAGTTCTTCGTTGTACTTTATTTTATTTGTAAGTTGGAGCTGAAGTTTGTGGTTGGTCCTAGGAAGCTGCTTCTCATTTATGACTTTACCTTACATAACTATTGCAGTTCTTACTTATCCATGGTCACAGATTTTAAGCCAAGATCTACCTGAGTATTCTAGCTGTTGAATGGGCTCAAAGTTAAGCCAGTTCTGTTCCTGGAAGCCCTACTCTAGTGAGGCTTTGGGTGTATCCCATTCTCTCTGCCCAGAACACTGACCCTACTTGTACCCAGCACTTCAGGACACGTCTCAGACACTCCATTTGCCATTAGATGTGCTCATTTAGTAGGTGCTTACCTGGCATGCACATAGCCCTACATCCCATCCCCAGTACTACGTAAACTGCGTGTGGTAGCATGTGTCTGTAATCTCAGCACTCTGGAGTAGAGACAGAATTAGAAGTTAAGATTATCCTTAGCTAAATAGTTCAGAGCCAGCCACATGAGACTCCTGCAGATGTGTCTGTGGGAAGGTGCCAGATCCCCTGGAACTGGAGTTAGAGACAGCTGTGAGCTGCCATTTGGGTGCTGGGAATTGAACCCAGGTCCTCTGGAAGAACAGTCAGGACTCTTAACCACTGAGCTATCTCTCCAGCCCCCTCAAGTATTTTCTTAAATCAATTTTTGAATGATTGAATCAATATTAGCTAATAACCATTTTTTACTTCATAAATGTCTAACTGAAATAACAGTTTAACAAACCCTTGGTATATGGCATGCACGTTTTTCTATCCTAGTTCAAAACCCACTGATCATAATCTTATGGAATGATTTCACAACCCTCCAAAGGGTTGTGTGGAGCCTGGGCAGATGCTTCTTGGAAGGCCTGAGTCATGGCCTCAGCCCTTTCACAGCTATGAGAACTGAACCCTTGGACACCAAGCAGAGGGAGGCCACAGCCTAGTGAAGGTATGACTCAGGCCTCATTGAAAGGGCGGCCCCAGGTAGACGTTCTATAGAATTAGCTTATGCAGAATCACTATGGGGAGATTCTTTACCCTCTGCCTACTCTCGGTGCTAGCCAGACTGAGGCAGTCTTGTGCCTTCACATCCTATACTTGGCTTGATTCTCTTGACTAGACTTGTGCCTCCCTCCTCCCAGTTCCCTGAGACATCACAAAACATACCATCTTCTGTACACCTTTACTTCAATACAGGTCTTCCCTGCCACCTCTCATGACTGTGAACTTCATCCCTCTACCCTAACCCTCACAACCTTCCTTCCTGAATTTACCCCCCTTAGTACTTATAACCCTATCTTATTTGTATATCACTTATATAACAACCTCCCACCCCAGCATGGTAGGCATGGAATTGATTATGTTCTTTTTATTCCTCAGAATAGGACCTGTAGTACCTAGCAGGAACTTGGGTGTTTGTTTCTGAACTTCTGTGTAAATGTCCACTTGCCCAGGTGTTGCAGAGAATCTGCTAAAGGGCCTCAGAAACCAGCTCAGTTTTTAACAACTTCTGGGAAGAAATTGGTAGATTTGACTTGAAGTCAATTCTGATAAAGGGAAACTGAACTGCAATTGATCCCAGGAAGGCTTTGTCAGCCACTTTATCTCAGAACTCTGTGACTCTGGTATCACGCAAGGATCACTAAAGTACTATTACAAGATCTTGCCCCTAGAGGGCAGCATTAGGCCAGAAACCAGATTTGCCTGAAAGAGGTGCTTGACTTTCTAGCCTATGAGAGTAACACTGAGTGGTTCCTTTACTGTGGACTAGTGCAGTATCTAACCAGTGCACACATACTTTAAGTTTAGTGTGTGTTTATATAATTTTTAAAAATTAAGGCCAATCTTTTCCTTCAGAAGCCTTTTGCAGGAGGCTAAAGGGAAAACTAAGATCATTGTAAGATTCACAGCACTCAGCTGGCCACACCCAGAATACTGGCAGGAGGTACTAGCCTTGGCGATAGGTACTGGCTGGCCAGTTGAATATCTACTCTTCACTCAACCTCTGGGTCCTCCCCCGCTTAAATTCACTCTCTGCAGCAAGTTTCCCAGATACCCTCAGGAAGGAGCAATGATAGCATCTCTGTAGGGGCCCTTCTTGTCAACATGAAGGAAAGGGAAGCCAGTGTCCACATACTCTCCCTTGCCTGGCCTGACCTCAGCACGCTCAGTCCTCAGGGGACCCCAAGGCCTGATAATGGCCCACCAGCCTAGAGGGAAATGGAGAAAGCAGGGTATTTTACTGCCCTCCTCTCAGCCCCTTGCAGAAGAAGCCCTGCCAAATGGATTATTGGCATTCAATAGCACTGGACAAAGAGGCAAGTAAAAAAATATTTTCATTCCTTTCAGTGCAGAAATCATCACCATTTCAAATATTACCCCAAACTAGAACTTTGACCCAAATTCTAACAGCTAGACAGAGTGATATATGTCTTAAAGTTCCAGGACTCAGGAGGTACATACAAGAGAATTGTAGGCTATAGGCTAGTCTGTGCTGTATGGTCAGACTCCCAAATACATAGAAATTAAAAAAAAAAAAATTCCTAATGGCCAGAGTCCTAAGTACTCTACAGAAACAACTGCTAAATATTCAAGAGGATAGCCTCAAATTTGATCCCATTCCATCCTGCTGTTCATTGGGTCATTCTCAGCATCCAGGAGGCCGTTCAGGCTGTCTATTGCAACTGCGCAGCCTTGCCAGTTGTACATTTGTGGCCTCTTTTTACAGGAGATTCGATAGGGACCTCACAGCTTGTCTCTTGTTCTGTACCTGTCTTCTACTAAACAGTGGCCAGCAAATACCACACAGGGAAGCAGTAGGAATAGAGAGGAAGAAAGAATAAGACTACTTACATCAGACAGTTTCATGGCCTTGGCCAAGTAATGTGACTCTTTTTGCTTCCTCTCTCTTACTACAAAACACATACCTGTATGGAGCTAATAGTGCAGGCTTTTCCTCACAAAGTTACTGAGAAGTTAAATGAGAAGACTGGAGGCTGGAGAGAAGGGTTAAGCACACTTGGTGCTCTTCCTCGGAACCTAAGTTTGGTTCCTAACACCTACATCAGGTATCTTATATCCACCTGAAACTTCCATCTCCACCAGGACCTGAAGCCTTTGGCTTCAGTGAGTACCTGCACTTGTGCACATAGAGGTACACATACACATAATTAAAAATGAAAGCAATTAAAAATAGTGCCAAAAAAAAAACAACAACTTAGTGAGATGTGCTTACAGAGTGCCCTTTGGGAAGATTATTTGCATTTTCAATACCTGGCAGCTAAAATTTCTACCTCCAAAAATCTGGGTTGCTGCCACCTTCCTTTTTTAAACATCTATCTTTTCATTTATGTTTGTATTTGTGTGTGAAGCCGGATTGAGTTTATGTGCACTATGGGCAGGCGGGAGCCCAGGAAAGACAAAAGAGGAAGTCGGATCCACCATCACCACCTCTGCCAGTTCAGCCATCATGTCATAATACTTCCCTCCTACCCCACCTGATTTCTAGCCCCTCCCTGTAACCTTTAGCACCGGCAGCCCGCTAACCCAAGTCTCCTCTCAGCACCCGACCCCTTCCCACTCTAGCCACACCTCTCTGCACATCTCTCAGAGACTCTTCCACTTCCTTGTTAACTGTCTTTTCACCTCTGGTCACAGTGCCTTCAGTCCATTCTGGAGTATGTTGACGTATAGCACAATATACTGTGCCTATCTGCATCCCATCCTTGGCTCCCTGGTACCAACAGAAGCAGTTGCACAACTTTCTAATTGTTCAGTGTCAGAACTATGTAGAGCAGAAGACAGTATTCTAACATGAGCTTGTTTATAAATTACATATCAGCATGCTACTGTAAGTAGTGTTGCAGACATACTTAATAAAATTAAGAGGGGTAGGATGAAAATTTTGCTTGTTATCATTACTAGTAAGGTTTATGTTTGCACAAGTATGCATGCAGGAGCCTGTGCCATGGAAGTCTTCAGTTCTCTCCTTCCACCTTGAGTCCCAGGGAGAAAACTCACGGTATCAGGCTTGCAAGGCAAGCAAGCACCTTCACTCACTGAACTGTTTTACCAGGTTGCTTGCTTGCTTTGTTTCTTCCTTTCTTTGTTTCTTCCTTTCTTTCTTTCTTCCTTTCTTTCTTTCTTTCTTTCTTTCTTTATTTATTTATTTATTTATTTATTTATTTATTTATTTATTTATTGTTCTATCACTCAGGTTTACCTTGAATTGGGAAGCCTCCTGCCGCCCCCAAGTAGCACCAACCCAGCTTATAATGAAACATACTTTGAAATAATTTTTATTTACTAATATGAAACCCATCTGTGTTCATTGAAATTTCAGCTTATGGAATATGTCTCATTGTTGAGCTGCTTGGTTCAAGGGTCTGTTTGGAATGTTGGATACTTGGGTATCATGGCTGTCAGGACATGAAAAAGCACCTCACCATGCAACATAGGTCCAGACTGGGAAAGTGCTTTATCAGTTATATGGGTGTGTGTTCCTCAAGACTTTTGGTGTAAGACATCAGCTGGTGTGGTGGTGTATACTTTTAATCCCAGCACTCCAAGCGAAGGCAGGTGAGTTCGGCCTGGTCTACACAGTGAGTTCCAGGATAGCCAGGCCTCTTAGATCCTGTCTTTAAAAGCAGCAGATAGATAGGTAGGTAAGCAGGCAGACAGACCGACATTAGTTCCCAAGAGAGTACTTGTCACCACCCTTCCTTTGCTGGGTATATGTACATGCATCCATGCTGTCACTTCATGCTCTTGTGCACTACTTGGTTTGCTGAACTACCTAGCTGCTGAACTTGTAGGTGAGGATCAGGCATCTTCTTCTGATGTGTATCTCTTCCTTGCCTGGGAAGAAGGCAAGTCCCTGGAGCCCCCTGTGACTTCGGGCTTTGAGTTAGCTGAGCTGCATTGATTCTCACAGCTTCCTGCATCTGTTGCAGCATCCTTCTAGATCTTCTGGCTCTTAACCCATGTGGCTTTTGGAGAGAGGGGTAGGGAGAACTGATATCTTTGACAGCTGGAGGACACAACACAGGTGGCCTCAAAGCCTGTGTCCCTGTGTCCTAAAGTTGGCTAAGCTTTAGTGAAGTGAGGTGTCTATCTCTCACCTGAAGTCCTCAGGAAATTGACAGTCATAGCCAGGGTTACTGTTCTTTTGTTACAGGTTTTTTAGTACCTTAGATGACAACAGAAAGATGGAATTTCTCAAGTTAGATATGGGTAGACTTAACAGCCTTGTACCCTAGAGCTGGGTCTGAAACTTCCTTTCTCCTGGAGAGCAAGCAAGTTGGAAGAATCAAAAACAAGAGAACAGTTTGTCTGGTGTTCTGACTCTGATCTAGCTGGCAAACAGGGCAGGAGAATCTAAGTGTTTGTAATACAAGCAGCCACAATGGCCTAGGAAGACTGCTTGGTAAACCTGCTGCAGCCTTAGGCCTTCTTTGTGGGTTGTTTGTCTATACACTGCAGACCCAAAGAGACCCTTGTAATCTGCTAAGCTGTGGGTGAGATGATGCTACAGGGACATTTGCTGATTTTTGAGGAAGCTGTTTCTGAGAAGAAATTTCAGCCCTCTCAAAGAATCATCTAAAACTACATGTTTCTCTTTTGATGTTATTTGAGGGACAGAAACTTGCTATGTGGTACATACTGCCCTTGAACACCCTAAATAGCCTAGCCTGGCTTTGAATATCATGACAGTCATTCTGCCTAGGCCTCCAGAGTCTGTGTTTTGCTCATTAAACACTCAGGTAACAGAAAATAGATACGAGGCTACCATGTGTGTTTGGTGCATGGGAGTCCAAAGATCACTCTCTGCAGATGTTTTTAAAAATAAGATCTTGTTTTTAAAAATAAGATCTCTCATTGAGGGCTTGTTGATTACAGTGGGCTGCCTGGCTATAGAGCCTCCGGGATCAATCTGTCCCTTCGCCCCAGAACTAATTCTCTATCGTGCCTGGCTTTTTATATTATTTATTTATTCATTCATTCATTCATTCATTCATTTATGTGGCTTCTGGGGATTGAACTCAGATCCTAATGCTTGCAAGGCAAGCACTTCACCAACTGAGCCATCTCCCCGACCACGTGTGTTTTCTTTATATTACAAAGACATCTTAGCAATTCAAAGACCCATAGGCCTCATAAGACATAGGCAGCAGGCTCTTAATGTCATAAAAAGCAGCGGCTGGTAGCAGCTTCTTTAGTGAGTTGCCTAGGTTAGCCAGTATCTGTGTCCCTGTCACCTCTTTCTACTGGGCTGAAAAGTTTAGGCCTGACTGGGTTGGGTGGACATGGTGTGTTGGTAAGTTACTTAGCAGGGTGCTTCACCCTTCAAAATGGCCTTCTAGCATTTCTCATTCTTTCCAGTTTGAAGAACACGCTGTCTTTGCATTACAGAAGCTTCTTGGAGTTAAGGAACAAAGCCTAGCTGAGCTTGGAAGAAGGAATTAATTGCAGTGTAGTAAACACTGTTTAGAAGAGATGATACAGAGAGCTCCCTGGACTAACTCTGCCCAGCCTGCTCTTTGCTTGCCTTATTTTAATTGTGGGTTTCAGTGTCTGGCTGCACTGAATACAAGGTTTCTTCTCTGGGACTGTGAAGGAATACAGCCAACAGGCAGAGCATTGTGGTTTTGTATAGGAGCCAGCGGACTTTTCCTATGACCCTCATCAACCATAGGCTCAATGTAAACAGTATATTTTGTGGCTTGGGCCTTACCTAGAGAATGGGGTTTCTTCACTTAAGAAAGACAAGCTATGAATTAATGACTGACTCACCAGACAGCTCCAAATACTGCCTTTCTGCCATCTATTGTTTCCAAGCTGTCATTTTCTGGTAGGCGGCTCTGTTGGTTTTGTTTAGGAGGACAAGATCCAAACACCAGCTAATCTGTTTTCCAGCTGTTGTTTATGCCATTTTCCTGGAACATTCACAAGGTTGTTTTTTTGTTGTTGCTGCTGCTGTTGTTGTTAAGACGGATTCTTTCTATGCAGCACCAGCTCTCCTAAAACTCTCTTATATAGATCAGGCTCTGCCTCCTGAATACTGGGATTAAAGGCATGTGCCATCATGCGTGGCTGCACAAGGTCTTTTTTAGAACAGTTGTGTGCATCTACAGATTTTGTAGGAAACCAAATACACTACTGTCTTAGCTCTTTTTTCTGAATGGAATACAAACAGTAGAGAGAACATCTACATCCTTTGAAAGCAATGACACTGTGGTATGTACTCTTCAAGAACTCATCTATACCCTCACACCATTGGTTGGAGCTTTTAGACCACATCGCCCTCAAGAATGCATATTCCAGACTCCCTGGACTGTCATTTTTTAACCTCTAAAATTCAGTGTTCCTTTATGTTATTAGTACGTAAATGTCATATACAGTTAAAAGGTACAACAGAGGACTGGAAACATACCTCAGTTGGTAGAATGATTGCCTAGCATGCACAAGGCCCTTGGCTCCCTCCCAAGCACAAAATAACCAGGTATGGTACCATGTACCTATAATCTTAGCACTCAGATCAAAGAAACAGGAAGTTCAAGCCTGAAGCTAGAGAGATGCCTTAGTGGTTTAGAGCATTAACTATTCTTCCAAGGGTCCTGAGTTCAATTCCCAGCACCAATATGGTGGCTCACAGCTGTCTATAGCTGTAGTACCATGGGATCCGATATCTTCTTGTGTGCAAATGTACACGCAGACAAAACACTCATATACATCAATAAATCTTTTATTTAAAAAAAAAAGATTATGTTTTCAAGAAAAAAATAACAGTTCAAAGTAATCTCTCAGCTACACAGCAAGCTTAAGCCAGCCAGGGCTACATGACACCATGCCTTAGTGCAGATGTTGGCGAATTCAAAAGGCTTACAGTAAGAAGTCTTGTGTCTGCAGTCAGTGCACTCCTACAAACTCCACCCCACACCCTCTTTCAGCCTCCTGGAGCCACTAGGATTGCAGAGTCCTTGCAAGCTAATTATACCTGCCTCACCACCAGCTGTCCTCAGACTCCACTTCCTGCTTCCACTTCCCAAGAGCACATGCTACCAAGGCAGATGCTGCCATGTCCATACCTTATGTAAAAGTAATAGTCTTGGGCAGAGAAGCTGGCTCGGTATATATAGCACCTGGCTGTACAGGCGTGACAACCTGAGTTCAGCTCTCCAAAACCCACATAAAAGCTAAATGAGGCCGCTGACCTTACCATGAAATAGGTAGAGACTAGAGGATAGCCTGGAAGCTCATGGGCCAGCTAGCTTGGCGTATGCAACAGTGAAGAGCAAGAGGGAGCCTGCTCAACAAGATGAAATGCAGGTTTGTACCTGAACTCTGTGCACACATGTACACTCGTGTGCAGTGGTAGAATCTATAATGTCCTAAGCCTTATAAGTCACCTAAGTTACGGTTACTTACAGAGAGTTCAGCTGTGGGAAATGTTTTTACGATTGGCATGAAGCTCTAGTATAGCTAAGCAGCATCTGCTCTGCCCTCTCTCTTAAGTTTTAAATTTGCCACCAACCCCTACCCTACATTCCCAAGAGATATCCATTGGTCCCTTGTGTTAGCAACATCAGATCTGCCTCCCTCCATCCAAGCATGCCAGTATTGCTGTTAACTTCTTTTGCCCAGTCCATAAGAAAGTCCTCTTGGAGCCTTCTTTCCATGCTCAAACCTTCTGAGCTTGCTTTCCCAGGTTTCTTCCAGGTAGGTCAGCTTTAAGCTTCTCTGTACAGGGTCTCATGGACCTCTATCGTCTAGACCTTCCTTCATCTCCTGGCTGGATGGCTGTTCCTCCCCTCCCCCGGATTATTTTATGTTCATGAGTGTTCCCCCTGTTTGTATGTAGGTGTGCCACATGTGTGGCTTCTGCCCGTGGAGGTCAGAAAGCATTGGATCCCTTGGAACTGTAGTCATAGACAGTTGTAAGCTGTCATGGGGTTGATGGGGACTGAACCCAGCTCCTCTGCAAAAGCAAGTGCTCCCCACCCCTCTGTAGACCAGGCTGGCCTAGAACCCACAGCGATCCGCCTGCCTCTGCCTCCCAGGTGCTGGGACTAAAGGTGTGCATCACCACCACCTAGGGCAACAAGTGCTCTTAACCACTTGAACCATCTCTCCAGCCCTCTGGCTGTCTTAAACGTTTTAGACTTTCCTTTTTCTAATCTGTTTCCCAAGAATGTTCTTTATTAGTCACAAATCTATTGATGTTGCCACCATGGCTTCCTGACATTTTAGATTCAAGACCAGACACTTAAGTTTGGTCCCACAAGGTTCTAAATGGACCTAGCCTGTGCAAGCCTAAGTCTGCTTGCATCATCATCTGTACTAGCCACAGTACCCCACAGCCCAGCTTTATCCACCAGCATCTTCTGTGTCTAGCCTCTGTTGTTTTCTCTAGTCATCAGTGCTACAGCTTATAAACCCCTGATTTTGTCTCAGGTTCCCTGCCTCTCCAGTCAAGGCCAGAACCCAGTCAGCTGATGCACACCATCTCTCCCTGTGCTGTACTAAGCACAGCTGCAAATTTTACTTAGGCTCATGACCATTGGATTAGTGTTCTTACAAAATTGTTTCTAAAAACTAAAATAAAAGGCGTTGGTGTGTTAGTGCACACACATGCTCCCAAGACAAACACTTTCACAACCAAACTATCTCCCCAGCCCCAAGGTAATGACATTTTTCAGTTTGTATTTGTAATGAAATGAAACCATGCTATGAATGGTAGGTCACAAAAGGAATGTCTTCCTAAGTTCCCTGGTGATCATATTCTAGACTATTCCTCGGTTCTATGCTGAGAGCCTGACTGGAAGAATTGGGGAGGGAAAGGCCTGACAGACAGGCACTCTCTCCTGTGCTGTGTGCAGGTCAGCATTTCAGATCTGGTGATGAGAACAGCCCTTTTTTTTTTTTTTTTTTAAATGGAAAATGCCCCATGCCTTCTGATGCTTTTTTGTTCTGCTGCTGCTCTCTTTAGAAGCAGCCTTGCTCTTTGGGACAGTGGCCCTCAGAGACTCAGAACCCTAAGAAACAGATTTCACAGGCATTAGTGAAGAGGCTGTGTCACACCCACTCACCAGGAACTGTCTTTGTGTCTGTCTCTTGACCCTAGGAGACCTGTAGGAAATGTCAGGGGCTCTGGAAAGAACATAATGGCCTCACCTGTGAAGAGCTGGCTGAAAAGGATGACATCAAGTACCGGACATCTATGTGAGTAATGTGATGGCAGGGCTGGCCCTGCAAGGAGCAGAGGTTCTGTGGGAAATGACAGCTCACGCTACCCCTGCACAGAGGGATCTTAGGCAGGGCCCTCATTCTGCAGCCTGTTCCTTTGTTTTTACAATCTGTACCTGTTTAGTATATGCACTCAGTAAAAATCAGCCATTCCTCTCCTTACTGTATATCAGGTCTTCTAAGTGGCACTGTGTGGTGGCTCCCTGTGTAACTGAGCAGTTTCTAAATGTTAGCATATGAGAATACAGACACCTGAGTGCTACAGAAGTCTGTTTCTCCCATCCGGCTTGGCCAGGCTGTTGGGCTGTGCCTCACTAGATCACTTAGAAATCCAGGTCCTTTATCCACTGAGTCCCCACTTCCTGTGAGTAGTTGTGCTTCGGTCATGGCTATGTTATTGCTCCAGCATAGGAAGGGAAGAAGGAGGTAGGTTATTATGCGGGCAGCACTTCTCAAACTAGAAGTAATACAGAAATTAGGTGTACCACATGGGGACAGCCTGCCACTGTATGTGGCCTCCAAGTGGATGACTTCATGTCTATCTTACATGTGGAAAGTGAAGTGGATGTGACATTTGAGTTAGCAGTCTCTGGGTCTGCATCACAGACAGGTCCTATTGTCTTTACTTAGCAGTTGAGGCAACCCAAGTACCTTGACCCTTGTCACACAGGTAGAAAGTGGCATAGCAGGGACAACTTGAACCTAGGCACTGGCTTGTGCCTGTGCTGTGTGTCATAACAGACTCGGTGGAATAATGATGTCATGATATTCTCCTTCAGGATCCTTGCAAATGTTTTTAAAGTTATGGACCTTGAGGTGGGGAATTTTTCAGTGA
Organism: Pachyuromys duprasi; assembly: GCA_028658305.1. NCBI lineage: Eukaryota > Metazoa > Chordata > Mammalia > Rodentia > Muridae > Pachyuromys > Pachyuromys duprasi. The sequence continues at coordinate 18,267,735 of CM053751.1, forward strand.
ACTCATCTGATTGGAGGTTCTCAACTTCCCTGGAAGTAGTCAGACAGAGGTACTGTAACTGTGGGCTCCAGAGGGCTTGACGTCCCATGGCTGCTTTTAAAGCTGGAAGGAGAGCCCCTGAGCCAAGGAGTGAGGTAGCCATTGAAAGCTAAGAGCAGCCTTTAGCCCGCAGCCACCAATTTCATGATTCAAGGAGCTGAACCTTTCCAGCAGCCCATGGATGTTTCTCAGGGAGTCTGTGGTGGTTTTAGAATAGAAACTCCATTCTGCTCCTCTGACAGCCCTGGACACTTGAAGTATGCAGGACCCTCTCAGCTTGGTGGTCCTCTAGATCAACAGACCATCAGAGTGGACCATCCAGTGCAGTGTGTTGTTGGTTCCAGAATCCAAAAGTACCTCCCAAATATGCTTCACTGTGTGTGGAAGAGGGTGGAGGTATACAGCACACTCTTGATTTGGGAAAAGCTCTTGTGATACAGGCCTTGCCTCCAGACCACCAGAACTTTGTAGAGATGGCACATGTCCCTGTCCCATATCAGTGCATTCTAGATCACCTGATTCTTCTATTCATCAGGTCAGACCTGTGTGTCACTTGAGTCACAGACTAGTGTATTGTCTTTGTGGGTGACAGATAAGATCCTTGTCAGCTGCTATTCTCTGCCACCGAACAAAAGAATAAAAGCACTTTCCAGATCAATAGCTGTGTGCCAGTTGCCAAGAGCTCTTTATTGCTATAGTAAGAACAGCATCTGGAACAGCAGGTGCACTTATCCAGTACCTGGTGAGGCGTCAGCAGTGTGCCTGGCATACTGCTCTCCTCAGCCTATTCTCTAAAGGCTACACAGAGAAGTAAAAAGCCTGGCATTCTAAACCTTGACATCAGTGCTGACTGCAGTCTCTGAAGTGCCTGTAGGACATAGGTACTGGTTTTGGGTAGCTTTAACTTGCCTCCTTACCATGTAGCCCTTCCTCAGTTGACTGTGGGGGATCCTGCCTGTTACCAAGTAGCAAAAAATAAGAAAGGTCACTATATACATAGGGAAATGATATGGACACTCTCTGGGTACCCTGGCAAGAAACTATTCCTAGCTGGGTCTGGTGGCACAAGCATGCAATCCCAGTACTCAGGAGGCTGAGACATTAAGAGTACTATGAGTTTGAGTCTACACTGACCCTGTTTTTAAAAATATGGCACCCCCTCCAAAGGAAAAAATAAAAGGAAAACATTGTGTAGAAGGCTGAGAATATACCACTGCAGAACACGCGCCTGACTTACAAGAGGCTTTGAGTATAATTGAGTTTCTCCTTAAGGTTCATGTCCTAGAAGCTTTGCCCCTGGTGTGGTGGGCTGAGGGAGGAGGACCTTTAAGAAGTAGGATCTACCAGAAGGCAGTTAGGTCATGGAGGTGGGGACACTACCTTTGGACAAGATTAATGTAGTTCTCACAGAACCAAAGTAGTCCCATCAAAACAGATTACTTAAAAAGGGTAAACTTATCAACAGCGACAAAAAGTAAACTGAGGCTAGAGAATGTGGCTCAGTGGTAGAGTACTGCCTAGCAGATGCAGGGAAAATCAGGAAGACTGCCAGGAGTTCAACACTAGTCTTGGCTTCATAGGGAAGACAGTCTCACTAAGCTGAAAAAATTTTACAAAAAAAGTCCTGCATGATGGTGTATTCCTGTGATCCCAGCCATAAGGAGACAGGCAGAGAGAACAATGAATTCAAGGCCCCTTTAGCCAAAGAAGAGGAATAACCATGTGATCTCTTCTGCCTGTTCCCCTGCTACTGCAAGCCATCCATGTCAGGACCCTCACACAACCAAGTAGATGCCGTTGCTGTGTTTTGGAACTTTTAGAACTATGAGCAAAATAAACCTTTTCTTTATTATTAATTGCCTAGACTCAGGTAATTTGTTACAGCAGTGGGAATCAGAGTAAAATACACCTTAACTTTGTAATGATGAAAGCTATGATAGCTTTTTCTTTAGTGTTTTTTTATGTGTGCAGATTTTTTGCCTATGTGTATATATGTGTACCTGGACATGCCTGATACCCAAGAAAGTCAGGAGAGGGCTTTGAATCTCCTAGTCCTAGAGTTATTATTGATGGTTGTGAACCACAATGTAGGAACTGGGAATGAAACCCAGTGTCCTCTGCAATAATAAGTGTTCTTAACCACTGAGCCATTTCTCTAGTCCCAGGTGCTTTTTTAAAAATTCTCTTTTCTCTGTATTATGAAAACATTAAGAGAGTGGTTTTGTTTTAATTCCAGGTATGGGGATATGGGCCTGTTTCAAAATGATCGAAGCAACTGACTAAAATTTGCCTCATGTTGTGGCAGAGGCATGGTTTAGCCAGCTGCAGAGAGTTTCCGCTGTTGTGTGATGGTGGGAATTCTAGAAACTTTTCAGAGGCTTATAAATGCTAGAACCCCCCAATAGCCGGGGGTCAGTGGTTGTTGGTCACTTAGGTAGTTGCAGTTTGCTAGTAGCTGTGGTCAAAGAAGAAACTAAAGGAAAGATATTAGATTCAGGGATTTTTCCATTTCATCTCTCCCATCTATCCTTGTTTATCTAGTGTTAGGAGGTGAAACCAGGGAGGGGGGCAATAACGGGTGGGAAAAAGAAGCACCCATAAAGTACCAAAGTCCAGCTGCCTGGTGTAGCTCAGTGATAAAATGCTTACTTAGATGTGTGAGGCTCAAGTGGGTAGATACTCAGCAACACACAGATTTCAGGTATCCACGGTATAAATACTAGTGACTAAACCTCTAGCAGTTATCCACATTTTTTCATATCTGCTTTATCTGTCTGCTGTGCTTGTTGCAAATCTGTCCCTGGCATTGTGTGTTTCAGTCCTAAGTACTTAGCTCTCAGAAGTTGCCACTGTCATCATTAGCAAAATTTGGCAGTGAGTCTGTGGTGTCTGCTGCCAGATTCACAGTCCCCCCAGTTGTCAAAAGAATTGTGATCAGATCCAGGTCCATGGAAGGTCTGCTTTTCACATGAGCTCACCACATAGCCCAGCTGGCCGCAGACCCCCAATCCTCCCAAGTGCTGGCCCAGATTGACCATGTTGGTGACTTTTGATAAGACAGTAGGCCTGCACAATACCTTCTGTCATTGACTACTTTCTCATGGTCTTATCAAACTTGTTTCCCTCCTTGTATTTCCTCCAACTTAGTCAGGTCTGAAGGTGTCCCTGTCAGGCAGCTTTAGTGAGATTTCACAGAGAAGCTGGGCTGTTCAGTGTCAGGCTGGCCCACCATCAGATGCTCCTAAACAAGTGTTAGGCCAGACGCCTTTTATTTAGATAATGACTACATGGCAAGTAGTTTTAACAAAAATAGGCTAGGGTTGAAGAGTGGCATGCATAGTGGCTTATAGCTGCAGCTGCAGTTGCAGCATTTAGGATGTGAAAGCAACAGGACCAGAAGTTGTGTGGTGTTAATCTCAGCATCTGGGAGGCAGAAGCCAGAGGATCTCAGTGAGTTCCAGGGCAGCTTGGTCTGCAAAGACCCAGCTATGCCTACATAGAGATCCTGTCTCAAAAAGAATAAATAAGTTGTTTGGGACATCTATCTATTCACCCTAGAAAGGACCATCTTGCGGAACAAATGAATTTATTGGGCTTGCTTATAGAGTAGAGGTAATCCCAAAACAAACAGCCACCCACCAAAAATCTCACCTCAGAAGCTGTTGCCTGTGGATGCATAGATGAATCTATATTTCAGTTAGACTCTCATCTTCTGTATACTCCTTCTGTTTTGTTTTTTGAGACAAGGGAAAGAATGTAGATACATACAGAGAGAGAGACAGATCTACCTGCCTCTGCCCCCTGAGTTGGGTGTGAGATTAAAGGCGTGTGCCATCATGCCTACAGATTTAGGAAACCTTTAAAGAGGCAAATTGGCAGGACTCTAGCTGATAGATGGGAATATAAAAGTAGGTGGGGTCAGCAATGATTCTTAGGGTTGACGCCTGAGTGATTAAGTCACCCTGCCTAGCAGAATCAGGATGGGGAGTAATGGAATAAAATGAAGGTTTCACATGTGAACAAAGGGGATCAACCTCATGACTCACCAGAGGTTTTTCTTATCAAAAACAGTTAATATTCAAGCTGTGATTAATATAAAAATAAATAAATTACATTTAAAAAAACAGTTAATATTCAAAGGACAATAATGCTCTTAAAAGTGGTGGCGTATTGAGCCAGAAAAAGCACACCCTTCCCACTAGAGCAATGATTAGCCTGGCAGGCGCTGCCAGATGCAAACCTTGGGCTGAACAGCCTCCCTGTGGATTTTGTTGAGAAGATTTAAAGACATAGACTAGCCTGCCACACTTCAGACAAATCCTACAAGACCTTAGGCTTCCACTGTGGCCCTGAGAATGATAGATGAAAGACAAGCAAGAGTTGAAAGTAGCCTTAACTAAGCCAGACAGTGGTGGCACACACCTTTAATCCCAACACTTGGGAGGCAGAGGCAGGCCGCCGATCTCTTGTGAGTTTGAGATCAGCTTGTTCTACAAAGCCAGTTCATATAGCCAGGGCTACACAGAGAAACCCTGTCTTGAATTTCCCACCTCTCCCCCTCCCCCCAAAAAAGAAAGAAAGCAATCTGATTTGCAGTTTCCACTTTCAGTATTAAAAATACCCATTTCAACAATAATTTGCAAGGCATTCAAAGAAACTATGGAAATGTGGCTTATTCGCAGGAGGAACAGCAGTAGACAGCATTATACAAATACTTAAAATCACCAGATAATGGTGGTGATGGCTGCATACACCTTTAATCCCAGCACACGGGAAGCAGAAGCAGACAGAACAAGTTCCAGGACAGCCAGGACTACACAGAAAAACCCTATTTCAAAAATCCAAAAGTAAAAATAAAAAAAAACATTTTTGTGCTGGGCATAATAGGCATATGTTTAATCCCAGCTCTAAGGAGGCAGAGACAGGTGGATTTCTGTTATTTAGAGGTCAGCCTCACCTACATAGCAAACTCCAGGCCAGCCAGAACTACACAATGAAATCCTGTCACTGGTTTTTCAAGACAGGGTTTCCCTGCCACCCTAGCTGAGTGCTGAGATTAAAGGCATGTGCCACTACTGCCTGATGAGACTCTGTCTCTTAAAGAAAAAAAAATGTGTACATACACATGGCTTATGAAGGTCAGAGGACTACTTTTAGGCCTCTGCCACATGGGTCCCAGGACTGAGACTAGAGTCATCAGGACTAGTGGCCATCGTCCCCGCCCCCTAAGCCATCTCACTAGCACTTGGCCATATTCTTGAGACAGGATTTCTCGCTGAACCTGGAACTCAACCAACTCAGACTAGTTAGCCAGCAAACCCAGGGATCTTTCTGTCTCCACCTCTCTAGTACCAAGGGACATGCACTATCACACTTGAGTGGGTGTGGGTATATATGTGGGGTGTTTTTGTTTGGTTTTTGAGACATGTGTGTGTGTGTGTGTCTTGGAACTCGCTCTGTGGACCAGGCTGGCCTCTAACTCAAACATACTTGGCTTGTTGGTGGTTGTTGGGAATCTCAATTGAAGTCCTCATGTTTGTGTATGGCATTTTCTTTTTTTAAGAAATTGGCAGCCAGGCAGTGGCACCTGTCTATGATCCAGCACTCAGAGAAGCAGAGGCAGGTAGAACTGAGTTCGAGGCCAGCCTGGTCTACAAAGTCCAGGACAGCCAAAGCTACACAGAGAAGCCCTATCTCAAAAAAAAAAAAGAAAAGAAATTGGCCTAGGCATCTATAATCACAGCTCTCAAGAGGCAGGTGGGTCTCTAAATTTTGAAGTCAGCCTTGTTTATATAGCCAGTTATGGACCAGCCAGGACAGCAGAGTAAGTTCTTGGCAGGGGGAGGGGAAGTGTGGACAGAAGAGAAAGAAGGAAACCCCCAAAGATTACTTCCCATTATTTTTGGGTAGTGAAGCACAAGTAGTGACAGAATCGTGGGATGTCAGCTGGCTGCACAGAGGATGTCCCTGAGTCTTCCTGTTGAACATTAGGTCAGCAGACACGGCCAGCCAGGCTTCTCTTCCTGTCCTGCTTCTGGAAATACATCCTGTGGGACTCTTTCCTGCCTATTTCACTGTCGTCTTGCCAGAGCACTCTAACAAAAGAAGCAGCTGTGGCTTCTCACTTCTGTTAGGTGGCACATTCTCATAGTAGCAGTCCTTTTTCATATAGGCCCATTCTGGCGGAGTGTTGATTTTTCAAGGCAGGCTTTTTCTGTGTAGCCCTGGCTGTACTGGAACTCGCTTTGTAAACCAGGCTGATCTCTAACTCAGATATCCTCCTTCCTCTGCCTCCTGAATCCTGGGATTAAAGGTGTGCACTACCATGCCCATCAGAACCTTGAGTCTTAACAACCAACATTAAGAAGTGTCTTCACAGTTGCTCAGTAACTAAACTCACTGTGCTACCCTCAGCTGGCTATAGTAATAAAGTCATTTTCAATCTCATGGATATACTCTTAATCTCAATACAGGAGACAGAGACATGGATCTCTGTGAGTTTGAGGCCAGCCTGGTCTACATGGTAAGCTCCAGGCCAGCCAAGGCGTTTTGAGACCCTGATTCAAAAAATCAGTTAAACTTGGTCTCCTACTTAACAAAACTTAGAAATCTTCTGTAACTTGAACTGGGTATAAATTCTTTCCAAGCTAAAGTTCTGCTTTTCTTCATTTCAGGCCACTAGCACATTGAACCTAAATAAGAAGCAGCCAGTTTTCTAATGCATTTGACTATTTTTAGGTGCATGGTCTAGGGTCTGAGTAGCACACTGCATCAGTGTTGAAATATATGTAGTGCATTGGAAGCACTTCCTGCCTAGACTCACCTGTAGATCACAGACCATCCTCCCAGGCTCCAACTCTGGCTCTCTTTGTAGCTGACCACCCTTTGGCTCACTAGCAGGCTTGTCTTGACCCTGCCTCCATTCCCTCTTCCTTCAATGCCCTCAGTATAACAGAGAAAGGTGAAGGGTATTGGTTTGTAGTTGTACCAACACAACCAGAAGTTCCTGGCAAAAGTAGTGTACCCTCATCAGTTCAGATGGCTCAAGAACAGTCTCACTGTGAAAGAACTGTAAATGTGTGACCTTTTGCATGGGAAGAATGCTCTTTCAACAGGGAAGTGAAGTAGTAGACAGACCGTGAGGTTGCCCACTCTCAGGCCAAGTGTTCAGAGGTCCAGGATATGGAGGTTTGGGCTCCCAGTTCTTAGTCACTAGCTTTACATAAATGAATTTGGTTTAGGAAGAAACTGAGTTGATTCTCTTATCAGCCTGTAGGATTCCTAGAATGAAGAGGTCATTTTTCTAAACATTGAGTGCCAGACATTATGCCAAATGGCTTTATGTCTTTAGAATGTTATGCTTTCTCAATTTAAAAGTGAGGAAACTGAGTCTCCAGGCAGTTGGGAAATTTACCCAAGGTAATACAGTTGATAAACTTGGAGTCCAGTTCTCAGCCTCTAAGACATAGGCCCTTTTCACTGTTTGAGTGTCATCAAAAGGCTCAAGCAGTCATTATATGTGGAAAAAAGTAAGTATTAATGGCTGTAGTAGTTTTCATTGTGCTTTACTTTATCTGTCAACTCCAGTTTTTTTCTTTTCTCAGTGAAGAAAAAATGACTGCTGCTCGCATTAGAAAATGCCACAAGTGTGGGACTGGCCTCATCAAATCTGAAGGCTGCAACCGCATGTCTTGCCGCTGTGGTGCCCAGATGTGCTACCTCTGTCGGGTTCCTATCAATGGCTATGACCATTTCTGCCAGCATCCTCGCTCTCCAGGAGCCCCTTGCCAGGAATGTTCCAGGTGCTCCCTCTGGACCGACCCCACTGTAAGTAAATGCATGTCAGCCCATTTCCATACATGGGGAAACAGCCATACATTCCTGTAATGAAAAATATTTTGTATGTATGTGACAGGTTCTAACTCATGGAAACCTACAAGAAATTGCATGGACTAATAACCGGAGGGAAAACTGAGACTGTCATCAAAAAATACTCATTACAAAGTACCCTGGGGTGGGCGTGGCCTGTAGCTGTTCTTAGGAGGCTAGAGTAGGAGAATCCCTGAGATCAACCGAGCAACAGTGACCCCATTTCAGAAATTATTGTGGAGAAATCCCACCAGTCCTATAGTGAATAAACATTTGGTCTGCTGTTGAAGTGTTACACAGAACAGTGGAGAGTTACAGACAACAGAGTGCTGCCGCCAGAGCCACACAGCTTTCACTAGAAAGAGTGCCACAGAGTTCTCAGGAGCCTCACAGAGAATCAGGACCACACACCTGTAACCCCAGCACTCAGAGCATGAGACAGGAAGATTATAAATTTAACACCTGGCTATGTAGGGGGACCCTATCCCAAAAAGAAAAGTAAAACCAAATAAATGTGTTGTAATTCTAGGATACAGTATATTACAGAAAAGTGAGAGTAGTTTAATATTAGCAGCCTTCTTAATGTAATTCGCTATACTGATGCAATTAGGTGTTAGCAGACTAAAGAGAATCAAAACATTCATTCTTGATTTAAACTTTAAAAAATAATGTTATTAGAGCACTTGCCTAGCACCTCCAATACCGTAAAAGAATAAAAATAAATAAAAAAAAAGAGCCAGGTGACTCATGCCTTTAATCCCAGCACTCAGAAGGCAGAGCCAAGTGAATCTTTTTGAGTTCATAACCAGCCTGATCTACAGAGCAAGTTCCAGAACAGCCAGAGCTACACAGAGAAGCCCTGTCTCCAAAAACAAAACAAAACAAAAAGGAAAGAAGAAAATAAGGGGCGGAAAGATGGCTCAGCAATTATGAGCACTTGTTTCTCTTGCAGAAGGCCTGGGTTCAGTTCCCGGCACCTGCATGGTGGCTTACAGCCATCCGTGGCTGAGTTCCAACCATTGGACCCTCATGGGCGTCAGGATCACACATGGTTTACAGACATGAATACAGGCAAAACAACTATATACAGAAAACCTTTAAAATTTTTTTAATGATCGCATTAGAAGATTATTTTTCTTTGGGCTGGGGTTGTAAATCGATTTCTAGAGTGTCTGCCTGGTATACTTGCATCCACAGCACCACATAAACCTGGATCACTGTGGAAGTAAAAGGAAATCAGAAGTTCAAGGTCGTCTTCCCCTATGTAAAGGTTGCAGGCCCTCCTAGGCTATGTGAGACCAGCCTGTATATCGCTAGGGGACTGGAGAGGTGGCTCTGCAGTTAAGACACTGGCATGTTCCATACCCAGCACCTACTTATTGGCTCACAACCTCCTGTAACTCTAGCTCCAGAAGTTCCTATATTCTCTCTGGCCTTGGAGGACTTTGCACACCTGTGCCACACAGACATGCATGCAGGCAAAACACCCATACACATTAAATAAAATAAGTAAATCTTAAAAACAAGTGACCTTGTCTCCAATGGAAAAAGAAAGAAAAAAAATGAGATAGCTATGGCAGTTCACACATATAACCCTTGCACTCTTAAGGTCAGAGGATTGCCTGGACTGCACGAGAGCCTATTTCAAAACAGCAACAACAAAGCAAAACCAAAAAAGTGTCCTATTATTGAAGTGATGACAGATTATTGATTTTTTTCAGTTTGGGTTCATCTTGGTTTTTGAAGCTGGGTCTCAGAAAATAGAGGCTGACCTCCACCTCGCAAGTGTGTATGAGTGTTTGCCTGCACATAAGTATGTAAACCACTTTTGTGTTTGGGGTCTGCCAAGGCCAGAAGAACAAGCTAGATCCTCTGCAACTGGAGTTACAGGTGCTTGTAAGCCATCATGTGGGTGCTAAGAGCTGAGCCCGTCCTTTACTAGAGCAGCAAGAGCTCTTAACTGCTGAGGCATCTCTGCAGGCTCCATTTCTTCATTTTTAACTAGGCAGTGATGGCAGAACCAACCTGTTGAGCAGAAATGTCCTAATATGGTATGAAACAATCCTTCATGATGTTAGTAGCTTCAGACGAGTCTGAATGAGCCAGTAGTGTAGCAAAAGCTAGGGAGACATCTCTAGGAGGCAGCATCTCTATTTTAACCTGGAAGAGGAACAAAGCCACCAAATCTAGCCTTTGGGGGACCAGAAGGAAGGCACGAGTGGCTCACAAGTATTGAACTGTGGCAAGCGAGAAGGTCTGACTACCACTGGAGATTTGCTGTGGGGGTGGGAGTCACTGCAGTTGACAGCTGGTGAAATGCTTGTTCACACAGTAAGCAGGTCCTACTTAGGACAAGGCTAAGAAAAAAAACAGGCATTTGGACCAGTGAGATGACCCACACGATAGGAAAGAACCATCTTCCCAGGTTGTCCAGTGACCTTCACACATGTAGTGTGGCACAAACAGCATGCACATACAAAGAAGTAAATTGATTTTTAAAAGAAAGAAAATGTAAATTAAAAGAAATGTAATTAAAAGAAAATGTAAATGAAAAGCTGAAAGAGAGCCAGTAAGATAACTAATCGGTAAAAAGCACACAGCACAAGGCTGACGGCAGAACGCAATCCCCAGAACCTGCCAAAAGGGGGAAGAAGAGAGCCTCTGACCTCCATACCACATTCACACACAAATAGTAATTCAGATGTTAAAAGCAGGAAAACTCTTATGCCTTATTTGATTCATCAAAGTGGTGTGGTTTTTTATAAAGATTTATTTATTATGTGTGCAATGTTCTGCCTGCATGTACACCTGCACACCAGAAGAGGGCATCAGATCTCATTGTACATGGTTGTGGAATTGAACTCAAAACCTCAGGAAGAGCAGACAGTGCCCTAATCTTTGAGCCATCTCTCCAACCCCATCAGAGGGTTCTTATCTAGAGTAAAATGTGAATTAATGAGTCAGTAAATATTATTATATTAAAAATTATTAACTGGCCAGTGGTGCCACATGCCTTTATAATCCCGGCATTTGGAGGCAGAAGCAGGTGCATCTCCGTGAGTTTGAGACCAGCCTGGTCTACAGAGTAAGTTCCAGGACAGCCAAGACTGTTACCCCGACACCCCACCTCCACCCCCAAAAAAAAGGAAGAAGGGGGGGGAATCATTGACTTAGGACTAGAGAGATGACTCAATATTTAAAAGAATACTGGCTTCTCTTTCAAAGGACCCAGGCTCAATTCCCAGCACCAACAAGATAGCTTGTCTGTAACTCCAGTCCCCGAGAGTTCTGGCCTCTGTGGGCACTGCATACATGTAGTCAAACAACTATATACGTGAATGATAAAAGTTTTTTAAAGAATTATTCCAACCTGGTCTACAAAGCGAGTCTAAGACAGCTAAGGCTACACAGAGAAACCCTGTCTCGAAAAAGTAAAATTAAATTAAAATTAAAAGAATTATCAACTGAAGAGCTGGGGAAATGGTTCAGCAGTTGAGAGCACTTGATACTCTTACAGAAGACCCAGGTTTGGTTTTCAGCAACCATATCGAAGATCACAACCATTTGTAACTCCAGTTCCAGGGAATCCAGCTTTCTCTTTGGGGCTCCAGAGGTACCAGGAACTACTGTACTGCACAGGCATACACGCAGGCAACGCATGTACATAAATAAAATTTTCAACTTAGGTATAAATAACAGCAAGCCTAAAAATAGTGTGAGATGGCTCAGTGAATAAAGGAGCCTGCGGCTGAGCCTGGTGGCCTGAGTTTGATCCCAGAAGCCTTAAGATAGGACAGAATGAGCTCCATCAAGTTGTCTTCTGACCTCCACATGTGTCTCACACACACACACACACACACACACAGAGTAAAAAATAGTGATGATGACAATAATAAAATAACCAAGGCTGGTTGTGACTTCGCAGAAGAGTTGCCTGGTACATGTGGGAGGACCTAGCTTCAGGACCCAACATAAAAGGGTTAAGTTGTCTGCTTAAATGAGCTGGAGATACCTTGCTTCTTCCTCTGAGTCCAGGAGTAGATAGCTTTAGACTAGAGGAGCAGTCCACTCGGGATCAGTTGCTTCTAGCACTCTGCTTCATCATCTAGGAACTCACATCTTTAGGATCCCATATGTTACTGACACCCTGTCAAATTTTGCTTTCATTCGTAGAAACTGTGTAGTTGAGGGATTGGGAAAGTAGCACTATGCACACTGAACTAACACACCCAGGTTGGCAGCAGTGTCCAAAGAAGGTTTGGTGTTAACATGGGTTCTCACTGTGCTGTTAAGGCCCAGATTGACCTTAACTTGTAATCCTTCTGCCAAGGCTCCCAAGTAACTGGGATTATGGCCACATGAACGTTCCCATCAGAGCTAAATTTGAATGTATATCAACTAATGCTAATGACACAGTCAGACCAGTTCAGAGAGGTCTACAAAACTCCTTTATAGCTAAAGAGTCTTCATTTAGAACCACATGTTTTAAATGCCCCCAAGTAAAATATATGCCATATTTTATATATGCTCAGATTAGAGTAACACCCAAAAAAGGCAATATGTATGTCAGTTTTCTCCAAATATGGAAAAAATATGTGAAAGATTGACATGTAAAAGAGTTACGGATAGCTGGGGCCACAGACCAGTTCCACAGGCCAGCTGGCAGCCGGGACTAGGGGCTGCTGTGCTAGCATGGCACGGGAAGGGTGCGGCCTGTTTTAGGAGCTCCTGCTCAGCTTGGCGCTTGCTGCTGGTGACCTGCGGCTGCTTAGAGTTGTCACGGCTTCCAGAGCTGAGAGTCTGTGCCTAAGTGTAGACTGTTCTGGTTTTAAAAATTGGCATTTACCCAAGTATCTTGAAAACTGTGTCCCAGCCATCATTCTGTCACCCAAAGACAAGACCTTTTCCTATTCTGGTGTGGAAATGTGCTACATGCGTACCACAAGAAGCAGTCAGGTCACTATCAGTCACTCCGGTGGCCATGGATAGGGTGGTCTCTATGTTTAAAAATCCTCAGAGCCACCACAATGGGAAAGCAGTGATGTTTTGTCAGAAGCAAGTTCTGTGGTTCACTGTGCCAGTGCTTTGTGAAAGGCTACCTCAGGAATGACCTCCTCATAAGCTCACAATGCAGTGATACATCCAGCAGGTCTATCATCTGTCTCCAAGGTGGTCTGTGGGACAAAGCAGAGGTTTTGTGTGTAGAAAGTCTAATCTCCCCAGGTCATTCTACTGACTCCGGTCACCGCCTGTCTAGCCTGCATCTCTAGGAGTTCAGGAGGAAGTTAGTCTTTTTCCTAAGCTGGGATTCTTTCTAGAGCCTTGCTTACCTCTAGAGACAGCACAGTGGGCACTGCCCCACAACATTGAAGGTTTAGCAGCCTGGGCTAGGCTTGTTTTCCCTCCCCCCACCCCCCACCCCCCACACACACACACACAGCTCCTCCTCATCCACACATGAAATTCTGTTTTGCTCCTTGTCCGTCTGCCATAGCAGGTACTTGCCCCATTTTCTTGTTGGGTCGCCAACAGCCTGAGGAAGGTTCCGTGGTCAAAGTTTGAAAAGAAGGTCAGGCAAATAGCAGTCCCTCTGATTTCCTCTAAACCTTAGTGGAGATTTTGTTCCACTTGTCCCATTCCCATCAAACCAGGGATCAGCCTGGTTTCCTTGATTCTCACCAGGAGACGGATTGAATTCCAACCCAGCATCTGCTGAGTCCTCTGAGAACACAAAGCCATTCAGAATTGCCAGAGACAAAGCTTGCAGTGTCCTGCTCCCGAACTCTGCTTCATTAACCAGCAAGCCAGGAAGAAGCTCGCATTGTCAGCAGGGAATTGTTTGTGCACAGCTTGGGGTGAAGGGAAGTTTGAGCCCTTCCTTAATGACTAGAGGTGGTTTGGGAGCCTAAATGGACTGTGCTAAGGGCTCAGATTGTGAATAGTAGTTCTTTCTCTGTTTGCTAACACACATACCTTGCCATGAGTATGCAAGAAACAGGTCAGGAAGCAAGCTAAGCTGCCTTTAAGAAGAAGGAAAAATGAGCGATGTGAGACATAGCTCACTGGTAGAATGCTTGCGTAGCATGTACAGGCCCTGGGTTCAAACCCCAGTGCTACCCAAAAGAGGGGAGGGGCAGGTATTGCTCTGAAGTGGAGAGTTGTGCACAGACAGAACTGAATCCCAGAGTTGAATTCTGCTTGTCTGTGCATGGCTGGGAATGTGGCAGCCAAGGCCAGAAGCTGTATTTGACTAGAGCTGTGTTCACAAGAGCATCATTTGGCAGGCTGCATTCTACAAGAGGGGTGAAGTGAGACTGATGAAGTGCTCTTTATTTATTTTTTTTTAAAGATTTATTTATCTGATGTACATGAGTGTTCTATCTGCATTTACACCGGCCAGAAGAGGGAATCAGATCACATTATAGATGGTTGCGAGCCACCATGTGGTTGCTGGGAATTGAACTCATGACCTTTGGAAGAGCAGACAGTGCTCTTAACCACTGAGCCATCTCTCCAGCCCCTGAAGTGCTCTTTAAATACCAAAGTGGGCTGAGGATGTAGCTCAGTGGTTGCCTAGCATATGGGAGGCCCTGGGTTTAGTTCAAAGTACCATCTACCCTACCTCCAAAAAAGCCAAAGAAAATAAATATATTATTAAAGGCTTAGCATAGTGAGGCTGATCTTTAATCCCAGTACTCCAAAGGAAGAGGCAGACAGACCTCTGAGTTTGAGGCTGGCCATGACTAAAGAGCATTTCTCAAAAAAATTAAAAAATAAGTAACTAACTTTTTTGTGATACGAGTAGGTCTTAAGAGCCAGGCATGATGGCTCGTTTATGCCTGTATGATCTCAGAATTTGGGAGACAGAGAAGAGAGGATAGGATCACCATGAGGCTGACCTAAGCTACAAAGTGAGACTGGCTCAGAAAGACCCAGTATCACAAGGTCAGGCCTTGTCTTGGGTTTGGGCTTAGTGGTTTGCTCTGTGGCAGTGTCTTATACTGCTGGAAATAGAACCCAAGGCCAGAGACCTGCCAAACCAGCACTTTACCACAGAGCTACATACTGAGCTCTTCTTTGCTTTTAGTTTGGCGTTTTGATTGTTTCTTGAGAAAGGATCTCATTTGGCATTCCCACTGCCTAATCTCCCCAAGTGTTGCGATGACAGGTGAGAGCCATCACCAAGCTTCTTTGAATCTATGTATTTGGATCCTGTTGTGAGAAAGCACCAGGGCTTTCCTGTCAGCTCATGGCAGAGAGCCACAGCACTGGGCTACCATCATGTATGTAGTGCTATGGTGATACACTAAGGCACCTGTCTTGTCCCAGTTTCACAAATAAAACCTGCTAGAGATTGAAGTCAGCAAATAGTAGCTCAGGTCAGCTGTCCCCAGGCCCTGCCTTCTCTCCTCAGTGGCTACAGCATCTTAGAGTCCCTGGTTCTAGCGGCCTTTCAGAAAAAGGCAAGGGATTGCAGGAATTAGTAAAGGCTGCATTAGATTTGAGAACAAAGTGAAGAAAAGGTAGAAGCTTGGCAAGAAAAGCTCTCTCATGCTTATACCTGGAAACTACTGTTTCACCTCCCTCAGACCTGTGCTAGACTAACAGGAGGGTTACAATAATGCCTTATGGCTACTGGGAACTAACCCCAGTTGTCTACAAGAACAAAGCCCTCTAAACCATGAGGTCACCTCTTCAGCATCACATCAGTTGTTTTTAACTTTTGGTTTTTATTTTCTACAAAAATAAAAAGAAGGGCTTGGAGTGTAGGTCAGTTAGCATGCATGAATCCCTGGGTTCTGTTCTCCCAGAACTGATCATGGTGCTACACATCTATCATTAATCCTAGGACTCAGGTGGAAACAAAAAGATGGCAAGTTCAGTTGGGCACAGTGGCACACACCTTTAATCCCAGCACTTGGGAGACAGAGGCAGGCAGATTTCTGTGAGTTCTAAGCCAGCCTGGTCTACAAAGCAAGTTCAGGACAGCCAGGGCTACATAGAGTTAGTTTAAGGTTGTCCTCCGAAACCATAGTGAGTTCAAGAGTAGCCTGGGTTATATAAAACCTTGCCTCAGAGTAAAGAAAAGTGACTCCCATAACAGTAGTCACTGTTGACCAGGCCACCCATGTTTGTTTGTTTTGTCTTGTCTTTTGAGACAGGATTATGTTGCCCTGGCTCTCCTGGGACGTGCTAAGTAGACCAGGTTAGCCTCAAACTCAAAGAGGTTCACCTGCCTCTGTCTCCCAGCTGCTGGGATTAAAGGCCTACACCCAGCTTTATTAACCTGTTTCTCAATCTTCGTGCTCTCTCATACCTGGCTCTGCACACAGATCCTAGGCTTACAGAGTCCCTCTCTCCTTTGGCATAGAATCAGAGGGGCTGGCTGCAACTATGTACTACCCATATCAGTCACATGATATAAAACCTCCCCTTTCCTCAGAACACTCACCATGCTGCTATATAAAGAGGAGGGTGAGTAAAGTGGGTGTCATCATTTGAAGTGTTTATGAAACTTCCCACACAGTACACAGTACAATGCTTTGTGAATGTTAGGTGGGATTTTGACTGTCAGCATGGCAGGGAGGGGCATTGGTTTTCCATTTTTGCAGATTAGGAAAACTGTCCAGGATCTTGGACTTGGTAAAGCCACAAATAGATGGCCAAGAGGTGTCCACAAGGTCTCAGTCCTGTGAACCAATTAGGCCTTGCAGTAAGGTGGGGACTCCTGGACTCCTTCCTAGCCGAGCAAGCTGCAGATGGTAGGAGAGGCCCTGCAGCTCCGCCTCCCTGATGGGCAGGGCACTAGGTCACTAAAGGACGCTGTCAGGGCAGGTGGCAGTCCAGTGATTCCCTGTGCCCATGCAAGTCATCTTCAGCAGAACCCAGTAGGCCTGCCTGGAGTCAAAATTTGTCACATTACACACTGTCTCAGGTTCTTATGGTGAAGGTGCCTGGCTTCTGTGGCTAAGAAGATGGCAACTGAAGCTAGAGGCTGGTCTGGAGCATGTATTATCTGCTCCTCCCCAGCACTTTGTCCATTCCCTCTTCACAGCATGTGCCTCCCCATGCAGGGCTTTCCCCTCCAGCCCCACCCCCCAATTTCCTGTTGTAGGGAGACAGCTGGGGTAGGGGTTAGGAGCTGCTGTTGCTCAGGCAGCCCCACAACTGAGCTGGGAATAATTTGAAACTAAATCTCTAGCCCTTTGGAAACCTTTCACAAAATCCCTGCAAGTTTATTAACAACAGCTGCGGCCACACATGACCAGAATCCTGGCCCCATAATCATGGGGGAAGGGGTTGGGGCCTGGCAGCAGCAGGCTTGCCTGTCACTTTTCTTAGAGGGAAAGAACACTAAGTCAAGTCACCCATAGTCACACGAGCCTGGCCAGTAGGTAAGCAAATAATGAGAAATCAGACTGGGGTTCTGGCTCATAAGGTCTTGGAAGGGAAGGCCTTAGCAAGAACAGCTCTGTGCCAAGTGCTCACTCATCCATCTGGGGACCCGCAAGTTGTTTCTGGTGATGGCTGTTAGTAGCTGACCTGTAAAGACAGCCTCTGTGTCCACTTCACTCCAGTAGTTTCCCTTTGCAGTTCCCTTGTCCAGACTCCACTTCGTGGACAGCTGTGGTGCTAGTGGCTGAGGAACAAGCAAAGATATTTGCATTTCCACTCTTAATGAAAACTACTTCACTCTGGTTTCTACAACAGCTGGGTCCCTGCTTTCTCCCTCAAACTCTGGGCCTAACTCTCCTCCCCACCCTTGTAAGCCTTGCAGGTGAAACAAGCATTTCCAGGGCCTTCTATGTCCTGCTGAGCTCAAAGAACTCAAGGAGAGGAATTAAAAACCTCCCACTTCCTTTTCTTTATTGAAATCTTTTTCAGGGACCTGCTGGGTGTGAGGCTCCACATTATACTTCATCTTTTGACCTTGACCCTGCAGTTGGGGTGCACTGGTCCACCCTGGGGTGCTTCACATACTTTCTTTCCATTCTCACCAAATTCTGATGATCTAAGGGCTTGCTTCTTAAGATAGCTGTAGGTGGCCAAAAGGCACTTCCAGATTCATTTCATGACAGCCTAGTGTGTCCTCACCCTCCTTCCTTTGAGACACTGTTTGTCTGGGCACAGTGTCAACACTGACCAGTGTCCACCCACTTCCGTATCAGCTGTCTCTGTTCTTCAGAATGGAACTCTCTGTAGATCTGTAAATAACCTACACAGAGGGAAACTCATTCAGGACTACAGCTTTCTTCAGGAGCCCAGGAGAGCACTGCAGGACTCCTCCCCACTATTGCCTGTGGCAAGGGCAGGTAGGTAGGAGTGGATCTCAAGACAGCCTGAGGCCCTAGAAGCACTGGGCTCTGTAAGTCTAGGCCTCCTGCCCTGTCACTACCACCAAACACTCTCATTTGGGCTTAATCTCAGCATGTCTCTGCCTGTCCAGGCAGTGCAGGCTTATTATTTACCCTGCCACTTCCCAAGTGTGAAGAGGGGCCATGGTGCAGAATGGCAGGTGCAGAGCAGCCTTCTAGTGTGTGAAATCTTAAGAATTTTCAAAGTTCAGGCAGAAAAAAACATTGGAAATATACCAGAATGTTCCTAGGAGTTACTTCTGGTAAGAAATGGCCAGAAGATAATAAGTTGGCTTTTTATTTTTGTTTGTTGGTTTGTTTGAGGGTTTTTGTTTGTTTGCTGGTTTCTTGGATTGTTTGTATTTAAACAAGACCTACTTACAGACCTACAACTTGGGGCTCTAGGCTTGGGGTCTAGCTCCAACCCCACCCCCAACATATTCTTTCAGGAAACTTGTACCAAGGAAGTGAAGGGACTGTGTAATGGCTGGTGATGGTTGTCAACCTAACACACCTGAGAAGAAGGAGCTTCAACTGAGGAATTGCCTGAGATTGACCTGTGGGCATGTCTGCTTTAATGAATATATACTTTATTTACTTCTTTATTTTTGATACAAGGGCTCACTATGTGGCGTTGGCTAGCCTGGAATTCACTGTGTAGACCTCAAAATCATAGATATCCACCTGCTTCTGTTTCCCAAGTGCTAAGATTAAGGAATGTGCTGCCACACCCAACAGATACATATAAAACTATTTTAAAGATTTCTTGAGATAGGGTCTCACTATATAGCCTTGTCTGGCCTGAAGCCTGCTATGTAGATATTTATCTTTATTTTGTGTGTTTGACTGTTTGTGTGTGTGAGAGAGAGAGACAAGTGTGCTTGCTGCCCACGAAGATTAGAAGAGAGTGTTGAATCCCGGAACCAGAGTTATAGAGGTTGTGAGCTGCAGTGTGGATGTTAGGAACAGGGCAGTTAGTGCTTTTAAACCACTGAGCCATCTCTTTAGCCCTCTTTTATACTTTTTGGTTGTGTTGTTTGTGTACGCACTGTGCATGGACCCATAGACTTTTGGAGTCAGTGAATCTGGAATTACAGGTGGCTGAGAGCCCTCCATCACAGTGGGTCCTGAAAATCAAACTGAGCTCTGTAAGAGAAGCCTGTGTACTGAGCCATCATCTCCAGCCCCAGTGTGTTCCAACACCTTGGTCCTCTCTCTCCAGTAACTTAGCCAGCCATGAGTGAGAGTATTTGGGAGCAGGAAAAATACTGTCTGTTCAGAGCAAGTTAGAGCCTGAATGAAGTAGACCCCTGCCTTAGCAACCACAGTTTATGTGACCAGGTGCTCGAGGCTGTAAGGTGGGACTGCCTGCATAGAACCTGAGTGTTTCTTCTTTTCTCTCATGTAATTAGGAGTTCCTAAATTCCCTATAAACTTGCCTATGACAGATCTGATAAAGGCAGTTCCTCAGTCGAGGGTCCCTCTTCCCAGATGTGTCAAGTTGACAACCAGAATTAGCCCTTACTTCTTTGGCTTAGCAATTTGTGAAAGAACAGGCTGGAAATAGGGTTAGGGCTAGGCCCCAACCTGGGTCTGGAGCCCCGAAGTTGTAGATCTTCTAGTCACATCCACTACTTACCCTGTGGCTATGGCCAGGGAGGCTCTCGCTTCCTGCAAATGACTCAGCTGAAAGAGCTGAAGGACTGGCCTGTGGTCCTGCTCACTCCTGGCCTGTCGTCCTTTTCTTCCTATTCCTGTTTCTAGCAGCCCCACAGCAAGCCCTTTCCCTGAGTCTCCCACTTGGTGGCCTAGAATGTTTCCCTCGGGCCTCTATTGCGCCATTTGTGTTCAGCCCAAAGGGTCAGAGTCAACCCTAAACCCCAGCCCACCATCTTGGGTTTTCAAGACAGGATTTCTCTGTGTAGCTCTAGCTGTCCTAGAACTCACTCTGTAGACCAGGCTAGCCTTGAACTCAGAGATTCACCTGTCTCTGCCTCCCGAATGCTAGGATTAAAAACATGTGCAAGCTGTGTGCCACCACCACCACTGGCTGGGCCTTCCCTTTTTTGTTTTTGTTTTTGAGACAGCGTTTCTCTGTGCAGCCTTGAGTTGCTTCGTAGACCAGACTGGCCTCATACTCACAGAGCTCCGCCTGCCTCTGCCTCCTTTTTTTTTTTTTTTAACAGTACTGAATTTTCTTCAGTTGTGACTCCTGGATATTAGATTTAAAAAATTGTATGTCCTTCCAGGTTGCCTTCGCTTGAGGAACTTAAACTGAAGGGAAACTGCTGGGTATGGACCCTCCACTTAGTGAAATAGGAAGTGACTAGAGTGTACATACTGGCTGGACGTGGCCTTCTTTTTACAGTTAAATACAGCAAAAGCCAACCGATGCAGCTGTTTGCTCAGACTTGTTTGTTTCTGAGATGGGGCCTAGCTAAATAGTCCAGGCTGCCCTAGAACACACAGAACTTCCTCCATCTGAGGGTGGGATCACAACTCTATGCCCCAAGCCTAGCTTGTAGTTGAGATCCGAACTGTCTGACCAGCAGTTTGTTCATGATTCATCATAAATCATAGCTGAGCCCCATCATTTCGGTAACAGAGGCTGACTTAGGCAAGAAAGGCATCTCCAGACTCCCAGGCAGATTCAGGGCGAATAGTCTTGAGGATACTTGACACATCGGGGAGTAATCAAAACAAAGGAAGGAAGTGCTGAGGTGGCTGCTTCCTGTGCTCAGAAAGGGCTTGAGCCGCAGGCAGGGGTTTTGTCAAGAAAGCTTGCCTCACTTCCCTTACCACTGCTCTGTGTGGAAGGGGAAAGGCCATTACCAGCGACTTGCCACCAGAAGCCTGAGGTGGAGGTGAGGCAGAGACATGCTGGTGCCCTCGTGCTGCCACAAGCATCCTAGAACCTTCTGCCTAAAAGGAGCAGTTTCTGTGTCCTTACCTTCCAGACATCTTCCATGACAGACACGGCAAGGTTCTATATGGACATTTCTACCTCAGAGCATACGCAATTGCTTTCCAAGTCAGAGGTGCTATATTCAGGCCCTGCCTAGTTCTGAACAAAGGCTGTTTTTTCTCCCAAATATTTTCCACCTGTAATTGGTTAAATTCATGTATATGGAAGGCCAACTATATTGTTCTTTCTAATTAAAATCAGATTCTCAGGAGCCAAGACAGGGATATCCAGTCTTGTCTGCTCTGAAATTTAGTAGCAGAAAGTCCATGGTAAAAAACCAGCTACACTCTGTGCTCAAGACTGAGATTTGTTGGTCCTGTAAGGGACCACACTGCTTCTGTCCTCAAAATGGAGAGAGGGAGAGGAAGGAAGGACAGCCTTCAGGACAAAGGAACCTTCACATTCCTTAACTGGAATTTTTTTTTTTTTTTTTTTTTTTTGAGAAAAGGCATTCTTTATAGTCCACTCCCACCAAGCCATGTATGAACCAGTCACTTTCTCTGGACCTCAGTTTTGTGCTAAGGAAATTAGAATGAATGGGAGTTCTCTGGAATTTTTTTTAAAGCCAGGATGTCAAGTGGCCAGGATTAGTCTGGGATTTGCTATGTGGCTGGAGATGCCTCTGAACTCTGATTACCCTGCCTCCACTTCCAAAGTGCTGGGATTATAGGCTCCATCACACCAGACTTCGTGTAAGGTTTCTAAGTACTGTCTCTTAGCGTTAAAGGTCTTAGCTGTTTCCCAAGGAAGTACATATGACACACATTTAGGTGTGCAGGGATGAGATGTGGTGATACATTGCTTTTTACATTAATATGTAGCCAATCAGGAAACCTCTTGCTTAAACTGAAGAAGGCACAGAGTAGTCTGTGGTAGCTCACACTTAACATCCCAACACTTAGGTTGAGGCAAGTACATTGCCATGGGTATAAGGCCAGCCTGGGTTTCAGTGAGAGCTTGTCTCAAAAAAAAAAGCAATTGTAAAAAGCTACTGAGATGGTTTAGTGTTTAAGAGCACTGGCTGCTCTTCCAGAGGACCTGGATTTGGTTCCCAGCATTCATATGGTAGGTAGCTCAAAGCTACCTATAACCCCAGTTTCAGGAGACCCAATGCCTCCTTCTGACCTCCTCAAGCACGAGGCACAAATGTTATGCATAGACACTCATGCGGGCAATACATTCAGACATATAAAATAAAAATAATCTTTAAAAGCCTGTCATGGAGGCTCACACCTTTAATACTAGCATTTAGGAGGCAGAGACCAGTCTGTTCTACATAGCAAGTTCTAGGACAGCTGGGGCTACATAGAGAGACCCTGTCTCAAAAATAAATAGCTGGGTGTGGTGATACATGCCTTTAATTCCAGCACGTGAATCTCTGAGATCAAGGCCAGCCTGGTCTATAAAGCAAGTCCAGGACAGCCAGGGCTATACAGAGAAACCCTATCTGGAAAAACCAATCAGTCAGTAATGACCCAATCTTTAAAGACCCACTGGAACATGTATTGAAGACATGTCCCAATTTACCCTTTTTTGGACAGGGTTTCTCTGTGTGGCCCTGGCTGTTTTGGGAATTCTCTCTGCCTCCCTAGTGTTGGGATTAAGGCCAGTGCCACCACTGCCTGGCAGCCTTGGGTTTTCATACAGAGAATTTTATGCATCACCTAGCTGGTTTATATGGGCCAACAGTATTCCTCCTAGACATGGACATGGGCATTATTTTGCTTGGTGGGAACTGAACTTTTGTTTCTTCCCTTTGTCAGGTACTTGGCCAGGTGTGACTACATCTGTTGGCATACTGAGATACACAGTTAGAATTCCCCATGTCAAGGCAAGCTTAATTGGGATCATTTCTGTCACTTGGCAGCTGAGGCCGGAGAATGTGAGTGTTCACTGGCTTTTACCCACATTGCCACAGAACCATCTTCAACATTTGTCTTCTAAAGTCCTTCATCCAGTGAGGGAATGAGCTACACAGTGACACGCTCTCTGGGTGGCTTTCTGTCTCATAGGGTGAAGGTCAGCAGTGGACTTAACAGTAATATGTCACAGAGAAGCATGTGGTACACATCTGTCTAATGAAATTCCTGACTGAGGGATATGATAGCCATGAGGTGAGCTCTCTGATTACTGTGTGGCTGTGACCTGAGTCACCTACAAAGTAGATGCACAGACTTCTCCAACAAGAGGTCCAGGGCTGTGGTCTTTGTCATCTCAGACTTTGCTCAGCATGAGAATCACAAGTGCCAAGCTGGCACAAACTACAGAGAAAAAAGATCGTGCAAGTGGTAAAGGAGTCTGCTGCCAGACCTGGAACCTGTGTGGTAGGAGAGAACCAACTTCTGCCAGTTGTCTTCTGACCTCCACACAGGTGCCATAACGTGCATACACACACCACACACACAATAAATAAGTACATAAATTAAATTAGTGTGATTTTTAAATTTATAAAAGAGAAAGGCGACACTGTCAAGGTAGGTTGAGTGTCCTGGTCTGGAGAATCAAGTGTTTTCCAAGAACCTCTTAACTCACTGAAACTTGCCCTCATCCCCATATTGTTGGGTTGTTTTTGTTTGTTTCTTTGTTTGTTTGTTTTTTGAGCGGGGGGTCGGGGGGTTGGTTGGTTTGAGACAAGAGTTCATGTAGCCCAAGATGGCCTTGAACTCACTGAATAACCAAGGATGACTTTAAACTTCTGGTCTTGCCTCCACCTCCTAAGTGTTGGGATTATAGCTATGCTATACCACACTCAGCTTTGATGATTGTCTCACTGGGTAACCCAGGCCAGCCTAGAATTCATAGCATTTCTGCCTCTGCTCCCGAAGTGCTGGGATCACAGGCATTACCTGTTCATAACCCTTAGTAAGCGCTTTGACTGTTCTCGGTCAGTTCAGTTAATGGGTCAAGGTCTGCTTTAGTCCCATACTCTGCTTCTGTTGGACCGCCACTCCTTGAGACTTCCAGTTGGCCAGGAAAGACGCCAATCATCTTGGTGGGTTTTCTTATGGTTTCTCACTATGTAGCCTTCGCTAGAACTCACTCGAGACCAAGCTGTCGCTCAGACTCACAGAGATCCTCCTGCCTCTGCCTCCTAGGGGCAGAGATTAAAGGCATTGTACCAGGACACCCAGCCCTTAGTGACGGTTTTAGAAACAGTGGATGCTCATTTTGTCCCACTGTAAACTAGAGAACCACTTTGTAGGCTATTCAGGTGTGAGACAAAGCAAGCAAGGTGGTGTCCAGTTCTCCTTCCAAGCACAGGCAAGTATGGAAACAGCACATGGCGCAAACCCAGCCACTCACAATTTGCTTATATGCAAGGGGCCTCTAGCTCTTGTCCCAAGAAGGTACAGCTTGTTCTCCTCCTCCTTTTTCCTCCCTTTTCTTTCTTTGTCTTACTGCCTGCCTTCCTTTCTTTCTTCCTTTTTCTTTTTCCTTCCTTCCTTCCTCTCTCTCTTTTTCTTTTTTTTTTTTCTCTCTCTCTTTTTTTTCCCAAACCTCTGCTGCAGGGATGCCACCAGGAGCCACAGGCAAGGCTCAGCAGGACCTACCTATATTCAGAGAGATGGTTCCAAAGGCCTGCTGTGCCCAGAGCTGCAGCATGAAGATGAGAAACGCTTTAGCCCTTCTGTCATCATCTACCCCCTGTATACATGCAGCTATGTTCCTGGCATAGACCCCACTCAGCAACCCTCCTGGCCTCCTTATTAGAAAGCTAGCCAGCTTATGAAGGAAGACGGTGCAGGAGATGGGAAAGTGCTATAATGACACGCTAACTGCCTAGCGTTCCTGCTACCATGGTACTGCAGGCTCTCCCCTTGATGTTGCTTTCATTCTAGGAAGATGATGAAAAGCTGATTGAGGAAATCCAAAAGGAAGCTGAAGAGGAACAAAAAAGGAAAAATGGAGGCAAGTGTTCTTCCATACATTGATGGGGCGTATGTAATTCCTGTTCTCTCAGGGGTCACTGCTCAAGCCATGGGAAGGCAGTGAAAGCCATGGGTTCAGTTTACTCTCGTGGTAAAACACTCCCAAGGGTCTGTCTAAGTTCTGGAGGCAAATAGAGGCCTGACTAAGGCTAAGAAGACTGGCTTAGCACTGTGGAGGCTTACTGAGGGAGGGCAGCAAGCCCCTGAGGCTGTGGAGGGACAGCTCACAGGCTGTGCCAAGTTAGATAGACATAGCGCCTCTATGGGCTTGTGGGAGTGATCATTAGGAAAGTATAGATTTGCCCTTTGGCGTCCTGCTCCATGGCAGGAGTGTCTTTTGTATTGAATTTGACAAGAGCCAGCCTACTCTAAGAGCTAACAACTTCTTTGGCCCAGAGGAGAGTATACTGAGGGTCAGAAGTGGCCCTCCTATGCTGGCCTGACCTTAGGCATCCAAGCCTAGCAGAGTCAGAAAAGGCATGTAGTGTTCTAGTCACAGGCAACAATATTGGAGTTGGTTTGATCTGTTTGCCTCACTGGACCCCACCTTCCTTTCAGAGAACACCTTCAAACGCATCGGGCCCCCGCTGGAGAAGCCACCTGAGAAAGTACAGCGTGTGGAAGCCCTGCCACGGCCTGTCCCACATAACCTGCACCCACAGATGCCGCCCTATGCCTTTGTGCACCCGCCCTTCCCCCTGCCACCTGTGCGGCCGGTATTCAACAACTTCCCCATCAACATGGGTCCTGTGCCTGCGCCCTATGTGCCCCCTCTACCCAATGTGCGTGTCAACTATGACTTTGGCCATGTGCACATGCCCCTGGAGCACAACCTGCCCATGCACTTTGGCCCCCAGCCACGACATCGCTTCTGATACCCAAAGCCCTATCAAGCCGCACTGGGTCTGCAGGAGGACCCAGTCTCACCCTCTAGAGTAGAAGTGGAGTCCTGGCTTCCCTCTTAAGGATGGGTTTGTTTCCTCCTGTTCTGTCCTGTGCAAGGGCCACTGCTCCTTCAGCTCTGACATGCTTTGGGTACTGGCTGTCACTGGCCAGTGATGGGGCAGCTCCCGACTTCTGCAGTTGGAGCTGCTGGTACAGTGGCCCTGAGCCTTCCTCCCCAGCACACAACTGAAAGTCCAAGGGGAGGTGGCCTGCCATCCCCAGACCAGGGTTCTCCCCTTGTTGCCCAAGGCCCGCTCCGGCTCACAGATGGCCAAGAGTCCTCTGTGGCGCAAGTTTCATTCTGTTGTTATCTAAAGAGGTTGCTCCTATTCGTGTAGTTTGAGCTGAACTTTTTTGTGGGCTGTTCAAGTTTGTTTCTATTGTTGGAAAGTCAGGTTGAAAGTATTTCCCCCGGGCTGTTAACTGCAGAGAGCCAATACTCCTGACACTTGACATCAGCAAGAGGGTCTTTTGGGAAAGCTGTTATTCCTGGGCTCTCCCTTTTCTGGGGAGACCTCACTTGTCAGCAGCCTGGGATGAGCAGCGTCTTCCCTAAAGTGTTCAAGGTTTCCCTGGGGTCCAGATCCTCATGGAGCTGCTGCAACTGTCATAGCAGGCCTGCCTGCTCACCTGTTCCTCATGAGTTAGTGGAGGCAGGCAGAGGGAGAGGCCCTCGCTCCAGGGTGAGGATAGCTGGCCTCCCTAAAGTCAGATGAGAATCTAGGCCTGCATAGAGGCCCTGCCACATTCCCACTGTCTGTGTCCCCTCCTGCCCAGACCAGGTCTCTATACATCCCTCCAGCCTGCTTGCTGAGCAGGGTTGGCAGTAGATGACTCTCAGTTGAATTGGCTGTCCTTGTCCTCCTGTTGCTGTGGGGGTGTCCAGACCTGGAAGTGGGAAGATGTCCCTGAGAAAGGGAAAGACTCTCTGAGGTGCCCATGGTCACTTGAGTGTAGGTGGGGCGCACACAGCGGTGATTCAGGAGCCCTGTCATGGGTTACCTGAGCTGTGCTACTAGTCTGAATGACAGTGCCTTGGAAAGATGGGCCACGTGCTGCATGACAGGATCCTCCAAGTACCTTAACTATTAGTGTATTCGTATTCTCTGCACTTCTCCAGGGCCCCCTAGGTAGGTGATTACTCTAAGCACAGCCCCTCCAAGGCCTCATGAGTCATTGGACTGAGTACCCAGTTCTTAGTTCTACCCAGTGCCCCCTTCACATTGCTCCACTAAGAGTCCAGGTGAAAAGTCTGGCAGCGTCTGGGGTAACTGGAGGAAACAGGCCAGGCAGAAGCCACCCAGACCTTAGCACTAGGAGAGATGAGACCAGGGTTGTGTCCTCTGAAGTGCAGTCAGTCTGTGGCTGTACACGGCCGCAGGGGGGCTGCTGCTGCCTGTCCCCATCAAGGCGTTCAGTCCCAAGTGACCCCAAGGCAGCTGGCACCTTAATCTCTGGGACCCAGGCCGCTTCCTGGTTTGAGAAACTGCCTAGCCACTCCCAGTGTATTTGCCTTAAAACTGGAGAGAATCTAGTATTTGCACTTAGCAAAAGATTTCAGAGTTAAGAGAAAAGTGCATGATCTCACTTTGTACAAAAAAAAAAAAATGAAGTAGATGGTTAAATGTTTTTCTTTACCTTTTGGTAGTAAATAGAGAAACCAAGTCTGTTTAAACTACTGTGTAAAAAGACTGTATCATATGTAACTTGAATTTCCTGTAAATAAATGTTTGTGAACACTCCTCGATGTTTGTCCTCACTCGGACCACAGGTTCCCAGGAGCTTTACCTGCAAACAAGTACCCTGTGCCACTCACTTCCCCAAGGAAGGACATAGGACTCCTGATGGCAGCAGCACAGAGGGGAGAAAAGACTCCTTTCACCTGCCAGGGGAGAAGCTCAGTGCCTTGGCTACCAAGTCCTGGCCCAGACACAGTAAGAATTCAAGTTGTCTCATCGGAGAACCTAGAAGAAAGCACAGGCAGTCCTTAGTCCCTGAGGACTCCTTCCCTATATGCTCCAGTGTAGCATCAGCTCTTAATTCTTGCCTAGCCTCATCCAGCTGACAGAGCCAAGAGAACAGCCTGGAACCAGCTCCCTGCACTCCACAGACTGCACCGTTCACGTTCAACACCACAGGGCCAAGAGGGCCTGGGCACTTGGAAAATGGGACCTGCAGATGGAGGAGGCCAGGACTCCTCTCCAGGAAGAAAGTGTCCTCTCCTGCCATTTGTTGTTTTATTGGACTTGTTTCTCATCTGAGAACATTTTTGCTGAAGCAGAATTTCCCTCACGTGTCCCCAGCCATCCAGAGCTGCTCCTGCATGGGTTACGCATTTGTGGTTGCAGAGGCTCTGCAGCCTCCTGCTTTCTGGGTAACTGATATCTCACCCTCCCCAGGCCCCCACTTGCAGGTTCACACCCAATGGTGATGTTTCCAGAATCCTCCCTGCTGTATCCTGGATACCACGTGTGCTGGAGGAGTTGTTTAAGACAGGATTTCTCTGGTCCTGGCCGGCCTGGAACTCACTCTGTCGACCCAGCTGAGCTCTGCCTGCCTCTGCCGCTCCAGTGCTGGGATTAAAGTCGAGTGCACTCCTGATGCTTCACTGTGTGGGCTTACCCCATTTCTCAATCGTTGCAGTAGTTAAAAATAAAGGCGGGGTCTGACAGTGTTGCTGCCATTTCACCCAGACCCTCAGTAAACCCCTGTGCATGATGGGTCACAGATGCTATCCAAAATGGACCTTACTTTCCAACATGGGGATGAAGCTCTGTAGCCCAGGCTTTTACTGGCCCCCCCAGACTTAGAATGACCCTGCCTCTGTGCCCCAAGTGCTGGGATTACAGGCATGCACCACCACACCCAACCTATATAGCATCTTTATGGGAGCAGGGGTGTGTACACACATGTGCCTATGGAGGATAGAAATCTGTTCTTCAACCTATTCATCTGTAATTGTGTTTTTCTTTTTTGCTGTTTTTGGTTTTCAAGACAGGGTTTCTCTGTGTATCCTTGGCTGTCCTGGAACTCACTCTGTAAACCAGGCTGGCCTCAGACTCCAGAGTAAAGATTAAAGTGGTTTTATTGTGTGGATCTTGCCACACCTCTGAGACAGGGTTTCATGCGTTGCTCTGACTGGCTTGGAACTCACTGTGTAGATTGGCCTCAGAGGTACGCCCGTCTCTGCCTCCCAAGAGCTGAGATAAAAGGTACGCACCACCGGGTAAGTTTTTTGTTGTTCTTTTTGGGGGTTTTGTTGTTGTTGTTGTTTTAAATATTTATTTATTTATTTTTATATGAGTGCTCTATCTACATATATACCTGCATGCCATAAGAGGGCGTTCGATCTCATTGTAGATGGTCATGAGCCACCATGTGGTTGCTGGGAACTGAACTCAGGACCTCTGGAAAAGCAGACAGTGCTCTTAACCTCTGAGCCATCTCTCCAGCTCCTGGTTTTGTTGTTTTTTTTGAGACAAGGTTTCCCTGTGTAACAAGAGCCCTTGCTTTGTAGGCCAGGATGACCCTGAACTCACAGAGATCCATCTGCCCCTGCCGGGATTAAAAGTGTGTGCCACCACATAATCTTACTTTTTTGAGACCTCACTAGATTTTACCAGCTTAGCTAGGTTGGCTAACCAGCAGGCCCAGGAGGCCTCCTCACTGGTGCTGAGACCACACACGCCTGTCCCCTGGCTGGGGTGTGAGTTTGGTTTATGTGGAACTTGACTCCTCACGCTTATGCAGCAAACCTTTTGCTGACTGGGGAGTTGTGTGGTTCTTGCTGTGATATATATTCTTCCATTTTCCTTTTTGCCTTTTCCAGGGAGGAGAATGTCAACATGGTCTTCCCATACAGCCTGAACTTGGAATCCTCCTACCTTGACCATGAGCCAATGTGCCCAGCTGCCTTTGGTCTACAGCACTATGATCCAGCAAGGGTTTCCCTGTCAGGGTGGCAGCTCTTGCCACAGGCTCCTCTCACATCCTTCAATGCTGGGATTGCTCCGTGGTGCCAGCGTTCTGGTCTCATGACCCCTGGCTCCCCAGTTACTACCATAGCCCTCAGGGTGGTCTGAATCTCCTCAGACAATGTAATGAAGCCCCAGTTCCTCCGTTGCTTCCTCTGCCAGGGGCTGTTTGTTTTGCTTGACTGGAAGGAACATGGGGGTGAAGGTTTCATCTCTTTCTGTCATGTTCAGAGCATCCCTGTCAGTGACAATAGACAGCTCAGATTCAGTAGTCCCAGGACGCCTGCCATGTTTATCCAGCCAGTCCTCCAGGCCGTGGGAGCTCAGGCTCTGGGACCTCTCATTTGTCATTAAAGTAGGAATCAAGATACGTTCTAGCTGGGCATGGTGGGACAAGCCTTTGATCCCAGCACTTGGAAGGGAGAGGTACAGATCTCTGAGCTCCAGACTAGCTTGGTCTACATACAGAAATGTCCCGTCTGGGGTTAAAAAAAAAAAAAAAAAACACTGTAGGGTGAGCAGGTATCCTCACAGTGAAGCATCTGCCATGCAAGCCTGACAGACTGAGTTCCATCCCCAGAGCCCATGTACATGTAGGAAACAGTTATCCTCTGACCTGCACTACACATAATTAAAGCATACACTTAGAATAACAATAATAGTAAAAAGACCGTGCCCTAAGTGGCCATGGTGGCACATGCCTGTAATGGCAGCAGAGACAGACTTCTGCATTCAAGCCTAGCTTGTATACTTAATTCTAGAACCACATGAGACTTGGTTTGTGGGAGAGAGAAGCTTAATGACCTGAGTTTGGCCCCCAGATGTCATGGGAGGAGATTAGAACAACTCCTGAAACATCTCCAGACATGTACCATGACAGGAACATACATACACAGGCCATATATACACACAACACAAGATAAATAAAAACCAAACTTCAGCTGGGAGTAGTGGGTCACACCTTTAATCCCCACACTTGGGAAGCAGAGGCAGAAAGATCTCTGTGAGTTTGAGGCCAGCCTGGAGTAATTGGTCTGTATAACAAGTCCAGGCCAAGGAGACTATGTTCTCTTCCTTGAACTGTGAGCATTCTAGAGCAGACTGATGTGATTACAGCAGAACAAAGAAACACAGAGGAATGTTAAGGCCTGCTAGGAATTAAACCCAGGGCCTCAGGCATGATAGAAAAGCATTCTAGTAACAGAGCTATACCCTCAGACCTCAAAAGAACATAATGTAAACCAGGTGGTGCTTACTCCTTTAATCCCAGCCCTTGGGAGGCAGAGGCAGATGGATCTCTGTGAGTTCGAGGCCAGCTTGGTCTACAGAGCTAGTTCCAGGACAGCCAGGGCTACATAGAGAAACCCTGTCTTAAAAAACAGCAATAATAGTAATAATGATAATCCCTGGCCTTGATGGGCCCAAAAGCATCTCTTTCTCTGCTCCATTCTGACAGTACGCAAGGCCAACCAGGAAGCCCAGACAGAGCCACAGCAAATCAGCACGCTGAGTTCAGTCTTCTACACATCAAAAGCATTCTTTGAGCTGAGCTTGGTGGCACATGCCTGTAATCCCAGCACTCAGGGAGGCAGAGGTAGGCAGATCTCTGTGAGTTTGAGGCCAGCCTGTTCTACAAAGCAAGTCCAAGATCAGCCAAGGCTACAAAAAGAAACCTTGTCTTGAAAAATAAAAAACTCTGCTTAGCTTTTACTTTGAGCTCCTAGGCATGAACTTGGCAAACTCAGGTAGAACACTGTCCCCCTGCCTGCCCCCTTTCTATACTAGGCTCCTCCCCTTGTATTGCTTTGGCCCTGATCAGCAGCTCTGCAGGAAAGGATATTGGGTATTGCTAGACCGCTGTGGTTCTCCAACCTATGACTCCAGCACCGAGATCTGAGGCAAGAGCATCAGGAGTCCAAACCCAGCCTGGACTACATAGTGAGGTCCTCTATCATGCAGCACATGCTTTCAGACCAGCACTTAGGAGGCAAAGGAAGGTGGAGCTCCGTGAGTTCCAGGCCAGCCTGGTCTACAGAGTGAATTTCAGGCAACCAAGGCTGTATACTCATGAAGCAAGCGCTCTACTAACTGAACTACATCTCATCTTGACTGTTTGCAACAGGATTTTATATGTAGCCTGGGCTAGCTTCAACCTCCAGCGTCTCCTGCCTCAACTTCCCCAGGGCTGGGATTGCAGACATGCACTACCAAGCCAGGTTTTGTTTATTTGTTTGCTTGTTTTTTTAATCTGGCCACATTCATTAAAATGTCAAATGAGCCAGGAGTTGTCCCCCCCAAGGAATTTTCTCAGACATTTGCACAGTGGTTCGTGGAGCCGTATTTGTGTTAATGATGAATGAGAAGTGACGGCTGAGTAGGGGAAGGTAGATAAGACAAGGCATTCATCCACTCACGAGCGCACGGTGAAGACACAGTAAGGCCTGTTTGTGCAGATAAGGAAAATGCATGTTTGTTAGGTGATAACTCAAGAGCCCAGCCATGGGGAGCAAACAAATAGAATGGAACCTGTCAGCCATGGAAACTGTAGGACGGTGCAGCCGCTGTGGCAAATATTATAGTTGTTCCTTAAAAAATTAGCATGGCATGGTGGCACACACCTATAGTCCTAGCGCTCGGGAGGCAGAGGCAGGAGGATTGCCAAAACGTTGAGGCCAGCCTGGTCTACGTAGCAAGTGACAGGTCAGCCAACACTACGCAGTGAGAACCCTGCATCCAGCAGCAGAGGTGGGGAGATGGCTCAGCAGGAAGAGGTGCTAACCCTGCAAGGCTGACATCGTGAGTTCAAGCCCCAAAAGCCATGTAGAGAGAGAGCAGGATGCTGCAGCAAGTGTCTTCGTCTCCACACTCAAGATGGGAGGAAGCCTGCACAAGAGAATCACCCAAGAGCTCCCAGCCAGCTCACGTGAAAGCACAACCCATCAGCAAAAGACGGGGCCTCAACAAGGCCAAAGGTGGGAACTGATTCCCCAAAGGCTGTTCTCAGACTGCCACAGGTATACAAGGGCACACTTATCTCCTTGCCAACACACACACACTCACACAGTTAAAGGTGTGTACCATTGTGCTCATTTAAAAGCATATTTAAAAAACAGCAGGGGCTGGAGAGATGGCTCAGAGGTTAAGAGCACACAAGTTAGATGGTTCACAACCAGCTGTGAGCCTAGCACACTCCTGGAGCCTCCAGAGGCTCCTGCACACACGTGGCATAAATTCACACAGACACGGGCACACATACACACATAAAACTTAAACGACTTCGAGACAGCTCTTCTCTGTGTAGCCCTGGCTGTCCTGCAACTTGTTCTGCAGTCTGGGACTCAGAGATCCACCTGCCTGTGCCTCCAGAGTGCCGGATTAAAGGTGTGCGCCACCACCATCCAGCTAGAATATTTTTAAGCTAGGTGTAGCTGAGCACTCTGAAGGTTCAGAATCTTCCTGAAGGCCACTGACAAAGCCTTCTCCAATTAAACCAAGGGCTTCAGGGAGCGCCCCACAGTGGAGTGCTCACCTGAGCACACTGGAGGCTGTAACTGGGATCCTCAGAGATGCAAGAATGAGTGAGCGAGCAGGACTGGTTTGTCCTTGGGCAGTTACACTCCAGAGAAGGGAACCAAGACTTGAAAGCTTGAGTCGCAGCGATCACGGCATGCCCATGTTTATACAGTGACATTATTCAAAGACACGGATCGGGGCTAAGCAGGTGGGTACAGGCACCTGCTACCAAACAGGAGAACCTGAGTCGGATCCCAGGAAACCCACATGGTGGAAGGAAAGACTGACTCCTTGTCCTTTGACCTCCCCATGCTCACAGTGATGTGGGTGTGTGCGAGAGTGCATGTGAGTACTCAGGAGGCAGAGGCAGGAGGATCTCTACGAATTTGAGGCCAGCCTGATTTACATAGCAAGTTACAGGACAGCCAGGACTACATAGAGAGTCTCCGTCTCAAAAAATTATATATATATTGGGGCTGGAGACAGGCTCAGCAGTTAAGAGCACTGGCTGCTCTTCCAGAGGTTCTGAGTTCAATTCCCCGCAGCCACATGGTAGCTCACAACCATTTGTAATGGGATCTGATTCCCTCCTCTGGTATGCGTGAAGACAGAGCACTCATGTATGAGAAATAAACAAATATTTAAATATGTATACATATTTAAATAATACAATGTAATACAATATAATGCTACTCCCCTGAGACCAACTGGCACAGTAATATGTGTAGCAGACACCACAGTGCTCCCTCATATTTTTGAGCTCACACCTTCAAGCGCAGTGAGCGTTGGCCCTATCCTTGTCTATTCTGTCCACAGGCAAGTGCTTGCCAAAGCTGGGGGTGCCAAGGTCCACACCGCTGTGGCCCAGCTCCAAGGCAGATGGCTCTGGTGTGTGCTGCTTCCTGTCCACGTGGTGCTGAGTCTGCCCGTCCCTTCCTTTCTTGGTCTGAGTCCCTTCTACAGTGCTTCCTGTCCTCTGTTCCCAAATATACCACATGGTCTTGAAGGCCTGTCCATGCTCCAACGTGCCCTTCATGATTTAGGGAAGGTTTTCCTTTCGGTATGTTTGTTGTTGTTACGGGAGAAGGGTTTGGAAGAGTGTCATGTGACCCAGTATGGCCTCAAACTCACTACCTCACTACATAGCCAAGGATACCCTTGAGCTCCCCATCCTCCTGCCTCTGCCTCTCCACCTCAGGTGCTAGAATTATAGGTAGGTGCCACTATATTTGGCCAGCCCAATTGACTCTTCTTATAGGAACTCCAATCTTTTGGATCAAGCCTTGCCTGATAACCTCATTTTATTGTCTATATCTCTCATCTATCTTCTATCAGTCATCTATCTCTCCTCTATCATCTCAGCTATTTCTCATGTATTGATCCATCTCTCATCTAGTTCTCATCTATCTATGCATCTGTCTGTCCTTTCTCATCTATCCATCTATCTATTTATCTACTATCAATCTATCATCTATCAAGTCCCTGTCTGTCTATCTGTCTACCATCTATCTTCAGGGCTAGATGTTGAACCCAGGCCTTGCACAAGCTAAGCAAGCTCTCAATCACCGAGCCACACCTCCAGCTCATATGACCTCACTTTAACTCATTCACTTCTCTTTTTCTTTGCAGGGGAGAAAAGGGAGACAGGCTCTCATGTAGCTCAGGCTGGCCTCCAACTCACCATGTAACCATGTAACCCGGCCTTGAACTCCTAATCCTCCTGCATCCACCTTCCCAGTGCTAGGATTGCAGGCTTGCATCACCAGACCTGGCTTCTCTTTACCTCCTTAAAGGTCTTGGTGGTGGTGCACACCTTTAATCCCAACACTCAGGAGGCAGCCTGTGAGTTCATAGGCCAGCCTGGGGTACAGAGTGGGCTCCAGGACAAAGGCTATGGAGAAACCCAGTCTCAGGAGAAAGAAAGGAAGAGAGAGAGAGAAAGAAAGAAAGAAGACAAGAAAGAAGCAAAGAAACAAACAAACAAAAAAAAAAAAACAAAGACAGAAACAAAGAAAGAAAGAGAAAGGAAGAAAAGACCCTGTGTACAAATACAAAGCACAGAGGTCACAGGGGTTAAGGCTTTACTATCTAAACTGGCCGTGAGTGGCAGCTTAGCCCTTTCTGGGGACTACATTTGGGTGGGTGAGATGGCTCAGTGGGTAAGGGTGCTTGCCACCCAGCTAAGAGCCTGGGTACCAGCCCCATGACTGCCACCACAGTTCTAGCACCACACTCACACAATTTTTTTTAAAGACTAAGTTAGGGGGGGTCTGGGGATGTTGCTGGGTTGGAATGTCCTCACCTGTCATGGATGACTGGACCTGTAGCCTGGCCCTTCTATGCTACATAAACTGCTGGGCAGTGGTGGCACACACCTTTCATCCCAGCATTCAGGAGAGACAGGCAGGTGGAGCGCTGTGGGTCCGAGGCCGGCCTGGTCTGCAGAGTTCTAGACCAGCCAGGGCTACACAGAGAAACCCTGTCTCAAAAAAAAAAAGTTCTGATATTGATATAACATTAGAAAATGTTGAAGCCAAGTGTGGTGGCTAACCCCAGCATTCAGGAGGTGGAGGCAGAAAAATCGCTGCAAATTGAAGGCCAGATTGCGGTACCTATTGAAACTGTGCCTCACACAAACAAACAAAAGCAAAAAGAGGTCAGATATGCTGGCCTTTAATCTCGCACTCAGGAGGCAGAGACAGGCAGATCTCCGAGTTCAAGACTAACGGGGTCTAGAGAAGGGGTTCCAGCTGGGGCTGCATAGTAAGATCGTACCAAACAAAATAGTGTGGAGACCCTGAGGATCTGGCTCGGTGAGAAGGCCCTTAGCAAGCAGATATGAGGACCAGAGGCCAGATCCCCGCATCACACATACATTCGAACACACTCCTATACCACACGGTACAAACAGACACAAGACAAACAAAAAACAGTACTATCTCAAAATAGATAGAAAGGGTGAGCTGAGGATGCAGGCTGGTCGTGGAGCATTTGCCTAGAAGGTAGGGGGCCCTGGGCTCAGTTCCTCCATGTAACTCCCAAAAAAAGTGGGGTAGGCTTTCTGTGGGCCTGTATAACTTGTGTCTCCTTTGGTACTATTTTTCTTTATTCGCTTTTATTTTACGTGCTTGAGTGCAGCCCTCGTGTGCAGTGCCCTCCGAAGAGCCCCTGGAACTGGAGTTAGGGATAGTTTTTAGCCGCTCTGTGGGTGCTGGGACTCCATGCTGGGTCCTCCAGAACAGCAGATGCTCTTTCACTGCTGAGCCAGCCGTCTCTCCAGCCCCCTGTCCTTTTAGTTCATGCCCTATTCATTTGTGATCTTAATTTCTGTTGGTGGTAGCAGGGGTTGGGACAAAGTATTGCTATGTAGCTTGGCGTGGCCTAAAGTGGTGCTCTGCAGACCAGGCTGGCCTTCAACTCATGGAGAGCCCCGTGCCTCAGCTAGGTGCTGGGGGTAAAGGTGAGCACGGCCACCTGGCCCCAACATGATCTTTTTGTTTTTATTTTTCAAGACAGGGTTTCTCTGTGTAGCCCTGGCTGTCCTGGACTCACTCTGTAGACCAGGCTGGCCTCGAACTCATAGACCTCTACAGGCCTCTGCCTCCTGAGTGCTGGGCTAAAGGGGTGTGCGCCGTGCCCTTAATTTTTAATTGCATTTATTTTGCTTCTGTGTGTGCACGGCACTCAAGGGGAGCTGAGTGCTGTCTTTCCACCATGAGGATGCCAGGGAAAGGACCCGGGTTGTCAGCAGCTTTTCATAACTTTTTGCAGCAATAACAAATATCTGCAATAATTACTGAAACCTGATGCGTGGCCCCAGCTGGGGGGCTCAGAAAGGCCCTGTCCTCCCCTTTCCCTTCCCCCCTTTCCAGGTCAAGCCTGGGCCCTAGGAAAGGGAGAGCAGCGCTGACCAACCCAGCCCCTTCCCCCATGGCTTTGCCCATTGCTGGTGGCTTTAAGCCCAAAACAAGGCTTGTGTTTCCTGGTAAATCCCACCCACCTCAACCCTGCCTTTTCCCTCAGGCAGCCTTCTCCCTAGGAGACCCCATCTGTTCCCTCTGCTGATATCACTCTCAAGAGACCCAGCGGCCTTTCCCATCTCCCCATCTACACCAGAGCTGACAACCCAGAGAGGTCAGGAACTCCCTGTCTGTTACTCAACACAGAAAGAAGGAAAGAAAGGAAGAAAGAAAGAAAGAAAGAAAAAAAAGTGCCATTAGGATGTTCATTTGCTGTAATATTAAGCTTGTGCATGTGTGTGTACGCATGTGCACATTCATACACACACACACACACACACACTGGAATGCACAACCTGCACTCCCAAGTTATCTTCTTGTTGTTTCTGGTTTTGTTTTTTCGAGACAGGGCTTCTCTGTGTGGCCTTGGCTGTCCTGGGCTCGTTTGTAGACCAGGCTGTCCTTGAACTCACAGAGATCCACCTGCCTCTGTCTCTGCCTCTGGAGTGCTGGGATCACAGGCATGCACCACTGGGCCTGGCTTCCTCAGCTCCTTCTAACAAAGCCAGGACACAGCTCTTCTCTCTCCAGAGGGAGAGAACAGTCAGCTCTGGAGGAAATGGGGGCCCTGTGGGGTCTAGGACGTCACCCCTGTGGGTCCCCACAGGAGGGATTAGAAGCAGTCTTGGACAGGGTGCCCAGGCTGGACTCGGCTGGAAATCCCCAGGCTTCAGTCATCAGCTCCCTGCCAGATGGATCTGGCTAGCACCAGTCAGGGCCTCGTCCTACCTCTCTGAGGCTTCCTGAAGGCCAGGCCTGCAGGGTAGAACTGAGGGTGCACTGAGAAGCTCTCCAGGGGACTGTAAGCCCCCTAAACTCTGACAGGTCTGGAGGGACCATGAGGACCACAAATGCTTCTCCATTGTTTTGCCTACGACAACTCAATCCCAGCACTTGGGAGGCTGAGATGGGAGAGGCCAGCCTGGGCTCCAAAAAGAAAACAAATAAAACCCCCTGTTCAAAGTGGGTTTCCTAGTAAGGGGAGCAGGGGCTGTGTCTGACATGAACGCAGTGGCAGGCTCTTTGATCACCTCCCCTGAGGGGGGAGCAGCCTTACCAGGCCACAGAGGAAGACAATGCAGCCAGTCCTGATGAGACCTGATAGACTAGGGTCAGATGGAAGGGGAGGAGGATTTCCCCTATCAGTGGACTTGGAGAGGGGCATGGGAGGAGAGGGAGGGAGAGCGGGACTAGAAGAGGAGGGACAGGGCTACAGTGGGGATACAAAGTGAATAAATTGTAATAAATATATAAATAAAATTTAAAAAAGAAAACAAATAAAATACAGGTATGGCTCAGTTGGGAGTGTTTGCCTAGTGGACATGAAGCTACGGGTCAGAGGCCAGCCAGCATGTCTGTAATCCCAGCACCCAGGAGGGTGGAGGCAAGAGGCAGAAATTTGAGGTCTCCCCTGACTACAAGGCAAGCTCAAGCCTGAGCTACATGAGGCCCTGTCTCAAAAAAAAAAAAAAAAAAGTTGGTAGATGGCATAACGCCCACCAACAACTCCATTTCCAGAGCCCCAACACCTTCTTCTGACCTCCACAGGCAAAGCTGTGGCCCCTGACTCAACTGGAAGAAATGAGGGGAGGGGGTACCCAGCTGCAGCTGGCTGTGGGAGCTGCTGGGTGTGCAAATGTGCTTCTGCACACCGGCCCATGTGCATGAGCGCGTGTGCAGGACTCAGACAGATCTACCGTGTGTGCTAGCACACCGGTGCCCGCCACCCCCTTTGCCTGACATCCTCAGCTCAGCCTTTCCCTGGCAGTTTAAGAGCCCCCGACCAGGTGACTTCCCGTCTCTCTTCTGGATTAGGTCCCTTAGACCTGGCGCCTCCTCCCTCGGACCCCGCCCCCCGCCGTGCCACGCGGGGGGACTCCCACAGCCGTCAGGCGGCGGGCTGGGCTTGGTGGTAAGGACAGGGGAGGGTGTCTTCTTTCCCCAGCGCGGCCCCCACCCGAGCCTGAGTCTGCCTTGGTAGGAGTCATCTGTCTCCCGGCGTCACCGACCCTGTCCTGCTCGGGGCCAGCTTCCACCCTGCGGGGACCCACTGCGTGCTCTGCGGCCATCTGCCACAGTCAATCTCCCGCACGGGGCCGCCAATCGCGCGGCGGGCCTCCTCATTCCGTCATCAGCAGCCAATCCGTGAGGCTCTCCAACCGGCTGCTGCGCCCCGACCGATGCTCAACACACCTCCCGGCCCAGCAAACAAGGTTGTCTCTCCCCTGCGCCTCAGTGTCCCCCTCCGTAAAATGGGGCTCTGGGAGCCTCCAAAGTGCCCAGTTAAGTACCACGCTGTCGGGGAGGGGCCGCATTGGCAGGGCCACCATGCTCTAGACCTCAAGCTTGCCCGGAACCGGTGAAGGTAGCCAACGGCTTGTGTACCTCTTCTTTTGATTTTGTGTTGGTGTTTTGCCTGCATGTGTGTCTGGGCCTGTGTGAGGGTGTCGGACCCCCGGGAACTGGAGTTACAGACAGTGCTGAGAACTGAACCTGGGTCCTCTGGAGAGCAGCCAGCGCTCTTAGCAGCTGAGCCATCTCTGCAGCCAGGCTTGTTTCGCAGCCGTGCTACCCATGAAGTAGTCCACACCTTCTTCATAAACATCTATGCAGCAAGGGGGCCCGGCCACCCTTGAAGTCAGTCTGCCATCTTGTCAGCCTTGAGCAATGATCCTCCTGCCTCAGCTTCCTGAGCGGCTGGGATGACAGGCCTAGAGCCTGTGTGTAAGCCTCTCATCCAACCCAGATCTCACAGATCAGGCAAGGCTGGGCAGCCAGCAAACTCCAGGGATCCTCCTGTCTCTCCCCTTCCCAGAAGCCCTGGCGTGGGTGTCCACCACTGCACCCAGCTTTGTCACATGGGTGCTGGGGAATCAAACTCAGGCCATCACGTTTGGCAGCAAACTTTGCCTGCTGAACCCTTTCGCCTGCTCTCGGACCCAGCTGCCAGACTTTGAACCAGGGTCTGGGCCAGAACAAGAGCATGCCAACTGCCAATCAGTGCCCTCTGTGCCCCCTCACCCCTATCCATTCTGTGTGACACACGAAGCCTGCAGACGTGGCGGTTATTTTATTTTCCAGTTCAAAGCTACTATCATGGGTCTTCAGAGTTATACAAATGACAGTTACAAAAAAATAAAAGACCAAGACACCCAGAATGAGGAGATGCATGGTGCTGGGGAGCGGCTAGAATGGGGTGGCTGCGGAAAGGCCCCTGAGGTTTTACTCCAGGGCTCCCGGGGAGGGACACACCTGGCTCTCCCCCGCCCAGGAGCCCCGAGGTGGCGGGAAGACGTGGAGCACCAATCACAGGGCCAGGGCTGGGGGTGGGCAGGCAGGGGGGAGGGAGGGAACCCGCCAGGGAGGCAGGAACAGGTGCCAAGAGCCCCCCAAAGACCACGCACAGCTACAACCAACAGGGCAGGCCTGCCTGGGCCCTTCCAACAGTAACATTTCCTTTAAAAAAAAAATACTGATTTGGTCATTTTTTTCTGCTTCCAGTCAGGCCAGGGTGAAAAGGAAAGAGATGGGAGCAAGGTTCCCCCAACCCCGGGACGTGCAGGGGCAGCTCAGCAGTGCCACCCAGCTAGCTTTGAGTCAAGGAAACTGGCCAGACCCCTGCGGGACGGGATAGACTGCTCCCTAGCCGAGGTCCAGAACACTCATGGGCAAGCCAGGCTATGCCTGGCATCAGGCCCACCCAAAGGCTTGCCCCCAGAATCTGGGGCCAGGCACACCGGAGAGGTGTGACTTCGAGGGGGTGGGGTTTCCAGTTACAAGCTCAGGGGCCTCGGAAGCCCCTCCAGCTTCTCCTAGGCCACTTCCTGGGGGAAATAAGGCTCAGAGTTGTCTGAGGTCAGAAGGTGCCAGGGTACCCCATGGCAGAGAAGGGTGAGGAGGGACCCGAAATCCCTCCCAGGGACAGTCTGCAGCCACCGACCCATGGGGAGCAGAGAGTTAGGGGGGAGGGGCTCCACAGGGGGCAACAGGCGAGGGCACCATTTTCTCTTGGGTTTCCAGTTTGAAAGGCAAGGGGCTTGCCACCTGCTGCAGGGCCACCCGGTGAGTAAGGACAGCGGAGGGACTGAGTGGGTGGCCTGCAGAGGGCAGGTGGCCCTAGTACTCCCAGAGTGAGGCGGGGTCGATAGTCTCCGCGCAGGCCTTCAGGACCCCAGCGTGGTCCCCCTTCAGGTAGCGGCCGCCGGCCTTGATGGCCACCTTGTTGTAGTCACAGAACTCAAGGAAGAAATCCACAGGGGTGTCGCTGCTGCTGGTGACGGAGGAGTCGCTACCCACCGTCCAGTACTTGCCTGTAGAGTCTGGAGAGGAAGACCACACATCAAGCCATGCCCCCCACCCCTCCCTGCACTCTCCCCCAACTGTCAGCTGCCAGAACTGAGCCAGGTCAGCTGGGTGTGCGGCACAGTCCTGTAATCCTGACCACCAAATACTGAGGCAAGAGGATTATCTAGAGTTCAAGGCCATTCTGGGAAATTTACTGATACAACATCTCAAACTAAAAATAGAAGAGGGCTCAGGCTGGGCATGGTGGCAAACTCCTTCAATCCCAGCATCTGGGGGGCAAAGGCAGGTGGACTCTGAGTTTAAGGCTAGCCTCGTCTACAAAGCAAGTTCTAGGACAGCTAGGGCCATTTAGTGAGACCCTGTCTCAAAAAAAGTAAAAAATTTTTAGAAATAAAAAGAGGGATCTATATCAGCAACCTGCCTAGAATCCCCCAATGAGGGGCTGGCACACAGCCCTCAGCACTGCAAAAAAGAAGTTGGGGGGGGGCAGTTGGAGAGATGGCTCAGTGGTTAAGAGCATTGTCTGCTCTTCCTAAAGGTCATGAGTTCAATTCCCGGTGACCACATGGTGGCTCACAACCATCTATAATGTGAACTGATTCCTTCTTCTGGCAGATGTAAATGCAGATAGAACACTCATATACATAAAATAAATAAATCTTAAAAAAAAAAAAAAGAAGTTGGGTTTGCCAAGGCCACACCCAGCACAGGGTTCTGATTCTAACTTCACACCTCTGGATATTTGGGTCCTCTCACTGTAGTTTTTGTCCCACAGCCAAGGAGTCATAACCTTATCTTCCATCTTCTCCTCTCTTTTGGTCTGTTTTTTTAAGACAGGGTTTCCTGTGTAGCCCAGGTTGGCCTCGAACCCAGAGATCCGTCTGCCTCTGCCTCCGCCTCCTGAGGCACGCACCATCACCTCCTGGCTCTATCTTCTTCGTTTATCCTTCCTTCCTCTTTAAGATAATTCTGTCTCCGATTCATGGATCAGAGCCATGCCTCAGTATCCTGAGCTGGTTCCCACCGTCTCCATCTGCCCAGGATGAGTTGGTAACAATCTCTACCCCAGTGACCAGAGGACAGCCCTGCCCTGGTGACTCTGAAGGGCCGTGAGCACACCCAGAGAACCTGCCTTTGATGTTGTAGGCGCCATCGTTGAACTCCAGCTGGAAGACATCGTAGCTGGAGCGGTTGGCATCCAGGGTGCCGGTGACCTTACGGCAGCCGATGAACCCGTGCTCCCCACGGAACACGATGATGGGGCGGTTAATCAGCTTCATGAGGAAGAGCTCGGAGTCCCCTGCCGCAGGGAAAGGGGACACTGAACTTAACAGCAACGACAATGGGTCAGCCAGGGTGTGGCTCAGAGAGGGGCGCCATGAAGCTAGGGGTTCACATGCTGCCAGCCCAAGGGCACGCTAGCTTCCGGGGATGCCCTGCACATCAGAGGCTCAGGTGGCGCTGGGGAGTGACCCCGGGGTGACTGTCCCCTTAGGGCTTGGGGACACCCCCTCGTGCGGCTACCTGCCGTCTCCACCGAGGCGGCCAGCTGGCCATTCTTCTTGGCGGTCACAAACTTGCCGTTGGACGCTCTTAGAGTGATTCGACGGTCGCACCACTCGATATCAAAGTAGCAGCTGGCGTTCCTGGGCAAGAGGAGAGGGGTTGGCAACAGGAAGGGGGTCGAGCAGGCTACCCAGCCCGGGAGAAGGGCCAGCCCAGGTGACCGAGGGGCGTCACTCACTTGGTGGAGGCCGTGGACTGCACGCCCCCGGTGGCCGTCAGCGTCCAGTACTTGCCCGTGTGGGTGCGGAAGGCACACTTCCTAGTGTCCCGGTCGATCTCCAGCTGGAAGGTTTCCTGATCAGTCTCTTCATCCTGATTGGCCGACAGGTCCATTCCTGCAGGGGGAGACCAGCCAGTCAGGCCACTGCGTGACCCCTCGCCTCACCCACTCAAGGATACCACACAAGGCAGTGGGCTTCCTGAAGTGTGGCTCAGATCCCTCACACAGTATCCGAGCCAGTGAGCAGGACTCAACACATGGGCCAAGGCTAGTCAGAATCTCATCACTCGGTTTGAAATGGCAGGTTAACTGTGAGTTCTGGGCTCCGAGTAAGACCCTGTCTCGAAAGAAAGAAAAGAAAAGAAAGAAAGAAAGGAAAGAAAGAAAGAAAGAAAGAAAGGAAGGAAGGAAGGAAGGAAGGAAGGAAGGAAGGAAGGAAGGAAGGAAGGAAGGAAGGAAGAAAGGAAGGAAGAAAGGAAGGAAGGAAGGAAAGGAAGGAAGGAAGGAAGAAAGGAAGGAAGGAATGAAGGAAAGAAAGGAAGGAAGGGAAAGAAGGAAGGGAAGGAAGGAAGAAAGAAAGGAAGGAAGGAATAAAGAAAG
>CM053751.1:18319759-18365467 GCA_028658305.1 Pachyuromys duprasi
CGCAGGGCCAACCCCGCCCGGCACACCCCGTCGGGATCAAAAGCCCCGCCAACCTCCTCCACCCCGCCAGCAAAGGCGGGGAGAGCGGGGGCGGGGGGGGGGACTGTCCCCTGGCCCTCCAGCCAAAGGCCTTCGAAACAGGGGAGAGGACGCACGAGGAAATGGACTGGA
The DNA here is from genome assembly GCA_028658305.1 of Pachyuromys duprasi. Classification (NCBI taxonomy): domain Eukaryota; kingdom Metazoa; phylum Chordata; class Mammalia; order Rodentia; family Muridae; genus Pachyuromys; species Pachyuromys duprasi. Next base: position 18,319,931 of record CM053751.1, read on the forward strand.
CAAGGGGGAACCCTTCCTCCCCGAGACCTAGGACAGCCTATCCTACAGGATCAGCCCACGAACGGGGATACGCCAGACTGGAAAGGAAGAGGAAACAGAGGTCTAAGCTACGTCTAGGGAGCCCCACGCCCCCAGCCAGGAGTGGGGGTGGACAGTATTGCTTTAGGATGTGCTAGGCCGCACCCCACGTCACCTCCTCCCAGCAGATGAAGCCCACATCCCGGGCAGGGGGTGGTAATACACGACTTTAATCCCAGCACTCAAGAGACAGAGGCAGGAGGATTTCTGTGAGTTCGAGGGCAGCCTGGGCAACATAGCGAGTTCCAGGATAACTACATAGTGAGACCCGGTTTTTCAAAACGGAAAGCCCACTTCCCCAAAGCGGAGCACGGGGCCTGTGGGCCTAACGGGGGCGCATGACATAGGGAAACGGAAGGACGCACGAGTGAAGGGATGCTTTTGTGCACTGGGTCGGGATCCAAGGAGAGGACATGTCCCCAACTCACCCTGGCGCGTGGACACGTTCCTCTCGTTGGCCGCCTGCAGCACCACCTGAGCGCAGCTCTGTTCCAGGGCGAAGAGCTCATCTTTGCCCACCTTGGTGGCCTTGCCAGCCTTGAGGGTGCCGCTGGGCCCGGACGGGGCCAGGTAGCGACCCTCGCAGTCGCGAAAGGCCACCTTGCCGGAGCGGAACTCGAGCGTGTAGCCCGTGGCGGGCTCGGGCCGCGCCACAAGGCGCCCGTCGTGGCGCAGGAAGCGGTGGTCCGACGTCTGCACGCTGTAGCGCTGGTCCTGGAAGGCCAAGGTGATGAGCGAGTCGACGCCCCAGGGCACGTCGCGGTCCACCGCGATCTCGTCGGCCGGTCGCGCGCTCAGGTGCGCGTAGCGCTTGCGGGTGACGCTGTAGATGTTGACCTGCGGGTGCATGGCGATGTGCACGCTCCACTTCTCGGCCGGCGACACGCTCTGCGCGAAGCACGACAGGCGGTCCTCGGTGCCGCCGAAGTAGCGGCGGTGCGCTTCGGACTGCAGCGACCAGCGGCCGTCGTCGTGGGCCACGACGAGGAAGCGGCAGTCGGCGTCCGGCGCTTCGCGCTCGCAGCTCACGTTGCCGTCCTTGTCGGCGGCTAGGTAGCGGCCCAGGTGGCTGCGCAGGCACACGGCCGCGCTGCCCGCCTCATCGGGAGGCTGCTCCAGCGTCCAGATCTGCTTCTTCTTCAAGCTGCTGGCCGACGCGTTCACCTTGAAGCCGAACGCCTCGGCGGTCAGGTACTTGTTGCCGCAGCTGATGAGCCCGAACTGGATCTGCACCGCCTCGGCTGTGCCGTTGGCGGTCATGGTGGCGGAGGGCGGCCCGGTGGCCCCGGGAGCTTGGGTGGCTGTGCCCGACCTCCTTTGTTCAGCACGGCTTAGCCCGCTGCGGCGCTCCACAAAGCCAACCCGGCGGCGCCCTGGGTTTTATAGGCGGGTGACGTCATCGAGCTAGGCCACGCCCCGGCCCGGGCCTGCCAGGGGAGGGGGTTCTGCGGAGCGCGCCGGGGGCCCTGCGCTTCCACAGCGGGTTTTTCTGGGTTTTAAGACAGGGTCTCACTCTGTAGCCCAGACTAGGCTTGAAGGCGTTTGTGTGGCTCGGGCTGGACTCGAACTCATACTTCTGCCTCTAGCTCTGCGTGTTGGCTGGTCTACTTAAATTGCTCCTCCGCTATCGTTCTCTGCCGTGGCTGGCTGATCCCCAGCCTTCTCCTGCTCTCTGAGGCCACCCTGGAGCACCCCACCCCCAAGACCCAGCACATGGGAAGGATCAAGCAGGTTTAAGGTAATGATGCCTTCCGGATGGAGGGAGGGTCCAGGGTGCACCAGGAAGTAGCCTTAGAGCTGTTCCTTGAAGAGGCCAGAGACACCGGAAGACACCCGCTGAAAACAGAGGAGCCTGGGATAGAAGAGAGGTTAAGCTCTGGAGAGTCCTACCGGCCCCACCCGCCTCAGGGTTTCTCAAAAGCCTTATAGCCTGGGCCTCCTGCACATTAAATTGAGGTTCCTATTCCAGGGCTAGCATAGAGTACAGCCACCCTGCTGACTCTAAAGAAATCGTGGTGATTGTGGCCTGCGTTAGTGACCAACGAGCATCAGTGGTCTCTGTCTATGAGGCAGAGCAGAAAAAGCAGGACAACTCCCTGGCGTGGCACAGCCCCAGGGTAACTGTAATTACAGCCCCTCAGAGTTCCAGACCAGAGGGACATTCCCACAAGCACCACCTCCCACCACCCCATGTGAGAACACTTTTCTTTCAGTCTCTGGAAGGCTGAGACTTCTAGGACATTCCCCACATGCCAGGCAGGCCCCTGGAATGCTGGCCCTACCACAGGCTGCCCACAAGATCTGGGCCCTGGCCCTTCCCAGCCACAGGCTGGGCAGGATGCTGAAGCTGACCAATCCTCAGGGTGATCTGTGCCCAAAAAAGATCCCTGTCCCAGGCAATCCCCTTCAGGGACCATCAAAGGGGAAGGAGGGTAGATGGCAAGGCCTTTCCATCAAAGATCAGTCTGGACCAGCCCTTAGCATACCTGCTGGGAAATCAGGTTCCTCGCTTAGAGGTCACAGAAAAGGTCACCAAGAACTAGGTTGATACCCAGCGGCCTCTCTGGCTCTGTGATTTCTATTAGCTTCCCTCTTCTGTAGTCCTGGGTACAGAGTCACACCTGTAATCCCAGAACTTGGGAGGCAGGGGCAGGAGGATTGCTACAAGTTCAAGGCTAACCTTTGGGAAGCAAGTCAGAAGGCTGAAGGCATTGACTCCCCCCCCCCCCCAAAAAAAAAACCCTATACTGAGGGCTGCCTGGGATCTGGTACTCAGTTCAAACCTGTTTAACCCAGGAGCATTTCGGGCAGACTCAGGCAAGTTAGCCTCATTACATCAGGCAGTTAAGCCAATGCTTGATCTGTGTCAGGCGCCATAAATGCCGGCTATTGATTACTCACCTAGCATCCCGTCAGGGGTCAGGGCATGGCTGCATGGGCCAGCCCTCCCAGGCCTTGGGGGGTGGGGTGAGGTGAAGGCAGGAGGACCAGAAGTGCAAGGCCATCCTAGGCTACGTACTGAATTGCAGGCCAGCCCGAGCTTTATGAAACCTTGCCGCATGAACCCAAAGCCGGGAGCTAGAGTGAAGGCTCGGAGGGTGAAAGGCCTTGCCTCTGAGGCTGAAGGTCTGAATTCAGTCTCCAGGACCGCCACGGTAAAGTGAGATGTGACAACTCCCTCAGGTTGTCCCCTGACACTTCCCCCACCTTGGGCACTATGGGACCCAAATGCCCCCTTCATACATACATATGTAAATACATACATATGTAAAGGCAAAGAAGAAGAAAGGGCTAGGGAGATGGCTCAGTCAGCAAAGTGCCGACTGTGATTGTGCAAGCGTAGTGACTCCAGCTGGGGTAGCTCCCTGACACCCACACAGAGCTCCGCCTGTGACAGCCCCTCACCCCACCACAGCAGGGAGGTGGAAAGAAGAGGATCCTGGGCTCACTGAGCCTTCAGCCTCACCAAACAGGTGAATTTCAACTTTAGTCTGAGAAATTCAAAACTAAGGCGGCTAAAAGAGGGGGCTCGGCAGTGAGGAGCACTTGCTGCTTTTCTAAAGGACCCGGATTCAGATCTCCACCTCCGGCTCCCAGAGATCCCACAGTCTCTTCTGGCCTTCTTGGGTCCCTGCACCTACATGGTGAACATGCAACAGACACATAAATAAGCAAGTTTTTTTAGACTTTTAAACTGGGCGTGGGGGCCAACACCTGCAGCCCCAGCACTTGGGAGGCAGAGGAGGCGGAACTCTGAGTTTGAACCAGCCTTGTCTGCAGAGGACCAGGACAGTCAGGGCCACACAGAGAAGTGCTGTCTCGGCCAGCCAGTGGCGGTGCACACCTGTAATCCCAGAACTCAGGGAGGCAGAGCCAGGAGGATCTCTGTGAGTTGTGAGTTGGAGGCCAGCCTGGTCTACAAAGCAAGTCCAGGACAGCCAAGGCTACACAGGGAAACCCTGTCTCAAAACAGCAAATAATAATAAGATGGAGGAGCCAGCAAGATGTCTTGGTAGGAAAAGGCCCTTGTCAGGGAGACTGAAGACCTGAACTGGATCCTCAGGACCCACCCAGGAGAAGGAGAGAATCGGCTCCCATAAGCTGCCCTCTGACACCACATACGTGGCGTCCCCACAAACACAGAGAAAATAAAAATAAGATGAAGAACAACTGAGAAAGATACCCAACACCAGCTTCTAGCCTACACGAGCATACACACATGCATACACATACATAAATGAGCACACATGAATACACATGAACACATACATGCACAAACATGCACACACACACATACCGAGAAAGCGTTACAGTAGGAGACCACAGAGAGGTCCCTGGGTTTCTCCTGGGGACGATTTCAGGCCCAGCACTCAGAAGAGAGGCTGAAATGTTGGGGGAAGCCCATCTGGCTTTGGGTGAGGTCATCTGTGGAGAATGAAGGTTCATTTCAGCAGAACCAAAGCCTCATTGTTTTTTCATGAGCCACCCTTGGGAACAGACAACACATCCACAGCCGCAGTTCAAATACAAACGGGCGAAACAACCTTCTCCGTCCGTTCCCACCCCACCTCCACCGCAGCTCAGAGATCTCTCTTTTGTGGCTCTTTAAATGGAGACAAGCAAACGTGGGGATCTATCCAGCTCCACTGATGGTTTTGTCTGATTTGTGATAGTCTTCAGCTAAAGTCGTGGCCTTGCACGTGTCAGGTGAGCAGTCTGTTACTGAGCCACACCCGACCCTCACTCCTCCTCCCCACACAGCGTAATACTCAGATACAGAGTTAGCTTGCTTGAACCAGAGCCTCCTCACAATTAATCCTTCAGTCACCAACCCCAAAGGTTTTCACTTTTCTTTACTTGGATCCATACCAAATACAGACACACACACACACACACACACACACACACACACACACACGAGAGTACACGCAGGCAGGCACACATGTGTGAATACACAGGCAGGCATGCTCACACACATGCGCAGCGGCTGTGAGTTCCCAGTGAAGGTCTCTGCCTCCTGTGACAGGGAGGGCCCTCCACGCTCTGCTCTGAGCTATGTGGGTGATATAAGTGTCTGCTCTAGACGGGGTGAAGGCTTGAGGGGGAGGCTCCTGGGACAGGAAAAGGGGGTGTGCTTGTGGACTGGGACTTCTGCAGTTGGTGGATCTAGCAGCCTCTGAGCTTCGGGTGGGAGTGTGCCTTGTTATTCCTGTCACTGCTGTTGTAGGCAGGCTTATTAAGAGCCACAGGGAGCCCCCGGCCTGCTCCAAGCCATGCCTTCCCCAAGCGTCCCTGACCCTGGCATCTCTGTACACATCACGAGGTCTTCGCTCCAGTCCTGCCCCAGGTCTCTCTGGGGAAAGATGGGGACATGGACACTGTGTCTCTGGGCCCCGTGGGGACCCAAGCGCCACCTGATCCTTGCGCAGCACAAACAGAACACTTAGCGGAGGCCAGGCCTGAGTTGCTCCTGGCTGGATGCCTTGCCCTGCACTTGCCCCAGACAGGAAACAAGGCCACAGGGACGGACTGCCCTGCTCCCCAGCACTTGACTTGAACTTAGTTCCCTGAGGGAGGGCTCCTGGAGGGTCTGCAGAATTCCCATGATCTCCTAGGACGGCCACTGCAGAGCACGGGCTCCCAAAGGGCCCAGCGTGGACTCCCTGAGGAGTCCCATCTCCCCACAGCTCCCATCTCCCCAATGTTTTGTGTGTGTGTGTGTAAGTGTGTGTGTGTTTATACCCTTTTTGGTTTTGGGTGGTTGGAAAGGTCTTGCCCCCATAGACCCATGTGTTTGAGTGCTTGAGCCAGAGGGAGTATTCCATTAGGAGGCATGGCCTTGTTGGAACAGGCGCGATCTTGTTGGAGGAAGTGTGTCACTGTGGGGTGGGCTTTGAGGTCTCCTACACTCAAGCTCTGCCCAGTGTGGAATCCAATCTCCTCCTGGCTGCCTTAAGATCAGGATGTAGAACTCTTGGCTCCTCCAGCACCATGTCTGCCTGCAGGCTGCCATGCTTCGCGCCATGATGATCATGGCTAAACCACTGAAACTGTAAGCCAGCCCCAATTAAATGTTTGCCTTTATAAGAGTTGCCATGGTCATGGTGTCTCTTCACAGTATTAAAAACCCTGACTAAGACAGGGTCTCATGTATCCCAGGCTGGCCTCATACTCACTATGTAGCTGAGGATGACCTTGAACTCCTGATCCTCCTGCCTCTACTTCCCAAGTGCCGAGATGACAGCACCCAGCTCCCTCGAGACTCCATGGGCACCCCCTTACCACCCCTACTTTGCAGCCTCTCACCTCCTGGCTTTCCTGGAAATCCCATTCACACTTTCCCAGGAGCTCTCCGCCGCTGTGCAGAGCAAGGCTGTGTCTGACTTTCGACTGCCTCGGTGGGTAAGGCACCGATGACCTGGCCCTGAAAGCTGTCTCAGGGGGTCTGTTCAGTGGGGCTGCTCGAAGCTTTGTGGGATCTTGTCCTAGCTGAACCTCAGTTAACCTGCTCTCAGTCAGTCTGGGCAGCTGTAGGGAGGCAGAGGCAGGAAGATTTCCCCTGCCAGATGAGAATTTCCTGCAAATAAACAGCAAAAAGCCGGGCATGAGCTGGGTGCTGGTGGCCTTTAATCCCAGCACTCAGGAGGCAGCGGCAGGCGTATGTCTGAGTCTGAGGTCAGCCCAGTCTACAGAGTGAGTTCCAGGACAGCCAGGACGACACAGGAAAACCCTGTCTCAAAAAAACAACAAAACAAAACTCGGCATGAAGGCACAGGGCTGAAATCCCAGAACCAGTGTGGCAGAGACAAGAAACTGAGAAGAAGTTCAAAGAAAGCCTTGTCTAGATTGTGCATGGAAGGCCAGCCTTGGCTACATGAGACCCTATTTCAAAAGAACAAGTAAATCAGTTAGCAGGGTGGCTCATCCGGTAAAAGCACTTGCCACCAGGCTTGCTAACCTCATAGGGTGGACCCACGTGGTGGAAGGAAAGAACTGACTCCTGCAAGCTGTCCCCGGACCTCCCCATACCACGCCCATGCATATACAGATACAAATAAATAAAAGAAGTAAGTAAGAAGCACATTGAATATGGCTGGGAAAGTGGCTAAATTGGCAAAGAAATCCTGGATTTCGTCTGAAGAACCTCACAAACCAGGCACGGTGGCACCAACCTGTAATACCAGCACTCACAAGGCAGAGACAGGAAGTTCAAGACCATCCTTTCCTACAAAGAGTGTTAAGACCAGCCTGAGCTACGTGAGATCTTGCTGCAGGTAAGTCAGTAGGTAGAAACATACATACATACATACACACACACATACATCAAATGATAGGTAGATACAAAGATAGATGGATAGATAGGTGATAGATGTATAGAGATACATGAAAGCCTCCCTCAGGTATGGAGAGAGAGAGAGTGTGTGTGTGTATCCACACACACACACAGATTACCGTTGCTGGCCAGACAACTCAAAGCTAGCTTCCCTGCAGACCACACAGCCGTCTGCGGTTCAAGCCCTCAATAAAGGGGCAGCCTCGTGAACCAGAAGCCATGAATAGCCTCTTTGTGACTCTGTGGTCACCTGCTCTGAGGGCCCCTCAAGGCAGCCTGGCACCGCTGGCGCCACTTGCCCATCATAGCTAGGAAGTAGGAGGGGCCAACTCCCCATCCTCCTTCCCAGGCCCTGAACCACGCCCGCCCGGCCTGCCCCCCCACACACACACACCAAGGGCAGACAAAGCTGTCACCTACCGCTGCTCTGTCTCCACTAACCCACCTCTCTCTGCCTTCAAGGAAACTGAGGCCTGGACACAGCAAACAGGATCTGGCCCAGTGCTGCCGGCCCTTCTGAATCAAATTTCCAGAACCCACAAGATGATCACAATTTTTTGTAACTCCAGTTTCAGGGGATTCACTAACCCTCTTCTGACCTCTGAGGGCACCAGGCATGTATGTGGTGCACAGACATATATGCAGGCAAAGTACCCATACACATAATATACATTAAATGTAACAACGACAAAAAACATGGTTTTGTTTCTCTTGCTGTTTTTGTTTGCTGAGGTGTGGGGGTGCACACCTTTGCTGGTGTGTGTGGAGGCCAGAGGTCAGTCAACCTTGGGTGTCCTTCCTCAAATGTTCCATTTATTTAGGCAGTGTGTCCCTCCAGACCTAGAGCTCACAGATTAGACTAGACACGCCGGCGAACCCCAGATATTCACAACCAGCTTTTTGTTGTTGTTGGTGGTGGTGCTTTGGCTTTTCCAAAACAGGGTTTCTCTGTGTAGCCCTGGCTATCCTAAAACTAGCTCTGTAGACCAGGCTGGCCTTGAACTCAGGGATCCTGCCTGCCTCCGCCTCTGAGAACTGGCCACCACCACCTAGGCACACTCAACTTTCTACACCTTCCTGGGATGGAATTCACGTTCCCACCATCGCTCAGCAGGCCTTTTATGGGCCGTGTCCTCAGCCACTGGGTTGGTCTTTTTGAGACAGCATCTCATGTGGCCCACGCTGGCCCTAATCTGTGATTATCTTCCTGCCTCAACCTCCTGAGTGCTGGGATGACCAGTGTGAGCCAGCAGCACTGACTTTCTGAGCAGAGTCAAATGGACAAATCATGACCCTTCCACGGGGTCCTAAAATGCTGCCCTCCAAGGTAGGCACCAAACCTGCCCAGTGGCTCCAATTAGAGCCACTCTCGGCCAAGGCTGTGATTGCCATGAGAGTCCATGCTGGCGCGGTGTGGAGCACACAGCTTCATCTCAGTACTCAGGAGGCTGAGGCAGGGGGATGGAAAGGAGGAGGCCAGCCAGGGCTACACTCTCAGAGTCTGTTACAAGACACCAACCAAAAATAGTCCAGGGCAGGGTAGGGACGGTGTGCTCAGTCAATGGTGTGTGTAGCTGGCATATGTGAAGCTCTGGGTTCCATTCCCACACTGCATGAACCAGGGGTATCCTGTCTTAAAAATAAATAAGGCTTGACTGGAGAGATGGCTCGGTGGTTAAGAGCACCAGCTGCTCTTCCAGAGGACCCGGGTTCAATTCCTAGCACCCACATGACAGCTCAGAATGCCTGTAACTCCAGCTCCAGAGGATCCGGCACCCTCACACAGACAGACTACAGGCAAAACACCAATACATATAAAATACATACATGTATACATACATGTATACATACATGCATACATACGGAAGCCAGGCAGTGGTGGTGCACACCTGTAATCCCAGCACACAGGGAAGCAGAGGCAAGTGGAGCTCTATGAGTTTGAGGCCAGCATGGTCTACAAAGTGAGTCTAGGACAGCCAAGGCTACACAGAGAAACCCTGTCTCAAAACAAACATTTATTTTTTTTCTTTTTACTTATGGGGTGTGTGTGTGTGCACATGTGAATGGGGGTGCCTTGGAGGCCAGAAGAAGAAGTCACAGGGCCTGGAACTGGAGTTGGAGACATCTGTGGAAGCTGGCACTCACACTTGGGTTCTCTGTAAGAGCAGCAAGTGCTCTTAAAGCCGCATTTTCGGGGAGGTGGGGCGGGGAGCGTGTAGATGTAGGCTCTCCCTCTTTAGCCCAGGTTAGTCTCAAATTCTCAGCAATCTTCCTGCCTCAAGTTCTGGGCTTACAGGTGAGCCCCATCATGCCTGAGGGAGAAACCTAGGCTGGCCCAGGGGCCCGGCCTTGAGCCCAGCTCCCCTAGAAGAAGGACAAAACACTGGGCAGCCCACCCTCCCCATCCGTGCCAGAGAAGTCCAGGATTCAAGGTGAATTCCGTACAACGAGGCCACGGTGGCCACTGCTTGGCAAGAGCCCGGCTAATTAAGAGGGCATTACTGTCATGGACAGAGCCAGGCTCATGCCAAGATATGTCTGCCAGAAGAGGGACCACTGGCTGGTGCCAGGCCTTGGCCTTGCCTGCCTGGCAGCCGCCCCAGTCTACCCCCTCAGAGACCTTTGGGGTTCCCCTTCTGGTGAGCTGGGGCCCAGGGTCTCGCCTCAGGCCCCATCTGTCCTTCAAAGTGCCTGGCCTCCAGACAACTCTTCCCTAAACTGGGGCAGCACAGCCTGCTTCCAGAACCCTGCCTTGCGGGTTTTCCTAGCGCCAATAAACTCTGAACTCTCTTCTAAGATTCAAGAGAGAAAAATAGCCAGGGCATGATGGCGCACACCTGATATCCCAGCGCTCTGGAGGCAGAGGCAGGTGGATCTCTGAGTTCAAGGCCAGCCTGCTCCACAGAGGGTGTTGCAGGACAGCCAAGGGCTACACAGAGAAACCCTGACTCCAAAGGGTGCTTGCGGTTCTTGCAGAGGAACCAAGCTCTTTGCACCCACATCCCAACTGCCTGTGACTGCAGCTCCGGGAAACCTGAGATCCACCTATTCTCAGCCCTGGTGTCCCTTCTCAGGGCCTCCAAGTGCAGTTGCTGGATGTGAGAACCACAGTCCAGGCCGGCAGCCTCAATGGCCATCCATGGGGTGTTTTCCTAAGTCTCAGGAAAGAGCAGGCCAGCTGGGCCCTGCCCCGTCAACTTCCCTGGCTGCTAAGGGAAGTCCCCTTTCTGCCTCCAGAGCAGAAACTGGAGACACAGAAAAGTCCAGTTCTGTTGGCCAAACAGGAAGACAAGAACTTCTGATGAGAAACAAGAAAGCCCCCAAGTTGGGGATTCCCAGGGTTGGGTAACTAGAATGGCCAGGAAAGGACCCTAGAATATTCTCGAAGCTTTACCGTCCTGAGTTGGCTGCCTAGGCTCCGCTCATCATCTCCCTGACTTATAGGAGGCCTTTTCAAAGGCTTTATTTATTTACTTATTATTGGTTTTTGAAACAAGGTCTCATAAACCCCAGACTATCGAACTCACTCTGGGTCCCAGGCAATCCTCCTGCCTGCACCCCCGAGTGCTAGGGTTCCAAGTGGGCACTACCACGTTCTTCTCTCAGAATAAATACTGCGTGAGGTAACTCCCTCCCTAGTTGCCCTCATACCACAGCAAACTCCGCAGAGCTCAGCCCGATCGCCTGAGGACGCCTCACCCCCAGCCAGTGGGTCAAAGTCTCAACTTGACACTCAGTGCAGGGGGTGGGGGGGAAGGGAGTAGGGGGCTCCTTTCGGGGAATGTAACTCGCTCGCAGCTTCCCTGCAAAGTTCTCACCAAACAGATCCCTATTTGTTTCCTTGTTGTTATTTATTGTTGGTTTGCAGTTCTGTTGGTTTGATTTGTTGTTGTTGATTTCTTGCCGAGCAGTGGTGGTACACACCTTTAACCTCAGCACTCGGGAAGCAGAGGCAGGCAGATCTCTGAGCTCGAGGCCAGCCTGGTCTACAGAGGGAGTTCCAGGACAGCCAGGACTACACAGAGAAACCCTGCCTCAAAAAAGCCAAAAGAAAACAAAAATTCTTAATTTTATTCTCTCTCTCTCTCTCTGTGCCTATGTGTTTCTGTTTCTAAGTACACGTGACACTACACCCCCCCCCCTTTTTTGGGGGCAGCATCTCTCTCGTTTCTATTGCTTTGGCTACTTCAGGCTAACCAGGTGGAGTTTTCTTGGTGAGTCCCCTGTCTCCACCCCGGCCTCACTGTGGGCATGAGCAGATCACAGCTACACGCTGTGGAATCCAGCTTTTCCTACATGGCTTGTGGGGATGGGATCCAGGTTGTCAGGCTTGTGTGACAGCTGCTTTGGCCTACTGAGTCCATCTCAATAGCCCAGGGGTTTTGAGACAGAGTCTCATACTAAGGCCAGACTGGCCTCAAACTCAAAATGACCGTCCTGCCTTCGTGCCCTAGGTGCTGAGCCACCACCCGTGGCTTTGTTTTATGTAGCCCAGGTTAGCCTTGAGCTCTCTACCGTTTTTTTGTTTTGTTATTTCCGGGTTCTGGAATTGCTGGGATTACAGATACACCCCTGGCTTTTTTTTTTTTTTTGGCCTTGAACTCACTGCTTTGCTGAGGCTGGCCTTGAACCCCAAACGTTTCATCCAGTGCCGGGGATCAAACCCAGGCCTCAAGCGTGCTGCCAATGGAGTTACTGTCCCAGACCTTCATTTTTGTTCTCTGTGTGTGAGGGTACACATGTGCGCTGTCCTTCCTCAGATAGGCACCTCACCCAGTAAGGTAGTCTGCAAGGCCAGTGCTTCTGAATCCGAGATCGGCTGCTCTCTGCCGCCCCCGCATCCGTGCAGGCCAAAGGTTGGCACTGCGTGTCTTGCTCTTTTACTCTCCAGTTCCTGAGCAGGGCTGCTTTGCCGAACCTGGAGCTCACAGATTGATTTTGCCCAGCTAGCCAGCTTGCCTGGGGATCCTGTCTGCGCTCCCCTAGCGCTGGGATTATAAATGGACCACAGCAGAGCGCCGAGCTGGCATGTTCTGTGGGTCCTGGGGAATCTAAGGTTGTCACGCTCTGTCACGAGCACTTTACCCTCCAGCCCTGAATGTGCGTGCTTCTTTGTTTTAGTTTTAAAATTATTTTAACATATATTTAGATTTATTTGTTTGTTTGTGTCTTTGGTTTTTTTCAAGGCAGGGTTTCTCTGTGTAGCCTTGGCTGTCCTAGACCTCACCCTGTAGAGCAGTCTGGCCTTGATCTCACAGAGATTCACCTGCCTCTGCCTCCTGAGTGCTGGGATTAAAGGTGAGCACCACTGCAGCCCTTGAGGAGACCTAGTCTTGAGGCAACAGGCAAACAGCAACTGAAGGAAACACACAATGTCCTGCTCTGGCCTCTGTGTACATGCACACATGTGTGCTCATCTACATGAATACATACAAACTACACACACACACACACCAACAGCCAGGTACTGGTGGGTCTGTAGCCAGCGGATGACCCCTCTATGACTCACCTGTGCTGGGTGGATGGCAATGTGGCACCTCCCAGGCCCTTGAACTCAAATCTTGCACTCACCCACAGCCTCAGAGACAGCAAGAGACTTGCCTGAGGGTACCCAGCAAGCCAGAGGCATGAGGTGGGCAGCCAGACCTGCGCTGGAGCCAGATCAGCCTCAGGAAATCCTGGCAGTGCAGGCCTGGAAACAATTGTTTTGTTTTCTTGGCTGCCCTGCAATCCCAGACAGCTGTTTCCCTTCATGTCCAGGGACGTTTGGAAGGGAAGGCCTCTTCACCGGAAAGACCTGAAGCCTGAGCCCTGGTTCTCTCTTAATGAGATCCCCAGATCTTTGGAGGAGACAGGCTTCGTGGGAGGAGGGGTGCTCTGAGAGGGGAGGAAGAATCAAGGGGCCAGTCCTCAGGGATGGAAGGAGGGGCAAGGGGAGAAGGGAGGAAAAATAGCAGCTGCTCAGCTTTAAAAAAAATGTTATTTTAATTGTTTATTTTATGAGTGTGGGTGTTCTGCCTGCAGGTATGTCTGTGTACCCCTGTGTACCTAGTGCCCATGGAGGTCAGCAGAGAGCGTCGTATGCCCTGGCGCTGAAGTTACAGACAGTTGTGAGCCGCCAGGCGGGTGCTGGGGTTGGGATCCAAACAGTGCTCCTAACCCCTGGGCCATCTCTCCAGCCCCACACGGTCAACTTTGGGCTCCACCTCCCCAAATCTCATTTAGAGATGTCCTGGAGACCCCCAGTAAGCAGAAGTAGAGTGATTGGGAGGCACAAAACTCTTCCTCCTGGCAGAGGGCTGTGGCTTAGAGAGCAATGGGACTTTCAAAACAGCTTAAGGGGCTAGAGAGATGCTCGGAGGTGAAAAGCGCTCAGCGCTCTTGCAAAGAACTTGAATTCATTTCCCAGCACCCACATCAGACAGCTCACAACCAGCTAGTACTGCAGCTCCAGGGGATCTGACGCCTTCTTCTGGCCTCCAAGAACACCTGCATTCACATGCGCATACGCGTCCATACACAGACAGACATGATACACATAATTAAAAAACAAAATCTTAACATGTCAGAGGTGGTTCTGTAGTCCCAGAACTTGGGGAGGCAGAGGGAGGCAGATATCTGTGAGTTCAAGGCCAGCCTGGTCTACAAAGCAAGCCCAGGACAGCAAGAGCTACACAGAGAAACCCTGTCTCAAAAACCTTCCTGTTCTTCCAGAGAACCTGGGTTCAGTTCTCAGCACCCATATTATAGGCTCAAAGCACCTATAATAGCATCTCCATCCTCAAAGGCCTCTCCTGGCCTCCACAGGCAATACACTTCCACCCATAAACCCACACACAGACACGCAATACACACATAATTTAAAATAAAATAAAATCTAAAAAAATCTTCTTTAAAAGGTTTCCTCAGGGCCTCAGCCCCTCACAGACTGCAGCAATCCTGAGAGTATCCCTGCCCCTCACTGGGGCAGGGCTGGAGAGCTGGTCCTGTCCCTTGCTGGCTGCAGCAGGCAGGAGGGCTGTGCCCACCCTGGCCTGGGCAGGGCAGGAGAGCTGGCCTGGGTGGTGAGGTGCTAGCAGGCAGAACTCACCCAGGTCCAGTTCCAGAGCTGTCGGTTGTCTCACCCCATCATCTCCTCCATCTATGAACCGCTGGAGCATGTGAAGGGGCCGGGCCGCAGAGCCAGAGCTGCAGGACCTCCCTGACACCAGAGCATTCAGCCGCCAACCAGGCCAGGGACTCAGTGCGGTGAAGATGTGTGGAGAAAGCGTGTGCTGTGGGACATGCAGCTTCCACAGCAGGACGGTTTTGTGTTGTTGTTTTTGTTTGTTGGGGGGGGGAGGTTACAAGGGCAAAGGCTGGATATGGAGGGACAGGGAGATGAGCGGGGTTGGGATGCATGATGTGAAATTCACAAAGAATCAATAATAAGTTTTTTTAAGCGGGGCATGGTGGCACACGCCTTTAATCCCTGCACTCTGGGAGGCAGAGGCAGGTGGCTCACTGTGAGTTCCCAGCCAGCCTGATCTACAAAGTGAGTCCAGAATAGTCAAGGCTACACAGAGAAACCCTGTCTCAAATAAGTAAGTAAGTAAATAAATAAATAAATAAATACACGTTTTTCAAAAAGTTTACTTGGGGAATATCTCATTGGCAAAGCATTTGCCTACCTTACACAGGGACCTGGAGAGACCTTTCCCCTCCCTTTCTTTCTCCCTCCCTTTTTCCCTTTCCCTCCCTCTCCCTCTCAGTACTTCCCCCTCTTCCTCCCTCCTGTCCTCACCCCTTGCTGTCTTCCTCCTCACAGCCATCACCCCATGCCAATGACCCTGGCAGAGACAGCTGCCCTTCTCCTTCATGAGTCAAGTGCAAGGGACAAGAAACCAGAAGTCAGCCAGGCATGGTAGTGCATGCCTTTAGTCCCAGCACTCAGGGAGACAGAGCTAAGGGGATGGCTGTGAGTTCAAGGCCAGCCTGTTCTACAAAGCGAGTCCAGGCTAGCCAAGGCTACATTGAGAAACCCTGTCTCAAAAGACAAAAAAGGAAACCCAGAAAGCGGAAGCCATCCCCTTGACAGAAGACAGGACCACACCAGGACTCCGACTCCTGGCCTACACTGACCTTTTATCTCCAGCCAAGGGCTTAGTCCATTATCTACAAGGGAGAACAAAATCCACCCCATCCCCACCCAGCCTCACCCTCACCCAGCCACACTAGCACTAAGCAGTGTGTGCCACGGCAGGCCAAGGCCCAGGCCCTTCTGACCCTGACAGGTCCTCAAGTCCCTGCGACCTCCTCCAGGGGCCAACCTGTTCCCTGGAGGTATGTGACGGGCCTGCTGAGCACACAAACGAAGGAGGATCTGGGCTTAGCTGTGGCTCAATCAGTAGAGTGCTGGCCCGGCATGCTCCAGGCCCGGGTTCCAACCCCAGCAGCCGGATAACTCAGGATTGAGGACACACAAGTGCCATCCCAGCACTGGGAAGAGATGGAGACTTGAGGGTCAGGAGTTCAACACCGACCTGGGGAGGTAGGGCTGGAGGAGACAGCTCAGAGGTCAAAAGCACTGACTGCTCTTCCAGAGGTCCTGAGTTCAAGTCCCAGCAACTGCAACCATCTATTATGGGATCTGGTGCCTTCTTCTGGTATGTAGGCGTACAGGCAGATAGATCACTCATATACGTATAATAAATAAATCTTTAAAAACCAATCAACCAAACCTGGGGTCTGGAGTTGGTTTGGGGCCAGCCTGGGCTACCTGAGATCCTGCCTCAAATTATAAAAGAAAGGAAGGAAGAAAGAAGCCAGGCAGAGGGGCTCACACATTTAATCCCAGCACTGAGGAGGCAAAGGCAGGGGGATCTCTGTGAGTTCAAGACAGTAAGTCTCAGGAGAGTCAGGGCTACATAGACCCTGTCTTGAAAAACAATAAACTAAAAACCTAAAGGTCTGTAAGAGCTAGTGATCTGTTCCTGAAACCCCAGCACTTGAGACTGAGAACAGAGAAAATAGCAGTTCAAGGGTATCCTCGGCTGCGTTTTCAGTCTGAAGCCTTGGTTGTCCTAGAGCTCACTCTGTAGACCAGGCTGGCCTCTACTCCGCTCTGTCTTTATGGGTTTTTGTTGTTGTTTTGGTTTACTGTGTTTCAATTAGTGTGTGTATGTGTGTATGCTCAGACGCATGCGCCATGGCACATATGTGGAGGTCAGAGGACAGCTTTTGAGAATCGATTGTCTCTGCTATGAGGGTTCCAGGGTCACACTGAGATTGGCAGGCCTGGCAGAGTCATCTCTGCGGCCTCCCCCCTTCCCTTTTCCCTCTTGGACAAGGCCTCATGCCAGCAAGGCTGTCCTCCAAATCCTGACCTTCTGCCTCCTCCTCTAAAGGGTTGGGGCTTCAGGCACCCACAACCATGCAAGCTGTGAAAAGCAAGAACCACGTGACGTGTCCTTAGGACACAGGAGGATCTGGGAAGATGGCTAAGTGGGTAAGAGCATTTACAGCACAAGCCTGAAGAGCTGAGTTCAAATCCCCAGCACCCATGTAAAAAACCAGGCTTGGTGCTGTGTAGACAGCACTGGGGCCTGTGTGCACAGGCGTGCTCTCTCTCTCGCTCTCTCTCTCTCTCACACACACACACACACACACATACACACACGAGAGAGAGAGAGAGAGAGAGAGAGAGAGAGAGAGAGAGAATATGCAGGCCTCCCTGTAGGTCAAGTCTAAGAATTACAACATAAAAGAAACTGTTGCATGGACACTCTAATCCAAGCACTTGGGCAGGAGGATTACCAAGAGTTCCATGCCAGTATGGGCTACAGAGACTCTAAAAACCAGGAAAACAAAGAGCTGGTAATGCAGCTCAGTTGGTAGAGTGCTCAAGAACCCGGGGTTCAAGGGCCCACATTTATTTCATAAGCCAGAAGGCGAGGCGCACACCCGCAACACTGGGGGAGCGGAGGCAGGCGGATCAGAAGTTCGTCGACCTCTGCTACACTGAGTTGGTTCCAGGTCAGCCTAGACCCTGCAGGACTGGGGAGCCTGGGGGCGTGGCTTGTGGTCTAGGCCACACCTCGGTCTCCTGGGGCGTGGCCTGGCGAAGTCCGCCACTTTCTTTGTGCTAGTTGTGGGTGGGATTCCAGCGAGGCCGGGGCTCTGCGGAATCCGCCGACGGGAGCGCGGGCGGGGCTCGCGGGGCGCCGGAGCATCCAAAGCCCGAGGCTCCGGAGAGGGGCTACCCGCAGACCCCGGCCTTCTCCCGCTCTCCTGCTTTCCAGCCGCGAGGCGTGTCTACGCCGACGCCCTGTCTCCCGCTGCAGAGGCCGCTGGGAAGTCAGCGGATCAGAAATGGCTGCTTCTGGTGCAGACTTTTGCAGATGAAGGACTTCTGCGAGATTTGGTTCTCTAAAGTCAGCGAGATCCAAGAAAACAAGATCCCCCAACTGTTAGAGGCAGGCTGGGCCTGCCACAGCGCCTCTGTGCTCAGAGCACAGAGCGGCTGCACGCTTGCGTGAACTCACACAGCACCCGAGTAGACCCGGGAAACACGGAGCGGGTGTCTTGGACACATTAGGAGGTAACATTAATGGGGGGGGGGGGCTGAATCAGATGATTCAGTGTGTGTAACCCCCGCATGGAGGAGACCGAAGGAGGAGGAACGGTTCTGGTCTGAGGCCAGCCTGGGCTACAGACTGTATAATGTGCTGACACACACCTATAATCCCAGCACTCAGTAGGTAGTGCGAAGTGTATTTATGTGAGTTCAAGGTCAGCCTGATCTACATAAGGGAGGTCCAGGACAGCAAGGGCTACACAGAAAAACCGTGTCTCAAACAAAACAAACAAACCACAAAACAGTAGACAGCAAGCCAGGCCTGGTGGCACAGGAGGTAGGAGCAGGAGGACCCGGATTTCGGTACATCTTCAGCTACCTAAGGGGTTTGAGAGTTTGAGGCTAGTCTAGGCTATAGGAGACCACCACCACACACACACATACACACACATATGCATGTGTCAGTTTTTCCAGGCAGGGTTTCTCTGGGTAGCCCTGGCTGACCTGGACTCACTTTGTAGACCAGGCTGGCCTTGAACTTACAGAGATCCGCCTGCCGCTGCCTCCCGAGGGCTGGGATTAAAGGCTCTGTATCTGATCTCTGCTGCTGCTCTTCTACTCCAGGCTAGTCGTCCAGTGAGCCAGCACGTTTCCAGAAGGGTCTCGTGACTCAGAGCTCCGGGACTGCAGACGCATGCCACTGAATCCAGGTTTTCATGTGGGTTCCAAGGCTCAAACCCAGGCCGTCCAGACAGTGTCTGCCTACTACACAGCCCTTGCTGTCCTGGAACTCACTATGTAGACCAGCCTAGCCTCAAGCACATAGAGATCCGCCTGGCTCTGCCTCCTGAGCGTTGGGATTAAGGCGTGCGCCACCAGGCCCGGGATCTTTTGCCTTTTAGAATCCACTATTCCTCCTCCCAAATGGCTTTCAAATGGGTCTTAGTTGGCCCTCACCACCCTCCAGTCCTCGGGCTAGGTAGGTACGGCCCCGCCCAGCCTGACCCGACGGGCGCGTCGCTATCGCCACCTGGTGACCGCCGTGAGCATAGCATCAATCCAGGAGAGGCGATGCTAGGTCTGAGCTATCGGAATGCAAGAGTGGGGGCTCTCTGACCCCCGGCTGTTAACTGCCCTCCCGGCAATGACGGACACCTTCCCTAAGGAGGACAAGGTGGATTCGGGGTCTCGGGTGCGTGCATTTATTTCCAACGAGCGCCACACCAATTTGGGTGCCCAACACTCAGCCCGCAATCCAACAAGAATCATTCTTGGGGTTGCTGTGCCCAGCGTTGTGTGCTTGTGAACTGAGGTGCCACCGGCACCTGTGCTCTGGTCCAGCGCTCTCAGAGCTTGAGCTAAGCCTTGCCCCAGCCTGGAACCTGAGTTGGTGTCCGCAGAGGTCCGGGAGAGAGGAGAGCCCGAGGGTGATCATGCCAGAGCTGGGGGGAGGCGCCGTGGTCTGGACTCCTTCTCACACGCCACCCGGCTGCCTCCCACCTCTAACCCCACCACTCAGGAAACCTGCAGTCCCTTCTGAAGCCCCACAGCGGCAATCGTGGGAACAATAAGTATCTTTCCGTACATCAGGCCGCAAACTCAGCCCCTGGTCCAGCAGAGAGACATCTGCAAGTCCACACAGCTGGGATGGGCAGTCGGATGGGCAAAACTGGCCCGGCCCAAACTCGAGGTGCCCAGGTGTGGAGCGGTGCTGGCGGGCAGTGGGCGGCTGTCCAGACCAGGCAACTGGTTGGCAAGCGTGGCCAAGAGTAAAATCTCCCTGACTGTCAGCTCCCAGCTCCGGATCTACTAGTCTCTGGGCAGCAGGATCCAACTACAAACTACGTCTCCCAGAGGGCCCAGCATCCAGCTTCCTGCTAGGGGCCGCCTGTGTGGACCTCCCTGTGGGTAGCCTCTGAGGACCCCTTCACAGAAACATGCTTTGAAAAATAGAAAAACAGCCTCTAATCCCAGCACTCGGGAGGCAGACAGATTTCTGAGTCAGTTTGGTCTACATAGTTCCAGGATAGCTAAGGCTACACAGAGAAACCCTGTCTCAAAAAACAACAAAATGAAATGGGACTAGAGAGAAGACTCAGTGGTTAAGAGCACTGTCTTCTCTTGCAAATGACCTAGGTTCAATTCCCAGAAGCTACATGGCAGCTCACAACTGTAACACCAATTCCAAGGGATCTGACACTTTCACACTAATGCACATAAAATTAAATATATTTTAAAAAACCAAACAAACAAAGAAAAAAGAGAGTAACAATAATGCTGGGCATAGTGGTACAGACCTTTGATCCCAGCACTGTGGGAGGCAGAGGCAGTCGATCTCTGTGAGTTCAAGGCCAGCCTGGTCTACATACCACATTCAATGCCAGCCAGAGATACACAGTGAGACTCTGTCTCGAAACAAACAATAAAGACATGAGAGTCATTACCTGAAAGAGTTGGTGTGTACCTGTCATCCTAGCACCTGGGAAGTAGAGACACGAAGATCAAAGTACAAGGCCAGCCTCAGCTAAATAGCAAGTTCCAGGCCAGCCTGGGCTACAGGAGAACCCATCTCAAAAATCCAAAATGAATAAATAAATAAGAGATAGAAACAATAAGCCAGGCATGGTGGCCCAGCATTAGTGAAGCAAAAGCAGGAGGATCCCTGTGATTTTGAGGCCAACCTGGTCTACATCAGTCAGGACTAAAGAGAGTCTGTCAAATAAATGAATGAATGAATGAATGAATGGAACAACAACAACAAAATAGCCATGTGTGGTGGTGCACACAGAATGTCAGCACTACAGGCAGAGGCAGGCAGGAACCCCTCCGTTGAGTTCAAGGCTGCCTACATGGGCAGTTGTAGGCCAGCGAAGGCTACATAGTAAGGCCCTGTAATGACTTATTTCGGGGAGATGGCTCAGAGGTCAAGAGCACTGGCTGTTCTTCCAAAGGTCCTGAGTTCAGTTCCCACAAACCACATAGCAGCTCACAACCATCTATAGTGAGATCTGGTGCCCTCTTCTGGTGTGCAGGCAGAATGCTGCATAAGTAATAAATACATAATTTAAAAAAAAAAGATTTTGTTTTTCTAAAAAAAAAAAAAAAAGATTTTGTTTTTCGAGACAGGGTTTCTCTGTAGCCCCGGCTGTCCGGAATCTCACTCTGTCTACTGGGCTTGCCTTGGCCTCAAACCTGGATTAAAGGCCTGTGCTCCACTACCGGGAGATTCCTTTCTCATTACCTGAACCTGTTCCCACGTGTGCCCCTGAGTGCAGATGCCCACAGAGGCCAGAATGTCAGAGGCCCTGGCTCTGGACTTACGGGGTGTTGTGCAGACCTCAGTGGGGGAACTTGCTTCTCCACAAGGGCAGCAGCACCTGCCCTAACCACTGAACGAGTTATTTGTTTTGTTTGAGGCATGGTCTGACTACGTAGCCCAGGCTGGCCTGGAACTCCCACTCTTCCTACCTTAGCTTTCAGAGTGCTGAGACCCAGGCACACGCCACCACACCTGGACAGAAATACTTTCTACGAAACCGCCTGCACTGAGCACCTTGACATCTTTTTTCTTGTCTGGAAGCAATAAGCATAGTAACACTTTGCATGTCGTTTTCATCTTACGCATAAGTCACTTACAAACTGTTGGGTTTTTATTATTATTTATACGTACTTCTTGAATATGCCAAGGCACTTTTGCAGTGGTCTGAGGACAACCTGCAGAAGTCAATTGTCCCCCAGGAATTAAACCACATCATCAGGCTTGGAAGTAAGCACCTTTACCTGCTGAGCCAGCTTGTCAGCCCATGCTTTTTGTCTTGTTTTTCGAGACAGAGTTTCTCTGTGTAGCCCTGGCTGTCCTGAAACTTGCTCTGTAGATCAGGCTGGCCTCGAAGTCAGAGATCCACCTGCCTCTGCCTCCTGAGTGCTGACGTCAAAGGCAAGGCCCTCTCTGCGGCCACCACCACCAACAACAACTAGCTGTATATTTTGTTGTTGAGAACGGGTCCTACACTGTAGTTCAGGCTATCCTATACTCACTCTATAGCCCAGGCTGGCCCTGAATTCACAATGATCCTCTGCCTTGGGGAGGGGCAGCATATGACCAGAGAGAAGGTTTCCCCACTAGGTGGCCCCAGAGAGAAGCCTCTGGCCTGCTCGTCCTCTCCGGAGCCAACCTCAGCAGCTTCCTTACTCTTTCTCTTCCTTCAGCAGCTTTTCTACCTTCACTTTCCTTTCTGCTCCCACCAAAGCGGCTGCCCCCACCCACACTCAGTCTGAGCCCTCCACCCCACTCTTAGTGCATTCTGACCAAGTTGTTTAAGCCTCCCCAGGCTTGGGGAGAGACTTGTGGCCATGTGTAACTGCAGCTCCAGGAGAGCCAATGCCCTTCTCTGACCCTCAAGGGCATCCGGCACAAGTCCTGATAGTCACACAGGCAAACACCCATACACATATAAAATAAAAATGAAATTTAGGAAAGTTGGGAGTCTTCCCTGGAGAGTTTGGGTAGCATATCAGAAAGCATGCGCTGCTCAAAGAAAACAAGCGAGCAACACACTTCCTTTCCCTTTTTCAAGGCAGGGTCTCTGGCTATCCCCGAACTTGCTAAGGAGACCAGGCTACACGAGGCTACCCCTTGATCTCACCAAGGTCTGCCTGCCGCTGCTTCCAGAGCTCTGAAATGGGCATGCACCACCTCACCAGGCCTCTTTTCTTTGTTTTTGTTTCTCTTGGCCAGGCATTTTGGCAGACAACTTTAATCCCAGCACTTGGCAGGCAGAGGTAGTGACAGGCAGAGTTCTTTTAGTTCCAGGCTAGCCTGGGGTGCACAGTGAGACCCCGTGTCACTTCTTATTCACTTATAGTGTGTGTCTGTGTGAATGCAGGTACATGTATGCAATTGAGTGTGTGTGGAGATCTGAAGACAACTTTGGGACACTGCTGGACTCTTCTCCCACCGCTGAACTCAGGTCTTCAGGCTAGCCCAGCAGGCACTCACCAACCCATCTCGCTGGCCCTGGCCTGGAACTTTCTGGCCTCCAGAGTCCTGGAATCTCAGGCATGTGCCACCAGGGCCTGTTCCCTCTACCCTTCTGTCTCTGGAGCTCTTTCATCAGCCCACACTCTCCTTTGTACCTCAGGGTTCCCTGAGCTCTGCACCTGCCCCCAGAGGTCCTCACAGCGCACACAGGCTGCTGAGGTTCCGGCCACCTGGAACTGGAGTCTAAGTGACCTGCCCAACTGGGAGCTGCTAAGTGTACCGGCCTTAGGCTTTACCTGGAGTGACCCCAGGCTGAGGGACAGGACAGGACAAGACAGGACAGGACAGGATTGGAGAATGGGCCTGGGGTTGGCTGGCCCCATTCCTGAGAAACATAAGCCTTACCGGCTAGCCATGAACTAGCCACAATGATCCTCCCACCTCAACAAATCTTCCATCCTCCCAGAGGGGCTGAGGCAGACAGGGCTTAACACAGCAGACTCCTTTGTTGAGCACCTGCTGTATATGTGGGACTCATGCCTCACCCTTTGTGTCATAGTTTCATAATCAACAACCTCTAGAGCAGCGGTTCTCAAACTATGGGCCACAATCCCTTTGTGGATTCACATATCAGATTATCTACACTAAGATTCACAATAGCAAAATTACAGTCATGAAGTAGCAATGAAAACAATCTTGTTGTCGAGGGTCACCACAACATGGAGGAACTGTATTAAAGGAGCGCGGCACTCGGAAGGTTGAGGAGCTCTAGAGAGATTAGTGCCTCATAGCCTACAAGAAGAGCTGGGCATGGTGGCACACACGTTTAATCCCAGCACTCAGGGAGGCAGAGGCAGGCGGACTGCTTCGAGCTGGAGGGCCAGCCTGGCCCTCAAAGCATCAGGCAGAGTGGCACAGAGAACCGGAGTGTCTCAGAAGACGGAGAAGAAGCTGTTTTCTCCTCCCCACCCCTTGGTTCTAGAAAGTACCAAACTTCTCTTTTCTGAAGTCAGGGTCTCATGGTTGCCCTGGCTGGCTTGGAACTTGGTATGTAAATTAACTGGCCAGAAACGCACCTTCCTTTGGCTTCCTGGTGCTAGGATTACACACTTGAATCACCATACCAGGTAAGATAGCTCCAACCTATAAGAAAGTACCTGAAGGAATAGAAACAGTGATGTCCACAGACCAGCAAACTCTTCCCCAGGTAAGAGCGCCGACGGCCCTTCTGCAACACTAAAGTCTGATTCCCAGCACCCATGTGGTGGCTCACGGCTGTCTGGAGCTCCAGTTCTGGTGGAGAGACAGGTGGTGCACGGACATTCAAACAGGCAAAACACCCATGGCCATGAAAATCAATATTTTTTTTAAAAAAGCAAATATCTGGGTACACCTTTAATCCCAGCACTCCAGAGGCAGGTAGATCTCTGAGTCCGAGGCCAGCCAGGTCTATAGAGTGAGTTCCAGGACAGCCAGAGCTACCCTGACTCAAAAAAGAAAGAAAGAAAAAAAAAAAGAAAGAAGAAAAGAAAGAAAGAAAAGTCCACAAAGGTCTGTGCCTACCTGGATACAGAAGAGGTTCAGGCCAGCCTGGGCAACTTTACTGAGACCCTGTCTGAACATAATTGGTTAAGAAATGAAAATAAGCCATCCATTATGAGATGGACCTTTAATCCCGGCACTTGGGAGGCAGAAGCAGCCAGAGCTCGGTATGCCTGAGGCCAGCCTGGTCTACACAGATTCTGGAAGGTAGACACTGGAGAAACAGTTCAAGGCCAAGCTGTACATCTTTAAACTAGCATTCCAGAGGCAGGTGGACCTCTATGGCTTAAGTTCCAAACCAGCCAGGGCCATAGTGAAACCCTGTCTCAAAAAACAAAAACAAACGAGTTCAAGGCCAGGCTGCTTCAGAGATCCAGTTCAGCCTAGGCTACATGAGATCCTGTTTCAAAGAAATACACGGTCTAAAACATTCTCAGGGGAACACTGACCAAGGCGTGTATGAGGTACCAGCTCCTATCCCTAGCACTGGAAGAAAAAAAAAAAAAAGCCGAGCAAACAATGCCCTCCTAACCTCCCTCCCCGCTCCAGGGTAACAGCTGCATCTTCTGGAGGCCCTTCATGCATTCCTAAACCCAGAGTAATGGCTCACTCTGCGATCCCAGCACTACGAGGCTGAGGGAGGCTAGCCTGGGCTATAACACAGTGAGGCGCCGACCCCCGCCTCACTTTCTCAAACACAAGCCGGGGTGTGCGCCTGCGGGGCCTCCGCGGGCCGGCGGCCAGCCATCGCGGCCCGCAGGTCCCCTTAGGGGAGAGGGGCCATTTCGAAAGGCAGGACCACACCTCGCATCCCCTGCGGGCTCCGCTCTCGAAACGGGAAGTCGGCGGAGGAAGTCGCGCGGGCAGCCGCCGGCCGCCGCCGCATGACTAAGTTTGGCGCGACCTGAGCTCCTTGCCTTTTATGGACGGCTCGTGGGCAGCGGCCGCGGGCGGGGACCAGAGGGAGGGGGACACCCCAGCCCCCCATCTCTGCTAAGCCCCTGTTCCCTCTGCAAGCCGGCTGCTCCCCGCCCTCCCCCACCTGCAGTCCAAGCCCCGCCCTCCGTGAAGTGCCGAAAGGGAAACTGAGGCCCTGAGCTTAAGTGGAGACCGGCCTCGTTCCTGCCTAGTACTTGAAGCCAGAGGACAGCCAAGGACCCCTTGGCCTGGATGGATGACTGACATTCCCAAGGGCGGTGAGGAGGCAGGCAGGGCTGTGCTTCTTTAGGGAATTGAACCCAGGGCCTAGAACATTCCACAGACCGGTAGCCACAACCTTCGTCTTTTCTTCTTTTTAAAAATAGTATTTGTGGCCAGGCATGGTGACACTCGGCTTCCAGCACTGGAGAGGTACTGGCGAGTTCGAAGCCGGCCTGGTGCCAGGACAGCCAGGGCTACCTAGTGAAACTCTCTCTCAAATCCAACAAGGCCAGCAATAACCAGCAACAGTTGTTTGCATTTCATTCTCTTCCTTCTTTTTTCCTTTCTCCCTCTCTTTATATTTCCAGGCACAATTCCGCTGTATATCCTTGGCTGGCTTTGAAATCACAGAGACCTGTGATTAAAAACTCTGGGCCCCGCCCCTCAGATTTATCTATTTGGTGGTTGCAGAGATAGGGTCTCACTGTGTGGAGCTGGCTGGCCTGGAACTCACAGGGGTCCAGGCATGGGCCCTGGAGTGGGGGTGCGGTGCACATGACTGGCAATTTATTTTATGTTTATGTGTATGAGTGTGTGTTTGTACGTAGGTATGTGCATGTAACTGTTGGTGCCCTTGGAAGGCAGAGACGTGGGATCCCCCGGAAATAAAGCTATAGGCAGTTGGGAGGCACCCGACATGGGTGCTAGGAACAGAACTCAGGTCCTCTGCAAGAGCAGCAAGTGCTCCCAACCACTGAGCCATCTGTCCAGCCCCTGTCATTTCTTTTCTTTTGTTTTTTTGAGATTGGGTCTCACATAGCCCAGGCTAGCCTTGAACTCCTTCTATAGACAAGCACTCTGCCAAGGGAGCTGCGTTCCCCCACCCTCCAGCTCTCTCTTTACTTTCTATTTTGGGACAGAGCCCCACTAAGTTGACCAGACTGTCCTGGAACTCATGATCTGCTCCTGCTTTGGCCTTTCAAGTAGCTAGCGTAAAGAGCAACATGGGGCCGGGCTGGCTGCGCACTGCATGGCTGCCTGCTGCGAGCCTGCGTGCATTGAGCTCCCAGGTTTTTATCCTGGCCTCCCTACGTGTGCCCTCGATTGTTCTGGATGGGAGGCTCCTTTAGGGGATTTGGAGTTTGAGCCTTGGCAGGAAACATCCCCAGCTGACAAACAGGGAAACGGAAGCTGTCAGCAAAAGTTGGATGTGGCAATTTACCTGTAATCCCAGCACTGGAGAGGCGGAAGCAGGAGGATTGCCTTAACTTCAAGGTCAGTCTCATTTACAGGGCAAGACTGTCTCCAAAAACACTAGTAGAAGCCAGGCATGGTGGCCTGGCTTGTCACCTGTGGACACAGCACTTTGGAAGCAGAGCCGAGAAGCTCACTACCATCGGGGCTGGCCTGATCTAGACAGGGCTACGCAGCTAGATCTCTCAAACAAACAAAAAACAAAGAACAATGCAACAAAATTCCAGTTGGGCCTGGTGGCACAAGCCTGTGATCTCAGGTACTACTGAGGCAAGAGGAATTGGAAGTTCAAAGCCAGCCCGGGCAACTTAGTGTGACTCTGTCCCAAGAGAGAGAGGTAGGCGAGTCTTGGGTCGCTGCTCAGTATGGTATATAACTCTTGACTAGTACAAGACCCAGGGTTCAATCTTCAGCATTTAAAAAGAAAGAGAGAGAGAGAGAAAAAAGTGTGGCCAAGGTGACCCCTTGGGGCCTCAGGACATCTGCCTGTGGCACAACTCCACTGCCCAGGCCTGGCCACCCCGGGGGGGGGGGGGGGGGGAGCTTCAGTCAGTAATGTTCTGCAAAGACCCAATTTGGGATCAAGAGAGAAGAGAGAGAAATGACCTCAGGGTCCCGTATAAAGGCCTGCAGTTGCCACCCAGGAGGGGGTTTCATGAACCCCAGGTGCTGGGCTGTATCCTGTTTCCCCAGGTTGGTCCACTGTTCCCTGAGGGTAGAGGGGACAGCTGCACTGAAGCGCCAACGCCCCCTCCCTGCTCCTCTCCAGAACTTAGCCTTTTAAGGAGAGGAAGTTAGGCCAAGTAGGCTGGGCCAGCTGAGGGGGTGGGGTAGGGACTGGCCTCGGGCCTGGGGGGGAGCCTGGGCCAGGCTGTGCCTGACAGGGACAGGCTTATCTCCAAAGTTGAGACAGATAGCCATAGGATTCTCCAAAGGCGCCCGGCCGGGCCCGCGGGAGCCTGTGTGCTAAGCATCTGATAAGAGATGGTCACCTGCCCCAAAGCCCTGGCCCTTGATAAGGAGCCTCTGAGCTGAGTTCCTGGCCCTGCATTCAAAAATTGAACATACAACACTGAGAACAAAAATCCAGCTGGGCCTGGGAGCCAAAGCCTGCAATCTCAGTTACTACTGAAGCAGGAGGATTAGAAGTTCAAAGCCGGTCTAGGCAACTTAATATGGCTGTCCCAAGAGAAAAACAAAAAAAGAACTCCTTTCACTGGGGTTCTTTAGCCTCCCCAAACAGCCCCAGTACTCTAGCCTGGGTTCCCTGTCACCCTGAGGCAAGGTACCATCCGTGGCCCAGGGCTGAGGCAGCAGAGTGCAGGCCCTGCAAGAAGACTGTGGTGTCCTGTCCCTGAAGCATGTGAGTCCCTGACAGGTATCAACTCTGGAATTACTGTCCTGAGTACTCCCTGGGAGGGTACCCATGGGTGGCCAGTGACAGAGGGCCAAGAGATAGCCAGGACCTCTAGCACTGGGCGCGGGGTCACACCCGAGGTCCCAGGCAGTGGTGTCTCAGGAGACAGGCCCCCCACAAACCCCACCTCCAGAAGCTGTCTTAGGGCTGCTACAGGGCTCTGAGCGGTGCAAGCTGCGGCACCACCTTGGGGTTCCCAGGGCTTACTCCCAACAGACTCCTCTCAGCCACTTAGTCTGATTGCTGCTGGAACTGTTTTTGGAGAGACACTGCAATTTGCTTTTTGAGGCAGATTCTCTTGGAGCCCATGCTGACTTCCGGCTTGCTAGAAAGCCAAAGCTGGCTCTTCTGATCCTCTGGCCTCAGCTTCTCCAGTGTTAGAACTGGAGGCGCAATGCCCCAGTTTTGTTTGGTTTTTTGTTTGTTTGTTTTTCGAGACACGGTTTCTCCATGTAGCCTTGCCTGTCCTGGAACTCACTACGTACGTAGACCAGGCTGGCCTCGAATCACAGAGATCCACCTGCTTCTGCCTCCCTGAGTGCTGGGATTAAAGGCCTGCGCCACCGCCGCCAGGCTCATGCCCTGCCGCTTTTAACTCTCTTCTCTCCTGCCCGTGTGGTCGGTGAATGCTGGACAGCTTCCTACCTCTCCTGTCAGCCCTTGGGACCGCCTGTTTCCTGTGACTCGGGCGCCCAGCTTACAGGCATGGCGGAACCAAGCTCAGGTCCTTACAGCCACACAGCAAGGACTTTATCGCCCAGGTGACACCCCAGAGCCTGTTTTGGTTGCTTGCTTTTGAAACAGAGTCTCATGTAGTCCTGTATTTCACCTCAACCATATTACGGAGAGCCCGTCTCCCCGTCGCCAGTGCTGGCCTGTGACACCATGCCTAACATTTTTTTCCCTTCTTTTCTTTTCTGTTTTTTTTTTTTTTTTCAAAGACAGGGTTTCTCTGTGTAGGCTTGCCTGTCCTGGACTTGCTTTGTAGGCCAGGCTGGCCTTGAACTCACAGGGGTCTGCCTGCTTCTGTCTCCCCGAGTGCTGGGATTACAGGGGTGTGCCCCCGGGCCTGGCTCACCATGCCCAATTTAACTAACATATTTTGCATTGTGTTTCCTTTCTTGAGACCAGTTCTCTGTATTCTTGTCTGATCTGGCACTCACTTGGTCATTCCAGTTGGACTTTAACCCCAGCTATTACTGCTGCCTCAACTTTTGACTATAAAAAAAAAAAAAAAAAAAAAGCCAAAAATCTGTGCCTGGCCTTTCTGAGGCTCTTAGCAAATATCTGCTTCCTGTCTCCAGGGCTGGAGTGACTGGGGTGGGGTTGGGGGTGGGCGACAAGTGGCTAGAGGCTGGCACCTCACCTGGCACATGCTCAGGGAAGGACCAAGTGTAGGTAACACCCCGTGGCCCTTGGATGGCAGGTGGAAGCTGCCTTGTGCCCCTTCTCTTTACCCTTTGCTCTCTGCCCTGGTCTCAGGGGCCCTGGGTGTGGATTTTCTATTACCTAACCAGGAAACTCAGCTCATCAGGTGACCCCTGAACGCCTTTTCCTGCCTCTCTTTGCCCCTCCTTTAAGGCAGATGGCCCCTCCCCTCCCAGGAATGAGCAGTAATCAAAGAGCTTGACATTTCTGATGTTTTGCTGGCAGCTTTGGGGATGGAATACAGGTGCAAAGAAATGCTAGGCAGGTGCTTTACCACTGAGCCACACCCCAGCCCCTCACTGGGATATTCTAGGCAGGTGCTCTACCACTGAGCCACACCCCAGCCCCTCACTGGGGGGTTCTAGGCAGGGGCTCTACCCTGAGTCATGCTCCAGCCATCTTTTTACTTTCATTTTGAATATTTATGTATTTCTTTATTTATATGTACATTCAGTGTTTGACCAACATGTATGTCTGTGTAAGGGTTTCAAATCCTCTGGAACTGGTCAGTTACAGACAGTTGTCAGCTGCCATGTGAGTACTAGGAATTGAACCTGGATCCTCTGGAAAGCCAGCAAGTGCTCTTAACCACTAAGCCATCTGTCCAGCCCCTACTTTTCATTTTGAGACTCACTAAGTTACCCAGACTGAAACTCACTGTGTAGCTTTGAACTTTTGATCTCCCTGCCTCCCTCAGAGCTGGGCTGACGGGCTGTTCCTCCAGGCCCAGCCCTTGACAACCCTCAAAGGTATCTGGCCAGCTGCCAGGAGACAGACACTCTCAGGTTAGACTCAGTACCTCCGCACCTCATCCGGATGAGCACAGCCACACCCGACTCTCAGACAAGTCCCAGATCTCTGTGATGGAACCCACGATCCTGGGTTACCCTTGTGCTGCCCACCTGCGAGGTTTCCATGGACACCTGCTAAATTACACAGCACTGGAAAAGTAAGACACACAGGCCATTCTTCCAGGCACAGCAGCTCTCTGGATGCCAACCTGACCGGGGCCAGAACACACCCTAAAATCCCGAGGCTCACCAGTTGGGAGCCATTCCTCACTATTCTTGCAGATGCCCTGGGTTCCATTCCCAGCATACAACAGGCCACACACATCTGCTTATAACTCCAGCCCCAGGAAATGGACACCTACTGTCATTGTGGGTTCCTGAACACATGTGGTGCACGTACAATGTACATATTAAATGAAATAAGTACATACATATTTATTTTTTGTTTTTCCAGACAGAGTTTCTCTGTGTAACCTTTGCTGTCCTGCACTCACTTCGTAGACCAGGCTAGCCCTAAACTCTCAGAGATCTGCCTGCCTCTGCCTCCCTGAGTGCAGGGATTACAGGTATGAGCCACCATGACCGGCAAGTACATACGCTTAAAAAACTTTTATTTGATTTCTTCATTTTATCTTGCCTGTGAGAGTTTTGCCTGTGTGCATGCTTTGGTGCCCATGAAAATCAGAAGAGGGCCTCAGATCCCCAGGAACTTGAGTTAGGTTGTGAAACACCATGTGGGTGCTAAAAGTTGGACCTGGGTCCTCTGAAAACAAAACAAAACCACAAACAAAGAACAAACAAATGTTCTTAAACTCTGAGCCATCGTTCCAGACCATCATATTTTTAAGAACCAAGTGTTTTGGTTTTTTTTGCAATTCCTTCAGCCCCTATTAATCTTATTATTATTACTTATCCAGCCTTCCCATGTTAACTCAGTGCTCTACCACTGAGCTCTGCCCCCGGCCCTCTTACTCCCTTTGATTATGCTTACTTATTTATTACTGTGGGCCTGAGCTAGTGCATGCCCCAACACACATGTAGAAGGCAATTTGCTGACATGGGCTGACATGGGGTTTACCATGTGGGTTCTGGAGATCAAAGGTCAGGCTTTTTACATTGTTACCTGAGTTCTGCGGTACTGCCCTGCCTCTTCCTCACACACGCTCAGAGTGGCTCTCCATTGCCCTTTAAGGACGAAGTCCCAGTTGCAGAGAGCCTTGACCAGCCCTGGAGCCAAGGAACAACCTTTCCCCGGGCGTCTGGGGTCATCCGCAGATCTGCAGCCTGTGAGCGCCTCCCGGCTGTCCAAGGCCACCTTTGGCTGCATAGCCCGTGACAGTCTCTCCTGCGGGTGTGTGTGTGGGTTCTGGATGCCCAGGCCTACGTGTGGAGGTCAGAGGACACCTTTCAGGAGTCGGTTCTCTCCTTCTGTTCTTGCGGCCTGTGTCCCGGGGCTCAAACTCATGTCATCAGGCCTGAGCCAGCCAACTTGTCATTCTGTCTTCCTTTTTTTTTTTTTTTCCTCTGTTCTGGGGCATGGTTTCCAGTTTCCACCAAGTTTTTAAATTTTATTTTTGAAACAGGTTTTGATGTAGCCAGGGCTAGCCTCAAACCTTCTATGGAACCAAGGATAACCTTGAACTTTTGAGCTTCCTGTCTCTACCTCCGTAACGTTACAGTTGCATGTTGCCATACCTGGTTTGGACTAAGTGACTATCAGGCAAATACTCTACCAACTCAGCCATCAGCCGACCATCTGTCAGGCTCCTCAGGCACTGTATCTGAGTCATCCTGTATCCCCAGGTCTTTCAGCTCACAGAGATCTGCCTCCCTCTACCCCAAGTGCTGGGTTTAAAGGTGTGCACCATCGCTGCCTGGCTTGTTTACAAATTTTTAATTTTGTGTGTATGGATGTTTTGCCTTCATGCATGTCTGTGTACCACATGCATGGCTGGTCCCTGCAAGGGGTCAGAAGAGGCCACCTGATCTCCCGAAACTACAGTTACAGGTAGTTTGTGAGCTGCCATGTTGGTGCTGGGAATCGAACCCAGGTCCTCTGGAGCCAGTGTGCTTACCCTCTTGCCATCTCTCCCACCCCACTTCACTCCACAGCCCAGGCTGAGTGAAACCATGGGAGCCTCCACTTTCTCTGCCAGATAGTGGAACCTCAGCCGGAGGTTCAGCATGTCCCCTCGGTGTGCCTTCTGACCTTCCTTTCCCAAGCTGTGTCCAGGAACGATCAGTCTCACAGGGGATGAGCAAGCAGTGCTATGAGGACTCCCCAACAAAGCCCCACAGCCACCGCAACCCCCATCGCTTGGGCTCTTTCTCAGGAGCAGCCTCCATGGGTGCTGGCCAACACAAGGACAACATTGAGCCCAGCCTATCTCAGGAAAGCCACTTAGTAAAGTGTCCACCATGGCAGTAGCTAGCAGTCCCCCAACATGCTCTGTCAACTGCTCCTCCCAAGCCACTCCTTGGTAGACTCCTATTCAGATGGTGAAACCCACCAAAAGACCCCTGACCTTCAGCAAGGCCCCTCTCACAGCTGCAGAGTCTGGGCTGGCCCCTCCGACATTCTGGGACCTCAGACTTTATTGCTTTCCCTGGGGGGCCCTGGAGAGCAAGGCTGGAGTCTGAACTGTGAGTCCTTCGGGTGAGTCAGTGGCTGCTCACCCAGCTCAGGACTTCCTGTGACACACCCCTGCTCCCTGCTGCAACATCCGCTGTGGGGTGTAAGCACCAAGCGAGCTCAGCCCTTTCCTCCCGGTCCTGTGTAGTGTCAGCTGTCCCCATGCCAGGCACACTCCCTGCCAGGACGATGTCACACCCTCCTGGACAGGGGCACCTCCGCACACAGTCACCACACAGCCTCACCTGCCCCTCCCCACTCTCCTTTCGATACCAGGCTGAGTCAGAGTCAGCCCTTTCCCTCCTTTTCCTTTTCTTCCCTTTCCCTTTCCTCTTTTTCCTCCTTTCCTCCTTTCCTTCTTTCCTCCTTTCTCTGTTCTTCCAAACCAAAACACACACAGAAGACTACCTGGCTGTGTGAAGGGCCTGTAGGTGACAGGGCTGGTGTGATCATATCAGGAGTGCAGCCTCCATCCTGAAGACGCAGGGAAGAACAGAGGAGCCTTTACTTATTTATTTTAAATACACACTCATTTATTGTATTAATATTTACACTTTTAACATATATCAATTTTTAAATATTTTTAAATTGTATATTATGTGTACTAGTGCTTTGCCTGCATGTATGTCTGTGCATCACATACATGCCTGGTGCCGCTGCCCATGGAAGCCAAAAGGATCCCCTGGATCCCCTGGAACTGGAGTCACAGATGTCTGTGAGCTGCCACGTGGTGGTAAAGGTGTGCGCCACCACTGTCCAGCTAGTGCTTTCTTTTTTAAAATTTTATTTATCTTTTGCATTGGTGTTTTGTCTGCAGGTATGTCTGTGTGAGGTGTCAGATCTTGGAGTTGCAGGCCTTTGTGAGCTGCCGTGTGGGTGCCGGGAATTGAACCCAGGTCCGCTGGAAGAGCAGTCAGTGCTCTTAACTGCTGAGCCATCTCTCTAGCTACTAGTCTGCTTTCTTAGAGGATCCAGGACCAACAGCCCATGGCACGGTCCATAATGGGCTGGGCCCTCCCCCATCAATCACTAATTAGGAAAATGCCTTACAGGCTTGCCTGCAGCTGGACCTTCTGGAAGCCGTTCTCAACTGCGGGTCCCTCCTGTCTAACTGCTTAAGTTGTATGAAGTTGACATAAAACCAGCCAGCATACCTGTCCCTTTGTCTACTTGGCACTGGTAAGCCACAACCTTTTTTTTTCTTGTTCATCCCTACGATCACACATAAATATAAACATCACAAAATAAAACATTTTATAAACTTTTAAAAGTCTCACAGTCTTACAAATTATAATGCTTTAAAAATTCATTCTTAAACCAGGTGTGGTGGCACGTGCCTGTAATCCCAGCACTCAGGGAGGCAGAGGCAGGGGGATCACTGTGAGTGGGAGGCCCGCCTGGTCTACCAAGCGAATCCAGGATAGCCAAGGCTACACAGAGAAACCCTGTCTCAAAACCCGTGTGGGCTCAGAGAGGTCCAGTCACTTTCCAAGGACATCCAGACCCAGGCGACATCAGCCGAATCTTGACACAAGTGTGAGTGGTTCACAGAAGGAAAGGCCGGAACCCACTGTGGACTGCTCTGTGAATCTTTAAAGCAGCTGGAGGCAACAGATATGTGCCTGGCTGCCCTGGGTGCCACAGGCTCCACTCAGAAGGCAGAGATTTTGGCCGCTGGCACTGTACGTACGAAGCTGGCTTGCCACAAAGTCCACCAGGGATCTGGACCATTTCTACAGCCTGGTCCCTCCACATACTGGTCTCCAGCCTCAGGTACGTCTGTGTCCCCTGCCTGTGCGTCATAAATGAGTGGTACAAGCTGATTATTTTTTTGTTTGTTTGTTTTTCGGCTTTTTGGTTTTTTGAGATAGGGTGTCTCTGTGTAGCCCTGGCTGTCCTGGACTGCTTTGTAGATCAGGCTGGCCTAGAATTCAGGGATTTGCCTGCCTCTGCCTTCCTGAGTGCTGGAATCACAGTTGTACACAACCACCATGCCGGGCTTCAATTGGTCCTTTAATCTCAGCACTCAGGAGGCAGAGGCAAGCATATCTCTTGTGAATTTGAGGCCAGCCTGGTCTACACAGTGAGTACCAGGCCAGCCAGGACTAGACAGGGAGACTCTCTCAGAAAAGTAAAAACAAGCAAAACAAACAAACAAACCAAAACAAAAACCCCCACAAAAGTCAAGACTGAGCTCTATTAAGCAGCGTATGGTTGTGTGTCCCCCAAAGGCTGTGTGTGGAGCATGGAGGTTCCCATATGTCCCCAGCAGCTGGCATGGGGCCAGGCAACCTGGAGACACAGGAAGCCCTGATGGCTGGGCCAGACTAATTCACCATCAGCCAGCTCCAGTTCCTGGCTAGCCCAGAAACAGACTGAGATTTCTGGCTGGGAAAGGCCTACTCATAAGGTGACCTGCCTACAGCTGATTGAGTTTCCAAACTTGGGCCAGGCCCAGGCCCTGTGGCTGCAGGAGCCAGTGTCTGCTGAGCCTCTGTGTGCCCATTGAACTGGGCCTCAAAAATGGCGGCACCCCAAAATCCAGGACTCTGTGAAGGACCCAAACGCTTGCTATGGTACCATGCTAAGGCCCAGACAATTAAGTTCTGGTACATTCTGGCAATAGCAAGACTATGTAGTGTTTTTTTGTTTGTTAGTTTTGAGTCAGGTTTCTCTGTATAGTCCTAGCTGTACTGGAACTCACTCTGTAGAGCATGCTGGCCTTGAACTCACAGAGATCCATCTGTCTCTGTCTCCCGAGCGTGCTGGGATTAAAGGCATGAGCCACCGCTGAAGTTCTTTTATTTTTAAGGATTTTCATGGGTGTTTTGCCTGTGTGTGTGTGTATCACATGTGTGCCCAGTTTGCTTAGAGGCTAGAAAAAAATGTGTTAGATCTCCTAGGACTGGAGTTACAGACAATTTTGAGCTACCATGTGGGTGCTGAGAATGGAAACCCAAACCTCTAGGAGAGCAGCCCGTGTTTTCAACCTCCGAGTCCTCTCTCCAGCTCCATTTGTTCTTTAAAATTACATTGATTGTTGTGTGCATACTTACATAGCCACAGGATATGAGGACAGGTCAGGAGACAGACTGAGGGGGTCAGCGACTGAACACAAATCCTCAGACTGGGTGGCAAGCACCACTGAGTCATCCTGTAGGCCTTGCTTCCATTGTTGTTGTTGTAGATACCCGCCGAGGGCCTGTGATCTCCAGAGCCATGGACTTTTGACAGTCGGGGCCTAAGTTCCTTTCTGGTTTCAAATCCCATCAGAAAGCAGTGGTTACCACCATAGCCTTCACACCACTATTGTAGCCACGAACACATCTTCTTTGGCAGGACACTGCTGCAGTATGCAGGCTTCGCTACTGGGTAATACCTTTGATGCTCACCCCTAACCCACCCTTGTGGCCTGTATAGCACTTTCCAGTGCTGTGAGAGTGCTCCAGCAGAGAGGAACTTTTCAGGTCAGCTTCAGCTGGATTTTTCTAGACTCTGCAACCAAAGAGTAGTGTGTCTTCAATAATAAGGTCTTACCATTCAGTTCTGGTAGACAACCCAGAGCGACACCAGCCCTTTCGAAACTCCACTTCACTTTATTTATTTATTTATTTATTTATTTATTTATTTATAGACAGTGACTTACTATGTAGCCTTTCCTAGACTGGAACTCACTATGTAGGTCAGGCTGGCTTCAACCTCATGGAATCTGCTTGCCTCCGCCTCTGGAGTGCTGTGCAGTGCCATGGCCACTGAATTTTTTAAGAAGATAGTGTAGTCTCTACTTTCCCCATCATTTGGCCTCAGCCCCTGGAACAGTGGAGTGACAGACCTGTGCCACCATATTTGGTCTCATGCTGCCTGGTTTGCTCACCTAAGGAACGGGGAGATTCCGGCTGACTGGGTAGGGGTGTGGCAAGTGAGCAGTAGCACTCAGTACCCTGGTAGGCCAGGAGGGAGAC
The DNA here is from genome assembly GCA_028658305.1 of Pachyuromys duprasi. Taxonomy (NCBI): domain Eukaryota; kingdom Metazoa; phylum Chordata; class Mammalia; order Rodentia; family Muridae; genus Pachyuromys; species Pachyuromys duprasi. Next base: position 18,357,044 of record CM053751.1, read on the forward strand.
ACAGGCTGACCCCTGGGGCTCAGCCCATGAGTCAGCTGTGGCCAGACACACCTACATCTACCCAACTCTCCCTCCCAATTGTACTTCCTCCAAGGCTGGCATGCCCTTAGGAAATGCCACTCCTCCACCTAAGAGGGGCATTTCCAAAATCAGGGGCAGGCAGAACTTTATTTTATTATGTTTTTTTAGAGACAGAGTTCCACTATGTAGCACTGGCTGTCCTGGAACAGGCTGTCCTCAAACAGAGATCCACCTGCCTCTGCCTTGAAGTGCTGGAATTAAAGGCATTTGTCACCACAATGGTAAGGCGGTATGTTGTTAGAGCTAAGCCCTCTCTACCAGGAAGGGGAAAAGCCCCTCATATTGACCACATGACTCACCATGGGCCTGACCTTCAGCCCTTGGCTTTCTATATACCCCAGATGTCTATCTGCTTTATTGTTTGTTTATTGTATTGGGGATGGAAATCAGAGTTCTGCATGAGTTAGGGACCACTCTTCTTTTTCTTCTTTCTTTTTCTTTCTTTCATTCCTTCCTTCCTTTCTTTTTTGGGTTTTTGAGAAAAGGTTTCTCTATATAGCCATGGCTGTCCTGGAACTCACTTTGTAGACCAGGCTGGCCTACAAACTCAGAGATCTGCCTCTTCTGCCTTTTTAGTGCTGAGATTAAACATGTGTGCCACAACACCCAACATGAGTTAGGGACTACACTTTGCTAGCCATACTTCCAGCTCCTCAAGGTGAGGATCTAAGCAGCTGCTCTACCACTGAGCCACACCCCAGCCCTTCACTGGGGAGTTCTAGGCAAGTGCTCTACCACTGAGCCACACCCCAGCCCCTCACTGGGGAAGTCTAGGCAGGGGCTCTACCACTGACTGAGCTATTTCTTCTAACTCTTTGACACAGGTTCTCTATATACCCTTGGCAGGCCTTGAACCAGTGATCATCCTGACTGAGCATCCTAAAAAGTTAGACAATGAGCCGGTGTCATACCAAGATGCTTCTGGTCTACCTGGACAACTGGAAGAGCCCAAAGTCCCCAGGAGTGTCTTAGCCTCTGGGTGACACAGAGCTGATGGCCACCCTCTTGCAGGCTATTAATCTGGATCTCGGATAAACTGATACCCAGCTTCCCTCTCTCCCTCTGCCTGCCTTTCCACTGAGCATTGGTGAGGTTTTCATCCAAAAGCAAGGACTAGGGATCTGCCTGCCCCAGACAAGCAGAAAGGGCTCCAGTAGTGTGCGCTCAGGGGACAGCCTGGAAGTTTCTTTTCTGTTTCTGAATACATTGCTTTGAATTTGCAAGTCTGGGAACTCCCCAGAAGGGTGGGGCAGTTTTTCCTGGAGCCCTAGGGGACCAAGACAGGAGGTAGTTGTGAAAAGGATTTTTTAAAACTCTCCTAAGAACTCTGATAAATTCCCCAGTTCCCGGCTGGGGGCAGTGGAGCCTGCTTCTAGTTTCAGTACTGTGAGTTTGAGGCCTGCTGGGCTAGAGTAGGAGAACTTGACCTAAAGAAAAACAAACAGGGGCTGGACAGATGGCTCAGCCATTAAGAGCACTGGCTGCTCTTCCAGAGGACCTGAGTTCAATTCCCAGCACCCACATGGTGGCTCACAGCCAACTGTAATGGAATCTGATTCCCTCTTCTGCTGTGCATGAAAACAGTGTTCATATACATAAAATAAATAAATCTTAAAAAAGAAAAACAAACAAACATGGGCCAGTGAGATGTTTCAGTGGGTAAAGATGTGTTCCACCAAGCTTGATGAAAGGAGTTCAAATCCCTGGTGACCTGTGTGGCAGCAAGAAAGACATCACACACACACACACACACACACACACACACACACACACACACACACACACGGTCACCATTACTGTGTAAACTAAGTGCAGTAGTATTCCCAGGGATGGGAAGGTGGATAGAACCTGGGTTTGGTTCTAGCACCCACACGGGTGACATATAAATGCTGGTAGCTCCAGTTCCAGGGGATTTGACACCCCTCCTGACATTCATAGGCACAAAATAAATCTTAAAAAAGAAAAAGAAAAAAAGAATTCAAGGTCATTGTCCTCCCTACACAGCTGGTCCAGGTCAGCCTTGTGATACCCTGTTTCAAAACAAAACCAACAGCTGGGCATGGTGGGGCATGTCTGTGTTGTCCAGTGGTGTTGGCTCTTGGGTTCAAAGCCAGCCTGGACTATGAGAGACTGTCTAAAACAAAGAAAGGCAAAAAGCTGCTGAGACAGCTTATGAGGGTACCGGCTCTTGCTACCTAGCCTGATGGCCTAGGTCAAGCCTGAGGATGTAAATTTGATTCCTGGCACCTACACAGTAGAGGGAGAAAACGAACTTCAAGAAGATGTCCTCTAATCTGTACAAGCACATATGGTACACGCATGCGCGTACACGCACACACAAGTAAATAAATGTACCATGAACAACAAAGACTAAAAGGCACCATCACTACCTGCCCTTCCTAAGGGAACTGATTTGATTGATGGGTTGATTGAGCAGGATCTCTCTACACAGTCCTAGCTATCCTGGAACTCACTCTATAGACCAGGCTACTTTGAACTCACAGAGATCCACCTACCTCTGCCTCCGGAGTGCTGGGATTACAGGTGTGCACCTCCTCACCTTTGGTGGCACGTGCTTTTGATCCCAGAATTCAGGAGGCAGAGGCAGGTGGATCACAGTGAATTTGAGGCCAGCCTGGGCGACAAAGTATTCCAGGTCATCTGGAGCTACACAGTGAGACCGGCCCTGCCTGAGAGACGAGCAAGAACAAACCACCCCCCACATTTATTTTGTGGGGGCATACATGGCATGGTTTCCATGTGGAGGTCAGAGGACAACTTGAGGGAGTTGGTTTTCTTCCACCATGTCATTTCCAGAGAATCACCTCAGGTGGCGAGGCTTGGAGTCAAGCGACCTAACCAGCCCTGAGTAAATCTTTTGCTTTCTTTTCTGGTTCTTCTAAGCCTTTGTTTTTTGTGTTTTTTTTTTTTTTCTCTCTCTGGGAGCTGCTGAGCAGGCAGCATGTACCGTGTAGCTCAGCAGCTGCTTAGGAGGAAAGGGCCATCTGGTCTGGCCCCAGGCTGGCCCTTTCCTGGGTCATCTTACCTGGATCACTTGCTGTCTCTGGGCCTGGAGAGGGCAGCCTGAAGCTGGCCCCAAAGGCTGAACAGTTAGACAGCTGGACCAACCCCACACTCAGACAAACCTGTGTTCTAAAAGCCCCAAGGGATTTGGGATCAGCAGAGCACGGGTGAGAAAGGGGCTGCAAGCAGACAGCCTGTAGATCTTTCCAGTGGTACCCTATGACTAGGGGCCTTTGGCAGGCCCTCAGGAGATAGAAGTATGTACTAAGCAGGGGGTGGGGCCAGGAATTCCAACTTTGGAGCAGTCCTTGGACCCAGTCCCCGGGGACATTCCAGAGGGCACTTTACCCAGGGAGGGGCCCTGTGAGGCACAGGGTAGGCTGTTAGCTCAGGGGCCCCTGAGTACAGAGGCCTTATGGCTAGACTTTAAGGTACTGGTCACTCTTCACTCCCATCTTAGTTTCCTAATCTCTAAAAAAGGGGGTATGTTTCCTGGAACGTTCCAGGCCCTCCCTCATTCATTTAGTGAGTGCCTTGCTAACAACTGACATCCTGCTGTCTGTAGGAGCCTGCCCTCTTGGACAGAGCTCTCCACCATGGAACAGGAAGTTCCCCTCTTCCTCAATTTCTTCCCTAAAAATGTGCAGCTTAGGGTCTTCCTGGCCAGCTGGGCTTGAATATCCCCGAAGCGACATGTGGTTTCTGAGAGAAGGCTCAGGGAGTGGGCCTTGAATTAGGCTGTAAATATTCTCTTGTCTCAAGGCCTTCCCTTGAAGGAAAGAAAATGCACTAAGCCTACAGGTGTCGGCTGGGCCAGGCTGAGGCTGCAGGCTGGGTGCCTGACAATGACACTGACAGCTCTTTGTGAGGGCAAAGTTCTCCAGAGAACAGCTTCACTTCCTCTGCCTTCCCCTTGCTCCACTTCCTCTTTTTCCCCACCCCCACCTCACCCTGTTTTCAGTGTTTCAGTCTCCTGTCTGCACCCCACACTCAACAGTTCAGGGTCCCCCTCCACCTCTGCCACCCTCTCAGGGTCCTCTCCTCCTCCAGGGCTGAGGACATTCCCAAACATTCTGTTTTTTGTTTTTTAAAAACTAGGAAGAGGTAGGAGGATCAGGAGTTCAAATCTACACTCCACTACATATCAACCTTGAGAGCAGGCTAGACAACCTGAGACCACTTCAAAAACAGACAAACCCTTCCCCCCTGCAAAAAATCCTAACCAAGAGAAACACACACTCTCTCCCCCTCCTGTAAGAAAACACTGGAAAATGGCCATTGCAGACAAGACAGAACCAAATAAGCCAGGGGGATAGACCAGAAGTGGTTCAGAGGTTGGGTGGGGCTGCAGTCCCTGCCCTGGATCACCCCCAGGACGGAGAGATGACAAAGTGGTAACACAGGTCCTGCCTGGGAACCTGGTCTGCTCCTACCTAGTAAAGCTGTCTGGTGTCAGGGGAGAGGCCTCCCCCCTCATCCTGTACCCCTGGTGGTAGGTGGCATCTTCTCCCTTGCACCCCACCAGAGTTCTCCTGGGAACGCTCCAAGCAGTCCATGTTGACAGACAGCACTGGCCCTGCCCCACCCCCACCCGTGAACTGCAGGGCTGGCAGGTCCTCAGGCAGCTGGCAAACTGAGCGATACAAGGCCAGGGCCAGGGCAGTCCCGTCCCCCGGAGGCAGGGAGGGAGCAGGCTGGGAAAGTTCTCTGAGGGTTGGTGACTGTGAAGACTCTTGTCACATCTTTTTCGTGGGAAGATAAAGTAGCTCTGGACCTGGGGGTGTGTTTTCCCGTATGTGCTGGGGTGGTGGTCCCCCTTTCCAGACTGGAGGCCTCTCCAGCGTCAGTATGTCCTGCCACCAGCCTAGAACGAGGAAGCTGCCCCAGCCGCCCCACGCACGGCCACTGCAGCAGTCCATATATGGATGAAGCCTTCCTTGGTTTCAACACCTACACTCAGTGAGGGCCTACCATGCCTGTGCAAAGGCACCACAGGCCCCAAGCATCTCAGCATCTCACCTGAAGGACTCTCCTTGCCTAAGTCCAGCTCTCTGACACCCTCTCTCAAGAGGCCTGTGCCTCTCTCTGAGCTCAGCCCTGATTCTTGTGTAGGTATTGGCTGAAGAGCTTCCTGATCTATTCAGGTCTTGCCTGAAGTTTGCTAAGTAGATCTGTGTTGGGGGTGCGTTTTCTCTGGAGAACTTGGGGCTCCAGTGACCACCAACCCCTCCCTGAGCAGTCTGTCACTCCCAGAGTCCCCACAGCCTGTACACTTGGACTAGAGCACAGTTCAGCTGTGGCTGCACATAACAGGATAGATGGTGGGCCCCAGCCCAACGGTGCCTGGCAGTCACCCAGAGCGACTAGCTAACGGGCCCAGGCTTAGTCTTGCCTGGGTGTGATCAGGCAGCCCTCCAAAAGTGCAGGACTCCATGACAAGTTTTGCTTGTTCTAGACGGCACAGTTCCTTTCTAGGGCTGGGGCAGGGAAGAGCTGCAGTGTCTCTGGACCACCGCACTTGCCCTGTCCTTGGGCAAGTCCTTGTGGCCTTGAGTCTCTAAGTGGCCAAGATCCGTGAAGTCCCCTCCAAACACAGTCCTGCTTCTAAGTTGTACCCCCAACACACCCGACATACTGGAACCCCACCAGAAGGCACCCAGATCTGGCTTTCTGGCTACTGCTAGCAAGGGGGAGTGACTCCTTGCCCATTCAACCCAGGCCCCGCGTGTCCAACAAGAGGCCACGTCAACAGAGCCCGGGCCTCCACGCTGACCCTTGCCCACCTAGGTGCTGAATGTTCACGTGACGTTCACACCAAGGGGGTCCTAGGGTGGGTGGGTGACCCCAGAATGCAGGCCTGCTACTCTGAATGGGGTAGTGTCCACAAGGGAGGAGGCTATTCGTACATGTCCGGGCCTCTGAAGCCAGCACATCGCCAAAACTCTCCATCCTCTTCCTCAATCTCGCTTTCTCTCTCTCTCTTTCTCCCCTTTTTTTTTTTTTTTTTTTTTTGCAAAAGGATAAAAAGGGTAAAAGCTGCGCTGTGCGGCGAGGCCGGTGAGTGAGCGGCGCGGGGCCAATCAGCGCGCGCCGTTCCGAAAGTTGCCTTTTATGGCTCGAGTGGCCGCTGTGGCGTCCTATAAAACCCGGCGGCGCAACGCGCAGCCACTGTCGAGTCCGCGTCCACCCGCGAGTGATCTTGTCGCAGCTCCTCCGCCGCCGCTCCACACCCGCCACTAGGTAAGCAGCGACCCCGGGCCCAGCGGGCCTCGGCTCTCCCACGGGCGGCCGCCTCGCTTCAGGGTCGCGGGGGACACTCGGGAGGGACCCCGGGGAAGGGCGGAGGGTGGCTGCGGGCCGCGGAGCGGACGCTTGCAGAGCTCGCTGGGCGCTCAGGGCGTACACCCTCCGCAGCCGCATTGTGCGCTGTAGTGTACTCGTGGGCCCGCTCCGGCTCGGAGCACGAGGCTTGGGGACCCACTAGGGTCGCGGTGTGGGCGCTTGGAGAGCCGATGCGGCTTGCGGGTGTTGGGCCGTGCCTGGCCCCCTGGAGGGGCGCACAGGGTTGGGAACCGAACGCTACAGTCACGCCTTGATGACCTGTGGGTCTTTGTCCAAACCGGTTTGCCCATTCGGCTTGGCGGGCGCGGCGGGGCCGGCTCGGCCGGGTGGGGGCTGGGACGGCATTGCGCGTGCGCGCTCTATCGCAGGGTACTGGGGCGCGTGCGCGCCGGGAGGGAGCCCTTCCTCTGCCCCACCCCCTCCAAATGAAGAGTTGCGCGTGCGTAGTGAGACTTGACGCGCGGCCGCCCGGGGTTGGGCAGGGCGGGGCCGTTGCGCTGAGGGGCGGGGTCGCGGCGTCTTGGGACGTCTGCTCGCGCTTCCTGCTGGGTGTGGTCGCCTCCCGCGCGCGCACCAGTGGCCCGCCGGCGGGGCGAAGGCGGGGCTTGCCTGCGCCCGTTTGGGGAGGGGGCGGAGGTCTGGCTTCCTGCCGCGGGGCCGCCCCCGGACCAGCGTTTGCCTTTTATGGTAATAATGCGGCCGGCCTGGGCTTCCTTTGTCCCCCGAGCTTGGGCGCGCGCCCCCTGGCGGCCTGAGGCCGCGGCGTGCCGGAAGTGGGCAGGGCGGCAGCGCCCGGCGGCCCCGCGGTGACCACAGCCCTCTTTTGTGCCTTGATAGTTCGCCATGGATGATGATATCGCTGCGCTCGTTGTTGACAACGGCTCCGGCATGTGCAAAGCCGGCTTCGCGGGCGACGATGCTCCCCGGGCCGTCTTCCCCTCCATCGTGGGCCGCCCTAGGCACCAGGTAGGTGACCCTTCTTTTCAGGTAGTGATCCTGGAGTATTCCTGGGGGGCGATGGCAGTGCTGAGAACACCGTTTCCCTCCGCAGGGCGTGATGGTGGGTATGGGTCAGAAGGACTCCTACGTGGGCGATGAGGCCCAGAGCAAGAGAGGCATCCTGACCCTGAAGTACCCCATTGAACACGGCATCGTCACCAACTGGGATGATATGGAGAAGATCTGGCACCACACCTTCTACAATGAGCTGCGTGTGGCCCCCGAGGAGCACCCTGTGCTGCTCACCGAGGCTCCCCTGAACCCCAAGGCCAACCGTGAAAAGATGACCCAGGTCAGCACTTGGGCGGGGCCCGCCCCCTCTGCCAGCTTCTGGGCCACGCCCTTTCTCAATTGTCTTTCTTCTGCTATTCTCCCATAGGACTCTCTTCTATGAGCTGAGTCTCCCTTGGAACTTTGCAGTTTCTGCTTTTTCCCAGATGAGGTCTTTTTTTCTCTCGATTGCCTTTCTGACTAGGTGTTTAAAATCCTCCAGTGCTGTGGGTGTAGGTACTAACAATGGCTCGTGTGACAAAGCTAATGAGGCTGGTGATAAGTGGCCTTGGAGTGTGTATTAGTAGCTGCACAGTAGGTCTAAGCGGAGCCCCTGTCCTGAGACTCCTAGCACACTTACTTACCTTAGCTGTGTTCTTGCACTCTCTGCATGTCCAAATCTGTCCTTACAGTTTCACCCGCCTCACTGTTTTTATAGCTTTGGGAGCTTGACAAGGCCCCGTTTTTCTCTGCAGATCATGTTTGAGACCTTCAACACCCCAGCCATGTACGTAGCCATCCAGGCTGTGCTGTCCCTGTATGCCTCTGGTCGTACCACTGGCATTGTGATGGACTCCGGAGACGGGGTCACCCACACTGTGCCCATCTATGAGGGCTACGCTCTCCCTCATGCCATCCTGCGTCTGGACCTGGCTGGCCGGGACCTGACAGACTACCTCATGAAGATCCTGACCGAGCGTGGCTACA
>CM053751.1:18365967-18622067 GCA_028658305.1 Pachyuromys duprasi
TACGTAGCCATCCAGGCTGTGCTGTCCCTGTATGCCTCTGGTCGTACCACTGGCATTGTGATGGACTCCGGAGACGGGGTCACCCACACTGTGCCCATCTATGAGGGCTACGCTCTCCCTCATGCCATCCTGCGTCTGGACCTGGCTGGCCGGGACCTGACAGACTACCTCATGAAGATCCTGACCGAGCGTGGCTACAGCTTCACCACCACAGCTGAGAGGGAAATCGTGCGTGACATCAAAGAGAAGCTGTGCTATGTTGCCCTGGACTTCGAGCAAGAGATGGCCACTGCTGCATCCTCTTCCTCCCTGGAGAAGAGCTACGAGCTGCCTGACGGCCAGGTCATCACTATTGGCAACGAGCGGTTCCGCTGCCCTGAGGCTCTCTTCCAGCCTTCTTTCCTGGGTGAGTTGCAGTGGCCTAGTTTGTCCCTTCACCATCTAAAGGTGACCACGCTTAGAGCCACACTGTAAGTTAAGTCTGACCTCTCTCACTTTCTTCTTAGGTATGGAATCCTGTGGCATCCATGAAACTACATTCAATTCCATCATGAAGTGTGATGTTGACATCCGCAAAGACCTCTATGCCAACACAGTGCTGTCTGGTGGTACCACCATGTACCCAGGCATTGCGGACCGGATGCAGAAAGAGATCACTGCTCTGGCTCCTAGCACCATGAAGATCAAGGTAAGCTAAGCATCTCTAGGCCTGGACCCATGGTGAGGGTGGGGCCCCGTAGTTGCCAGAGCAACCATCTTGGCTTCCGGGAAGAATTCTCACCATCACTGTGTCTTGCTTTCTTCAGATTATTGCTCCTCCTGAGCGCAAGTACTCTGTGTGGATCGGTGGCTCCATCTTGGCCTCACTGTCCACCTTCCAGCAGATGTGGATCAGCAAGCAGGAGTACGATGAGTCCGGCCCCTCCATCGTTCACCGCAAGTGCTTCTAGGCGGACTGTTAACTGAGCTGCGTTTTACACCCTTTCTTTGACAAAACCTAACTTGCGCAGAAAAAAAAGACAACATTGGCATGGCTTTATTTGTTTTTGTTTTATTTTTTTTTAATTTCTTTTTTTTAAGTTTTTTTGTTTTGGCGCTTTTGACTCAGGATTTAAAAACTGGAACGGTGAAGGCGACAGCAGTCGGTTGGAGCAAGCATCCCCCAAAGTTCTACAATGTGGCTGAGGACTTTGATTGTACATTTTTTTTTTATAGTCATTCCAAGTATCCATGAGATACTACTACAGGAAGTCCCTCACCCTCCCAAAAGCCACCCCCACTCCCAAGAGGAGGATGGCCAAGTCCATGCCCTGAGTCCACACTGGGGAGGTGACTGCATTGCTTCTGTGTAAATTATGTACTGCAAAAAATTTTTTTAAATCTTCCGCCTTAATACTTCTTTACTTTTGTTTTTTAATTTTTGAATGGTCAGCCATCATGGCCCCCTTTTTTTTTTTTTTTTTTGTCCCCCCAACTTTGATGTATGAAGGCTTTGGTCTCCTAGGGAGTGGGTTGAGGTGTCGAGGCAGCCAGGGCTCGCCTGCACACTGACTTGAGACCATTTAATAAAAGTGCACACCTTACAAACACGGCTTGTTGCTTTGCTGGGTGTGGGGAGCAGGCTGGGTAGGGTGGAGATCTCCAGCTCTTGAAGGAGTTGAAATCTAGGGTGGGCTGGGCCCTGCCTAATATTTAGTGGGAGGGCATACAGATTGGGTTCCCCACATAAACGTACCTCATCTTCTGAATTACTGAGTTTTACTGTATCTGGAGGGTGGGGTGTTGCAAAGGTACCACACCTTCTGAATTTGGAGTTCCCCCAGAGTTAAATTGGGGCCCTGCTACCTCTGCCTCTGTTGAGTGGAGAATCTGGAGCCAAGGGATATTTGTGGAGTTGCCCTCTGCCTGGAGGGGAGCCTTGCTTCCTGGGGCCTAGATTTCTGAGTCTAGGCCCTGAGTGCTAAGGGCTGCTTTTCTGTGCAGTCAGCAATCTCAGCTGCCCCTCCCTTTTCCAGGTCTGGCTGACATCAGAAAATAGAAGGGTTAGGCTTCCCAGGATGGTTATTTTTCCTGGAACTGTGAGAGCCTTGGATTAAGGGTCACCCAGGGCTAAAGATGGAGGAGGTGGCTCTTCAGAAAACAAGTCCCTTTGGGGTAGGGAATCTTCAGGAAGACCTGGCACTCAGTTCCAGCTCCTGTATGGTGAACCGTACATGGGCTGGGTTGCTACAAGTAACTTCTACCTGGACCACATGTTCAAACAGACTACTGCAGTTGGTCAAGAATCCTATTCATCTGTCCATCCTATTTATCCACTCAACTACACTTACCAGTCCATCTATCCATCATTCACCAAGCAATCACTTGGGCAACACAGAAACCAAACCATGCCTTTAGGAGGTAGCCAATGTGTGGTGAGCATTGTAAGTCCATGAGCGAAGGCAGATTATACACAGACAAGGTTCTGAGTAAGGCGAGCAGGGGCCATGCTAAAGAACACTGGATAATGTAGTCTCACTAGCAGTGGCCAGCTGTAGACACCTGTCATCCCAGCTCTGAGGCTGAGGCAAGTCTAAGGCCACCTTGGCCTCCATAGAGAGACCCTGTCTTAAAGCAGTGAGTCCATAAAAATGGTATTTCAGAGGTGAAGGCAGGAGGCCAAGTACAAGGCCACCCTATCTACTTAATGAGTTTGAGGCCCGGCCTGGGATACATGAGACACTGCCTCAAACCCTAAAACAATCAACTACCTCAGGTGAGAACGGAACCTAGGCTTTTTTTTCTTTCCAATCAGGCTGGGCGTGGCAATGGCCACCTTTAGTTCCAGTCTCTGGAGGCAGAGGCAGGTGGGTGTGGAGTTCAAGGTCAGCCTCCTGTACTTACTAAGTCCCAGGACGACCAAGGTGCACAGCAGGACCTTGTTGCAAATGAGACAAAAGAAAAAGTAGAGGCCCATACATGGACTAAGGAAGAGAGAGTGGAGGAGGTGACCAAGGCAGGCAGGCAAGTGTGGGCTGCAGACTAGGGTGGACTGGGGACAAAGCTGGGAGACCTAACGCTACCTGCCCTCAGGACAGAACAGGACACAGACTGGCTGCCAGGTCGCCATTTGAGAAATGGACACACCAGCAGCAACTGATGCTCCTTCAGTCTCTGCCATTAAAGGATCCCAAGTGCAGCCTCCAGAGAGAATCCAGTGCAGCCTCTGGCCCTGCCCCTTTCCTCCAGGCTCCGGCAGGCAAACCGGCTATTCGAGGCCTGTTGTTGTGCATGGTTTGTTTGCTTCTTTCCTTCCTTCTAGGCCCAGAGGTTGTGCCAGGGCCTCGCACATCCAGAGAAGTCTATCTCCTGCTTTTCTGACCCTCTTGCTTCCAGCTCCTGAATACTTTCCCATAACCCCCAGGACTGTAGCAGCAATAGCTACCGATCAGTTGACAGAGTGCTTGCCTACCATGCTGGGTTTGATTCCCAGCAGGAGGATCTGCAGCCCAAGGTCATCCTTGGCTTCACAGTAAGTTAGAGGCCAGCCTGGGCTACATGGAGGCCTGTCTCAAGACAAAAAACAAAGTGGGTGAGTGCTCTAATAGGCAAAAGTTACCTCCACCCTTGATCTGCTTCCCAGAAATGTGAAAATTTTGCTCTTCAATGGGTACACTCTGCTCTGATCCCTCTTTCCTCTGCAACAGGCCAGTTTCACCTCTGCAAACTCCACCCCATCTGGCTCTGGCTTTTTTAGGTCACTGGCTCCCATGAGGCAGCTCTGACCCTGAAGGTCACCTTTGCAGACTTGGGGTGGGGGGATTCTGGGTCTTCCTTTATGGAGTCCCATGAAGAGGACAGAGGGAGTCTGCTCACAGTCACACTACTGTTTGCAGGGCAGCCCTGTGGAGAAACTGAGGCAGCTCTAGGGGGACAATGGCAGGATTTAAACAATTGCCAGGCTGGGGAGGGAAGGCTGGCAGAGGATCCATTTTTCTGGCACCAGAACAAGGGCATGTGCTAGGGTAGAGTGGAAGGATGGCCTTCCCAGGGCAAAATCTGTGTGTGTGTGTGTGTGTGTGTGTGTGTGTGTGTGTGTGTGTGTGTGTGTGTGGTGTATGTGCTCGATAAAGTCTCCTGTAGCATATGCTGATGGCAAGTCCAGCATACAGCTGAGACTGATTTGGTACAGGGTTGCCATTTCAGGTTGTGGGAGGTAGGAAGGGGGAGGTCACAAGTTCAGATTCAACCTTGGATACTTGGGACTGTCTGAAAAGAGCAAAAGAAAACAAACATAAAAGAGGCAAAGTTCTGGATGGCCTAGAACTATGTAAACCACGCAGGTCCCTCACTGGAGGATTCTAGGTGAGCATGCTGCCACTAAGCCACGGCCCCTGCCAGGGAAGCTTGCTCTTGGTGCTCAGCTGAGTTCTATGTGGACCTGAGTATATTTCAATTTTGTACAATGAAGAATTCGCTTATTTGGTCACACAGGCTGCATCACAAATGTGGGATAGCTGGCCTCCGGAGGCCTGGGGAAGCGGCTTAGTGGGTGAAGCGTCCACTGTGCAACCCTGAGGAACTGAATTTGGATTCCATGTCTGTCAAGCACACCTGTAATCCCAGCATTCCCACAGCAGGATGGGAGGTAGAGACAGGAGAACTGTTCAGGCCAATTCCCAGGGTTTACACAGAGACAAACAGCAAAGGAGCTTGCCTCCAACAAGGTGGACAGTGAGGGCATCCAAGGTGGTTCTCTGGCCCCATGTGTGTATTCACATGTGTACACATACACACTCTTTTTTGTTTTGTTTTTGATACAGGGTTTCTCTGTGTAGCCTTGGAACTCACTCTGTAGACCGGGCTGGCCTCAGAGTCATAGAGATCCACCTGCCTCTGCCTCCCGAGTGCTGGGATTAAAGGTGTGCACCACCATGCCTGGCAAAAAACAAACAAAATATAAAAAACAAAAAAATTTTTAATTTATTTTCATTTTTATTTCATGTGTTGGGGTTCATGTACCAAGGTGTGTGCGCACATGCCTGTGCATGCGTGCCTCTGTGTGTGTGTGTGTGTAAGTCAGAGGACAGTTGTGGGAGTCTCCTTACACCATGTGGGTCCTGAGATTCCACTATGGTCATCAGACCCAGCAGCAAGTACTTTCGGCTTCTGAACCCAGCACCTGCGCTCTCCTCGGATTCAAAGGGAAACAAGTCCATTGACTGTGTGTGTGGCCCAGTGGCAAAGCCCTTCCTTCCCTGGCATATAAAGCTCCCGAGTCTGTGCCTAGCACTGGGAAAAGGAAAGCTGATACTCTTTAGAGCAGCTTCTCGGCTCCCAGTGAGATCCAAGGGAAAGCACTGAGAGTTCCCGGGTGACGCCTGTCCTCATCGCCCACAGCCTCCCCGCTGCCAACACGGGGAAGCTGGGTCTGTCACAAATGCTGAGTCTCCATCCACACCTCCCTTCTGCTGTCGTCTTTTCTTCTTTCCTCCTCTTTCTTCGTTTCTTTCTGTATATGTGTATGTAAATACAGATAAATGTGTGTATAAATACATATGCAGATATGTTTATTTATTTATCACTTTACATTACGATCGTAGCCCCCTTCCCTCCTCTCCTCCCCGTCTTACCCTCCCATCCCAGACCTCCCTTCTTGCCTACAGTGCAGATGCTGCAGTGTGCACTGGGGTTCCCTCTTGATGGTGTACCCCCTAGGTTTGCACACTTCTAGTGACCTAAAGGGACCTCTGTAGTAACTGACAGCGCACTAGGCACTGTAGTGAAGACACCCTGGGCTTTGGGCTAGAAGCAAAGAGCACTTTGCTGCTGGGCGCAGTGACACACACCTGTAACCCCAGCACTCAGGGAGGCAGAGGCAGGAGGATCTCTGTGAATTCAAAGCCAGCTAGTCTACAAAACGAGTCCAGGACAGCTAAGGCTACACAGACAAATCCTGTCTTGAAAAACAAACAAAAAGAAAGAAAGAAAAGGAGCACTTTGCTTTTTGCACAGGACTCAGGTGTGAGTCCCAGCACCCACATGGTGGCATACAACTGTCTATAATCCCAGTCTCGGGATCTGACTCCCTCTTCTGACCTTTGTGGGTACTGCATGCATGCATGTGGTACACAGACATGCGGGTAAGACATCTATACCCACATCAGTGTTTGTCACATTCACATGCCCAGGTGCCTGAAGAGGCCAGAAGGAACTTACAGGTGGTTGCAGGTGCTTGGGAATCAAACTCAGGTCCTCTGGAGGATCAACACATACTCCTTTTAAAGTTTTATTTTATGTACATTAGTGTGAAGGTGTCAGATCCCTTGGAATTGGCATTACAGACAGTTATGATCTGCCATGTGGGTGCCAGGAATTGAACCCGGGTCCTTTGGAAGAGCAGACAGTGCTCTTAACCACTGAGCCATCTCTCCAGCCCCGAAGATCAACACATACTCTTAACTACTGAGCAATCTCTCTAGCATTCTGAAAGTAAATTTAAAAATTTGGGGGGAGGGACAGGGTTTCACTTTGTAACTCTGGCCTTTGTGAAACTCACTATGCAGACCAGGCTAAGCTTGAAAGAGGTCCACTGTAAAGTGGTCTCAGATTTGGCATAGAACACACAGAGACACCAAATTCTCACCAGGAGGGAAAAGAAAGATTTATTATCCCAAAAGACAAGGGGTTCGGAGGACATGTGCCTCTGGATCAGACAAAGAGGTGATTTTTTTTTAATTTAAGGAAAACAAAAGTGTGTGTGTGTGTGTGGGTCTGCACTAGGGTAGGTTGGTAACTCCTGATTGGACATGTTATCCAGTATGACCTAATAATGAATTTTGATTACTGGACCTTGGTGTTTGATAGTTGGACCTTGGAGTTTTAGTCGGCATAAGCAAGCGGCTAAATAAGGGAATAGACCTTGGTAGCTAACTTTAAGAATGTAATCTAGGGCTGGAGAGATGGCTCAGCAGTTGAGGGCACTGTCTGCTCTTCCAAAGGACCTGGGTTCAATTCCCAGCTCCCACATGGCAGCTCATGACTGTCTACAGCTCCAAGATCTGACAACCTCACACAGACATACAGGCAGGCAAAACACCGATCCACATAAATAAAAAATATATATATTTAAAAATGTAATCTAATGGTCTACCAGGGAAAGACCTTCCTACACCATGTTTGCCATGCTTGGGTGTGTTAGAGCCCTTCATCCTGGGTGGAGAGATAGCTCAGTGGTTAAAAATACAGGATGCTCTTCCAAAGGACCCAGGTTCAGTTCCCAGCAAGCATATGGCTTTTCTTCTTTCTTTCTTTTTCTTTTTTTTTCCCAGACAGGGTTTCTCTGTCCTGTAGCCCTGGTTGTACTGGAACTTGCTTTACAGACCAGGCTGGCCTGGAACTCACAGAGATCCACCTGCCTCTGCCTCCTTGAGTGCTGGGATTACAGACGCTCACTAACATGCCCAAGCTTACAAAATCTTAATCAATGTAGCAGATCTTTTTTATTAAGTAGTACATTTTGATTTATGCATTTTTCAGTTCTTTTACTTTATGTTTAGTTTGTATAAATATTAATTATTTGTGCTAATACAACTGGACCATATTCAGGGTCATGGAAATACCAAATAGGTTGCCAAGGCCAATGTCGGGAGTAGGGGGCTGAGAAAGTCTTAAACAAATACAAAATTATAGTCAGGACAAAATAGCATCACCTTAGTCACGTCAACTCAACCAACCATTTGCCCGTGAAGAGCAGAGGACAATTTTATTTTCTCCTTCTACTTTTATGTGGGTTCTGAGACTCAAACTCAAGTCCACCAGGCTTTCCTGGCAAAGCACCTTTACACCCTGAGCCACCTTGCCAGCCCAAAAGCCTTTCTTGTTTTTTGCTTTCCAGCTTATAAGATCCTCCAGGAGATGCTTTCACTGGCCTCCATCCAGGCTACTGATATCTTTGTAGTGTGCTAGAGACTTGGCTTCTTTTCTCAGAATGTTCTTGAGTTGGAATCCCACAATGGGAGCCTTTTCAGATTGGCTTCCTTTGTTGAATAATGTGCATGCAAGTTTGAAAGCACACATCTCTGATGCCAGCACTTGGGAGGCAAGTAGGAGTTTGAGGCCAGCCTGAACTACATAATCAGTTTCAGGCCAATCTAAGCCTTTTGTTGTTGTTGTTTCTTCTTTTTCTTTTGTTTTTCTAAGACAGGGTCTCTCTGTGTAGCTCTGGCTATCCTGGAACTGGCTCTGTAGACCAGGCTGGCCTCGAACTCAAAGAGATCTGCCTGCCTCTGCCTCCCAAGTGCTGGGATTAAAGGCGTGCATCACCACTGCGTGGTTCAGTTTAAGGTTTATGATACCCTTGCTCAAAGAATCTGGAAGGGGCCTGCAGGATTGCTCAGTAAGGAGGAGCGTTTGCCATGCAGACTGAATGACTTGCCTTCAATCTCTGAAAACCATGGTCGAAGAAGAGAGTCAGCTGTCTGGTAGCTTCTGTATGTGCTTCTTGCTACATGCACCCACACATCACACACACACACAGAATAAATAAAATAACTAAGAAGAAATTGATGTGTGTTGATGGCTGTGAGGAGCGCTAGAGTTCATGGAAATTGTGAGCCCCTCAAATTTTTTTTTTTTTTTTTTTTTTTTTGTGGAGAGACAAGCTCCTCTCCAAAAATGGAGACAGGAACTGCATTTGCGGCAGTCTTTATCTAGCACAGGGAGAACCAGCTGAAGAGGACTGATCAGGCTCTCTCAATGGACTCCACCTAAACCCTGGTCCAGGCCCCACCCACCCCTGTGGCCTCCTGATGCTCATAGTTTTTTTTCTCTCTGTAGTACTTGACAATAATGAATTGGAGGGTTTAAGCAGGGGCTTGAAACCCACCTTTCCCTCCGTGATCATAATATTATTATTAATTTTTCCTAATTGTTATTTTAATTATGTGTCCCAAAGAGGTAAGAAGGGTGTATTAGTTGTCCTGTGGCCTTGGTTTCCTGAAACACACTATGCAGACCAGGCTGGCCTCAAACTCACTCTGTAGCCTAGTATAATCTTGAACTGCTGGTCCTCCTGGCCCCACCTCTTGAGTCCTGAAATTGGCTCCATTTTGTTTGGTTTATACAGTGTGGAGAACAGAACCCAGGGTTATATAGCTGCTAGGCAAGCGCTCAGCTCAACTGAATTACATCCCCAGCTCCTCCGAAATGATTATCTTAATTAAAAAAAAATATTGCCCTTCTTGCCCTTCTCTTTCTCTGTGTGCACTCGGGCAAGGAAGGGTATGTGTGCATGGCAAGGTGCAGACACAGAGGTCAGAGGACAGCTTCCTGGAATCGGTTTTCTCCTTCACGCATGTGGGTCCTGGGGATCCAACTCACTTGAGGGGGTCAGACGGGGTCAAACCCCTTTCCCTGACGAGCCATATCACCAGCTCTAGTAAACCATTTTAAACTAGAAATGCTGTGGGGACAGTCATTATTCATTTATTCAGTGTTATGTATAACATGCAAAGAACAGTACTGGGCAGAGTCTCTGCTTAGTTATGGGGTACAGGTACTGGCAGAGCGCTTACTTAGCAGTAGTGTTAAACAAAACAAAACAAGACAACAAATAAACAGAAGCGGGTACAGTGGCCTAGACATAGATGGGAGGCAGAAGCAAGAGAATCCTTGACTTCAAGGCCAGCCTGTTTTACACAGTTAATTCCAGGACAGCCAGGGCTGTCTCAGTGAGACCTTGTCTCAAAACAAACAACAAAGGCATAGTAAGTCAGATCGTGCCAAGAGCTATTGAGAGTTATAACGCAAGAAGAGGGTCAATGCGCACGCGAAGGTTGCTATGGTTATGTAGGATACCTGAGTCAGCATTGACAGGTGACCTGGAGCGCGGCGTGCAGCGCCAAGGGCAAATGTAAAGGCCCGGACAACGCTGGAGTTTTAGCAGAAGACTGCCGAAGTGGCTTAGGGACCAGTCATTTGTGACCTTCTGGGCGCCTCTGAGCCCTGATAGTGCTTTTATGCCACACCCAAGATGGCGGCGGCGCCCGGGCGCAAGCGGAAGTACGTATGGGCCGGCGCCGAAAGTGAGGCAGAGCCACGCCCCTTACCGGGGTCTCTGTGGAGCTGCGGCCGCGCCGGCTTCGAGCATCACTTCCCTGGCAGGCTGGGGGACTGCGAGGCTGCCGCTCCGGCGGCCCCCTCCGGAGAGGTACGACCTGCGCCTCTCTCGCCCCGGTGCCCGGGCTTCCCTCGGGGCTTCCCTCCCGACCCTGGCCTTGCTCCAAGGCTCATCCTTGCCCTCTCCTACCTTTCTCCCAGGCCCTCCTCTCTTCTGTCCCCATCGGCTCCCAGGCTCACAATTCCTATGGCCAAAATGGCCTTTTCACGTGGCCTGCTGACTTTCCTAGCCTTTCTCCCATTTCCTTGTGCCCGGCTCGGCTCACGCAGTTCTAGGACGTTGTCCCTTCTGCTCCTGTTTTGTTTGTTTTACTCTGTAGCCCAGACTGGCCTGGAACTCAGTGTGCAGCCCAGGCTGGTCTTGAACTTACAGCAAGTGTCTCGTTTTAGCCGTGGTAATGTTGGGGTTACAGGTGTGCATCATCATGCGGGCTTTTATGCTTAGCTTGAGGGTGGAACCTAGGACTTCATGCATGCTAGGCAAGCGCTCTACCAACTCAGCCACATTCCCTTGCTGCTGCTTCTGCTTGCTGCTGCTTCCTTCTTTGCCCCCCCTCCCCCGTCAGCTTAAGTGCAGCCCACTTCTTTCTGGAGCCAGCTTCTTGTGTGCGGCAGTGTGATGGGGCTGAACGCAAAGCTCTGTGAACTAGGCCAGCTGGAGAAGCCCACTGCATGCTGTTATGGGTGTACAGGATTTTCTCAGCAGACAACAGGATAGGGGCATGGTGGGGTTGTTTGTGTCTGGCTGCATCCCTGTTGCCTTCCTACCCTCTGAGTTATATTTGTTCTTTCCTAGGAATCCCATCTGCGGCACATTCTACTTAATTACGTTAGTGTGTATGTGAGTGCCAGCATGTCATGGTATACATGTGGAGGTCAGAGGACCACCTTCAGGAGTTGGTTTTTGCCCTTTCACCTTATTTTTTAAATTGTGTGTATGTGTGCACATGAGTGCAGGTGTCTGAAGAGACCAGGGGGATCACGTGCATCTGGATTTGGAGTTACTGGTGGTTATCAAACTCCCAGATGTGGGTGCTGGGAACTGAAGTCAGGTCCTCTGAAAGTGTTAACTTTAATTTTTAATTTTTTAGGTTTATCTATGTATTTATCTATCATGTGTACAGTATTCTGCCAGCATGTGTGCCAGCAGGCCAGAAGAGGGCACCAGATCTCATTATAGATGGTTGTGAGCCACCAGGTGGTTGCTGGGAACTGAAGTCAGGACCTTTGGAAGAGCAGCCAGTGCTCTTAACCTCTGAGCCATCTCTCCAGCCCCAAGAGTTAACTTTTAACTGTTAACACTAAGCCAGCATGTGCCTTCCCCTTGTTGAGCATGATCTCTCTCGTTTCACCATAGTGCGGACTGCAGAGCGGCTGGCTTGTGAGCTTCTGGCTGGTGCCCCTGTCTCCTCCTCCCGTCCTGATGTAGCAGTGCTGGCGTAGCAGACGTGGGCCACTGTGCCTGGCGCTTTCTCTGGGTACCAGGGTTTGAACTTGGGTCATCAGGGTTGCGTGGCAATCTCCTTTGCTCCCTCAGCCATCTTACTGGCCTCTGGGCACACTTTTAAGTTGTAGGAGTTTCCTTGCATTTATCCAGTGAGAATTTGAAGTGTTTTGCAGAGTAGATGGGACATGGGCATGAGGACCATGGCAGGGCTCTGCCAGCAGCTTCTCCTCATTTGGAGGAAGCTGGGCTCAGAAGTGTCTCCCTGACTGACGGGGAAGAGTGTGGGTCTGGCTGTCCACTGCTGGGAGGAGTGAGGTGCTGGGAAGAAGAGTTTCAGGGCAGCCTCACTGCATCAGCAGCCCTCAGTGAGTGTGTGGGTGTGCTGGGGATTAGGATGTGTGCTCATGTGGTCCTACGGAGCCAGCCAATAAAGACTTGAGCCTTCGAGGTTAGATCTTGCTGTGCTGCCTAGGCTGCTGTCAGATTTACAGGTTCAAGCTGATTTCCTGCCTCAGCCTGCTAAGTAGAAAGGAACATAGACCCACACTGCTATGCCTGGCTAATTTGTATGTCTGTGTGCTTGTTTGCAAGTACAGGGGTGCGTGTGGAGGCCCCAAATCAATGTTGAGTATTGTCCACCATCACTCTCTACCTTAGGGAAAAAATTAATTTTTGAAAAAGATTTATTTATTACATATGGAGTGTTCTGCCTGCACATATAGCTGCATGCTGGAAGAGGGCACCAGATCTCATTATAGATGGTTATAAGCCACCGTGTGGGTGCTGGGAACAGAACTCACGATCTCTAGAAGAGCAGTCAGCAGGAGTACTCTTAACGCTTGAGCCATCTCTCCATCCCCAATTAATTGTTTTTGAGGCAGGATCCTATGGAAACTTATGGCCTTTAACTCACAGAGATCCTCCTGCCTCTGCCTTCCGAGTGCTTGGGATTAAAGGTGTGTTCACCACACTCAGCATCTTTTTTGTTTTTTAAGAATTTGTTTTATGTGTTTGCTTGCGTGGATGTGTGTGTTCCATGTGTGCGCAGTGCCCACAGAGGCCAGGATTGTTGGCTCCCTTGGAGTTAAAGGTGGCTGTGAGCCATCGTGTGGGTGCTGAGAGCTGATCCTGGGCCCCATCAGAGAAGCCAGTGCTCCTCACAGCTGAGCTGTCACCCCTCCACCGTCTGTTTTGAGACGAGGCCTCTCTGAACCTCCCTGAGCCTGTTAGGCTGGCTGTGCAGGCACCGTCAGGGACCTTTCCGCCTCCCCATCCCTGCGATTGCAGCTGCAGGCTGCCACTCTGGGCTTTTAACGAGGCTGCTGGGGGCCTGAACTCTGGTGCTCTTGCCTGCATGGCAAGCTCCTCACTAATAAGCCATCTCCTCAAAGAACGAGAGACTGCCAAGGTCATGCTGGCAAACCTGGCACCGAAATCCAGGCTGAGAACTGCCTGGCGGTTGGAAGGAAGACTCAGGAGAGGGGAGGTTGTTGGAAACCTTAAAGGTAGTTGTTGTTGTTTTCCAAGACAGGATTTCTCTGTGTACCCTTGGATGTCTTGGACTTGCTTTATAGACCAGACTGGCCTTATAGAGATCCGCCTGTCCCTGCCTCTCCAAGTGTGGGGATTACTGGTGTGTGCCACTGCACCAGGCTCCTTGTTGGTTTTTGTTGGGATGGGTGTAGCCCGAGCTGCCCTTTGCTTTGAAATCCTGCCTCATCCTCCTAGGTGCTAGGATTACAGATGTGTGCCACCACACAGGTACATGGGGTAGTTCTCAATTTATGGTCTTGTTTTTTGCTCTGGGACAACCGGGGGTCTGTGAAGAAGAGAGTGGCTGTGGGGTTGGAGCTGAAAGCTGAGCTTTGAGCTCAGAGGGGGCTGAGTCACTTGGAAGAATAGAATGAGTGTGTCCCAGAGGCAGGGCCTTTGTCACCCTGGTGAACCATGAGGCCCCTTTTGTCGTTCAGGCCCTTTTTATTTTTTTTTTCAAGTTTTTCTTCCTTCCCTCCTTCCTTCTTTCTCTCTGTCTGACTGTGTGTGCATGCGTGTGTGCTTATGCCTGTGGGTTATAGGAGCGCAGAACCATGCTTGGCTTTGCAAAGTCTCTAGCCAGCTTTGGAATGTCATAGTTCTAAGCGGATCACGTTCCAGTTTAGTTGCCACAAGTGAACCCCGGCAGGAGCCTGCTGTCAGCAGGGAGGATGGGTATGGTCCAGAGTGGCCGTGATCCGGAGGAATGTTGGTCTGGTGCTTTTTTTCTTAGGCAGTAGAGAAAACAAATCCTTGATCTGGAGAGACGGCTCAGTCAGTCTAGTGCTTGCTGTGCGGCCGTGGACCCGAGTCTGCATCGCTGGCAGCCCATACAAAGCAGAGCAGTGGGGCAGGGCTGGGCAGGTCTTGGGGCAGATGAGCTCCAGAAAATCAGGATGGAGACTTAAGAAGACACTCTCTGGCCCTGTCCATTTTGGCTTCCATACATACACCCTCACACAATACACACACACAGAGGTGCAAACAAGGAGAGCTGTCTGCAAGATAGAAGTAATAGTGCACACCCATAATCCTAGCTGGCACTCTCTCTCATTCCCTCTCTCTGAGACAAGGTCCTGTTGCATAGCTTTGGCTAGCCTGGCACTCAGCATGCACACCAGGATGGCTGGTGTCTTGACATGCAGCATGCAGGAAGGGTGATCTGAGGACATGCTGAGCGGAGTGGAGGAGTGAGCTCAGTTTTTGCAGTTCCTGGTTTTTTAAGGGGCTGGGGTGTAGCTGCAGGTTAGAGCCCTTGCTACAACCAACCCTCGGCAAGGGAGGCAGGAGATCAGTCAGTGAGCTCATCAGTGCCTACCTGAGACCCTGTCTATCAAAGAAAACACAGACAAGCCAACAAACAGGGCAGGGAGGCGGCACAGAGGGTAAGATGCCAAGCCTGGAAGCTGAGTGCTTTTTAATTTTTTTTTTTTTCAAGACAGGATTTTACTGTGTAGCTCTGGTTGTCCTAGAACTCACTATGTAGATCAGGCTGGCCTCAACCTCAGGGATCTGCCTGCCTCTGCCTCCCAAGTGCTGGAATTAAAAGTGTGCACAACCGCCAGCTGACAGTTTTTATTTATTTATTTTTTCTTTCTTTCCTCTTTCCTTCCTTTCTCTTTCTTTTTCTCTTTTCGCTTTCTTTCTCTTTCTTTCTTGCTCTCTTTTTCTTTTTTTTTCTCTTTCTCTCTCGCTTTCTTTCTTGTTTTGGCTTTTTGAGACAGGGTTTCTTGGCCTTGAACTCACAGTGGTCTGCCTGCCTCTGCCTTTCTGAGTGCTGGGATTAAAGGCATGTGCCACCAAGCCTGGCTAATTTGTGAGTGTGTATGTGTGTGTGTGTCTGTTCTGGGGTATATGCATATGAGTGTAGTTGCCCACAGAAACCAGAAGAGACCATCAGATTCCTCGGAACTGAAGTTGCAGGTGGTCAGGAGCCACCCAACATGGGTCATGGGAACTGACCTCTGGTCCGTGGCAAGAGCAACTTGCACTGTACCCTGGGAGCCATCTCCCAGCTGTGACAATCTTAGTTCTATCCCAAGGCCTACACGGTGGCTGAGAGAACCAATTTCCATAACCTCATAGGTTGTCCTCTGACTTCCCCGGGCTCGTGTGAACCAGCTCTCTGTCTCTCTCTCTCACACACACACACACACACACACGCATACACACACACTCTTACCTATATAGGTGTACAAAAATAGAAATGAAATTCAGCAGGGTCTGTACCCATGGAGCTTGCTCAGTATGCGCAGATGCGCCCTGCTGCCCGGGTCAGTGCCCGGGTCAGAGAAGCAGAGCAGCAGCAGGGCGGGGCCCGGGGCCCGTGTGTGCTGTGCGCCGTCACTGGGAAAGGCTTCGGTGTGGCACGTATGAAGCGCTGGCTTCCGTTCCAGCACTGGGAAAACCGGGCCTGGCGGTGCATTCCTGTGATCCCAGCCCTTGGGAGATGGAGGATCAAGAGGGTCACCCTCGGCTAGTCCATCATGTAGTCAGTCTGGGCTACATGAGACATGGTCAAAAGGAAGGATGGAAAAGGGAATAGAAGTCATTGTGGAGAGCCAGGCGTGGTAGCACATGCATATGTCCCTAGCACCATGTCCACACTCAGGCTGGGCTACAGAGGAAGTTCATGGGCAGCCTGGGCTACACAGCAGGTGCTGTCGTAACACCCAGGAAGAGCCAGAACACTTGGTCCTTGGCTGAAGGAGGCCATCAGTTGTTCTTCCTCACCTTGTCTGCTGGTTTGCAGTTCTAAGAGGGGATTCTGGGAAGCTCTGTGTTCAGCTGTGGGGGTGGGGCCTCCTGTGTGCACATCCCTGGTGCTGGGCTCCCAGACGCATGCTACCTACCTGACATGGCGTTTTATGTGGGTGTTGGGGATCCAGACTCAGGTCCTTCCGCTTGTCCAGCCAGAATCTCAAGACGGGCCCACCTCCCCTCTGCTGCCCCTCCCTTCCAGGACATGTCCAACGATGACGGTGCTGCCCCCACAGCGGCAGAGGCAGCAGGTGACACCCACCTGCTGGGCTTCTCCGATGAAATCCTGCTGCACATCCTGAGCCATGTCCCCAGCACAGACCTGGTTCTCAATGTGCGGCGCACGTGCCGGAAGCTCGCAGCCCTGTGCCTGGACAAGAGCCTGGTGCACACCGTGCTCCTGCAGAAGGACTACCAGGTACGGTGGGCGTGGCCGGGAGCAGGGTCAGCCCGTGGCCCGGGGACAGGCACTGCTGTCCACACAGAAGGAGTGGGGCAGGGAATGGGCTGAGTGACAGAGCCAGGGTGGAACAGGGTAGGTAGGGGGTGTGCCTTGTGGCACAGGGTCATAGTGCAGGTACTTCTGTAAGGGAGGGCCCCTGGGCCCCAGATGCAGGCATCTGGGAGGCCTCCTTCCCCATAGGCACCCCTGGGTTGGGTTGCTGCACCGTGGACAGCTTCCGAAGTGGAAGCAGTGGGCAGCACAGTTGGCATTGCTGCAAAGGGCTGCCTGCCGCTGCCCAGGGCTGAGGTCTCTCACGGGCCGGAGCCCACCATGGTAGAGTACACATGTAGTCCCAGCACTCAGGAGCTGAGGTAAGTCAGTCGTAGCCCAGACCACTTAAGTAGAGCCTTGTCTCAAGTCAGACAAACAGACAAGAATGCCTGATGGCAAATGCCAGCATCCCAGCACCCAGGAGCTGAGGCAGGCAAATCTCTGGGAGTTGGAGATCAGCCTTGTATATAGAGCAAGTTCCAGGACAGTCAGGGTTATACAGAGAAACCCTGTTTCAAAAACAAACAACAGCAAGAAAAAGGAGGAGAAGGAAACAAAATTACAGCTTAAAAATTATTTTTTAAAAAAATTTATTTATTATGTATACAATGTGTGTTTGCATGTACACCTGCACACCAGAAGAGGGTACCAGATTTCATTTTAGATGGCTGTGAGCCACCATGTAGTTGCTGGGAATTGAACTCGTGACCTCTGAAAGAGCAGCCAATGCTCTTAACCTCTGAGCCATCTCTCCAGCCCCCAAAATAGTTATTTTTAAGTATATGTGTGCACCTGTGTGAGTTCTTATGGCAACAGAGGCCGGAGGTATCAAATTCCGCTGGCTGGAGTTACAGGCAGTTGTGAACCTCCTGCTGTGGGTGTTAGGGACTGGACTCAGGCCCTGTGGAAGATCAGTGCGTTCCACTGAGCCAGCTCTCCAGCCCAACTGTAGCTTTTAGCAAGCAACTGCTTCTCTTTTTGAAACTAGAGTCTCGCTTTGTACCCCAGGCTATGCTGGAACTCTTGCCCAGACAGGTTTTAAACTTGTGGTGCTCCTGCCTCAGCCTCCCGGGTCTTGGGACGACAGGCGTGTGCCAAGCAGGCCTTGCTAGCAAACATCTTTCACTTGGGAGCAGGGCAGTGATAGGTGTGTGGGAGAGCAAGGTCAGGCCGCTTTCCTCTGGGCAGGAGTCCGGAATAGCCAGGACCCCTGTCTCCTGCCCCCATTCCCGTTCTGCAGGCCAGCGAGGACAAGGTGAAGCAGCTGGTGAAGGAGATTGGCCGCGAGATCCAGCAGCTTAACATGGCTGGCTGCTATTGGTTGTCGGGCTCCACCATCGAGCACGTGGCCCGCTGCCACAGCCTGGTGAAGGTGAACCTGTCGGGGTGCCACCTCACCTCCCTGCGGCTGTCCAAGGTGCTCTCGGCCCTGCAGCACCTGCGCTCGCTGGCCATCGACGTGAGCCCCGGCTTCGATGCCAGCCAGCTGAGCAGCGAGTGCAAGGCGACGCTGAGCCGCGTGCGGGAGCTCAAGCAGACGCTCTTCACTCCGTCCTACGGCGTGGTGCCCTGCTGCGCCAGCCTGCAGAAGCTGCTGCTGTACTTCGAGATCCTGGACCGCACGCGCGAGGGCGCCGTCCTCTCGGGCCAGCTCATGGTGGGCCAGAGCAACGTGCCGCACTACCAGAACCTGCGCGTCTTCTACGCGCGCCTGGCGCCTGGCTACATCAACCAGGAGGTGGTGCGGCTCTACCTGGCCGTGCTCAGCGACAGAACGCCCGAGAACCTGCACGCCTTCCTCATCTCTGTCCCTGGCAGCTTCGCGGAGAGCGGGGCCACCAAGAACCTCCTGGACTCCATGGCCCGCAACGTGGCCCTGGACGCCCTGCAGCTGCCCAAGTCCTGGCTGAACGGCTCCGCCCTCCTGCAGCATATGAAATTCAACAACCCCTTCTACTTCAGCTTCAGCCGCTGCACGCTGTCGGGCGGCCACCTGATCCAGCGGGTCATCCACGGGGGCAAGGACCTGCGCAGCCTGGCGAGCCTCAACCTCAGCGGCTGCGTGCACTGCCTGTCGGCCGACTCGGCGCTGCGGAAGGCGGAGGACGACATCGACAGCAGCGTCCTGGAGACGCTGGTGGAGTCCTGTTGCAACCTGCACCACCTCAACCTCTCCGCCGCCCACCACCACAGCTCCAACGGCCTGGGCCGCCACCTCTGCCAGCTCCTGGCTCGCCTCCGCCACCTGCGCTCCCTGTCCCTGCCGGTCTGCTCTGTGGCTGACTCGGCACCCAGGCCCGACCGGGCGCCCGCCCCGCCGGCCACGCACGCCGTGCCCCGGGGCTTCGGCAAGAAGGTGCGCATTGGGGTGCAGACCTGCCCCAACCCCTTCGTGGGCCAGTCGGCCCCGCAGCCCGCCTCGGTGTTCTGGGCCCTGCTGAAGAAGCTCCCGTTTCTGGAGCACCTGGAACTGATCGGCTCCAATTTCTCCTCAGCCATGCCCCGCAATGAGCCCGCCATCCGCAATTCCCTCCCGCCCTGCAGCCGGGCACAGAACGTCGGGGACTCAGAGGTGGCTGCCATCGGCCAGCTGGCCTTCCTGCGGCATCTGACGCTAGCCCAGCTGCCAGGCATGCTGACGGGCTCTGGACTAGTGAGCATTGGCCTGCAGTGCCAGCAGCTGCAGTCTCTGTCGCTGGCCAACCTGGGCATGATGGGGAAGGTGGTGTACATGCCCGCTCTTGCTGACATGCTGAAGCACTGCAAGCGGCTGAAGGACCTGAGGTGAGGAGCTGAAGTAAAGGTTAGAGGGCCAGAGGTGAGGGGCTGAGGGCCAGAGGTGAGGGGCTGAGGGCCTGAGGAAGAGTCCTGAAGGCCTGAGGAGTGGACCTGAGCTGAGGGGCCAAGGGCCTGAGGTGAGGGGCTGAGGGCCCGAGGTCCTGAAGTGCAGAGTGTCAGTCTTCTTTAGGGCTTTTAAAGTTTGCAGATGCAACCTGCCTGTCAGGTGGAGCTTAGAGCCAACACAGGCCTGTCCTGGAGATCAGAGGCAAGAGGGGCCTTAGCCTCTGCAGGGATGGCCTCAGGAGGCTGGGGTCATGGCACTTAAGCAGAGCGTGGGAGGCAGGGCTCCAGAGTTCAGCATCTCATCTCCTCACGATTACATGACTCCCTAGCTCGTTTATTCCACATGATTCTACTTCATGTACAACCTATGGTCTTAGAAACATTTTTTAGATTATTTACATGTGAGTGTGTGTTTTGCCTGTATGCACATCTGTGGCACCACATGTTGCTGTGAGCCACCATGTGGGTGCTGAGAACCAAACCTGGGTCCTCTGGAGCAGCAGCCAGTGTCCCTGATCTTGAGCCAGCTCTCCAGGGCTGTGTCCCCTTTCATGTAGCTTCTCTTGAGACAAGGTCTCACTAGTCTCCTGGCTGGCCTGGAACTTACTATATAGACCAGACTGGCCTTGAATTAATGGATTACCAGTTTCTGCCTCTTGAGTGCTGGGATTAAGGCTGTTCTCCACTATACCCACCCTTAAATGTTGTAATTATTGTGTGTGCATGTGTGTTCACGTGTGTGTGCATGCCATAGAGCACGTGTGGAGGCTAGAAGACCAGTTTGTGGAGTTCTGCCCTCCCACCTTCATATGGCTCTGAGGGTTGAGTATAGATTTCCATTAGATTTCCCCAGCACGTGCCTTTACCCTTTCAGCTGTTCCTGTTCCACACCTCATTTCCTCAGACGAGGCGTCTCACTGGGACTAATCATTTGGCTGGCTAATGAGATCCCAGGGGTTATAGACACATGTGGCCTGCCTGGGCTTTACAAGGTCGCTTGCTGGGGATTTGAACTCAGTTTGTAATCTTTGCTAGCAAGTGCTCGTACCCACTGAGCCTTACTCAAGGTCCCTCAGTGATTATTGGAGGGTGTGAGGCTGTTGGCTAGGGGCTTCAGGACTGAGGCGTAGGGGATGTCTGCTAGCATGTGACTTGAGTTCCAAGGCAGCTTGGGTTGTATCAGCAAGACCCTTCCTCAACCAAGCCAGAAGCACAGAGCATGACAGTCTGCTCCGACCTCCTCGGTTCAAAGCGGGCAGGGTACCGCATGCAGGAGGGGAGAGGGGATGGGGCAAGAGGTGCAGGCCAAGGGGTACTGAAGGCTTCAGCTGGGAGCTCCTGCCGGTGGCCTGTGGGGGACAAGAGCAGGCAGGATGGGGAAACATCATCTCAGAGAGGAACTCTTGACGTCCAGGAGTGGTGACCTCGAGGAGGGTGGCAGGACCTGGAAAGTGGGGGGAAGTAGAGCACACAAGCCTCAGAGGATCCTGCCGTGGGACTGTTCTTGAGGAACACCGCAGGTTCAAGACCTGCCTGGGCAAGTCCGCAAGACCCTGTCTTGAAATAAAAGCTTTTCGAAAGGCTTGGGGATGTTGCTCAGTGGGAGAGTGCTTACTTAGCTCAAGACCCTGGGTTTAACTCCTAGTATAAACTTCCTGGTGTTTCCAGAGCAAGCATGGAATCGCTTCACCCTGAACATACTGTGAAGCATGTACTTTTGTCATCACCCAACATTTAATGGACAAGAATTCTGTTGTGTCCCAGAACTCCTTGGGAGGCAGACACAGGTGGACCTCAATGTGTTTGAAGCCAGTCTGAATTATACAGTGAGTTCTAAGCCAGCCAGGGCTACATAATAAGACCTTGTGTCAAAACACTTAAAAAAGGAGGGGGAGGGGCCAGATTATTTTGTGGTGCTATGAACGGAACATGGACAACACACAGGTCTTGTTCCTCTACTGCTAAGCCATGGGGGGGTATTCTAGGCAGGTGCTCTACCTCTGAGCCACACCTCCTAGTCCTTGGATTTTTGAGATAGGTTCTGTCTTGCCCAAGATGGTCTCTAACTGATGGTCTTTTTACCTCATCTGTAATTACAGGCATGCACCCCCACAGTGAGGGCCTTGCATATTCTAGGGAAACACTCTACCGCTGAGCTCTGTCTCCAGCTCTTTTTACTTTAAGCAGCTTGCTCAGGCTTGTCTTGAACTCGCCATCATCCAGATCAGGATTCCTGATCCTCCTACCTCAACCCACAGAGCATTTGGGATCACAGGTGTGTCCCATCAGGCCTTGATTGTAAACTTTTTTTTTTCTTCAGGGACAAGGTCTCATACATCCTAGGCTGGCTTCACCCTTTCTGTGTAGCTGAGAAGTAGAACTTCCGATTTCCTGCCTCTGCCTCTCAAGCACTGGGATTATGGTGTGCTTCACTGTCCTAGGGCTGTGCAGGACATACCATGTAGCGAGGCCCCAGGCTCTGGGCAGGCAAGAGCGGGTAGGACTTAGGGACTCTGCTAGTCCATAGCTGTTGCAGGGTGGAGGCGGCAAAGCCGCCACAAAGTCAAGTCTTAGCCTAAAGGGACTTGCATGTGGCTGTCCTTCTCTCCAGTACAGCTACTGCCTCTTTGGTGCCTGTCTAGGTTACTGTTGCCATGATGAAGCACCCATGGGCCAAAGGCAACTGGAAGAGGAAACGGCTTATTTGGCTTATGCCGCTATATCCCTGTTCCTCACCGAAGGCAGTCAGGGCAGGAACCTGGAGGGCAGGAGCTGATGCGGACGCCATGGAGGGCTGCTTCCCACTGGCCTGCTCAGCCTGCTTTCTTATAGAAAGGACTGCCATGCTAGGTGTGGGACCACCCATGATGGGCTGGGCCCACCCTCTAATTAAAAAAAAAAAAGCCCTACAGATTTGTCTGCTTACAGCTGGAGGCATTTTCTCAATTGCGGTCTCCTCCTCCCAGATAACTCTAGCTTGTGTCGAGCTGACATAAAACTAGCCAATGAAGGGGCTGTGCCAAGGTTCAGGCACAAAGCTGACCTTTCCCCCCACGGCATCCATGGCTGCCGATGTGGAAGCTGAAGCTGGAATCCTCTCCCCTGTCACTCCAAGCCAGACCTTTGCTGTGGCTTCAGGACCCACAGGAATGACAGGGGGAAGACAGGCCATGTCCTTTGCCTCTTGTTGCCCTTCCCCCCCAGCTTCAGTGTGACAGGAAGTAGCCCGTCCTGTGCTGCTCGCTTTCATAGCTGCTTGGCGAGGCTGTGAGCTGGTTTCTGTCCTCTCTGGAGTACAGCCACGCCGAAGTTCTCTGTGTTTTCTGCCCCATCTGGTCGCCAGCCTGCTGCTCCAGCTGCGTGCTCGGTCAAATAGACCCACAGCCCAGGCGGCCTCTGCGGACAGGAGTGGACACCATGCCTGGTGTCCACGGGGGGGATCCTGTGCCTTCTCGCAATACTTGTGCCAGCAATCTGCTTGTGGGCTTTCTTACTCCCCCAGTTTAGAGCTCCCCATCAGTTGATTGTGGTGCCACATGCCTGAAGTCCCCCAACTCAGGAGGCTAAGGCCTGAGTTCAAGGTCAGCCTGGGCTGACACTCTGTCTTCAAAAGCAGGAACCCCCTTCCTCCCCCCCAAAAAGTCAGCCAGCTGTAGTGACTGCATGCCTGCCTTATATCCCAGCACTCCGGAGGTGGAGGCAGGTGTTCAGGGTCATCCTTGGCTCCATAGTGACTTTGCAGCCAGTCTGGGCTACACAGACCCTGTCTTAGCAACAACAAAAAATAGGACAAAGTTACTGAAAGCCTTGGCTCCCCTCTGCAGTAATGAAAGCTGTGGCTGCAGCCGGCACAGCAGCCTTCCCTCCTCCGTCCTCACCCCTGCTTGTTTGCATTTCCTAGGCACTCAGACGGGTGCTCTCCTCCTTGGCTGCGCCTCTCTCCCTGTGGCCACCGGGCCTCCGTTTCCTTACTGTTTCCTTTGTGGTGTCTCTCAACACTTGTGTCTTCCTGTGCCTTTCCTGTCACACCTCTGGCCTTTCCTGAAGCCACAGTTAGTACATGCGTGGTCATTGTTTGCCAGAACTGCAGCTGCATCACAGACACAGGCACAGGCTGGGCGCGCAGCCCAGTCAGTACAGGGCTTGCCTGGCGCACGCAGTCTTAGGTCCCATCCCCGGGACTACATAAACTGGGTGTGGTGACACACTCCTGCAAAACCAGCATTGGAGGGTGGGCAGAAGGAAGAGGAATAGAAAATCAAGGTTATCTATCCTTAGGTACATAGTTTTGACCAGCCTGGGCTATATGAGACTGTTTCAGAAAAGAAAGAGAGAGAAAGGAAGGAAGAAGGATTTGAGAACACATTTGGTGGCTGCCTCCTCTGCTGGGCCATCACTGTTGCCTGCTTGCTGTGATTAGGATCATTTCATAAAATCAAGGAGCCCAGGTAACCTTTGAATCTTTCAGAGCCGAGATCTTTCTAGACCTTGCTGCTTGCTGCCAGTGTTTGTTTTTCCACCGGTCCATCAAGCCTTGTGTTTTTGCAGTAGGTGTGGTGGTGCACACCTATAATCCCAGCTCTTAGGAGGCTGAGTTGGGAGGGTCATGAGTTCCAGGCCAGCCTGGGCTATCTATTGGTTTGTCCCTGGGACCTGGCATTCTCCCCAGAAGCCAGGGCTGTGTATGTATCATGGGAGGCCTGCAGGCCCTGGATAAATTTACCCTGTAGATCTCCCTAATAGCTTGATGACAGTTGATAGCCGTGTCTGCGCAGCCACAGAACCAACTGCTGTGGAAGGTACCGCCTGTTCTGAATAGGGGCAGGCTTCCAGAACACAGCAAATGGCCCTGTTCCTCTGGACCACTGCCTTCAGAGGCAGGCGAGCCTAGAGGTGCTGTAGCAGGTTGCAGACGCCAGCTGCAGGCTCGGGAGGCTCTGCTTGCTCTGAGCTGCTTCCTGAGGCTAAGGGGGCTGCAGGGGTGCCTGCATTTTCCGGGGGAGCGTTCTGATGGCAGCCCTGGGAATCCCAGGCTCACCTGCCGCCTCCGCCACAGCCTGCCTCGAATCTGAGCTTGTCTCAGCCAGGGCTCCCTGTGGGGTGGAGGTGCTACAGGGACAGGTTGTTCTGGCTGTGGGTTTGGGGCGTGCCCCTGCAGTGAGCGGCTCACGTGTCAGGCGGAAGAGGGTGCCACCTTTCCCACGGCTGGAGGCGGGGTATTGCCCTGAGTCACCCTCGGCGGCCTGGGCGGAAGCGGGAGAGCCACTTGAGCCAGGCCTGGCGCAGTCTCAGGAATACCTTTGAGCTGTGCTTCTCCCTTATCCTGCATGGCTCCGAGTGTAGCATCAGAGGGGCGGAGCAGTCACCCCAGAGAGCAGCGTGCAGAGGGGAGGTCTGACCCCCAGATGGGAAGGGTCACGTTGGAATGGAGTCCAGTCTGGGTAGATTCCATTTCCCTGTTCCCTGCCTACCGTCAGGTGCCTCAGATGGCATGCACCCACGTTAGGTCAGCTCAGCCGAGCTGAGTACTGTGACCTAATCACCCCACCAGTGCTCATGGGGGAGACGGTAAGGGCTCACTAGCTCACAGTTGGAGGACGAGAGCAGACAGCGTACTCACCCCAGGTTGAACTCTGTGACAGGTGCCGTCTCTCAGGGCAAGGTTATGTAAGTGGCTATCTAGTTGGGAAAAGGTTTAAAAGTATGTACAGGACATATTGCATAACTCAGTTGGCCTGGGGACACTGGGTCTTAGTGCAAGTCCATACTGCCACCTAGTGGTGGAGGTGGCAGCTGCTGCCTGGTCCATCCCCGGCTGTGGGGAGCGTTGGGGATGGTGGGACACACACACACATACAGTCCGGGTCCATGGAGACGTGGTTCAGTAGTTAAGAACATATACCATGGGGGCTGGAGAGATGGTTCAGAGGTTACGAGCGCTGGCAGCTCTTCCAAAGGTCCTGAGTTCAATTCCCAGTAACCACATGGTGGCTTACAACCATCTATAATGAGATCTGGTGCCCTCTTCTGGCCTGCAGGCATACATGAAATAGAACACTGCATACAGAATAAATAAATCTTAAAAAAAAAAAAGAACATATACCAGAGGGCCTGGAATCAGTTCTAGGGGATTTGATGGCCTCTTCTGCCATCTTGGGGTACAAGCCACACATATGACACACATACATGTAGGAACTCAGACATATCTTTATAAAATATAAATAATTTTTAAAAATTTAATAAGGGAAGAATCAGTTAAAAATTCCAATGTGGGGCTGGAGAGATAGCTCAGAGGTTAAGAGCACTGGCTGCTCTTCCAAAGGTCCTGAGTTCAATTCCCAGCAACCACATGGTGGCTCACAACCATCTATAATGAGATCTAACGCCCTCTTCTGGCGTACAGGCAGAACACTGTATAAATAAAAAAATCTTTAAAAAAAAAAATTCCAATATGGGGCTGGAGAAATGGCTTACTGGTTTAAAGCACTGTCTGTTCTTCCAAAGGTCCTGGTTTCAATTCCCAGCAACCACATGAGAGCTCACAGCTGTCAGTGGCCCCCGTTCCAGGGGATCTGACACCCTCACACAGGCAGGCAGAACACCAGTGTGTATAAAACAAAACAAAACTCCAATGTGGCCACGCATGGTGGCGCACACCTTTGATCCCAGCGCTCAGGGGGCAGAGGCAGGTGGGGCTCTGTGAATTTGAGTCCAGCCTGCTCTACGGAGCGAGTCCAGGACAGCAGAGAAACCCTGTCTCAAAACAAAACAAAGTTCAGACGTAAATGTGTGTCACTGGGACCCCTCGGGTGATGGAGGTGACTGGTGTCCTTCGTGAAGAAGCAGCCCTGCGGCCCCTGTAGCCTGCTCTGGGTGTGGGAATGGCAACTTCCCTTACATGGAGCCAGTGTGGTGGGGCTTGTACTCTGGCCTCAAAGCCCCGGGACGCTTCTTTCCCTTCCTGCCCCTTTCCCAGCCGCTCCAGCCGCTGGCCTCCCACTCTCTCCTGCCTGTGTTGGCTGATCTAACTTTGCCATCAGACTGGCTCCCCGGTGTCACCCTCATAAGGCAGGCGGGCATGACAGTATAGGGCCAGGGTGGCAGACTGAGGAAGGAAGGCGGATGGCCTTGAGCCAGGGCACGCTGGCAGGGTCTGTGGCCAGAGTCCAGGTCTCGGGAGCCCGGGCCCCCGCACCCACACCCCTCTCTCCGCAGGCTGGAGCAGCCCTACTTCAACGCCAACGCACAGTTCTTCCAGGCGCTGGGCCAGTGCTCGTCTCTGCAGCGCCTGTGCCTGGTGTCTCGCAGCGGCACGCTGCAGCCGGACGCCGTGCTGGCCTTCATGGCCCGCTGCCTGCAGGTCGTCGTGTGTCACATGTTCACAGGAGAGTCCCTCACCACCTGCAAGAGCCTGCAGCAGTCCCTCCTCCGGAGGTGAGTAGCCTGGCCTGGCCCTGTCCGTGGTGGCTGGGAGGTCTCAGAGCCCGTGTCCCCAGGACCCAGCGTCCTCGGCCCAGCAATGACTCTGGGGAGATGGGACCCCAGACCCTAGCAGCGTGACTACAGGGCTTGGCCTCCTACAGGGGACCAATTCCCACAGGAGGTCTCTGCTCTCAGCCACATAGAAGGCTGAGGCAGAAGGATCCTAGCAGTTTAGGGCTAGCCTCGGCTACAGAGTTTATCCTGGATTCTGGGAGCCAGAGCTCAGTTCACTGTGTCTGATGAGGGCCTGGGCGGGACTTCATGGTCCTGCCCTCATCACTGGGAAGGCTCCACCTTTGGTTGTTGAGACAGGATCTCTTTGTGTCCCAGGCTAGCCTGGGTCTTACTGTATAGACCAAGTTGCTAGAACTCATGGCCTATCCTACCTCTTCCTCTGGAGTGCTTGGATCCTGCTGTGAGCCACTGTGCCCAGATTATCCCTTTTACTATTGGTGTGTGAGGAGTTAGGGTTTCAGCGATTTTTAGGGTTTCCAGGACCTTGGGGTATAAGCATGCCATCCCTCATGGCTGCTGTGCTGTACCTGATGGTTTTCTGTTTCCTGTGTCCACTTTATTCTTGCTTGCTTCAGGCAGCCATGGTTTATCCGTGTTTTTGATCACTTTTTCAGGTAGCAGATTAGACATCCAGTATTTACATTTTGTATTACATTTGTACGTTTATTTACTGTGTGTGTGTTTGTGGGATGGGGGCTCAGGCTGCAGAGTATATAGAGGTCAGAGGTCAGCTGTCAGGGGTGAGTTCCGCCACAGGAGCCTGAGAGGTGAGCGTGTCAGCCGCACTCACAGATGAGGCAGCTGAGGCAGGGAGCGCTAGGGCTAGTTGGCAGCATGCAGGACGGAACCGCACATCAGAAGGGAGACAGAGGCTAGGCTTGGTGCTACAGGCCAGGATCCGGCAACGGGGGCTGAGGCAGAACTGGGAGTTTGGGTCAGCCTGGGCTACGTAGAGAGTTCAGGGCCAGCTTGACCTATATACGACCATTTCAAAAGAACAAGTAAGAGCCTGGGAGTTTAGCTTAGCTGGTAGGGTGCTTGCCCAGCAGGCACCAAGCCCTGGTTCAGTTCTTGCAGTGTGCGTGACGCACATGACTCATCTGTTACGAGTGCTCAGAGCAGCCCAGAGGTCCCAGGAGGCAGAGGCAGGTGGGTCTCTGCGTTCCAGGCTAGCCTTGTTCCAAGACAGCCAGGGCTACACAGAGAGACCCTGTGTCAGAAAAACAAACGAGGGCTTTCGGCTCCTGCAGAGGACCCAGGTGGCTCATAGTTGCCTGTGACAAAGTTCCAGGATATCTGTGACCTCTCCTGGCCACTTTGGGCACCGGTATCGATGTGTAAGCTTTTGTGGGCACACATACATGCATGCACCTACAGAATCAGTCTTGGTCTCTGCAGTGCCGCCCGTGTGCCGACTTGTACTGCCAGCACTTGGGTGATGGAGGCAGGGTTCAAGGTCCTTCTCCGCTACTCTCTGCTAGGCAGTGAGTTTGAGGCTAGCCTGGGCTACGTGAGACCCTGCCTTAAGAAAATGTTAATCAGGAGAGAGGGAGCTGTGTGAGAAGCCCTCAGGTTAAGTGCCGAGTCCTGACCTGGGCCAGCACAGAGCCTTCCTCTCCGGCACTGCTGGGCAGTTCTGGCTGTTGTGTGGAGGCCTCTGCTGCCCTAAGCAGCAGGACAGCCGCCTTTCCCGGTGGCTGCTGGGCGCCTGCGGTCTCAGTCACTCCGGGCCCTTCGGGAGCCGCTGTGCGGGTGCTCTCCCGCAGGGCTCCAGCAGGTGGCAGTATGCTCTCGGCAGCCAGCTACCGGGTGACAGGAAACAGGAGCACCTGTCCACTTTCTTGAAGCCTTTTTGTTTAGTTGGTTTAAAAGCTTTTTTTTTCTTCTTTTTTAGAGAGGGTCTTTGTATCTTAGGCCAGCCTTGACCCACTGTGTAGCCGAAGATGACTTTCAACCCCTCGTCCCCCTGCCTCCACCTCCTGAGTGCTGGGGTTACAGGAGTGTAACATCACTCTTGGGGTAGCCCAAGCTGCCTTTAAATTTGTGGCAATCCTCCTGCCTCAGCCACACAGAGCAGCCCCTGGTGCTCTGCTCTTCTTGCGTGGAGAGCTCGGGGAAGCACTAGGGTCCACTCCTGAGTCCACGGCCCCTCACCTGGAGTGTGGAGGTCTGGCCAACAAGGCTGGGCCCATGCCCTTGCTTCTGCACCATGCAGCCCACTGGGTGCTGGATTGCACACGCCTCATGCCCCTCCCCTATTTGGGCTGCTTTGGCCCCATACAAGGTCTGAATTCAGCATCCAGGGACCAGATTTGGTGACAGAGATTCCTGGTGGTCCCTGGGGGTTTGTGGACGATGAGCAGAAAGAAGTGTGTCTGTCCACCTGTCCGAGTCTTAACCCTCCACGTCACTCCTGAGCTCAGCTCACACACCTGCCCAGCACTACCCCTGCCTCTTTTCCTAGTCTCACCTCTCCTAGAAACTGGTCCTAGACAGTCTCATGCATGGCCGCCTTGCCCGATGGTGTCTGCCTACGGTACCGGGGCATCAGGGTCTGGCCCTGGCGTGCGGCTGAGCTGACCCAGACCTCTCCTTCTCTCTTCTCAGACCCAGCAGGCAAGGAGGCCTCTTAAGTCGCCCGCTTCCTTGGGCTCTCCCGCTTGGCCCTGTTTCTTGCCAGGCCTTGTAGGCCCTGGAGGTGGGGGGGGGCCCTGTGTCATCTGGTCTCATGATTTCTGGTGAGCGCTGGTCATGGTAGCACTGTGAAGGTCTAGCCTGTGCCATGTCTCAGCAGCCCAAGGTCCTAAGTCTCCTCCCAACTTTGTCTCTGGGGCACAACTGAAACCTTTTGGTGACAGACCAGCCAGCTCCCTGCCCAGCCTGGGTGAGCTGTGACACGGGTACGGCACCAGCCATCCCACCTCATACTGTCTGCCTGGGGGCTTGAGATCGGCTTCCTGGCTTTCCTTCTCCTGTTCTGCCTGTTTTAGCCTCTTCAGAGCGTTGCCACATGGCCCAGGCATGCCAGCTTAAGTCCTGTGTGGGATTTTCCTGGTCCTGTCTCCTCCGTGCAGCAGGGCCTGAGCCCAGAGCATACGCGATAGCTCCTGGCACAGCCCCAGCCAGGAGCAAAGCCAGTGTAGGCAGGGCAGTGCAGCCGCTCTCCCGGAGCAGCGACAGCCTCCCATCTGTGAGCCAGGGGCCCGTGTGAGTCTCTGCAGCCTCTGCCCTGAGGACTCAGGAATCCCAAACCCGAGTGCAAGACGCTGTCCTCCACTGTGGTGGCTGCATCATGCTCTCTTGAGGACCAGTTGGCACTGCCTTCCCACGTGGGAGCCTAAAGCGTGTTTGTAGCATATGGTCCTGGGAGGCCGCCTGGCTGCCCCAGCCCCTGTTGTTCCGTGTGGACACAGGGGCATTCTTTCCGTGTGCTTCCAGCTTGCCAGAACCACAGTCAGCAGCTCTCCCTCTGCCGCTGCATTCTGGCAAGCCTCAGCAGCCCCAGCGGCCCGGCTCTAGGCCGTACACACGCGGTTACCCATGCCAGGAGACGGCTCAGTCTGCGTCTGTTCTGCAGACCAGAGGAGTGAGCTCAGGTGGAGCAGGGAGTGCTTAGGTCAGTGCCGAGAGCCCGAGATGTCTCCAAGAATGGAGTCAGGCTGGGGTGGGGCTCAGTTGGCAGAGTGCTGGCCTGGCATGCACTGAGTCCGAGGGGCCATCCTTGGCACGGCACAAACTGGGCTTGGCGGTGCAGGTTTACAGTCCCACCACTTGGGAGAAGGAGGGTCCAGAGCTCAAGGCTATCCTTGGCTACATGGCAAGTTTGAGGCCAACCTTGGAAACTTAAAAAACAACAAACAAACAAAAGGGCGGCTTTGCTCTGCTTTGTTGCCTTCACGGCTTCTGCGGGAACTGCCTGGCTCCACGGCTCTGGAAGCAGACGGTTGGAGTGTGCCCACTTGGCAAGCCGACCACGTGGGAGAAGGGTGGCTAGGCACTGTGTTCCAGATCCGTAGAGCACACCCAGAAGCCAGGAGCCATGAATCGTGAGGTCTGGATAAGATGGCCAGTGCACTTGAGCCCTACCATAGTGTCGGCAGCATGTAGGGGTCAGTAAGGGACATGGAGGGACTATAGGCCATTTCAGAGGGAAGAATGTTGTCTGGTGTTTCATTTGGTAGGTCTGTCGGTCTAGATGTGGAGCCAAAGTTGCTGGGACCTGGGAATTCTGTCCTTGTCCCAGAACCTCCAGTCAGCCAGGTGGCAGTGTGGCTCGTGCCTTTAATTTCAGCACTGAGGAGCAGAGGCAGGAGGATAAATCTTTGATTTCAAGGCCAACTGGTCTGCAGGATAGTGAGTTCCAGGGCAGCCAAATCGACCCAGAGAAATCCTGTCTTCAAAAACAACAAAAGAAAGAAAAAAACCCAGAAACAAAACCTCAGCAAAACCCAAACCACCCAAACAAAAATGCAGAGCCTCCAGTTTTGTTTTGTTTTAATTTTTATGTACTTGTGTGTCTGTATATGTGCATTTGGGTCCAGTACCTGCAGAGGCCAGTAGGGGGAGCTGAATCCCCCTAGAACTGGAGTTACAGATGGCTGGGAAGCACCATGTGGGGGCTGGGAATCCCACTCAGGTCTTGTGTGGGAACAGCCAGTGTGCTTAACCACTGAGCCTCCGGGTTTCCAGATGAGCACATCAGGTCACACTGCTGCTTGGGTCAGCCAGCGCTGGCCTGAGGGTGGCTAGGCTGTGCCAGGGCTTGGACTGTGTGGCAGCAGCCGCTGCCTGCAGCAGCCCAGTGGAGAAGGGCATGGGGCATGTCTCCCTCCGGCGCCGACCCCGTACCTCAGCTTTGGTCTGATCCGTCTTTTCTTCTGTACCGTGTATGCGAGCAGTGTGAGGTGATGTTTAAGAGCGGTGGGCGGGGTGTTTCCTGCTTGGCGGCCCCTGTGGCTGCTAACAGGAGCACTGTGGGCACAGCGGAGCTAACTTCAACTCCAGGCCTAGCAGAGCATTTTGCCTTCACCTGCCCCTCATCTCACTACAAATGGGTTCTGCTCCTGTTCTCGTTTTCTTTTGTTCAAGACAGGGTCTCTCTATGTAGCCCTGACTGTCTTAGAGCTCACTGTGTAGACCACCACCACTCTACCCAGGAGCATGCCCAGCCTGGCAGCAACTGCATTCTCTTTTTCTATAGATTTGTTTATTTATTTTGTGTGCCTGAGTGTTTTGCCTTTATGTATGTGTGCATCATGTGTGTACCTGGTGCCTGCAGAAGTCAGGAGGGGGTTGGATCTCCTGGGACTGGGCAGCCGTGAGCCTGGTGTGAGTACTCAGGACAGAAGCCAGGTCCTCTTTAAGAGCAGCCAGCGCTCTTCACTGCGGAGCCATCTGTCCAGCCCCTGTCGCTGTGTTTTTGTTTATTTTTGAGACAGGTTTCTCTGTGTAGTCCTGGCTGTCCTGGAACTCGGTAAAGCAGGCTGGTCTTGAACTACCTGCCTCGGCCTCCAGAGTGCTGGGATTAAAGGTGTGTGCCACCACTGCCTGGCTTGTGCTTTCAATAGTATACTCATCAGCTCATCAGCACTGTGTTCTTGAACCCTCCATGTTCCAGACAGATGTTCCATGTGTGTTAAACACTGTCCGCCCCCGGCTCCCGCCGGCCTGCTTTCTGGCTCTAGGAATCTGATACGACTCTCCCTTTTGAGCCGAGCTGCATCCTCAGCCCCCGCCTTCCATTAATGGCTGATCTCTGGTTCAGTTTCCAGGCTGAGAGGCCGGCGTTGAACGTCGTCATCTTTCCCCTGCTCCACGAGGGCCTGACAGATGTCATCCGAGATGTCCCCATGGTGCACCTGGACGAGATCACCTTATTTAAAAGCAGAGTGGCCGAGGAACCCCCGAACCTGTGGTGGTGAGAGGGCCGCCCCGCCCCGCCCACCTCCCTGTCAGCCACTCCTGTGGTAGCGTCTCTGCAGGGTCCGGGAGCCAGCAGACAGTGGGGCCTTGCTTTGTGACAGGAAGAGTTTCCAGTTGTCCTGAGACATTCACTCCAGCCCCCGAGTCTCTCACTCACTCTTCTGAGTACTCAGTGACCAGAAGTGGTCAGGTGTCAGGAGGGCCACTGATGTGACAGCAGTGGATGGGCCAGTCTGGCCTTCAGGGCCTGGCCACGCTCCCAGGGGCTCTGTGGGCTGTAGGCCCCCATCCACCAGCTTGCCTCAGCCTGGGGACTGTCCCTCTGCCCCTTCGTCCGTGGTCATCTGCAGTTGAGCTCAGTAATGTGACTGTACCCACACAGGGTCAGGGCGGGTGTGGTTCTCACTGTGAAATACCCAACAGTCCTGTGAGCCTGTGTCTCCTGTTCCTATTGAGACGCATTTCGGGTGTGTTCCAATGGCATAGCACTCGCCCAGTGTGTGTGTGTGAGGCCCTGGATTCCATCCGCACCGCAAAGAAAAAGAAAATGTTTTAACCTAATGATGTCTCTGGGATGTTTTCAGCCCAAGGATGCCTGTGGCAGAGGGTCCCCTGGGGCGGGGACTATGGAGTTGCTTCATCCCCAAGCTGAGCCTGAGGAGCGGAGTCACGGTCCAGGTGTGGTGGCGGTCTGAAGGCTTCCTGGAAGCTCACAGCCGCTGGCGTTGTTAGGATAGTTGAGAATGGTCGAAGGCAGAGTGGGCTGGAGAGTTGGGTGCTGCTGATGTGAGTAGTGCGGCCGTGGACCCCAGGTTCCATCCCTAGTACTGGACACACCCTGTGAGGTGGCTCACCCCTGTAATCCCAGCACTCAGGAGGTAGAGGCTAACCTGGGCTAGGCCAGAGCCTGTCTCAATCTCAACAAACCAAAAAGAAAAGAGAAGAAAAGTTGCGAGAGGATCCAGTGTCTGTGAGCTCGTTCTGCCCCTCACGGGAGCAAGTCCAAGAATCAGTAGCTCCTAGAGGGGACTAGTGAGAGCCCGAGGTTGGACTGATCCAGCTGGACTCCTATGGTCCACTCTTGGCGGTGGGTTTCAGTACACTGTGAACACTGGCCCGGGCAGCTTCCAGTCTAGACATCGATTGCTGGGAAGGAGCCTTTGGTGAGCTGGCCTTTGGGGTTGTGCCTGGCAGCTGGAGACCTAGGGCTTCCGACCGGCTCTGGGAACAGTGTTAGGGAACCAGCCCTCAGGCTCAGGCCCCAAGAAACGTACCTCTGCCTGGCCCCTTGCTATTCTAGGGCCTGCGCTGCCATGTCCTCCCTCCTCAGCCAGTGTCTCTCTTGTTTAAAAATGTGTTTATTAATATTTTATATACATTGGTGTTTTGATTGTACATATGTCTGTATGAGAGTGTCAGATCCTCTGGAACAGGAGTTGCAGACAGCTGTGAGCTATCATGTAGGTGCTGGGAATTGAACCTGGGTCCTCTGGAAGAGAAGCCAGTGCTCTCAACCACTGAGCCATCTCTCTAGCCCTTCAGCCAGTCTCTTGCCAGAGGGAATCCTCCAGAGCCCAAGGTGCCTCTCCCTGTCCTTGTAGTTGAGTGATCTTGGCCCCTAACTAGAGGGATTGCTCTGCCTGGAGGCTGATCCTGGGGTCACCCACCCCACCCCGGAGCCCTCGCCCTCACAAACCTAAGAGCTCTAGGCCTGCCCTGTCCGTTCCTGGCATTGTAGGCCATGGGGTCAGCTGCCAAGGTCCCACACAGCTGTAGGCAGGGGAGCCAAAGGTGGTGGACCCCACTTCTTCAGTTAGAGCATTAAACTTGACACCCGATGGCCACCATGTGGGCTCTCCAGGACCAACTGCTGCACGTCCTTGAAATGAGAAGGCGGCTGGTCACGGCCTTTGATGGAAGCAGGTTGCTTGAAGGTGTCAGGTCCTTGTGACAGCCTTCTTCAAAAGGCAGTCCCCCTCGGCTGAGTGTGGTGGCACAGGCTGGAATCCCAGCAGATGCCAATGAATCCCTGTGAGTTTGAGGCCAGCCTGATCTACATAGTGAGTTCTAGACCAGCCAGGACTCTCTGGAGACCCTGTCTCTGAAAAAACAACAAAAACTCAAACAAATGGCTGCCCCACTCAGACAGGAAATCACCTTTCTCCTGGAATTTTATTTAAAGGGCCAGAGCTGCCCGGTCGGTCCTGCCAGTGGACGGTTCTTGGGAGCCAGGGGCATCATTTACGTCCAGAAACTGGGTTGGGGGGGGAGGGCCCTGGACACAGGAGCATGAGGGTGCAGACTGCCCAGGGAAGTGCCCCAACTAGTAGCCTGTATTCTTAGCGTCTCCTGCGACGGTGCTTTGACTTCAAATGAGAATTTTTCTCTCCTCCACTGGGGACGGGATCCGCCAGATGTCAATAGCGTGCTTATTTTCGCTAAGTGCTATTTTGGCACCGATGTTAATCGAAATTTATAGCCTGCAGCATTTGACGCTGGGAAAAGAACCCACCCTAATGGTCCCCGATTGGCGGGACTCGGCTGTTAAGTGGCGGGCCATATGCTGCCTGCCGTGAGCACGGTGAGCGCTTGTGCTGGTACGAGGGTAGTGTGTGTCTGTGTGGGGAGCCCTGCGCACGTGTGTGCTTGCACCTGCATGTGTACATGTATATGTATGTGTGCCTGTGTGCATGCATGCGAGCCTGAGTCTTTGGTGTGTGATCCCTGTGTTAGAGAAGGCAGAGAGGAGAAAGATGGGTAAATTCATCCTTTGTAAGTCATTCTTTGTGAGCAGAAATCTCCTGGCCTCCCACGGCTGCCGCAGCTCAGCCCTGACTGCTCTTGCCTCTACCTCCTTCACGCTTGTGGGGTTTGGGATTGGTATTTTTCAAGACAGGGCTCCTCTGTGTAGCCCTGGCTGTCCTGGACTCACTTTGTGGACCAGACTAGCCTCAAACTCAGAGAGACCTGCCCGCCTCTGCCTCCTGAGTGCTGGGACTAAAGTTGTGTACCACTGCGCCCAGCTCATTCTCTTCTGAAAACTCTGTGCGCATGCGTGCATGTGGGGTGCGGCACATGTGTAGAGGACAGTGGACACCTTGGGTGTCTCCTTTCACCCTCTACTTTGTTTGGGGAGGGTCTTTGTTCAGTGTTGCATACATCAGGCTAGCTGGCCCATGAACTTCTGGGAATCCTCCTGTCTCTCCATGGGCATTCCGTGATGACAGTTGTGTGTTACCATGCCTGGCTTCCTGTGGGCTCTGGGGATCTGAACTCAGGTCCTCACGAAGCAAGGACTTTACCCACCAAGCCATCTTCCCAACCCGCTTTCCTGGTTTTCATGGGGAGGAATTTTACTGGCCAGAGTGAGAGGTGCTTTGCTTTTAAATGACAAGGACAGGCTCCGTTCTGCCAGTGGCCCTTGGAGGCCCCGTAATAAGGCCATGAGATCAGACCCAGGCTGTGGCCAGAAAGGGCCAGGTCCAGACACCAGATCTACTAGGGGTCTCACATTTGGCCCTCCAGGGCAAATTCTGTGTCCATCAACTGCATCAGACCAGGATT
Organism: Pachyuromys duprasi; assembly: GCA_028658305.1. Classification (NCBI taxonomy): domain Eukaryota; kingdom Metazoa; phylum Chordata; class Mammalia; order Rodentia; family Muridae; genus Pachyuromys; species Pachyuromys duprasi. The sequence continues at coordinate 18,402,189 of CM053751.1, forward strand.
ATAAGATAAGACCTTAGCAAGATGATGGGCGCTGGGCAGCTGGGCTGTGGGTGCTGAGGGCAAGGCTACACCCCCAAAAAGGACAGACAGCTGCCCTCTTACTTCCTCCAGCCTTTGCTGCCGCCCCCCACCCCACCCCTTGAAGAGCTAGAAATTGCTAAATTCTTCTAAGGGAAAATACAAGAAGCCAGGTGTGATGGGTTGTACCTGTCCTCCCAGCCCTCAGGAGGCGCAAACAGGGTCAGAAGTTCAAGGCCAGCTTCGGCTACATAGTGAATTTGAAGTCAGCCTGGGCTATGGGAGGTCCTGTGTCAGTAGAGTTGGGGGTTGGATTTTGAACGGGGCATGAAGAGATGAGAGAAGGAATTTTGAATGGGGCGTGATGTGTGACTGCAGGCAGTAGGCCCTCTTCCTGTGAATGTGACCAGTTCATGGGTCCTTGGGCTTCTTAGTAGCATCTGCTGCGCTGTTGTGCAGTTTTTGACTGCTCTCATCTGCATCCCGGGCTGCAGGATACAGTGGAAGTTTCCAGGCTCAGTGTCAATACTGCATGAGATTCTGGACCAGGCACAGGTCCTACATTTTCTGCTTAATGGCAGTACCCACATCTCTTTGGAGGACCAGGGGTGAGTGGGCCTTTTTTTTGACATCATCAGGCCAAGAGCTTGGCTGCACCTGCCCCTCCTCTGCTTACTGCACACGTCCAGGTAGCGCTCAGCGGGAAGTCGCCACGTCTGGCTCGGCCATATTGTGTGGGCTTTCCCCAGCACCGTTGGGGCTGGGTGTTCAGTTATGGGGCGTGGGCCAAGGCTGTATGACCAGGTGCTCAGTGACAACCCTGAATCCCGTCCAGAGGGGAGAACTGCCTGTGGCTGGTGGTATCTGGTAGTGACACCCACCAAATGTCACTATGGTGCTGACAAACTACATTCTGAATGGGTGTTTTTATGTAAATCTGTGGCATGTGGAAAATCTCAAATAAACTGAACTTGATTTAGAAAGCCAGGCAATTGTGTGATCCTTCCAGCCGGGACTCTTCACTGTCCACGTGTGGCCTGCTTCATAGTCTCAATTTGGGGTGTGTGGGGGGGATCCCTTCATTCTTTTTTGAGACAGGATCTCATGTAGCTTAGGCTGGCTTCAGATCTGATCTGTAGGCAAGGCTTGCCTTAGACTCCTAATCCTGCTCTTGCCTCCTGGGTGCTGGGTTACAAGCATTTGCCACCATGGGTATCTGGTTGTGGATATCAATGCTGACCTTGACCTCAGCAGAGTCTGTGGCCAAAACAACCACGCGTGGCCCCCTCTGGGCTAGTTGGGCTTCCTTACAACATGGCAGCCAGACTGAAGCACAGGCATTCCAAGAAGATAGCAAGATGTGTTCAGCTTTGGATCTCACCATCGTCACCTCCACTCCTGACACAGAGGCAGTCACAGAGGTCCGAAGAAGTGGACACGGACTACCCTGGTGTCCAGGCAGTCTTAGGGTCTCACTGTGGAAGACCTGATGGGCTGGGAGTCAGGACTGGGCCCATATTAGGAAGGACATCTGTGTGCACCTCGGGGCTTGCCAGCCTAAGCAAGGCAGAGGCTGTGACATGGCTGTAAGGTGTCTGTGTGGAGGGAGCATTGCCTCCCTAAACAGGGTCCATCTTTGCCCACTATGGCAGCCATGGGACCATGGGCTGTTAGGAACACTCCCAAGAGGCCATCTACCCTTGAAGTTGGCTGGGAGGGTGAAGCTGCCTGTCCTTTGTCTCACACACACACACACACACACACACACACGTTGGGCTGGAGAGATGGCTCAACAGTTAAGAGCACTGATTGCTCTTCCAGAGGACCCGGGTTCAGTTCCCAGCATCTACGTGGCAGATCACAACTGTAACTCCAGTTCCAGGGGAATCTGGCACCCTCACACAGACACACATGGAGGCAAGACACCAATGTACATAAAATGAAAATAAATCACACACAAAAGGAATGAAAGAAGTGCAAGGCGTGGTACCACACATCTTTAATCCCAGCACTTGGGAGGCAGGCAGATCTCAAGTTCAAGGGCCTGGTCTATTCCAAGACAGCCAGGGCTACACGTAGAAACTTTATCCAGAGACAGAGACAGATGAGCTCAGAAGCAAGTGAGAAAGAATGCATTATTCTGTGTTCACTCTTGACTGTGGCCGAGGCGTGATTAGTGTTGGAGTTCTGCCTGGAATTCCAGCCAGGAGGGAGTAATGTGGATGTGTGAGCCAGGTCAGCCCTTTCCTCTCCTAGCTGTCTTCGGGTCGGGGCGTTTGATCACAGAAGTGAACCTGATGGTGGTGCGCGCTGTTTGTCACCCCAGCGTTGGGGAGGCGGGGGAAAGGAGTTCAAGGAGAGTGAATCGGAGGCTAGCCTGTGCTATACAAAACCCCGACAACAGGACAAAATAAAGCAACAAAATCTTTCCATTTACTTTCTTCCTTGAATACACCCCTGGTTTTTAGTACGTGTATTTCGCAGGTAATCTTTCCCGCTTACTCCCAGATAAACACTGCAGCTTTGTTTTTTGTGTGTCTGCGTTCTTCGGTTCTGGGGTGAAAACCAGGCTCATGCACATGTTCTGTGGCCATGCTAATGCTCAGCCCTGCCCCAGCCCCTCACTGGGGGATTCTCAGCAAGAACTTTAACCTGTGAGCCACACTCCAGCCTTGGGCTGAGAGTCTTATTTTTTTTTAAGACATTTTTCTTTCACATTCCAGTGCTGTGGTCTGTGTGCGTGCATGTCTCTGTGTGGGACCATGTGACCTCTGCCCACTTCCCTGAGGCATCCGACTGTAGCCACCTTTGACCCAGGCAAGGAGAACGAGCTGTTTGCCAGGGATCCGGGAAGGTCCCCACATGTATTCACACCTTGGGGCTTCTGATGGAGCCATAGCAGGTTGACCAGCGCAAGCCTAGTAATAGCCAGACACATAACGAGGGCAATGGACTATGTTTATAGAGCACCTGCTGAGTGCAGGGCGTTGTACTGGGCACTTCCCATCATTAGCCTGTCCTCCAAAGAAGAACCAAAAGCATTCATGTGCCAACGGTGGAGACGAGAGGTGAGTGATCAGGTACCAGGCCAGGTGTTACCTGCCCCCAGAGACCTTGTCTCAAGCAAACAAAGGCAAATACAACACTACAGGATATGTTCAGGAAAATCACATTGTGATCCCCTCTAACACTTACAGAAGTGTTAACATCGAAATGTCAGGTCACAGGGAGATGGCTCAGTCAGGAAAACGTTTGCCATGTGAGCATAAAAACCTGAGTTCCACAGGCATTGGTGGCACACACCTTTACTCCCAGTTCTTGGGAGGCAGAGGCAGGTGGATCTCTGTGAGATCCAGCCTGGTCTACAGAGCAAGTTCCAGGACAGCCAGGGCGACACAGAGAAACCCTGGAAAAACGAAAAAAAAAAAAAGGGCATCATGCCAGCACTGGGGAGGCCGAGATGGGAGGATCCCTGGGCTTGATGGCCATCCAGCCTAGCCTGTGGGTGAGCCTGTTTCCGTGAGAGAAAATCGGTGGAACCCTAGACAGGGCATCTGTACCTTAAACCCCAACACTCAGGATTTGTGTGAATTAGAAGCTGGGCGTGGTGGTGCAAGCCTTTAATCCCAGCACTCAAGAGGCAGCACTCTGTGTTCGAGGCCAGCCTGCTCTACAGAGTGAGTTTAGGACAGCCAGGGCTATTACATTGAGAAATCCTGTCTCAAAAAAACAAAGGAGGAGGAGCCAGAAGCATCAACAGCTCTCCATCTTTTTTTTTTCCTGCCTGTATGGACTACGTGAATGCCGGGTGCCCCTGAGTTCAGAATCAGGTATCTGGAGCTTTCTCTGTTGATAAGGCTGGCCTGAAACTCACAAATCCATGTGCAGCCCATGTATGAACACACACACACCTTAAGACACAAAGAGAAGGCCCTCTGCTAGAGACCATGACACATAGGGACTCTGTGTCCCGGTTAGGAATGTCACTGGCTCTGCTAAGTCGTGTGGAGGACACTTTGAGCTGCAGCTACTGAGTTATGAACTCATGTATATTTGACCCAGCGATTCCACCTTGGGGGATTATTTCACAGCTCATTGCACAGGTGCAAAGTGACAGATCTATAATGTTCATTATCAACATTACATGGAATTGCCAAAGTCTGAACGTATTCTAAACGTCTAATCACAGGGGACGGGTTGAATGAATTATCACACATCCATTCAGCGACAGAAGTGTGGCTGAGGAGGGAACGGATGCAAAGAAAGAAAATGGCAGATGGAGAATCTTCCAGGGCTGGAGTGGGCTCAGTGTGAGACCCCAGGCCGTGGGTTTAATCCCACTAAGTCTTAAAAATTCATTCCCGGAGCTGTTGAGACACCATAGAGTAAAAGCCAGCAGTGCTGCCAACAGGAGCGCGTCCCTGGGACACACATGGGGAGAACCAGTTCTGCAAAGTTGTCCTCGGAACCCTGAGTACATGCCACAGTATAAAGTCAAGGCCAGCTCAGGGTGCAGTGTGAAGTCAGTCAACAAACTATTAAACAAACAAGCAAAAGCTGGGCAGTGGTGCCACACACCTTTAATCCCAACAATCTGGAGGCAGAGGCAGCCTGGAGAGTCGAGGCCAGCCTGGTCTACAGAGTGAGTTCCGGGATGGCCAAGGCCACCTACAGAAACCCTGCCTCAAAAACCAAAAAACAGCAACAAAAACTAAGCACACTGGTGCATATCTGTAATCCCTAGTGGAGCCAGGAGGGTCAGATACCCAGGGTCATCCTCAGTCACATTTCCAACTTAAGGCCAACCTGGACTACATAAGACCCCGTCCTCCCAGCCTTTGCAAAATAAATAAGGATAAACAATTAAAAAGAATCCACTCCTCCATAAGTGTCACAGAAAAACTGCCAAAAGGTCTTAAAAGCAACTTATTTTCCAGAATTCTGCCAATGATCTGGAGGCTGGCCTTACGCCGAATATTCATGGGGTGCAGGTGGGGAACAGCCCACTCTTGGCAAACACGGAAGGCTTTATGGCGGTTTTTCATCCTATCCTGGCCTTTTCTCTCCAGCTCAATGAAAGCCACATTCTTGCCTATTGGAGGAAGGGACAGCTCCGGAGTTCTGATACCTCATTCCCCACACCAGCAGGACATGCTCGGGGTCCCTGAAAGCCACCTTCTCCTGAATAAACTCGAGCCCCCCGCCCCCACACCATGCAGTCAAAACTATTTGCAAAACTATTTCTGTTGCAGCCACCTGAGGCAGTCAATGGCAGTTAATAGACAGACAAACAGATCCCAGATAGGAGGAGGAGGAGGAGGAGGAGGAGGAGGAGGAGGAGGAGGAGGAAGCAGGGTTTGGGGCTGAGCAGCAGGCAGGCCCTTATCAGATGAGAGTTGCTGTCAGTCCCTACTGTGAGAACTGCAAGCCTATTCCAGACACTTTCTATGTAGCTCAAGCTAACCTTGAACTCCAGGTCTGGGATTGCATGTGTATGCTTAGAAAGACCCCCCCCCCCGCCATCTCTCTGTCTGTCTGTCTGTCTCTGTCTTTCTGTCTCCATCTCTCTGTCTCTGTCTGTCTGTCTCTCTCTGTATGTCTGCCTCTCTGTCACTCTGTCTCTCTCTGTGTATCTGTCTGCCTCTCTGTCTGTCTCTGTGTACCTGTCTCTCTGTATCTGTCTGTCTGTTTCTGTCTGTCTGTCTGTCTCTCTCTGTATCTGTCTCCCCCGCCCCAATTCATTTTGTAGCCCTGGCTAACCTGGAACTCACAGAGATCTCCCGGTCTCTGCTTCCCCAGTGCTGGGGTTAGAGCCTTGCTCTTTCATTTCTATCAAAGCGAACATAGGTTTAAAATAAAGTGAGAAATTTCCTGAGAGTAGGAGACGCTCCACCATCTTCCTAAGCTCAAGCGCCTGGCACAACACCCCACTAGAAGGAGGAAGGCCCTGGGAAGCTGTCTTCCTCTTGAGAACCTGCAGAGCTACGAGGAACTAGGGTCCTTCTCCCCAGAATGCTCCTCGCTCTGTTGCCTGGCAACCAGCGTCTCCTTATCAAGCTGCAGACAAATCCTGAAGGCACCACCTGTTTTTTCAGTGTGTGATTTAGGGCTTTGGGTGTTTTTAATTGTAGGAAGTGAAATGAACAGTGCTCACTCCCTCTGCATGGGAAAGATAAAGCCTCCGTCCGACAGAGCGCTGTCTGCTGGAAAGAAATCTCTTTCAACTCGTGGGCGATTTTCCAGCGAGCGAGCTGGCAGTACAGACTCAGATGGAGGCTCTGCCCTTCCAGGGGACAGGGTCCCCTCCCAGTCAGGGAGGCCGGGGCCTGGCCAGCCAGGTGGCAACTCCTGGGATGGCTTTCTACCAGGCTGGGGACTTACAGACAGGGAGTGCGGATCAAGGCTTCACCTCGCGTGGGTCCCTGCATCCCCATCCCTCGCCCTTCTCCTGACTGCTCCGCTCAGGCCCTGCAGGCGGAGGGTTTGAACAGGGTGGGGTTGTGCAGGCCTTTACTCCAGCGGCAGAAACAGCTGGATCTCTGTCAGTTCAAGGCCCACCTAATCTACATGGTGAATTGTGGGCCAGCCAGGGCTAAGTGAGACCCTGTCACAACACATACATACATGCACACACACATCCATACATAGATGATAGATTTAAAACAGCTTGAAGGCTAGTGAGAGGGCTTAGTAGCTGAAGGTGATTGCAGCCAAGCCTGATGACTGAGTTTGACCCTCACGGTCGATGTGGTAGAAGGTGAGAACTGTTTTGTCCTCTCTAATCCCCACACACATTCTGGTCTGGGTTGGTTTGGTTTGGTTTTTCAAGACTGAAGGTCTCTTCTCTATGTAGCCCTGGTTTTCCTGGAGTTCTGTAGGCCAGGCTGGCCTTTGCGGCCCCGTGCTGGCACTGAAGGCGTGTACCACCACTGCCTGGCTCTCCACATATGTTCTGTGGCAGGCGTGTGCCCACATAAAGACAGATACCCCCCACCCCCCTGAACACTATATTAAAAACATAAACTACAGCTCGCCCCTCCCTGACACCAGGCCCTTAGCTCCTCTGGCTCCTGGTGGCTTCTCTGCTTGCCGTTTGGAGTCTCTATCAACTCTGTCCCCGGCTTCAGGATATATTTGTTAGCAAGATGCAAAAAGCCTTGCTCAGAGGTTTGGGGTGACGCTTAGCTGTTCAAGTGCTTGCCCAGCCACTTGTTAGCCCAGCGCCCTCTTCTGGCCGCCCCGAGGAACTACATTCACGTGAACACATACAAATACACAAAATAAAAAACGAAAAATAGGGGATCCGAAGAGATGGCTCCTAAGTTAAAAACACTGACTGCCCTTCCGGGGGACCCTGGCTCAATTCCCACACGGTGGCTGTAACTCCAGTTCTGTGGGGATCCAGTGTCCTCTTCTGGCCTCTATGGACACTCTCTGCACACGGCACACATACACACAGGCAAAACATGCTCACACATAAAAATAATTACATCTGGCTGGTCATGATGGTGTATGCTTCTAATCCAGCAGAGTCTTTATGAGTTCAAGGCCAGCCTGGTCTACCTAGTTCCAGACAAGCCAAGGCTACATAGTGAGACCCTGTCTCAAAACAACCAACCAACAAACAAATCTTTAAAAAGAGAAGAAAGTAAAAATCTTTAGAAAAATGAAAATATTTTGTAAAGCCCCAAACTGGCAGGGTGGTGTCACAGGCCTTTAACCCCAGCACTCGGGAGGCAGAGGCAGGCGGATCTATGAGTTTGAGGCCAGCCTGGTCTATAGAGCAAGTTCTGGGACAGCTAGGGCTACACAGAGAAACCCTGTCTGGAAAAAAAAAAAAGCCCCAAACTTATAGATTGTTTGTTTGCTAGATTTCCATTTAATGTTTTCTGACTGAGCATGACTGGAACCATGACCGGTTAACTCACAGAAACCAGAAAAAGGAGGAGCCATTTACTTGGCCCGCTCTCTGCCCAGAAGGCCCCCGGCTCTCTCGCCTGCACACCCCACCCACTCACGGGGATTCAGGGAAGCTGCCCACCAGCCTGGCACCCACGGCGCTTTAGCTCTTCCACCTTCGCGTATTTTTTAATTGTCTGTGTGGGAATGTTTCTGTACAAAACGTTTTTTTTTTTTCTGTTTCTATTTTTCATATGCATATGTCTGTGGCTTGCACGTGTGTCTTTGCTGTGTGGTCCTGTGTGTGAGAGATGTGGGTACACATGCATGCGGGAGCCCAAGTGATGTCGGCAGTCATTCTCCATCTCTCTCTCCTCCCCGCCTTGTCCGCTGAGGTATGGCCTCTCAATCAAAGCCGCATCACTGATCTGGCTAGAGGCCCCTGCCCCCTGCCTTTTGACGCTGGGATTGCAGGTCGGCTGCCATGCCCACCCAGCATCGACACGGGCCCTGGATATCTGAACTCAGGTGCTCATGCTTGGATGTTCGGTGCTCCAGGCTCCCCAGCTCTGTGGGACACTGTGCTGGTTTATTTTTATGTGTATGGGTGTGTCACCCTAGGCGTGCAGTACCCAGAGAGGCCAGAAGAGGGCGCCAGAGCCCTTGCGACTGACGTTACAGACTCGCGAGCCACCGCGCGGGTGCTGGAATTTAAACGTGGGTCCTTGGGGACAGCAATCCCCGCTCACAACCTTCGGGGCGTCTCTCTAGACTCCTGCCAGGCAGTTTCGACAGGTAGGGCTCCTGGTGCTTTGGCCTTTCCCACAGCCTCTTGCCACCCTCCTCAAGCCTCACTCGGTCGTCCTGCACCCTGGGGAGCAAACAGGGGTCAGAGGTGTGGAGGAGAGGACTATCCCGAGGGCAGAACCCCAGGGCGGCAGGTTCAGGGTGAGCAGGTTGCTATGGCAACAGAATGGGGACAAGCTGTCCACGTGAGGGCTGTCAGGGGCTCCAAATGCGAAGACAGGTAGAATCCCCGTGGGTATGGGGTCCCGGGGGACTGAGGTGAGACCGGCTGCACATGGACACGGTGGTCCCGGGTGCAGGAGCTTGGGACCGGGCGCATGTCCCTCCCCGCTTCGGTGATGCTCCATTGTGATCCAGCAGGGACAGGAGGGGGAGGGGCGCTGGAGAAGCTCCTTCTGATGCCAGAAATGCCAGCAGCAGGCAGGGACTGAGGCGAGTGCTCCCTAGACTGTTCCCTGAGCACCTCCCTCGAGTACCTCGCGGCATTTCCCAGTGATGTCGGAGAGTGCTCCCCACAGTTTCCCGTGCCACCTGAGTGCTCCCCATAGAACCTGAGAGTGCTTCCCAGTAGTGTGTATTCCCCCAAAGTGTGCATGCTCTTCGGGGATACCAGAACTTACAGGCTAGGGGTACCTCCAGTGGTTCTAGAGTGGATTTTCCAAGAAAGCATCCAAGTGATCCTAGAAATTACCCCGAGTGCTCCCCAGTGGTTCCAGGCATGCGCCCCTCAGTAGTGCTGAGGAGGGTGACTCCTGAAGTACTCCCCTAGAATGCTCCTTAAAAGTGCTCCCCAAAGCCGGGGGCGGTGGTGCACGCCTGTGATCCCAGCACTTGGAGAGGCAGAGGCAGGTGGGTCTCTGTGAGTTCAAGGCCAGCCTGCTCTACAGAGCGAGTTCCAGGACAGCCAGGGCTACATATATGAAGAAACCCTGTCTAAAAAAAAAAAATAAGTGCACCCTAAAAGTTGTCTCAAACAGCTGATCTCAAGAGTGCTCTTCCATGGCACTGGGTACTACTCTCCGGTAGGACCTCTGTGCTTCCCGGGACTCAAGTCCTCCCCACTAGTACCTGACAGTGCTCCCTACTAAATGCTCCTCACTAAGAGTGCATCCTGTCCCAGGACCCAGTGAGACACCTGATGTCAGCTGTGGTTAAAGAAGCATCCTTTTTTTACGATTTATTTCTTTATTATGTATACAATGTTGTGCTTGCAGGTACACCTGCAGGCCAGAAGAGGGCACCAGATCTCATTAGAGCCGGTTGTGAGCCACCATGTGGTTGCTGGGAACTGAACTCAGGACCTCTGGAAGAGCGGCCAGCGCTCTCAACCTCTGAGTCATCTCTCCAGCCCTGAGAAGCATCTTTCTGCCGTGGGCAGTGGAAACTGCAGAGACCCCAAAGAGACATTTATATCGTCCCTTCCAAGGCTCAGGGCCGGGCAGAAGGAAGAGCCAGAGGAAGGGAGGAGAGCTGTGGGGTGATGACTTCCGGCTAATGGGGCTCCTGCCCCCAAGAACTCAAGTAGCTACAATTATCTCCCCCCCCCCCCAGGATAAAGACTTGACACACGGGGTCATGGAGTGGGGACGGGCTTGCTGGGCCCGCCCCTTTCTGAGGATCAGTAGATGCTTCATAGTTGCGGAGGCGAGATGAGGGATTTTCAGATGTAGTCCTTCACCCATGCCATTGGAAACAACTCTAATGGGACTCTCCTACCCCCCCACTCTCTCACACACCCAGACACCACACACGGCAAGAAAAAGGAGGAGGAGGAGGAGGGAAGACCAGGGAGGGGACTCAAAGGGAGAAGGGGGACAGCAGGAAAAGGTAGGGAATACATATAATAAAAACACATTCTATGCAGGTGAAAATGCACTCTGTATACATCACCTATACCAGTCACATAAAAGGGTGCTCTGCGGTGGTGGTGCATGCCTTTAATCCCAGCACTCAGGAGGCAGAGGCAGGCAGACCTCGGCGAGTTCGAGGCCAGCCTAATGTACAGAGTTCCAGGACAGTCAGGGCTACACAGAGAAGCAAAGGAAGGGTGCCCCTCAACAGACCCTGAGAGCACTCCTGAGAGAGTGCCCCAACAGTAACTGAGGGTCACAAAGGAAGCCAGGGAGATGACAGGAATCAGGGCAAGCGCCTGAGCTCTGGGTCCCCCCCCCCCCCGCTGGCTGTCAGCCCCCTCCCTCCCCCATGGCATCGGGAAATCGGAATGGGATCTTCCACAAGGCTGAGGAGCCACCCCTTCAGGACTGTGTATCTCAGAAAACGCCAAAGGCAACATCTTTACAAGCCCCGCCCTGTGTCCTCTCACCTGCAGAAGGGACAGGGAGACTCCACAACATCCAGAGAATCAGTGGCACCTGGTCCCCGAAGGGCCTGTCCCCAGTGCAGCCCCCTGGCCTGCTGTGTGGCCTCAAGCAGCCTCCTCAACCCCTCTGAACTGTATTTGGGTGCTCATATTGGGGCAAGCTTCGTTCTTCCGGAGACCTGTTGCCCCCCTGTAAAGTGGGATGGCAAAAGGGATTGCCATGGGCATCCCCGGGGGGAAGCAGAGGGGCAGTGTGGTGCATGCAGTACGACCAGCCCTCATTAGGTGCTCAACATGGAGTGGGCACCCAGCACACAGTAGGCACTTAGCACCAAGGAGACACTGGGGTGCAACAGGCCCTCGCCATACAATAGATGCTGTGATGGCTAGGCTTGGTTGTCATTGTGACATCTGGAATGACCCAACCCCTCATGGCTGGGCACACCTGTGGTGGATTTCTCCTCCTCTGACACACTTCTTCTTCTTTTGTTTTTTTACAAATTTATTTATTATGTGCACAATGTTCTGCCTGCATCTGTGCCTGCATCAGAAGAGGGCATTAGATCACATTAGAGTTGGTTGTGAGCCACCAAGTGGTTGCTGGGAATTGAACTCAGGACTTCTGGAAGAGCAACCAGTGCTCTTAACCTCTGAGTCATCTCTCCAGCCCTGGGAAGACCCACTTCTAATCTGGATCTTTTGAAGCAGAAAGACACACCTTGAACCCAGCTGTGCCACACTTCTGCGGCAGCCTAGTCAGGACGGGAGAAGGAAGCTAGCTCTCTTTCCCTACTTGCTCTCGCTCTCACTGGCAAGTCCATTCCTTCCCTGGCCCTAGAGCTGACTTCTTTGGTACTCCAGCATATACGGAAGACCAGCTGAGACACTCAGCCTTGTAGACTGGGTCCTTGGACCCTCCATCTATTGGCAGCCATTGCTGGACTAGCTGGACCACGGGCTGCGAGCCACACTAATAAATCCCATCTGTAAATGTTGTTCTAGAGAGCCCTGACTAAAAACCAAGCACACAGTAGCTGCCCAGAACACAGGTCAGTTCACAGCCGACAGTAGATTCTGTGTGCACAGCAAGCCGCGGGCCCCCCACCCCCCACGTCCCCCCTGGGAAGAGGGCCAGTCAGGCAGAGGCACCGTGTCCCTCTTTGCAATGCTTTGGGTCATGGAGGTCAGCGGCTAAGTGGCTCTGAGGATGAGCAGAGCTAATCCTCACGCGATGGGCGTGTGGCTTAGGAGATCGGAGCGAAAACCTAGACCCGAAAGCTCCGGCTCAGATTAGAGATGAGAGTGTCCCTCTTGGGCTGGGGAGACCTCAGAACTGGATGCCCACAGCACCACAGGGCTGCATCATCCTTGCCGCCCAGGTGGCCAAAACTCCTGCTCTATGGAAAGTGACAGGAAGGGGCTGGGAGGCCAAGTGGGTTAGTGCAGACCTGTAATTCCAAGAAGCAGGAGGTAGAGACAGGAGGATTAGGAGTTCAAGGTCACCCTCACCTATGTAGTGAGGTTTGCCTGAACTAAATGAATGCCCCCCCCCCCAAAAAAGCACAAAACCAAAGCAAAGCAAAACAAAACAAGAAGAGGCTCCTAAACCCATGAGGTCACTCCAAGGACTTCTGGGAGACATGGCCACGCTGCTGCCTCCTCAGGCGCTGTGAAGAGCAGCCTGTGGGTCAGCCACTGCAGGAGATTGAAGGATACCTCTTATCTCTTCCTTCCTGAAACCTTGTTTCCCCCCACGAGTCTCTTTATCTGTCACATGGAAACATGAGGCTATCTGATCCATGCAGAAAATTTACTTTATTTTTTTAATTTTGAAATTAGAATATAATTGCATCATTTTCCCCTTCCACGGTCTTCCTTCCAGCCCTTCCTTTCCTGGTATACCCCCCTTGTTCTCTCTCAAATTCATGGCCTCAGTTTCTTAAGTTGTGAGATGTGTGTGTGATATATGTGTATGTGCGTTCAGTTGGCATAATATTGTGTGTATGTGATTTCAGGGCTTATCATTTGGTATTGCATAACTAATTTGGGGGCTCTTCCTTGGGAAAGACTATTCTTCTAGCTCCCATGTACATAATTTTTGAACTCTGTACCAGGAAAGGAACCCAGGGCCTCATGTACACTAGACAGAGCTCCATCACTGGGGGATTGTAGGCAGGTGCTCTACCACTGAGCCACACCCACTGTGTCTTACTGAGGAATGCTGAGTAAGCACTTCTTCACAGCTGAGCGAAGCCCTCAGCCTTTAACCTTTTTAAAAACTACGGAACACATACCATGCAGTTCCTTTTGTGTTTCCTTTTTTTTCTTTTGAGGCAGGGTCTCATTATGTAGCCCTGGCTGTCCTGGAACTCACTATACAGACCAGGCTGACCTCCAGCTCAGAGATCCACCTGCCTCTGCTTCCCAAGTGTTGGGATTAATGGTGTGCACCACTATATCTGGCTACCATAGTCTTCATACTTTAACTTAGTCAAGTGCATTTCAAGCAAAAGTGTGACAAACCCTCAATACCATTTACTTTCCGTTTTCTACTTCTCAAACTGTAACCCTGTCCCTATTAAACACAGGTTCTTCCTCTCTCCCCAGCTCCTGGCACTTTGCCATTCTATTTTCTCTTTCTTTCTTTCTTTTTGTTTGTTTGAGATAGGGTTTCTCTGTGTAGCCTTGGCTGGACCAGGCTGGGCTCAAACTCACATCCACCTGCCTCTGTCTCCCTGAGTGCTGGGATCACAGGCATGCGCCACCGCACTAGGCTCATAAATATTTTTAAAAAGAACATTTCTCCTTTTAACAACCCTCAAGCCTTCCTCTTCAGCTGTGTGTTAAGCTGCATGCCATTCTTGTCCTCCTGCAAGGCCCCCACAGGAACTTCCCAGGCCTGCAGAGCAAGGCGCTGGCCCCATTCCTGGGAGTGAATGGTCTAGAAGAAAGTCAAGCAGTGTGCATAAGGTGGAACCTGCTGTGTGCACTGTGCAGGGGAGGAAAAAGTGTTACACACTTGAGTGACAAGGATGAGACCAGAGCTGGAGGCTGAGGGGGCCAGCCAAGGTCTAGGGGAGGTGGCTCAGGCTGCAGAGTGCTCCATGAAGACTTGAGCTTCTCCCAGAACCCACCTGAAAGAGCTGGCCATGGCTGTGTGTGCTTGGAGACCGGAGGCGGGCCAGTCTAGACTCATTGGTCAGCTCCAGACCAGTGAGACCCAGTCTCAGGAGAGGGGGAAGAAGAGGGGAAGAGGAAGAGAGAGATGCAGCCAAGGCCAGGTCCCGCCGCTTTCTGGATGCTTTGTGTGGGTTTTCCTGTGTTCTGTGTTGGCATGGACTCTGGAGGCTTCCGCAAGATCCAAAGAGCTGAGGTCTTGCCAGGCAAGGTGGCACACGGCTTAATCCTAGCATCAGGGAGGCAGAGCAGGCCCATCTCTGTGAGTTCAAGGCCAGCCTGGTCTACAAAGTGAGTCCAGGACAACCAAGGCTATACAGAGAAACCGTGTCTCAGAAAAACAAGAGTAAGAGAGGAGAAAGAAAGAGAGAACACTGAGGTCTTCATAGAGATGGACGGGGCAGAGCCAGGACCGGCTGGTGGCCTGAACAGCAGCAGGACCAGCCCCTCAAACTACTACAACTCCCTAGCCTCACTCAGGTCCAGCCCTGTTTCTGCCTGTGCTGGTCAGGGGCTGTGGCCAGACCAGGCTGTGAAGACCAGGTACAGTAGACCTGATGCCAAGAAGAGGTGTGAGGTTTCCATCCCTGCTTCTGGCCCCAGTGTCTTCAGCTACCTCTGCCTGAGGGCCCTGGCCTGGGCTGTGCCAAATTAGAGTCTGTGACAGTATGCTCACTGTGTTGACTCTTCATGGTCCTGGGCAGAGTGCTATGGCGACACAGACTCAGAGATAAAGAGACACAGAGAGAGATAGAAATAGGAAGAGAGAAATAGAGACAGCAAGGCAGTGACTGCAGGGAGAAGGAAGAAAGATGAGCCACTTGGGTGTGGCTCAGTGGTGGAACACCTGCCTAGAATCCCCCAGTGAGGGGCTGGGGTGTGGCTCAGTGGTGGATCACCTGCCTAGAATCCCCCAGTGAGGGGCTGGGGTGTGGCTCAGTGGTGGAACACCTGCCTAGAATCCCCCAGTGAGGGGCTGGGGTGTGGCTCAGTGGTGGAACACCTGCCTAGAATCCCCCAGTGAGGGGCTGGGGTGTAGCTCAGTGGTAGAGCCCCTGCCTAGAATCCCCCAATGACGGTACTGGGGCTTGACTTGGGGGTAGAGCACTTCCACACTTGGACAAGGCTATGGGTTCTATACTCAGTCCTTTCCAAAGGAGTCAACCCAATCAGAGTGACAGGTGGACAAAAATACAAAGAAATAGAAGGGAGAGCCCAACTTGGTGGTACACACCGCTCAACCTGTATTTGGGAGGAGGCTGAGGCCAGAGAATGACAAGTTGAAGGCCATCCTGGCTAATCTGTGAGACTTTGTGCCAATAACAGAGAGCGAGAGATGGATGGCTTCAAGATGGCTCGGCAGGTCAGGGAGCTTTCTACGAAGGCTGACACCCTGAGAGCTGAGTTCCACCCCTGAAACCTACATGGTGGAAGAGAGACCCAACCCCTACAGTTGTCCTGACTTTTGCATGTGGCCAGTGATACTTAAGGACAGACATACACATACATGCATAGAAGTAAATAAATGCAATTTGTTTGTTCTTCAAGACAAGGTTTCCCTGCGCCACCACTGCTTGGAAATAAATGTAATTTTCAAGAACAGAGAGCTGCAAAGTGGTGCCTGGTAGGGCACTTGGCCCCCTGCCAGCCCCTGGGTCCCTCTGGCAGGGCACTCAGCCCCTGGGTCCTTCTGGAGTGACATGTCACTATTTATGTAATCCTACCTAGATGTCCTTCAGCTTCCTAACACTCGGGGCCTCCCTAGGGGAAAGGTGGGTGCAGTGCAGAGCTGTGCAGAATTGAGCGGACCTGGTCCCTCTCTCGCCTGTTGGCAGCAGCATCTGTGACCAGCTCAGGCTGGGACTTTGGGGGCCATCACCTGTACTCGCAAAGTATTTACCAATCGTGCTGCTGGGCAGGTGGCCCAACATTGGCTGGGCCATCCCAAGGGTGTGGCAGGCTAAAGAGGGCACTATCCAACTGTCAGAATCTCTTAGACTCAAGCTGTCAGGTGTGGGTGGGGTGGCCCAGGCCCTGGTGAAGGTGGTGAGGCCACAGGTGAACTTCGGACAGGCAGAGTGGATGCAGGGCTTTAGCCTCTGCCGTTTCTCACCCCCAAGAGACTCACAGGGGCAACTGGGCAGGTTCCTAACTAGCTGGGTGCTGCTTTGAAGGCAGTCTCTCTGGGATGGCTTTTAGGTAGGGTCTCAAGTAGCCCAGGCTGGTATTAAACTTACTATGTAGCCAAGGGTGACCTTGAACTTCTAATCCTCTTGCCTCTACTTTCCAAGTTTGGGAACTATGGGTGTTCATCACTGTGCATGGTTTATGAGCATGCTGGGGACCCAACCCAGGCCTTGTGCGTGTTAAGTAGTTTATCAACTGAGCCCCTCTGGAGTGTCCTTTTTTTTTATTGTAGAGAACCAGGGCAGCAGGGACCAGACACAGGGCGATGTCCCGGGACAGGCCTGCTGTTAAAACCATCGTCTTCTATATACAAATCACCTAGGCATCCCCTCCCCATCTCAGCTTCATGGAGGTGCTGGGAGCCTCTTCTGTGGTTGCCATAGAGATGGGGCAAGTGGCCAGCAGGTGTCACCAAAGCCTGCAGAATCCAGAGGAGCTGCAAAGATGGTGGGGGCTCTGGGGTCCCTCTCCCCGCAGGTTCTGGTATGTGTGTTCTAAGAGGGATCATCCCGGACTACTAAAGCCATGTCTGCCTGGGGACAGCGGCCCGCCACTGGGAACACAGCCCAGGACAGCAGAGAGTGAGAGAAATGTCCCTTCCGCAGCTGAGGAGAGCTGACCCCCCACAGGCTTCAAGGTGGGATGGATGAACCCATGGAGTCTGCTGCCTTTGTGAAATTGTGCCTAGAGCTGGCCTGGAGCAGGCCACAATGCTTGGAATGCTCTTGGTGTTTTTTTTTCAAGACAGGGTTTCTCTGTGTAGCCCTGGCTGTTCTGGAACTCACTCTGTAGACCAGGCTGGCCTCCAACTCAGAGATCCACCTGGCCCTCCCTCTCCAGTCCTGGGGTCAAAGGTGCGCGTCACCGCCCCACCCTCAACTCGTAGGCTGCTGTTTTCTTTCAGGGCTGGAAGCATCTCTGGGCAGAAGCCGCTTGCCCAGGTAGCTGGACATGAGGAGGCTCTGTCTTGTACCCTTCCTCTGCCTGTGCTCCCCCAGCCTGGGTGGCCTCACCCAGAGTCTTCCTCTTGGGTAAGAAAAATGGAATTAGGGTCAAATAAATGTATACAGGAAAACACTGTGTCTGGTGAGGTCACCAACAGGTACTGCACAGCTGGAGGCTAAAGTTCAAGGTCATGAGAGCAGCCGGATGTCCCAGAAGCAAGGGCTGCTGTGGAGGACCGTCACATCTGGGCAGCTTTGGACAGTGGCAAGTGACTGTCCCACAGTTTGGAAAGCTAGAGAGCACGTGGGCGCTTTGTTCTTTGTCTTTTTCCCTTGGCTTTTTTGAGTCAAGGTTTCTCTGTGTGACCCTGGCTGTCCTGGAACTCACTCTGTAGACCAGGCTGCCCTCAACTCAAGAGATCCACCTGCCCCTGCCTCCTGAGTGCTGGGAGTAAAGGCGTGCGCCACCTCTGCCTGACTGTTCCTTTTCTCTGAGGCAGGGCTCTCATGTAGCCCAGGCTAGCCTCCAGATTCTTCTGTAGCTGAGGCTAACCTTGAATTTGCACTCTCCGGCCTCCACCTCCTGAGTGCTGTGATTGCAGCTGTGAACCACCTTGCCTGGTGTAGGTGGTGCTGGGGAAGAAACCAGACCCCCTGTGCGTGCTAGGGGGCACCCTGCCAACAAAGCCGCACCCTCCACAGGCCACATTGGGGGCTCGGGAAGAACGTATCCCAAGCCTCTGGCCCTCACCTTGGTTCATGGCTGTTTACCTCTGCTGGGGCACCTGGCCTTCCTTTCTGAGTACCTGTGTTTATACCTCAAGGACCTCAGACTTCACAGAATGGCTACATCTTGAGATTCCTGGCCAGGGATGTTTACCAAGACTGTTTCCAAACCAAGCTGTACCGGGGACCTCCGGGTGGGCACGAGGTTCCCAGGACACCATCTGTTGTTAGCTGGCTGCTCCTCCTTCAGGGTGGAGAGAGGCTCCTTAAAACTCAGGAAGTGGGGGTGAAGGAGGTGGCATCGCAGGGAGTTCTAGACCACCGAACAGCTACAAAATAAGATCCTTCCTTAAAAAAACAAAAAAACAAAGCTGGGTGGTGGTGGTTGCGAGGGAGGCCTGCACACCTGTAATCCCAGCACTCAGGAGGCAGAGTTCGAGGCCAGCCTGGTCTGCAGAGAAAAACCCTGCCTCAAAAAAGCAGAACAATAAAAACAATAAAACAATAGGGTGTGATGGTGTGTTTCTGTAACCCCAACACTCAAGAGGCTGAAGCAGGAGGCAGGAGCATTATCAGGCTCTGTCTCCAAAATAAAAGAAAAAAACCCAAATAAACGTGCTGAGCAAGAGGAGCCAGACCAGGCCCGCTGCCGTGTGCCCACGATCCTGAAGGCATGGCTGCTGTCTTGGAGGCCTGTGGCCAGTCTTGCCTTGGACCCCAGGCTCTGAGATGCTGGGGTGGCGGTGCGGGTGGCTGGGTCAGCGTTTAGGGCAGCAGGAGTTCGGGGTGGGGTGTGGGCATGCACAGAGGGAAGCCCTGCCCAGCTTCCTCCAATCCCCCGCAGCAGCTGCTCTTCCTGCTGACCTAGGCCAGCTACAGCTGACGGAGTGAGTCCTGTCCACTGGGACTAGGTCAAAGGTTCAGTGTTGACCTCAGATTCCCCATGCTCCTGCCTCCTGATGTTGGGGTCACAGGTTCTCATGTGTGACAGACAAGGTCATATGAAGCCCAGGCTGTAGCCCAGGCTGGTCTTGAACAGCTGTACAGACAAGGCAGACTCTGAAACTCCTACCCTCCCGTCTCTCCCTCCTGAGTGCTGTACATTTCGAGACCTCATGCCTTGATCAAAGTCTGAAATTTCAGCAATAAGTTGCTTTTTGTTTTGACAGAATCTCACTGTGTAACTCTGGCTGGCCTAACACCCCCTGTGTAGATCAGGCTCACAGACATCTGAACACCTCTGCCTCCTCAGTGGCTGGGGTCAAAGGTGTGCGCTGCCCACACCTGGCTTCCATCTCTACATTTGAAATCAAATGCTGTGTGTTCTGCTCTTCCCTGCCTAGGGCATGGATCCTTTCTTCCTTCCCTTCTCCTTTGCCTCCTCCTTTTTTTAAGACAGGGTTTCTCTGTGTAGCCCTGGCTGTCCTGTAACTCACTCTATAGACCAGGCTGGCCTAGAACTCAGAGATCCGCCTGCCTCTGCCTCCCGAGTGCTGGGATTAAGGGTGTGTGACAGCACCCAGCCCCAGATTTCCTTTCAACAGCTGGCTGTGATGTATGTTCGTCACCTAGTAACGCCCTTAGTTACCAAACAAATGGATGTAGTAACATGTTGTATTCAGGGAGCCCTTACTTTACTGCTCTGCTTTTCATTTTTTACACAAGGTCTTCTTGTGTGGCATGCAACTCTACCATAGTGTAGCTGAGAATGACCTCAGCCTTTCCCATTCTCCACCTGGTCAGGATGGATAGCAGGAAGTGTCAAAGGATTTGGGGGTCATATTCTCAGAACTAAGGCACATCCCAGGATTAGGGGAAGCTGGACTCCAGGCAAACTCGGGTTTTGGAGAGTCCCTTCAGAGGTCAGATACCCCCACAAGCCTTTCCTGGAAGGCCTGCAGGGGGCACTGGTGAGTCAAGTCCTACACACACACACACACACACAGACACACATTCACACACAAGATTTTTCGGATGGAAAGACTGGGCGGACACTCCACAGGGAAGGACTTAGGTAGGATTTATCCCCTGGCAAAGTCTTTCCTGGTTTCCCTTCTCTTGTTTATCAACAATGGCCCACCAAGGCCCCGCCCCCTGCCAGCGCTGACCTCTCAGGGGTCACCATAGCACAGCTGTGAGAGGAGCTGCCAGTTAGTACCTCAAGGAAGATGTGGCTGTTGATGGAGGAGAGCGGAAAGCATCGTGAATAATTCCTTCACGTTAACAAAAATGTCAATAGAGGCGCTGAATGAACACTGATCACGACAGCCAGCTGTGAAGGGAAGCTGATGCCTACATTATCCAAGCTGGGCTCCTTCGGGCAGAGGTTGGGGGCCTGGTTCCCCCCAAGGCTGAGCATGCAGAGCGTAGGGTGATGCTGCTCTGAGCCACCGCTGTCTGTGATGGTGACAACTGGCTTCTATGGAGCCGCCGTGCCCTGGTCCAGCATCCAGTGAGCCAGGAGTTGTCCCTTCAGCTTGCAGTGTTCTTCTGAGTCTTGTCTGCCTAACAAACTCCTATTCATCCTTGAAAACCCTACCAAGGGACTGTCGCTTCCTTCACTAAATGGAGAGTCACTGAGCTCTGCTGGCTTTTCCACGGGAAAGGGTGATGACAACAAAGGGCTGGGCAGTGTTATGTCCCCTCCAAATGCTGACATCCTAAAACCCAGGATGGTGAGATCCTTTGCATCGGTGTGACAAAGTACCCAACAACCTAAGGAAGACTTATTTTGGCTTTCATTTCAGAGGATTTCAGTCTATCATGATAGGGTTTTTAAGGACGAATAGGAGTTTGTTAAGCAGAGGAGACACAGAAACTTGAAAGACAGGCCCTTGCTGGCTCACAAGTTGAATGCTCTGGGCCTGGGGCATGAAAGCTTGGACAGTGGCCCTGAGGTCAGTGTGACCTCAGTACTGTGAATGTACAAAGAGATAAAATGTTTGCAAGTCAGGAAGCTGCCTCACCAGACACATCTCCTTATCACCTTGAACTTTGGCTACCCAAGTGAGCCACGGGGACTCAGTCCCACTCAGCTGCAGAAATCAGCACTTCCGGTCAGTCTTGGAGGAGCTCTGTGTTGGAGGGAGACTAGCTTTTCCCTCCCCAACTGAAGCCTTCTAGCAGGGAGGGAGGCTCCTTGGGACTCAGGAAGTAGGGAACTCACAAGTCTCAGGGAGTCCATGGAATTTACAGGCGCAAGAGGCCCCTCCCTCCCCGAGGTTACTAAGCAGTAAGGAACCAGGGGATTGAGCACTGGCCCCAAGTCATTCAGACTGTCTCTGTTATGGGTTGGGTCTGAAGTGTGGCCATAGGCGCCTGGGTTGGAACACTTGGTCGTCGGTTGGGGCACCATGAGGAAAGCTGAATCTTCGGGAAGCGTGGCGGAGTTGGTAGTGGTTCCCTGGGGGTGGGGGTGGGGTCTGACAGTCACATTTGCCTCTTTGTTGTGTAGTGAGAGCCGTGTGCGTTCACCCTACCCTACCATGAACTTAGTCTACCCTGCCTTTCTAGCCACCATGGTCTGCACATTTTTTTTTCCACGTAAGTTAATTTTGTCAGGTGTCTGGTCGTAGCGGTGAGAAAAGTAACTAATACGGCCTGGCATTCTGTATCCTGAGACCCCTCTGTTGTTTTTCTTACCCTGACAGGAACTGAGCTAAGGTGCTTGTGAGCAAAGATACGGGTTCCTGAAACCAAACTCTGGTCCTCTGATGGAGCAACACGAGCTCCTAGCCCCTAGGCCATCTCTCCTCCTTCCTTCTTTCTCTTTCTTTTTTTTTTAATTTTTAAAAAGTTTTTTTAGATTTATTTATTATTTATACAGTATCCTGCCTGCACGTGTGCCTGCACGCCAGAAGAGGGCGCTAGACCTCACTGTAAATGATTGTGAGACACCATGTGGTTGCTGGGAATTGAACTCAGGACCGCTGGAAGAGCAGCCAGTGCTCTTCATCTCTGAGCCATCTCTCCAGCCCCTTCCTTCCTTCTCTTCAGAACCCTCACGTTTACTGGGGGAAGGGGAGAAGGGAAGTTTGTGGGAGTCCACCCCCACTGCAGAACCCAAGCCTTTGCCTCCTCTGGCCCCTTCTTTCGTGGGTGAGAACAGGGCTGGGTGAGCTGGGGGTGGATCTGGACCTAGCAGGTGTGCAGTGCGGGAAGCGGAGGAGGGGGACGGGGGCAAATTCGGGGTGCACAGGGTTGGAAGGGGCAGCTAGTATTGCGTTGTGTACCCTCTGGGCCAAGATTGGTGGCTGTGGCCCTGGCAAATGTCACAGGCAGAGGATTTCTCCAGGCTCCCTGTAGCTTGAGGTGTCCCTCTGGGGTCCCCCAGGCCCAGGGTGCAGAGCAAGGAGGCCGGAAGCAGGGATAGAGGTGGAAGCTTGCTTAGTGAAGGAGCTGGTGCTGTGTGGCCCTCGGAACACTGCGCCCTCTCTATGACTGTCTCCCCAGTGATCCCCCTCCCCCACCCCTCCCCAGGGGCTAATCTGACTTCTCATCGTCCTGGGTGGGAGTCCCTGTCATGTCTATTCTTGTTCTCCTTGGGGAGGTGGGTCTGAGAGCCTGGGGCTTGTCTGCCATTCTTTCCTTTTCTTTTTGAGACAGGCACTTTCTGTGTGGCCCAGCCTGGCCTGGAACTTGTTATGGAGACCAGGTTGGCCTGGGCTGGCAGAGATCTGCCTCTGCCCCCTAGTACTGGAATTAAGGCCGTGAGCCACCATGCCCATGCTTTCCTTTCCATTTTTGACTGGTTCTTGGTAGCCCAGGCTGGCCCAGACTAAGGATGACTTGTCTCCCCTTCCTCCTGTCTCAAGTGCTAGAATGGCAGACGGGTGCCATGGCGCCCACCTCTTACTAAGTCATCCAGTACCTGCCAGCAAGGGCAGCTTAGCCAGGGACACAGGGAACGGATGCGGAGAAGCAGTTGGGTCACTGTGTGTGGCCTGGGCAGCGATAAGCTTCAGCTTGCTTCAGGGTGTCCTTCTGTGCTGGCTCACCCCTGGCTCGGGTGCCGTCAGTTGGGACTCCTCTGTGACCCCTTCCTGCTGCTTGACTTCCCTAGAGTAAGGGGTCTCAGCCCGCCAACTTCTTCCTGGTGGCTCTGGGTCCCAGGATGGAAGCCACCCGGGGCTGAGCCTGGCTGCCCCTCCTGACCTGCTCTGGGAGTCACGCCGTGTTCCTAGTTACAAGAGTGTGTGGAGGGCACACTGTCATTGAGGTAAAGGACACTGGGTGGCCACTGTGGGCAGATATGGTGGCTCACAAGACTTGCTGGGAAGGCTGGTCTTGTTGCCATGGGAGAGCATTTAGAAATATCTTATATAATCACGTGTGTGTGTGTGTGTGTGTGTATGCCTGAGTGTGAGTCTGCACCACATGCCTGCACAGGTCTGAGGTCAAAGGAGAGCATTGGGGCACCAGCTCTCTGGGATCTGGAGTTACACATGGTGGTGAACTGTCACGAGGGGGCTGGGAATCAAACCTGAGCTCTCTGGAGGAACAGCTAGTGCTCTTTATCACCGAGCCATCTCTTTAACCCCACAGGAAAGGCTTTTTTGTTTTGTTTTTTTTCAAGACAGGGTTTCTCTGTCCTAGACTCACTCTGTAGTCCAGGCTGCCCTCAAACTCACAGAGACCCGCCTGCCTCTGCCTCCCTGAGTGCTGGGATCACAGGCGAGCGCCACCATGGCCGGCTCAGGAAGGGCATTTTATCAAGTCTGGAATTAAAGAATTAAAACTGTGACCTGGTGGAGTGTGGAGGGAAGGAAGGAGGGAGAAGGAAAAGGAGGTGGGGAAGAAGAAAAGGAGACTGAAGAGGAGGGTGAGGAAGGGGAGGGGAGGAGAAGGAAGGGAGGAGGGAGAGGAGGAGGGAGAGAATGAAGAAAAGAGAGAGAAAGCAGAAATAGGGAGAGAATGGTGAGGAGAGGGAGGACGCAGAAGTAGGAGGACAAAGGGGAGGAAGTGGGAGAGAGAAGAGTCCTGGAATTCTGGATTCCGGATTCCCCGGACGCATCCTGACACAGAGGTGGCCTCCTGGAGATGACCACGGTGACTGTCCTGTTTCCCGGCCTGCAGGTCAGTCCCTGCCTTAGGCAGACTGCTGGCCCTTCCTGCCCAGGGTTACTCCTTTTAGGACTGACTCTCCCAGTGGGAGTCTCAGGGCCCCCCGCCCCTTCCTGGCTGTAAATCCGAGTTTGACCATGTCCTACACTGACCAGAGGAAACCCACATCTGCAGGGAGAAGGGAAGGGAAACTGAGTGACAGTGACAGCCAGGGAGAGCTGGGTTCTAGACCCATTCCTACCCTAGAAGGTCTGGACTTTGTAGTTATAAGGTCATTTTCTCCTGCAGCAGAGGCAGGAGAACCCTCGACACTGGTGAAGCAGCTAGGCCGGGGCACACCGTGGAGACCACGGAAAGGCTCTGCTTTAGATAAAGTGGAAGTCAGGGACTCACCCCAGAGGCTGCCCTTTGTTCTCCATATTCACTCACTCATACACATGCGCGCACAAACACACACACACACACAGTGATTTCTTTTGTAAAGATATATCTAGAGCCGGAGAGATGGCTCGGTGGTGGAGAGCACCAGAGGATCCAGGGTTGGTGTTCAGCACCATGAAGTGGCTCACACCCATTAGTAACTAACTCTCTTCTGAACTCTCATGCACATAAATGCTCATGCACATAAAATAAAATGAAAAAAATGGCCTTTAAAAATAGCCATGTCTGAAATTCATTCCTCTAGGTACAAATAAAAAATTAATCACCTACTCTCCGAAGCTAATGGCTACTGGTATATTTGCTGATTGAATGATCGAAATACAGGGTCTCACTGTGTAGACCAGGCTGGCCTCCAATCAGATCCCTTGCCTCTGCTAGGATTAAAGGCGTGTGCCATTGTGCCTGACCCGATTGTCAGGATTTTATGTTGTTTCAGAGCTTGCTGTTCTCTCTCTCTGCCCATTTATTATTAGAGCAAATGTTTTATTCTATCTTAACAATGTGTATATGTGTTTTTATGTGTGGATATGTGTGCTGAGTCAGTGCAGGAGCTCCCCAAAGCAAGACCCCTGGAGCTGGAATCACAGGGATCTGTGAGCTGCCTGAAGCAGGAGTTGGGAATGGAACTCAGACCCTCTGCAAGAGCTAAGAAATTGCCGAGTCATCCGTTCAGCCTCTGTTTTATTCAATTACTTTGTTTTTTTTCAGTGTTTCTCTGTGTAGCCCTGTCTGCCCTGAAGACCAGGCTTACCTCGAACTCAGGAGATCCACCTGCCTCTGCCTCCCAAGTGCTGGGATTAAAGATATGCACCACAATGCTTTGGTTGAGTGTGTGTGTTGTATTCTATAGCATCAGACACAACAGTGTGGAGCTGATTCCCTCACTGGGGGTTCTAGGCAGGGGCTCTACTACTGGAGCCACACCCCAGCCTCTTTACTTTTTGAAACCCTGCCTCACTCAGTTGCCCAGGCTAGCTCTGAGTTGTCACCCTCATGCTCAGCCCCCTGGATGTCAGGATCACTGGGTGTTTCTCAGTGCCCGGCTGGGCATGACTTTGCTATCAGAGCAAGCTCTCTTTGACAGTCACTCTGTCACCGTGTCTCCGTGTGGAACAGCCCACCATGACCCAGGAGGAGGTCTTGGCAGATGCTGCGCCATGCTCTTATTTTTTGCACACATCCACAAGGCATATTCCCCGCCCCTCTTTTTTTTTTTTTTGAGACAAGCTCTCACTATGTAAACAGCCTAGACTGGCTTCAGTCTAGACTGCCTCAGTCTCTCTTGTAAATCGGTTACTCTTAGGTATTCAGTGACAGCCACAAAAAACAGATTGAGACACCATCCACGGGCAGATGTGAACAGAATATGGTAAATCTACACAGCAGAATATTACTAACTTAAAGGGACATTCTGAGAGAAGCACCTGTACAGGTGAGCCTGTGAACACTGGGTTGGATGAAATAAGCCATTCAGGACACAGAGGGCCTCTGTGACAGGGGTGAGGGGGGGAGGGGGAGGTGCTTGCTGCAGGGCACTGTACACACGTCATGTCATGAATACACACACATGACACACATATACATATATACACACAGGCACATATATACTACACATATACAAACACATACATACACGCACTGACACACTACACATACATACACACAGACATACATATGCACTACACAGACACAAACACACACATCACACACACTTGGGGTCTCAACCAGAGCAGAGCAGTGGGTGACGTCTGGAGAAGGCTGTTTTTGGGGCACAGACTTGGCTTGGGAAGGTGAGAGCAAGGTGATGGACCCCATGTGTGTGCTTTTTAAAAGTGCTAACGTGCAGGACTTCGGGGATGGCTCAGTGGGCAGAGCCCTGGTCACTGTGCGTAGGGCATGGCAGCTGCCTCACAACCCTCTGCACATCCAGCTCCTGAGTGCCTTTGGTGTCCTTGGGCACTGCATCAGATGCACAACCCCCCTCCCTCCCATTCATACACACATACACCCATCCACACACACCTATACACATAAACACCCTGCCACGCCCATCCACACACACACAAACATATGGGGGGCACATAATTAAAATAGAAATAAAATCATTATAAAAATGGTCAGGATGGCAAGCCTGTGCCATGTCTCTGCCTAGCCTGACCACCAGAGTGTGAAGCTGTGCACCCCCATGGCAGCAGAGAGCCAACTCCTGGGAGTCGTCCTCTGACCTCCATACTTGCACTGTGGCATGTACGTACTCTGTGCGTGTGCACACAAACACACACCTACAAATCAAATGTGAAAACCCAAACCCCGTAAAAACTAGGCAGGCCAAGTGTCGTGGTGCACACCTTTAATCCCAGCATCCGGGAAGCAGGGGCAGACAGATGTGAGTTCAAGGCCGGCCTGGTCTACAAAGTGAGACCCTGTCTCAACACCCCGCCCCCCTTCTCTCCAGACGTAGGGAGCGACCCCGCCCCTCAGCCCCCAGGGTTTCTCCGTGTAGCCCTGGCTGTCCTTGAACCACAGAGATCCGCCAGCCTCTGCCTCCCCAGAGCTGGGATTACTGGAATGAGGGTTTCTGTGCCGAGAAGAGACACCATGACCACCGCAGCAATTACTAAGGGGAACATTTAATTGGGGCTGGCTTACAGTTCAGAGGTTCAGTCCGTTACCATCATGGTGGGAAGCAGGGCGGAGTCAGACACCGCGCAGCAGAAGGAGCCGAGGGCTCTACATCTTGATCCCAGGCAGCCGGAAGGGAACTGTGGGCCATACTGGGCGGAGCTTGAGCATAGGGGCCCTCACAGCCCGCCCCCATCGTGACATACTTCCGCCAACAAGGCCACGCCTCCCAACTGTGCCACTCCCTATGGAGCAAGCCTTCACCTGAGAGTCTATGAGGGCGGTACCTGCTCCAATCACCACAACGCTCAAATTTTGGGCCACCACACACAGGGTTGTCTTGAACTTGTGATTCCCCTGCCTCAGCCTTTCGATTGCTAGGATGGCAGGGCTGTACTGTCCTGCTCTGGAGAGCTCCTCTTTCCACATAAGGTCATTTTGCAGCATTGTTGCTCTAACAGAGGGTGACATCAACTTTTCCCAGAAAGAGCACCGTCAAAGCAGCTCCCCGGAGCAGGGCGATGATGCCTCAGGATTTGCTGCGCAAGCGTGAGGACCTAACCGGAGCAACCTTTGCTCTAGGGAGTGTGTGGAGGGGCGGAGACCAACGGATTGCTTGGGGCTTGCCAGCAGCCAGCCCAGCTCTGGTTCATTAAGAGGCTCTGTCTCAAGGGTGTAAGGCAGAGAGTGATGGCGCAGGTGGCTCCTGACACCGACATCCTTGCGCACACACGGCACACCCACCTACACACACACAGACTGCTGGGAAGTCAGACGTGGTGAACCAGGGAGCTTACTGAAGTACAGGGGTTCCTTGCAGGAGTGTGGGTGACCCTCCCATAACCTGGTGGATTGTTTAAATAAGTGAACGACCTTGGGAAGGGCCTGGGACTTGTGTAAGCCTTTTTGTTTTGTTTTTCGAGGCAGGGTTTCTCTGTGTAGCCCTGGCTGTCCTGGACTCGCTCTGTAGACCAGGCTGGCCTGGAACTCACAAGAGACCTGCCTGCCTCTCCTCCAGCTTTGTGTAGGCCCTTTTAAGTTGGCTTTACTTTATGTGTCTCAGAGCCCACAGCTTCCCTCTATGACAGAATTTTGAGGAGATGCTTCCACACACAGGAATTAGGGCTGGGGGTGGGGGGGACATTCAATTGTAACAAGAGTCCCCCAGACGAGAGAGCTGTACCAGGAGAATAGAGTCCAGTCCGTGCAGGGGGCCATCCTGGAGGAGAATCAAGGTTGCCAGCAACAAACAAAACCCAAACCAAAAACCAGTGGGCAGGCCCCCTGAACAGAGCAGTTTTTTGAGTTTCCAGGGAGATGATGCACTGTAGCTGCTGAATCGGGGCGTGCACAGATGTTCTGGGGTTCCCCCTGCCCCTTGCTCCCTCCTCTCCGAGGTACAAACACAGAGGTGTCCTTCCTCGAAGCTGCGAAGGGCGGGCGCCTGTCAGGTTTCATCTTGGCAGGGAAGGGATGGGAAGTGGCTGACGTGTGAGTGGGCGCCGGGCTGGTGAGGAGAGGAGAGGGGCTTTCAAAGCCGTAGTCATGGGAAATGTTTTTCTTTCCCACTTGAAAGAAAATGCATGCTAACGAAAGATAAAAAGGAAAAAAAAAGGAGGGGGTGAGGTGAAGAGATGAGAGAGAGAGACCTGTCTCAGGAGATTTGGAGGGTCAACCCCATCATCTCTTCCCTGGCTGGGGGTTCGAGGCCACTTCTGTGGGTCTTAGGGGCCCTCTCTATGAGTGCACATCTGCCTGGCAAACAAGCCAGACACAGCGGCACACAAGCAACAGAGAGGCCGTGGAATTGGGGGACAGGACTCTCCACATTAATCCTTATGGGGTATGTGGGTGTGGGGAGGAGCACCCACCTCTCTAACCATGCCCACCCTACCCACCAGAGATTCTCCTTGATTTTCCTGATTATTAAAATGTATAATCTATGAAAAGCACCCATCTATTGTGAATATATTGAGCATGGCCACAGGTCTGTTCTCTTTCTACCATCTGGGTTCCAAGGATGGCCCCAGACTGGAGTCCTGGTGGCAGGTGCCTTTATCTGCCAAGCCATCTTGCTGGCTGAGCCCCCTATTACTGATTTTTGAGACAGGGAGAGACAGACGGATTGACTGAAATGCAGGTCTCCATTTGTTAAACGGCAGAGGATGTGCTTGAACTCCTGTTACCCCAACTTCTGCCTCTCAGGTTCTGGGAGTGTAGCTAGGCACCATTATAAACAACTGAAAAATAAATTAAAACTAGAGTTTTCTTCATTGTCCTCCTTACGCTGGCCGTCCTTGAGTAGACTCCCAGACAGCCACCTGCACCTGCCTCCGGAACGCTGCGATTACAGGCGGCACCACCCCTACCTTCAAGGCCCCAAGGCCTGAGGTGTAGATAGAGGCCTAGAGCTCTTGACTAACGCTGTATGAACAGATTCCATTCACAGCACCAGAAGGGAAAAAGAGGACGTCCGAAGAGACCCCGAACTCCCAGCCCAAGCAACTTCCTGGATGTGTGGCTATGGCCTCCGGATTTCTTTTAGGACAGCAAGCAGTCAGATCCAGAAGCAGGGCGTCCGCAGCGGCTTCCCAGGGCAACGTAGAAAGAGCCGGGAGGCCTTAGCCGCAGGGGGTGGGCCGGCCCCAATTTGGAATCGGCCAGCCCAGATTTGGAGGCACCACGTGGAGGGAGGCGGGAGGCCAGGAGCTGCTCTGGGCGCCAGGCATGCTGTGGAATTTGCGCCACAGCTCCCTAGCATGCACAGGCAGGCCTGCCAGGCAGCCCCGCAGAGGCCCAAACAAAGCTGGGAGCCAGCGGGAAGGGGGAGGGGAGGGGCCTTCTGAGCTCAGGCAGCCCCCTCCTGGGGCACCGAGTCCCCACCTAGGTGCAGCGCCCCTCCCCAAACACACGCGCTGCCAAGCCCTCCATTAGTCACCCTGGCACTCACACACATAAATCCGATTAGTCACACCCCGCACAAACTGGCTGCAGAACACACCCGGTCACACCCAGACAAAGACCCGAGGTCCCCAAAGAGGCCTCGACTGTCCGACCGGGGTTCGTGCCCCATTCCCCAGGGACTAGCATGGCGTTTGCGGAGGGGGCACCGCAGTCTGGGGTACACAGGCCTCTTCGCAGCAGCAAATCCCCCATTCCCGGGCACCGCACTCCTTTAATAACCTCACTACCCCTGACCTCTTTCCAAACTACCCCTCCCCCGGGGGCACACAGGCCGTAATACACACTCAACTGTCCTTCTGCCTCTCTAGGGGTGTGGGGGGGGGGCTGGGCGACACTGGGGCCCCTCCCCCACGCCCGTTCTGGGACGGGTCTAGCAGGAAAACATTCCCCCCAAGGTCACCGCAAGTCTAAAGCGGGCTGCCGGGGAGCTGATTTATTTGCGGTTTCTTTGCAGTAACGCTATCGCTCTGATTCCGGGGAGGGAGGGAAAAAAATAGGAAGAAAGAAAAAGAAAAATGCTTGCGGTGGAGTTTAACCTTGGATGAAACTGGCGACGCTTTGGGTTTTTGTTTTGTTTTTTTTTTGGTCCCCCCCGCCCCAGGCACTTCGTTGGGGCCTTGCAGGGACTGCTCGGCCCGGAATGTGGACAGACAGCCTCTTGCTACCGCCGGGTCAGTGCTCATATATTTCCCTGAGCCCGACCCAAAGCCCTCGGCCCCTCTGAAAGTGCTTTCGAGACATCGTGGGGAACCAAATAGCTCCGTGGGTGAGGGCGAGGTTTTCACACCTCTGCACCCCGCATCTGACACGGAGAAGCACCCAGGAGGGGCTGAACGCCTGCCCCAACCGTAGCCGTCCTCACCCTCAGCCGCAGGCGCTCTCACAGGGACCAGGATAACGGCCTGTCGCCTGCCCCCTTGACAAAGAGAATCCTTGCGGCTTTAGACGTTCGTTACTAACTGCAAATGCAGCCACTTGGGTAGGTCTGCCCCAGAGGGGTTAACCGCCACCCTCTGGCCGCCACTACCAGGGGACCGGCTCTCTCGATGGGTCGGTTCTGAGTATCAAGGCCCCGTGGACCTGGGAAAATCAGACCCAAAGGACACGTCCCAGGGTGTCCTTGGCAGAGGCGAAGGAAGCCTGTGAGGTCCTGCCTTCGCATACCATGCCTGTGGCCACCTTGATCGGGTCTTGGATGCCCCCTCCCCCAAAATAGGTCCCTTTGTAAGGACCTGGGATTAATATGGGGTCCAGAGGTTTCTCCCCCCCGCCCCCGCTTGGCATAAAGGACCATACAGTCACTTCAGCCTCATGGAACTTTCCTAAAAGCAATGCCGGGGCTCAGTCACCCCTACCCCAGCCGCCGGTGATCTGCGACACTCCCGGTACTGGCACCGATTGGGTGAGGTAGTTCCCGCTCTCTGGCGAATGGGGAAGCTCCTGGCTTGGTTCCCTGCGTGGTCTCGGGGTCCCTAGGCCACGACCAAGGAGAGAAGAGTGCCTGGCCCTGCCTCGGGGAGGAGGGCCAGCGTGCAGATTTATGACCCTAGCCTGGCCCGGCGCACCAAACACTTCCCGAGCCAGACAGTGGAACGTAAGACCCGACCCGGGCCGGAGGAGGAGGCCAGGGTCGGAGGCGGGGCCGAGGGGAGCAGAGATCCGCAGTGGCCGGGTGCCACCGCCGCGGGGCTGCGAGAGGCGTGCTGGGGTCCGGGGGCGTCCGAGGCTTTGGCGCCACAGCCTTGATCTTGCCGGCGGGTTTGGGCTGCCCTCGGCTGGATGACCCTCCTCAGGATACCCAGTTGCTGATGGGCCAGCCGCAGAGGGAGAGACTGCTGGCGTAGCTGGGCCCGGCGCGGCCTCTCCGGGTTTTCGCGGCGCCCGGGCCGCTCCCCGGCAGCGGGATTTAGGATCGTGGAAACGCGAGCCTTTAACCGCTACAGCGGCGTCTCCGCTGGAGGCAAAGCCCGGCTTTCTCTTGGGGTTCCCGGGAGAGCTGGTTCAGGTCAACGGGTGGCTTGGGTGTCCTTTCTCGGGAATGGAAGCTAGCTCCCCCCACCCCAACTAATTCCCCTGCTGGAGGAGCACGGGTGGAAACAGGTCCACTCGGCTGGCAACGCCGGGACCGCGGGGGCTCCCCGGAGCGGGACAAAGGCGCGCCGCAGGGGAGGCGGCCGCACTCAAGGTTGGCCTGTCCTCTGGTTTTACAACAAAGAGCTTTGCGTTTTTATCCGTGGGGACTCCGGCCAGAGCTGAGGCTGGGACCGGAGACCTGGAAGAACACGCCAGAAGCTTGAGGAGTGGCCGGGGCCAGCCATGCCGGAGCAGGCAGCGTAGCCCGGGAACTGCGCCCTGGGACTTTGTGGCGGTCCCCCACCCCCAGCCGATTTTCCATCCAGTCAGTACAAAATACACACACCCACTGCGTCAACAGAGTTTTTCTGGCCGCGGATCCCGCCGGGTAAACAAGCGAGAGGGGTGGGGGATGGGGCGCAGAAGATGGCGCCGCGACCCGCGGTCGTCCCAGCTCGGCTCCAGGCCGAGGACCCCGGCTTTGGGTGTTACGTGTGGCACGGCCTGGCCCGGAGGCTCTCTCCCCAGCCTCGGAGGCTCTCTGAAGCGCTGTACCCGCGGCCGCTCTGGACCCCACGCCCCAACATGGCTCCCGGCCGCTGTTCACCGTAAAGGACACATGGGCGCGGAGACCTGGGCCCTCGCCCGCGCACTGCAGCCCGGGCAGTCGCGGGAGGGCCTCAGCCCGCGTCCCCCTGCCCGGGGACCGGGGAGCCGCACATTCCAGAGGGGAGCGGGCCCGTCCCGCCCCAGCCACGGCCCTAATGGAAC
Source organism: Pachyuromys duprasi (assembly GCA_028658305.1). Classification (NCBI taxonomy): domain Eukaryota; kingdom Metazoa; phylum Chordata; class Mammalia; order Rodentia; family Muridae; genus Pachyuromys; species Pachyuromys duprasi. The sequence goes on from CM053751.1 coordinate 18,435,201, forward strand.
TCCGGGTCGGTACGCCACGCCGACGGGGCGCACTCTTGAAAAATGCAAACGCCATCGGCAAATCTCGGGCAAATTGGAATAATTTTTTATTAGCAGCTAAATGATTTATGGCACACATACCCCGCCGTCACAATTACGGCGTCCTAGCGCATCCGGGGGTGACAACATTAAACATTTATAAAAACAGGCCTTTGTTTTTTTTCTCAACCCCGCGAGCCGTTTGCACGACCCCCCCCCCCCAGCTCTCTCAAGATACATATTTTTCCTTGAGCTGTATTAAAATAAGAAAAACATTCTGGATCCCGGGAGGGGATGGGGGGGTTGGGGGGAAGCAGGCCTTCGTTCTGAATATCGGGAGGGCGTGGGGGTGGGGGGAGCCAGAGACTGATGCGTGGGAGGGTTGAACTGGGAGCCCACAAAGGCCTCTAGATAAGACTCAAGGGCACTAGGAGACCCCCCCCCCCCCGCAGCCGGAGTCTCTCGTCTCCAGCAGCCCGCGCGGCTTAACGGCATTTATTTTATTTCTTGTAATCAACCCCCCACCCCAAGGCACACAGACACAATACCTCCTTTCTCTAACCCCCCTCTCTCCGTCTTTGCTCCTGGCCGTCCCCGGACAGCACCGGGCGCCTCTGGTCGCCCCCAGCTGCCACCGAGACCCGCACGCCCGGCTCCGAGAGCGCGCGGACACCGCCGCTCGCCTCCCCTCGGCTGCGGCTATTTTCGTTCTTTTCTCTCCTCTCTCCTCACTCCTCCCTCCTCCCCACGCCAAGCTCCAGCTTCCAAAAGAGGGCAGCCTAGAAACCAGCGCAGGAAGCTCCCCAGGAAGGGCAACTTGAAACTGCCCTCCAGAGGCCGAATTTTTTTTTCCTTCAAATTTATCCTGGAATTAAATTAGACACCCCCAGTTCTCTATCGACTCTTCCCCCCTCTTTTTTTTTCTTTCTAAAAGTGGAGAAAAGAAAATAGAACGGATGAGCGCTAACTAGCTCATTAAAAAAAAAAGTCCTCAGAAAAATTGCCTTAAAAATGGATTTTCTTAAAAAAAAAAATAGCAGAGCGAAAACGCTGAGTCCGCAAAGCAGGGCGAAAGAGCGGGCTTCTTTTGTTTTAATTAAAACCCTATAGCCACGGTTGCTCTCCAGGCAGCATCTGCAAGGCTCTCTGCCTTTTCCAGGGTAGGTAAAGCCTATCTGGGCTGGGGGTTCCTGTCGGGTTTGCGCGGAGGGTGCGGGGACCCCTCCCCCCTTCAGGACCCGTCGCTTCCGCGGGGACCACACTCCCTGCGTCCCCAGCCAGGTAGATCTGCTGTCCGCAGCTCCCGGCTACTCAACCTCCCAAAGTTGTTTTCTTTTTTTGCTGAAAGAGCAAAATAAAAGTACAAAGTCTGGGGGATTGGGGCGCCCCTCCCCCTCCAGCCGCCGTGGCCAGCCAAGCACTTTTGGGCTTGGCTTGCTTCCTCTGAGCTCAACAGATTTTTTTCCCCCCTCTTTCCCGGTCTCGCCCTCCCTGGAGGGGGCGCGGCGGATGGAAGGCGAGAGAGGCCCCCAGCCAAGAGGTTTTTAATATTACACCTTAATAGGTTTCAGAAGGCCCCGTGGAGAAATGCTAATAGGGCTGAAATGTCAGAACCGAGAGGGATTCAGCTTGCGCTCCGCCGACCTAATCCTTTTTTCTGCTCTGGTTTTTCTTGGGGAGGCGGGCGGAGGGGCGCCCACGCCAAGGGGGGCTTTGGGAAGGGGCGCGCGGTGCGCGCTCGGCCGCAGAGCCCCACAGCCCGGGTTTCTATAGGAACCCTTTTTCATAAGATGCAACTCACCGCTGCCGACCGCCGCGGCCTGTCCAAAATATTAATCAGTAAAGCCTTCTCACACCGCGATTCAGGGAGGGGACCCGCAGGCTGGGGCAAAAGGGGGAAAAAAAAGGCCTTGTCGCCTGCCCACCCCACCCGACCGCGACTGCTGGGGGGGGGGGTGACAGGGAATGAATCGCTGCTTTATTTTAGAAGAAAAAGAGAGAGAGAGAAAGGAAAATAAAAAGCAGGCCTTGTAATTTGGGCGTCTGAACCGCGCTCTTTGCAGTGGCGACCTGGAGAGGGAGCACCCGGGCGCGGGGAGTCGCGGCCCGCCGGCTCCCGGCCCTTCCCGGCCAGCCTGTCACCTCCTCCCGCAGGAGGAAGCTGACAGGAGGCCTTGCAGGGCCCGCGATTGCGGCGACAACCATCTTCCTCTATTTTGATCACTCAGCCCAGACGCGGGAGGAGGGGCTGGGATTGGTGGTGGGGAAGGGGGGGTGGAGGAGAAGGGAGAAGGAGGAGAAAGGGGGGTCCGCTGGAGCTGGGGAGGGGGAGGGCTGCCTAGAAACGGCTCGGAAAAATTCTCACCACCAGTTTTGATCATTCAGCCCCGCCGTGGGGAGCCTGGAAACTGCTGGAGCCCCGAGGTCCGTAATTGGTTTTATAGGAATGGCTGAGGGCCAAGGTGTTTACATGCGCGTGATGGGCGGCGCGCGGGGCCAATGCGCTGCGGCCGGGGGCTGGCCCGAGGGGGGGGCGGGCACCCGGGAACAATGCGTGTTTCTTCGCCTGCGAGGCTCCCCTCCCCCAGCCCCCTCGCCCCCCCTCCGCTTTTTTTTTTTTTTTTTTTTAGATCCAGCGAGAGGAACTTGAAAGGGGGGTTGTGTAATGTACCTTTTCCAATCCCGGGCTGTATATGGAGATTTGGGATTCTTTAAACCGGCGCTACCTGGATTTTATTAAAAAGCGGGGAGCTCGGCGGGAGGAAAGCTGGCTTTTCCGGGGGCTGCGGGAGCGGGGCCGCGGGAGGGCGGAGGAGTTGGCGCGCGGCGCGCCCGGCCCGGGGAGCGGTTTTCTACCAAAAAAAGGAAAGGCGGGCAAAAAGTGTGAGGCGGCTGCGGGTGGCGGAGGGGAGCGGCGGCCGAGGGATGGCGGGCAGTACGGGCGCCTAGCCGCGCCGGGAGCCGCGGCGCCTGCCGGAGCCGCTGTCGGAGCCTGGAGCCCGGAGCCCCGCCGCGCCAGGTACGCTCCGGCCCCGATGCTCCCCAAACTCGTGCAGCGCGCCCCTCGGGGCGGCGGGCTGGGCGGTCCCCGGAGCCGCCGGGGTCCCCACAGGGGCAGCGGAGGGCAGGGAGCCGGGGGAGAGGGCGCAGCGCTGCGCCCAGCCTGCGGCGTCGCGGAGGGCGGCGGGGCCCGCTCGCCTCCCGGCAGGCGGCGGGCTGGCCGGGCCCGGCGAGGCGGCTTCGATCAGAGGCTGTTTTTAATTAAAAGCCGGAATTCAGCCATTTTAGCTGCCTTTGAGAGGGGAAAAGTAGTGGAGGGCGCAGAGCAGCCTCCCGGATGGCCACGCCAGCTCCTCGGCCGTGGCCAGGGCCGCTCCGTAGGGCTTCGCCCCGACTTCCCTGAAGTGGGGCGCCTGGGCACTGCCCGTTTCCGAACGCAAGCCTTTAGAGAATATTATCTTTTTGAGCATATGCGGGGAGCCCCTCGCGTCTTTGAGAGACACGTATCCCGGGCTGTGACGATCGTAGATTTTTTCAAAAGTAAACGCGGATCTGGTAACCAGAGCCTGAGAAGAGCGAGGGAGGGAGAGGGGGTGTTCGGAACCCAAAGCCACGTTAAGACAGGCGTCCTTAGCAAAGTTGGGGGAAGAGGACTTCGGGGTCTGGGGCAGGGCGGCCACCCGGGAGCCGGTGGCTTTGGCTTGCTCCCGGGTTTCCCGGAGCGCCCCGGGCCTCCCGGAATCAGAACCCAGCGCTGCCCGGGGCTGGAGGAGGGTCAGCGAGGGAAGGGTGGGCGCTCCGAGACCTCCTCCTGCCTCCCCTGGGAACAGGGAAGCGACAGATCTTTTAAACAAACAGCTTAAACTGGAATTACAGGGGGTTTTACCCGAGGCTGGGGAGGCGCCCCTCAGCTGGCCCGCGCTGTTAAGGTTTCCCTTTGTAGGTTATTTTGGGGGGGGGTCGCAAAGCTAGGGTAGAAGTAACCTCTTTGGAGCCCCCTTCTTTCTTCTCTGATGATCTCCGAATCCTCCACACCAGGCCACGTCCTCCCGGCCTCGGGATTCCCAGGCCCGGGCGTTGGAAAATGAAACCAAGTCTTGTTTTGAAGGAGTCTTTTTCCAGTCCGCGGGCGAGAATGCCACGTCCCGGGGACTCGGATTCTGAGACTCCCAGTGGCCCAAAGGGGGGCAGCAGGAGGGGGGGGCGGTGATCTTCCTTTAAAAATAAACCCATTTCCTATCTGACCTTGGAAAACAACAAAAAGTCCGCAAACCGAACACTCCTTTTATTAATTTTGGCGGCCCACAAGGAGACTCAGAACTCAGAGTGGAAAGGAAAAGGGAGACGAGGGCCCCCCAAAAGGTTAAACATTAAACTTTGCGAATCAGATAGCGGCACGGCGTTATGGACACATTACGACCAAACTCGAAAGCGTTCGCAGTTTTAACCCTCCGGAGCATGTGACGCCTGGGAAATCCAGCACTCCTCGGGTTTAGGTTGAGCTGGGCGGGCGCGGCCGGCCGAGTGGCCTTCCCCAGTTTCGGAAGACTCCGCAGGCGGGAGCCGGGCCGCTTTCCCGAGCCCGGTCCCCGGGAGCCCGGAGCTCCCGGGCCTTCCCAGGCCGGGGGGCGGCCGCTCCCGGGTTTATTTCTGGCCTCCAGTTCGGTCTGCTGCTCTCCGAGCCTGAAGGGCGAGGCGACTTTCTGAAACTTGTTTTCTCTTTTTCTCCCTGTACCCTCCTTTCCCCCCCCTTTCCCTCTTCTGCTTCGCCGGCGGTCCATCTTCCCCGGACTAGACGCCGAGTGCGCCTCCTTCCGCACCTCCGCCCGGCCGCCCGGAGGGGACTCGCCGACCGCCGCCGTCCGTGCGCCCCGGGCCGCGGGCCCGTGGCTGAGCGCCCGCCCCGCCGGCCGCCGCGATGCCCGCCGCGGAGCGCCCGCCGCCCGAGGACCCCAGGACTCCACCGAGGCCGAACTTTTAATAAGTCCCACTGAGGCGGGCCGGCGGCCCGGGTGGGGAGGCTGACCGCGGCACCCCCCGCGGAGGATGGATGGCCGAGACTTCGGGCCCCAGCGGTCCGTCCACGGCCCCCCGCCGCCGCTGCTGTCCGGCCTGGCCATGGACGGCCACCGCGTGGGCGCGGCCACCGCCGGACGCTTGCCTTCCTCGGCCTTGCCGGGGCCCCTGCCGCCCGGGAAGTACATGGCCGGCCTCAACCTCCACCCGCACCCGGGTAAGTGTTGCGCCCCGCGCTGGCACCCTCCTGCCCCGGATGGGGAGTCCGAGGTGGGAGCCGGAGGGAGGCAGACCTCCGAGGTTGGAGCCGGGCGGCTCTCCGTCCCGGTTCGCCGGGTGTGCAGCTCCCGGCGCAGAGGTGTGTCTCCGGGAAGTCTCGCTTTCGGTCCCTGGTGTACCAGGTAGTCCCAGCCCTCCCGAGGCTCAAGTGTCTGCAGTCACAACCACCCTGGGGGAGCCCCGTCCGAGGGCTCTTGGGGAAGTGGAGTTTGCAAAATAAAATAAAATAGATTAATGCAGGCGCGGAAATAAGGTGCTACCTCCACACCCCGGGAGACATCCGCTCCCGGATGGATCTTAGAGCTCTTTCTTGGCACGCTCGCTTGGTGGCACGGGTGGGTCTTGGGTTCTGTCCCCGCGTGCAGCCGCGTCTCGGGAGGTTCTGCCACTCTGAGGGCGAGGTGGGAGAATGAAGGAGAATGGTGACCCTGCTTCGGGGAGCCCGAGCTGTGGTGAACCCTTAATAGTCCGGGGACCCTGGTTATCTCCAGAGGTGGTCTGTGCAAGCCCGCCGCCACCCCGGCCGAGCCCGGCCCGCACTGGGAATCCCGCGGTGGCGCGCCGGAGGTGGTGGCCAAGAAGGCCCAGCCCCTCAGCCTGTCCCCGGGCTGCGCTGGGCAGGAGCGGAGGGCCAGGTAGGGCAAGCCGGGTCTCAGCCACCGTGCGCCCGGGCAGCGGGAGCCTGAGCCCTGCAGACCTGCCTTTCGGCGGCTGGCTGAGCGCTCCCTCCTCCCGGCCGCCCCTTGCTTCAGTGCTTGGCTTAAAGGAAACACCCCAGCTCTCCTTTAAAAAGCACCTTGTGGCTTTCCCGGGTAGCCCACTCCCTCGTCCTTGGAACAAGTCTCTCGGAACGACAGCCTGGGGGCCCAGAGCCCCTGCTTCTGTTTCTTCCCCTGCCCGCCAGGGTGACCACAGCTCGGCGACATAGCCTCTGCCTTTGATTTTTTTTTTTTTTCCCCTCCTGGAACTTTCCTAGAATCGGGAGTCCAGGACTCAGTGGGACAAAGGGCCTTTGTGAGGCGCCTGGCGGGGGAGGGGCGAGTGGCGATCCCTGCCGGCGGGACCCGGGGATCCGGGTCATCTCCCCTGCCTCCCCTTGCGCTTGTGCCCCCTGAGAGCAGAGGTGCGTCGGCTCCAGGGTGGCGGTGGTAGTGGTGACTACCAGACCAGATTCCTACAGGAGTGGTGCTCGGTGGATCATCGAGAGAGCGTTCCCAAGACAGAATTTGGGGACGGCCCTGGGGATACAAAGGGCCTTTCGGCCAACCCCTCTGAAGAGGGGACTTTGTAGGTTCAGGGGTGCGTGCATTTGTAGACTTCTGGGGTGTCTGGGTTAGTTGTTCTGGCTGGAAGTGGTGGTAGGGGCCGCTCTCGTGGCTGGGAAGCCGACCTGAGGGTGTTCCTGCTTGGCCGAGTCTCAGCTTGTCGCCTGCTCCAGGTCTGCCTGGGATCTGGCCAGGCCTGGCTGAGAGCAGCGGGGATGGCCACTCCTTGCCGGCGCCCTTCTGAGTGCGCAGCCTTTCCTAACTCTGGTGGCATAGCCTAGGCAGACTGCCTCCGTACCTACTCCCCCATCTGCTGGATGGGGTGGCCGAGCCACAGACTAGGAAGTCCAGCTGGAAGCAACCTTGGAATCCCGTGTTGTGGCCTCTGCTTGGAGCTCTATGACTTGTGCACAGGGTGGCTGGAGAGCCTGGAGGAAATGGAGGGAAGGCCACTGCAGTCCCGCTGAGGACTTGCCTACCAGAGAGGGAAGAGTGGGAGCCCTCGAAGCTCTGTTACTTCCTGCTGCTCCCATCTGTCCTTGCCTCCAGATGGGGCAGAGAGACCAGACCCCAGGCCAACACCCGGAGCTGAAGCCATACCTAATCCCATTAACCTCGATATGGGACTGTACCCCATTCAAGCCCTAGGGCTGGCAGGGATAGGGACGCCCCTTCCCCACCCCACCCTCTTTGTGGGGTGCAGGTGCTAGGTCTTTGCACCAGGAGCCACCCTGTGCTTTTCCTGGCTGCCAGCCTTATCAGGCCCATCTTTATTTGTTTACCTTGGTATAAAATGTCAGAGAAGCTGAGCTGTTTGCTGGGGTCACACAGCCTGCAGGGAGGAGGGCGTTGGTTACCTCTGGGCCAGTTCCATTGGAGGACATGTGGATGTGCCCATGACTGCTGGGGTGGAGAAGCCCTTGGGACTTCACGAGGCAGGAGCTTGGCCTGCTGAGGCTGGGGGAGCAGAGCTGTTGGGTGAGGGTTCACTGGAGGCAAAGCTTGCCGCTCTGATAGGGGTTTGGCAAAGGGCTTTTAGTCCCTTTCTTAGGTGAAATAATCAAGAAAAGAACAGGGTGCTAGTCACAGAGGTTCACACCTACCCTAGACACTGTTTCTTGAAAGTGCACACACACACCAATTTAGATAGAAACAAGGGTGGTGGCTTCTTCCTTCTCCCTTTGCTGTAAGGCCTGCTGTAATTTAAGCAGTGACTATTTGCAGCCAGTTGGTCAGTGAGATTGCCCAGTGGGCTAGACTCTTAAATTGTTGGAGTTGGGAATCCCAGGAAGGGACTGCATATTTCAGTTAAAGTGCTCTAAGCAATATCTTGTACCTGGGACTTATTTTCTCTGGACACACACTCTGGACTGCGTGAGGGTGGGGACTCAGGATCTAGACACTGGAGCTGTTGCACTTTGACCTGCCCCTTAGACAATAGGCAGCCGGCGTGGGCTCCGAATGCTGGAATCCACCCTGTGCCGCCGGGATTGATTTAGAAAGATTAATCAGTTGGGACTGGCTGGTGGAGACAAGGGATGAGAAGATAAGGGATTTGTTTTTTCTCCTTCAACCCTTCCTTCTCTGGTCATAAGGCAGTAAGGAAAGGCATGGGGAAGTTTTGGAACCTAGAAGGGCCCCTTGGGTTCCCTGGCTCTTGGAGTGGTCACTTTCTTGGCTTGTTTTATTTTTTATTACATTTTAAATTGTGTGTTCGTACATGTGTGTACATGTGTGTGTGTGTGCATACGTGTGTGGACACTGGGCTGCAGAGATCAGAGGGCAGCTTGCTGGAGTCGGTTTTCCCCTGCCCCGTGGAGTCCTGGGATGGAACTGAAGTGTGGCTGTGGTCCACTTTATCCTCCTGGGTCACCTTGTCAGTGGCTTTTGGTAGCTCAGGAGCCTGAGCCTTGCCTTGCCTTCCTTGCTCACTTGCTCATTTGCTTAGCAAATGATTTCCAGGAGCGCACCGGGCATCACACGCTGGGGCCTGGGACTGTGGCCGGGGAGGAAGCAGACAGGAGAAGGCCTCCCTCCTCCTTGGGGCTCACTTTCCAGTGTGGGAGCCAGGAGAAAAACACACGAATCAGGGGGAGGAAATCATTGTAAGTGGGGACACAGGCCACGTAGGAAATAAACGCCCTGGGTCTGGTCTGGCCCGTGGGGTGAAGGGGCGGGTCAGAGGGCTTGACCTCAGTCGTCCCCAGAGTGAACTCTTTTGTGTGTCTGAAGAGTAGAAAGTTGACAGAATGCAGAAGCCGAGAGCCTGGTGAGGTATCGGACAAGAGGTTTGAGAGCCTGGGATCAGGCGGCCCTGGGAGACAGACAGAACGGGGCGGGGCACTTCTTACCAGGTCCCTGAGGACCAGCAGGGAAGTCTTGGAATTTTAAGCAGCCATTTTACACAACTAGCCTGGACTCTTAAAAAAAAAAAGTAGGTGGTGTGTAAGGCAAAGGTAGGCAGAGAGCCTTCACTGCTTAAGAGACAACAGGAAAATGGACATGGCCGAGGGCAGCAGGCAGCCCCGAGACTGGGTCTTGGTTTAAGGGAGAAATTATTTGCAAGATTGTGGAGGGAGTTGGGGAAATTGGAATATGGGTTGTAGATAAGCCGATAGTGACGAATCGATAGTGTTCCGGGACTCCAGTTACTGCCTGGGGTGTGTAAACCGGTCTCATTTCCTGAGAATAAGGACGCTGAAGTATTTAGGGGCAGGGGACACCATGTCTGCCACAGTCTTGCTGATGGCTGGGGCGGGCGGGAAAAGGAACACTTTCAATTTAGAGCATGTTTGTGGGAGACAGAAGGTAATGTCAGCCGATAAACAAATAAGAGGTGTGGTTAGAGCTGGTGGAGGTGATGGTGCCACATTGTAACTATTTCCAACATCTCTGCATTGGAAATTCTTCCAAAACAAGCGAGCAAGGGCAGAAGAGGGGGCACCTGAAAGGTGGCTCAGTAGGTAAAGGAGCTTGTCAATAAACCTGAGGACCTGAGTTTGAGTCCCTGGTATCCACATGGTGGAAGGACAACACATACACACACACATGAGGGAGAGACCCTGGGTTTTGGTCATGTGAGGAAGATGGGGTTGAGGCATTCTCTTGCCCTTTTCTATTTTCTCAGACAAACTCCCTCTGTGTAGACCAGGCTGGCCTCAATATCAAGATTTAATGTCTCTGTCTCCTGAGTGCTGGGATTAAAAGGCGTGAACCACATTGCCTGACTTTTTTTTTTCCCGTTTTAAAACAGTTTTATGTTGTTCAGGCTGGCCTGGAATTTATGATCCTCCTGCCTAAGACTGGGTGCTGGGGTTTGAGGATGTATGGGATAATTGCCTGGGCTGGTGGACATCTTGTATTTTGTTGTTGTTGTGGTTCCAAGTGCATGAGCGCGGGAGCGCGCATGCATACACACACACACACACACACACACAATTCTTTTTTTCTTTTTTATGACAGGGTCTATTATAGCCCAGGTAGGCCTCTGATTCACTATGTAACTAAGCATGACCTTGAACTCATGAACTTGTTTCTCTCTGCAAGTGTACCACTTGATTTGGTTGTGGCCAGGTAGGGATGGCCTTGACTCCTTTTGGTGGACCAGCGGCTGTCTGGCCTGATTCTGCCTCTACCTTATGACGTAGTCTTCAGTCCAGACCCTAGGCCATCTCTGTAGGCATTCCAACCCGAGCTGTAGGGTCTGGGGCTTAGCTTCGCTTGGTAGAGGGTTCAGTCGCCATGCACGGACCCCTTGGTCTGACCTCCAGCCTGCCCTGGTGGCACATACCTGTAATCCCGTCTCTCCTCCAGTGGGGATAGGTTGAGGCTAGCCTGGGATTTGTAGGACACTGTCTCAAACAGACAGACAGACAAACAAAGCACCCAAAACAAAAGACAAGCCCACCACCGGAGTTAAGCCCCCCTCATTTGTTTGTTTGTTTGTTTATTTAGTGTTGCTGGGCATGGAATCCAGTGCTGTATGCACGTACTGCTGAGTCAGATCCTCAGCCCAGGAAGGCTAGCCGTCCTTAGCATGCCTGTTGTCCAGAGGTGTTTCATGTCTGCCTGTGGTGGAAGTGAAAGTCATCACGTAGTGAAATCGTGTACCAGGATAAAAGTAAGACACAGCTTAGTGGTAGAACTGCCTAGATTGAGCTAGGGTGTGACTCAGTAGTGGAGCACTTTCCTAGAACCCCCCAGTGAGGGGCTGGGGTGTGGCTGAGAGGCTCACACACCCTTTCTAATGATTTTACACATTTCTCAGCAGGAGGTAGTTGAGGTTCTGAACCTGTAATCCTTTGACAAGAAGCTGTTTCATCTGCTGTGCTAGGACTGAGGCTTGTATGTTTATTTTCTTCTATGAATTTTTTTTCAAAGGTAGAGTTTATCTATGTAGCCTTGGTTGTCCTGGTACTCGCTCTATAGATGAGGCTGGCCTCATACTCACAGCGATCCACCTGCCTCTGACTCCTGAGTGTGGGGATTAAAGGCTTGAGTTACCACCTTCTGGCTTTTCCTTTTTTCTTTCTTTTCTTTTTTCTTTTCACATTTATTTAGTGTGTGTGTGTGTGTGTGTGTGTGTGTGTGCGCATGCCTGTGTATGCATATTTGTGTGTTAAAGTTCAAGAGGACAGTTTGCAAGAATCAGTTCTCTTCTACCATTTGGGTCCAGAGGATGGAACTCAAATTGTCAGCTTGTAGGCAGGTTGCCCTGGGAGCCAGCCAGCAGCCCAGGCATGAGATCGAAGCCTTGATTTTCTTCCTGTGATGAGTCTGTGAGCCTCAGTGTTCCCATCTACAAAGTGGACCAATTAATACTGAAAGCTTCGCTGCCTTGTGACGTCTGCTGGAGCGTGCTCAGGCCAGGTGCCTGACCCAGGCACGGCCCTCTGCAGAACCTACTGACGAGTGATTGCTGTAATTGTGGACATCATTAGCTAGTGACTCACAGGTCCTTCAGGCTCATCCGCACCTCTCCCAGGGCTTTGGAATTTCCTTCTAACTCTCGGGCTGGGACGCAGGCCTCAGCCACCAGGGGCCAGCCTACACTTTTATCTATCTTAGGGCTGGTGGTGATAGACCCCGGAAGCCTTGTCGCTTCCACTGAGCTGTAAGTACCCCAGATCCTCATCACTTTTAATTTTATTCTTTTTCTTTCTCTGTATAATAGCCAGACTAAAATACTTCCATTTTATGTAGCTCAGGCTAGCTTTGAACACCTGATCCTCTTGCTTCCACATCCTAAGGGCTAGGATCACAGGTATGTGCTACTATACCCACACCCGGCCTTAAAAGGCTTTCATTGCAAGTTTCTGGTTTATCTGGCTTTTTTAGGGTCTCCCTATGTAGTCCAGCCTGGTCTGGAGTTCACTGTAGCTCAGGTTTGCCTCAAACTTGAGATCCTTCTGCTTCAGTGTTGCCACACCCAGTGGGGGTGTATGCCTATAATCTCAGCACTTGGGAGACAGAAGCTAGCCTGGACTATATGCTGAGAGAGTTCCAGGTCAGCCAGGGCTATATAAAAATTCAAACACAGGCCTGGGCCTGTAGTGCAGTTAGGGTCTGCAGAGCAAGTGCGATGCCCTGGGTTTGCTCAGTCACGTTAACTGTCATGGTGGAGCATGTGCCTGTACTCTTAGTAGTTGGCAGATGGAGGTTGGAGTAGCCCAAGGGCATCCTCCCTTGGGCGCATAGTGAGGTTGAGGCCAGTCTGCGATCTATAAGACCCTGCTTCAAAGCAACAAACCAAGCTGGCTGTAGTGGCGCAGCCTTTAGTCCCAGCACTTGGGAGATAAGGGCAGGCAGATCTCTGCGTTCGAGGCTGGCCTGGTCTGCAGAGTAAGTTCCAGGATAGCCACGGCTACAGAGAGACCCTGTCTTTTCCAATTGTATCTGCCAAATGACCTTATTCTGCCTGGACCTGCTAGTGGGTGGCGGTGTTATGGCTCCCCGGTGTCCTCACACTGCTTTGGAAGATTGTGGCTCTGTGTTCACCCCTTCCCCTACTTTAAAACAAAAAAAGGAAAGAGACCAAAGGAAAAAGAGGAGTACTGAAGAATAAAACAGAGGGGCTAGAAAGCTCAGTTAAGAGCACTTGTTGCTCTTGCAGAGGATCTCCATTCCATTCCTAGCACCTAAACAAGAGCTCACAACCATATGTAACTACTGCAGTGCATCAGAGCTGACTCTGCCCCTGGCTTCTGCCGGTACTGCATGGGAATGGCACATACACATACAAGCAAAATGCCTGTACTTACACACACCATGAAACGGTGTATGATCATAGGATATTCTGAGAGATGTTTTTGAGGATTAAATGATGGAAATAAAGCATTCCAAACTGCGCCCAATATGTAATAGGGAACTAGTAAATGTTTTTATTTTTAATTAATTAATTTATTTTTGGTCTTTCAAGACAGGGTTTCTCTGGGTAGCCCTGGCTGTCTTAGACTCGCTTTGTAGACCAGGCTGGCCTCAAACTTACAGGGATCTGACTGCCTCTGCCTCCCTGAGTGCTGGGATCAGAGGCGTGCACCGTCGCTGCGCCAGGCTATGTTGAAGCCAGTTTTATTACTATGTAATAAAGTTGTCTGTTTTGTTCCCAGAATCAATGGTGTAATAAAATTAACTTATATTTTCTGGAGTGTTTGTTTGGACTCGCTGCCTTCCGCTGTGTGGATATTTGGCAATATCGATTGCCCCGCCCAGTTGCCCTTGTCTTTTCTTGAACACTCCAGCACTGGCTTGGTCCTGCATTCCTCACCTGGCTGTTGTTACTCTGTTCCTTGATTTCGGTGACTTCCTGTTTCGAGGGTCACGTTCGCCCGTTTATGGAGCGTGTTCAGCAGTAGCTTTCTGAGGAAGGCTGTGCTGGGGGCAGATCTGAGGCCAAGTGTGTCTGGGAAATGCCTCTCTTCTACCTTGACATCTGAGTGGGTAGTGGTTTACAGCTCTCCTGTGTCCCTGCGCTGCCTTCAAAGGTCCTGAGGCTGTGTCCACCCCTCCCCCACTGTTTGGTGGCGCTGGGGACCAAACTGGCACCTATTATTGTTATTTAGCTTGTGAGTGGTCCACTGACAGTTTCGTTTGTGTACATATGGCTTCTAGTCATTTTATTCCCGCTACCTCTCTCATTGCTTGCCGCCTTTTGAAATTCCTCTTCCTCCTAGGTTCATAGCTTTTTTGTGAGTGACTCACTCAATTTAATACTTTCTTTTTCTCTCCTTCCTTCCTTCCTTCCTTCCTTCCTTCCTTCCTTCCTTCCTTCCTTCCTTCCTTCCTTCCTTCCTTCCTTCCTTCCTTTCTTTTTTGAGGCAGTGTTTCTCTCTGTAGCCCTGGCGGTCCTGCAACAACCCTGTAGATCAGGCTGGTCATAAACTCAGGAGAGATCTGCCTGCCTCTGCCTCCTGAGTGCTGGCATCAAAGGTGTGCGCTACCACTGCCTGGTCAGAGTTTCTTTCTTGAGCTTGGGTGGCAAGTTACTCATAGACACAGGAGCAACTTCACCAGTGGCTATACCGCTGAAGAAAATGACATGCTACCTCCCAGTAACCATTCACTGCCATAAGCCCACAGGATCTCACTATATAGACCAGGCTAGCCTTGAACTCACAGAGTGCTGGGAACAAAGTTGTGGGCCATTCAGAATCTTGAGCTCCGTCTGCAAAGTCCCCCCCCCCCCACACACACTTGACATCTTTTAGAACATCACAGTAGTGACAGAGTGGCCAGGAGGACACGGGGCGGCTTGGCCTCTTCTTAGCTGTGTGGGTTGGACATTTTGTTTAACTGCCCTCCGTTTTCTCTCTGCTGAAATGGTTGTTAATAGTCGCTTTTTTTTTTTTTCATGACCGTGTGAAGGCTAAATGCATCTAGGAGCAGAAGCACCTACAGCGTTGCTTGGCTCAAAGGAGGCCTGAGCTGCGATTAGGGGTTTTCTTCCGTTCTAGTTGTCTTGAGAGTCTGTGTAGAAGTGTCTGCTGTGGCCTCCTTTTGTGTTTGCCGCGCTGGGTGCCTGTCAGTCTCAGGCTTCAGCCCTTCCAGTCTGAAATTGTTTTTAAGTTTCTATTTTTATTCATATTTGATCATTTCCTGTCCACCATTCTCTCTTTGTGCAAGTAGTGAGATATCTTGAGGCCCCTGCTCCGATACACATTTTCTCCATCTTTTCTTTTTTTTCTTTTTTCTGAGCGGGCCCTTCATGCATAGCCCTAGTTAGCCTGGAACTCATGATGGTAGACCAGATGACCTCAGACTCACAGAGGTCCATCTGGGTCTGCCACCTGGGTGCTGGGGTCAAAGGTGTGTGCGGCTAGGTCCAGCTTTACCTTGTGTGTGTGTGTTTCAGAGGACAGCTTTGAGTAGTTTTTTTCCCCCTTCCTCCATTTGGTCCTGGGATCTAACCCATGTCACTGAGCCATCTTACCTGGCCACGCCTGCTTTGCTATTTGTCTACCTTTCTATTTCTCAATTTTTCTAGATGTCTTCAGTGGAATTTTCTAACCCTTAACTATAGTTTTTAAAGTTGTCTATCGTTCAGATACAGAATATATGTAAAGAATATATACATGTATCATGTAGCCCAGGCTGGTCTTTATTATATAGGTGAGGGCGGCCTTCAACTTCTAATCTTCCTGTCTCCATCATCTCCAGAGAGTCTGGGGCTGTGGTGGACACTACCACAGCCAGCTCTGGGGATGGAACTTGGGGCTTCCTGGATGTCAGGCAAGCAGCCTGACAGCCGAGCCCCACCCGGCCTGTTACTGCTCTTTTTTTTATTGCTGGTAAAGCACCCTGTTCTGTCATGGCTGTGTTAGTTCTCGTGACCCACATGGTTATGGCTGTGTTTCTGTTAGTTTTCTTTTTCCGTGTTTTCTCTCTTTGTCCTCTAGGTCCTTGGTCCTCTCATCTTCTGGTTGGAGAAGTATCGTTACCTGTCTCAGAAGCCTCAGTGCAGTTTAAGAAAGGGTACTGACTACTGGTGTACCTGGGAGGTAGAAACAGGAAGATCGGGAAAGAATTCAAGGCTAGCCTTAGGTCCCAAGTGAGTCTGGGGGGTAGACTGGGCTACATGAGAAAGTGTCGGAAACAACCTGACAGGTTAGAATCCAGCTTAGGCATGAGGACCTGAGTTCGGATCCCAGCATCTACCAGAAAAGCTGGGTAGAGCTGTGTGTGTCTGTGTGTGTGTGGTTCCTGTAGGTGCAGTGCTTTGGGGCTCGGAGACAGGAGGATTGCTGGGGTTTACTGGCCTCCTGTCTACCCCCAGTTTAAGTGAGGGAGTTGGAGAGTGAGAGGGGACACACAACCCATGTTATCTCTATAGAAAGATACTTTTTTCCTTTGAATTTTTTTTTTTTTGAGACAGCTGTTGCTATGTGGCCGACCTTGAGGGTCTCCCCCGCCGCCTCAGCCTTCACCCACAAGTGCCTGGCTCTCAGGCCGCATAACTGCTGCAGGCTTTTGATAGTTACGAGACTTTTCTTTTTGGCCTTATATGACTCATAAGCGAGAGTACTCCAGCAGCATGGGCGCCTGGGTTTCCGCCTGGTTTTGCTTCTGCCTAAACCCAGCCCTGACAAGTCCTATTCTTTGAAAAGTTAATTCACTAATTTAAAGTAAACCATTGTTATTAGTCGAGATAAGGTCTCTTTGTGGTGCAGGTCTTGTGGTGTAGCTTCTGTAGGTGAGGCTGTCCTTGATCTTCCTGCCTTCACCTGGAACTCTAGCCTTAGCCTCGGGGATTACAGACGTCCCCCAACCCCAATGAATTCCAGCCTTTCAAAGCTTCATCTTTATCAGCCAAGGGCTTGTGGGAGACTCGAAATTCTTCCCTGGTGAAAACAGCCCCCCAGGTATGGCAGACAGTGGTAAAGCCTTTGCTTGGCATGCAAGATGCTGTGTTCCATTCCTAGCACTGTAAGCAAAACAAAACAAAACAAATATTTGCCAAACTCAGCTGTGGGCTTAAGTCACCCCCTCCCCCTGGGTTTTAAGATACCGAGGGCGTGGTGGGG
Organism: Pachyuromys duprasi; assembly: GCA_028658305.1. NCBI lineage: Eukaryota > Metazoa > Chordata > Mammalia > Rodentia > Muridae > Pachyuromys > Pachyuromys duprasi. The sequence continues at coordinate 18,451,798 of CM053751.1, forward strand.
GCTGGGGGTTGGGGGAACAAGGGGTGTGGCTCTAACTCGGGAGGACCAGAGATATTCTAATTTGTTCATCTGTGACCTCCCAGTTCCTCGGGATCCTCCCACCCCAGCTGTCCCAGTGCGAGCTTAGAGGAGGGGCAGGAGCCATCACACCTGGCTAGTTTGTTTGTTTGTTTTGCTTTGTTTTGTTTGGTGTTGGGGACGGAAGCCAGGGCTTCATGTATGCTATATCTGCAGTCTGCCACAGAGCTACATCCTGGCTCATGCACTCGCTCTCTCTGTGTGATGCACGCTGCAGCATTCATGGTGTAGATGTCAGAGGGTAACTTGGGGTGTGGGCATTTGGTTCTCTCCCTCCTTTGTGTGGGGCCTAGGGATCAAACTCAGATCATAAAGCTTGGCAGCAAGCCTTACCTACCGAGCCATCTTGTCAACCCACAGAAGGATTCCTTTTTTCCACCCAAGACAGGGTTTCTCTGTGTAGTCTCGGCTGTACTGGACTCACTTTGTAGACCAGGCTGGCCTCGAACTCACAAAGATCCACCGGCCTCTGCCTCCTGCTGGGATTGCAGGCATGTGCCACCACACACTAGAAGGAATTCCTGGCTCTGAAGTTGTGCTGTGGCTTCAGGCTTCAAGGGCCCAGCTCCTACCTCATTTCCGGCTGGTTAATACCTCATTTTGGACATTTTCTTTGCCCAAGCCGTTCCTGGAATTTTCTCCATCCCAAACGCCTCCACTCCTGAGGCCAGAGTGGTCCTTGGGGGAATAAATTCTTTCCATCAGGAAGTCCCTGTGTAATTGCTGGAGTGTGACCTGTGTGGAGCCTGGGGGCCCACGCTGAGTGGACTATTTGCATATCACTGGCCAAACTGGTCTTGACCTCTCTCTTTATTGAAATCTTAAGCATCTACACTAGGAGTAAGACGTTTGGTGGGGACGAGGCGAGGGCTGTGCATCCCAGGGAGGGCTGCCCAGATTCAGTGAAGGTAAGGGGCTTAGATTTGCTCAGGAGGTGTCCTGCGGAACGGTGGGGTCTCTGTAGGAGATGCACTGGCAGTCGGGCGAACCCTCAGTAGATAGGGAAGGGGTGTGACCGGAGGCTGGGGGTTACAGATGTTGGGATTCAGCTGGAGGAGCTGGTAGGGTGGAGGAGGCTGGGAGAGGCTTTATCTTCCCGGGACCAGCCCTTAGGCCCTCCTCTTGGGGGTGTGGCTGGTTTTTAAGGCTGTTTTTTTTTTTTTGCCTTAGTGCCATTCTTTCAGCCACCTCTGCTGCTGACAGGGGGTCCCAGAGGTGGCAGCCACAGGTCCCCAGCCACTGCACCCAGAGAGTGCCACCCTGGCTGCTCTGTCATCTGGTGAGTGTCAGAACGTCCTAGGCTGGATGTTATGGGGCCTTGGCTTCTTAGCGCACTCTTGTTTTATGGGAGTGGGAAGGTATAGAGAGGTTGGGTTGTCTGCCTAGCTAGTGCAGCCTCTGGAAGCCAGGCATTAGCTGTCCGCTGGGAAGCTGGGGGGGATGGTAAGAGGGATTTTTCTTACTGGAGTCGCTCTTTTAAAAACATTACTTTTATTTGTTTGCGTGGATGTGTGCCAGGGTGCACACGTGGAGGTCAGAGGACAGCATGCAGGACTCAGCTCTCTCCTTCGGCCATGTGGATCCCAGGGATCGAACTCAGGTCGTCAGATTTGGCAGCAAGCCCTTTGCCCACTGAGCCATCAGGACAGCTGACTTTGGATTAGGGGCTTGGATTTGCTCAGGAGGTGTCCTGCTGACGGAAAAAACAAAACAAAACTGTATTATGTATGTGAATGCGAGTGAGCACGCTCGGAGGCGTGCCTGCCATGCCTTCTGAATGGAATTGGTTCTTTCATTGCGCTGTTGGCATCTCCTGCTTGAACTCCGGTCATCAGGCTTGCTCGGCACCTCTGCCCACTGAACCACCTCACCCCTGCTAGACTCATTTACTTGCCTTACTTTTTGTGAATTATACTTGTGACAGAGGTCATGGGGATCAGTCAAATTATAAAGCACCTCAGGATTCTGCTCAGGTTAGCTGTTGGCCCCAGGCCCCCCATTTGTGCCCTCCCTTTGTCTTCATTCCTGCAGCCGCTGTCCCCTCATAGGGAGCTCTATGTGCTTTCCTGTTCACAGCCTACACTGATTTTTTTTTTAGTAATTTAATTGTATGTGCATTACTGTGAAGGTGTCAGATCCCTTGGAATTGTTAAAGACAGTTGTGAGCTGCCATGTGGGCGCTGGGAATTGAACCCTGGTCCTTTGGAAGAGCAGACAGTGCTCTTAACCACTGAGCCGTCTCTCCAGCCCCCACAGCTCTGATTTTATTCTGCCACAGGGACTCTGTTGTCTAGACTGGCCTTGAACTTAATCTGTAGCCCAGGCTTTGAACCTGTGATCCTCCTGCTTCAGCTTCCAGGTGCTGGGGTTGTGTTTTTTCTTCCTTCTCCCCCTCTTCCCTCCCTGTTTTCATTTCTAAGTGCACAGCTCAGTGCATTCATACTGGAAAGCCAGTCTTGCCCCCTGACCTTCCTTCCTCCCACCCCACCCTGGGACCTACGCTTCGGCTTCAGTTTCCTCTTTCAGTTAATGGTTCTGGATCCCTTATCACTGGGTTCATTGCACGGTATTTGTTTGAACAGGATGACACACTTTTCTTTTTTAAGGCAGAATAATATTTCACTGCTTAGGCTTGACACAGATTTCTTTCCCCACTCATCCACAGAAGGATTCCTGGACTGTTTGTGAGCACTTCGGCAATGCTCTAGGCGTGCAGATAAGTTCAACTTCCTTCCAGGGGTTAGCATTGTAGGCCTGCGCCTCCAAGCCTGGCTTACATTCCCCCCCCCCCCCATGAGATAGCTCAGGTTGGCCTTGAATTGGTTCTGTAGTCAAAGATGAGCCTGTGAACTGATCTATCCTCCACCTTCCAAGTGCTGGGATCACAGTCATATACAGTGTCTAGCACTGTTTTTTTTTTGGGGGGGGGGTCGTTTTTGAGACAGGCTTGGTATGGAGCCCGAGCTGCCATGTCTGCGGCTCCAGGTGAGCCGCGCCCAGGGCTTGCATAGTGTGCTTTTAGGAGTGCATGCCTGCTTGCTTACTAATCTGTGGAAAGGACTGGAGCCGCCATGGCTGTGGCTGGCAGTCTTGGCTTCCTCTGCGAGCAGCACGGGGCAGGACAGGTAGACAGGGACTTGAGGTGGTGAACAGCCTGGCTACTTCACCAGCTGGGGCTGCTTGGGGGAGGGGTGGGCCTTGTCCTGTGTCATTGTATGAGTCCTTTCCGCTGTCTGGCGGAGAACAGATTCACAGCTGCCGAGCAAGGGCCCTTAGGTGCTGAGGCCCAGGGGTAGCACGAGGAAGCCCTTTTTTCTTGCCGTGGATGGCTTCCATGATGCCCACAGCACGCCCGAGGACTGCAGACAGCACCAACCTGAAACTGGCCTATGGACTTTCAGTTTTTCTTTTTTAGAGACAGGGTTTCTCTGTGTACCCCCGGTTGTCCTGGAGCTCACTCTTGCAGACCAGGCTGGCCTCAAATTCACAGAGATCCTCCTGCCTCTGCCTCCCAAGTGCTGGGACTAAAGGGGTGCGCCACCACTGCCTGGCTGTTAGAAGCACACTTTAATACAAGTAGTGTGACTGTGGTTTCTCATAAAATACCTATTGTCTGTCTGTATGGTCTGCCTGTCTGTCTCATCTATCTCTTCAAGATGGGCTTACTTTATATCCCAAGCTGGCATCGTGTTGTATTCACCCCTCTCTTCTTGAGATGGTTTCATGGTGCCCAGGCTGGCCCGGAACATGCCAGCAATGTAGTTATTGCTAACCTCAAACTTCTGACCTTCCTGCCTCCGGCTTTGAAGGGCGGGCCTTCCAGGTGTGAGCCACTGGACTCCTCACATTCCACTTTCTCTTGGGGATGCTACGAGACTGTTCGTTTGACAAGAAGAAGGGTTTGGAACAGTGCAGCATTGAACGGGAACACTGGAGGGACGCCATATGGGGCTTCGGCGCCCTGGACAGAGAGCTAGATCAGAAGGGTGCAAGCTAGGTTCCTCAGGCGCTTCAGCGTGGCATGGGGTTTAAAACTTAGCCCATTGTCTATCTCTGGAATTGCAGCTGCCCCTTCTGGATTGTGGTTGAAATTACCTGGAGCACAGGCAGGATGTCACTGTCGCGTCAGGGTTTCTGAGAGGACTGTACCCCAAGCCCCACAGACAGTGCCTCTTACCGTCTATTGGGATAAGGAAGCTCGGTGTCTGGATTTCCCCCATCGCTCCCTGGTGCCGGGGCAAGCCACAGCGTCTTGGCTTTCTCCTTCATGACTGGTGCAGGCTGACTAACTCCTTCCGTGCTGGGGTTACAGGAGCCGATGAGGTATGCGCTTGGCACACAGCCTGCTGTGTAGGAAAGCGACTCAGGAAAGCTGGGAGTTTTATGAATGTCATTAAATCTTTGCACAAGGAGCAGAGACACCCAAGCGGGAGCCCATCCTGACTGCTAGCTGGTGGCCCCTGCTAACCTCCAACTTCTGAAGTCCTGTTTCTTTCTTGAAGTGCTGGGGCTGGAGCCCAGGGCTTCCTGCATAGTGTTCAGATGTTCTACAATTCAGGCTAGCCCATGTGCTTTTGATTGTCTTTTCACATTTTTTTTTCTTTTTTTTGAGACAGGGTTTTTCTGTGGCTGGCCTCAAACTCACAGAGATCCCCTTGACTCTTGTCTCTGGGATTACAGGCATGTGCCTGGCTGCTTGCTTTCTCTCGCTCTCTCCTTCTTTCTCTCTTTCTTTTTTTAAAAAGTGTGTGTTTGTGTGTGAATAGGTATACTTGTGTGTGTTCACGTAAACATGTATATGGAAGCTGGAGAACAGCTTTGGGGGGAGAGGCATTTCTCAGGAAGCTACTCATTTTTTTTTTGAGACAGGGTTTCTCAGTGTAGAACAGGCTAGACTGACCTTGCCCCAGGATCTGTCTGTCTCTACTTCCTTAGCCTTGGGGTGACATGGGCGTGTCCCCCACATCTGACTTTTTGTGTTTTTGTTTGTTTGTTTGTTTTGAGACAGGGTTTCTCTGTGTAGCCTGGCTGTTCAAGAACTCACTCTGTAGACCAGGCTGGCTTTGAACTCAAGAGGTTCCCTTGACTCTGCCTCTCAGTGCTGGGATTAAAGGTGTGAACTCAAGTTTTTAATCCCTCCTTTTAATTTCTTAATTTGGAAACTGTTCTCGGGCTTGGAGTTTTGGTTCCACGTTGAGTGTTATGATCTCAGAAGTTGAGCAGGTTCGGCCTAGTGCTTGACTGGGGTCAGCACTTGGGTTTTTGTTTTTGACAGAAGTGATGGTTACAAGTGTGGGGACCTGATTGAAAAAACAAAAAACGGAAGAGGCGTGTGACACCTGCCTGCATGTGACACCTGCCTGCATGCGACACCTGCCTGCAGTCCACTCTTGGGGCTGCTGAGGAGGGGGTCCCGTGGACTGGCCGGTCAGCCAGTCCATTCAGAGCCCCAAGTCCAGCATTTTTTTTGTCACACTTAACATACATGTCTCATGTAACATACAATTCCATGATGCTTAATGCTTAAATGACTTACAAACACGTGTCTCCTGAGGAAGGGTAAACACCCTCAGATCCCGACCTTGGAGAAGTCTCTTAGCCGTTTGTGACAGCAGCTTGTGCTGCTCCCTGTGGCAGACGGAGTTCAAATCATTTCACAGATTGAAGCTTCTTGAATCTTTCCACACATCAGCGTGGAGGGAGAGGATGATAAAAGCATTATGTATTTCACATATATGACTGTCAGGGTAGCCTGGGCTACGTAGTGAGACTTTGCCTAAAGAGACCATGGAGATGGCCCAGCAGGTAGAACTGCTTGCTGTGCAGGCGTGAGTTCAAATTTTATCCCTTACATTAACACAGTATGTGGCCAGGCTCTTAGAGACAAGAGGGGCCCTGGAGCTGGATGTTTATCAGCGTAGATCCAGGTCCAGTGGAGATGGTGTGTGAAGGAAATAAGGTGGAGGAGGCTTCCCACATCCTCCTGGCTGTGCATGTCCATACTCACATAAACACACGTGTGTGCATGCCGAGTGAACACGTGCGTGTGCACATGTGTGCATAGTCAATGAGCCTGGAAGCTAGGACATGGCCTCTGCTACTGCTAAGAATCCAACTTTGTCCCAGTTTTTCCCCGTGGAGACGGACAATCCATTGCTCCTTCAGTTTCTAGCCAGGAAAAGACTTTCAGCCTAGAACATGGCTGAATTAGGTCTAAATGAATTGAACCTACAGTTCTTCAGTCTCCATGGTTGCGTTTCTGATGCTGACTGCCGTGTCCCACAGCCCTGGTCCCCTCTGTGGTGCGTGTTGGTATCCACCCAGTCCTGTACCTGACACAACACAGCTAAGCTGCGGCTTTGTTGAGGATGTCAGGCAGGGTGATGATGCTAGCGGGCCTGGCGGGCCTGCTCTGTAGGAGCTGTTTTGTACTATGGATGGAACCCAGGGCCTTGATCATGCTATGTGGCTACTTTACCACTGAGCTGCGCCCCAGCCCCTCACCGGGGGTTCTAGACAGGGGCTTCACCACTGAGCTGCGCCCCAGCCCCTCACCGGGGATACAAAGTGTTTTCTCTTGCTGAACCACCCTTCCCAGCTCTTCCCACTTTTTATTGAGACAGTCTCGAGTTGCCCTGACTGCTGTCCTCTGACTCCAGCCTTTGAACTTTTCATCCTCTTCCTCAGCCTCTGGAGTAGCTCTCCTGGCTGTCTTGTACCACCACTCCTGTTTTTGTGCCTGCTTTAGGATTGCAGCTCCATGAGCAGAGAGAGCAGCAGTGTCTTGCCTGGTCCTTGGGATCCCCTGCTTTCCCCACCCCCAGCCGGGGGAGAGCCGTTGGTGGCATCCGGGCCCCAACGCTTCTCTGGATTGGGGTGCTGCCTGCTGGGTTTCACAAGCCCAGGCAGGGGCAGGCCTGCGCCCTGTGCTTCCGCATAGCCCCAGCAGGAAGAGCTGGTGGCTGATGTAAGCCTTTGCGCAAACCCCTGGCTACTGGCTTCCGGAGCCTTCTACCCGCCGTCTGCCACATCAAGGAGGAAGCCTAGGGCTTGGCAGGGCCCCGAGGCCCTACTTCCCCAGGCTTGGGCTACATGGACGTGCTGACTGTCCGCAAGGGCCCTTGGGCCGCAGGAACTGGCGCTGGACTCTGGTGAGGGACTGGGCTGCAGCAATGGGGGCTGACATAGGCAGGTGGTCAGAGTGTGTGTGCGCTCTCTACTCTACTGGGAGTAGAATGAAGAAGTTCTGCCTTTGCTGACTCAATGTCTCCATGTGGACCTCAAAGGCCACAGGGTCATATTTTGGGATCCCGCCCTGTCGAGAGGTGTGGTCAGTGGGCACCTGTGTATAGGGCTTGCATGGTGGGGGGGCTTTTGGAGACCCGGAAACTGGACCTTGTATGGATATGGGTGGAGTCTATGAGTTGCCAGTGGCTAAGAAGGGGGTGGGGTGAGGAGTTGGCATCTGAACCACACACATCTGTCTGTCCGCAGACAGTATCCACCTCTCAGGGACTGGAGAAAACCCTTGGGAGCTTACCCAGAGCCCTCCTGGATACTGGCCAGGATGGACACCTGGTGGGTGCTTGGTTAGAGTGCTGGGCCCAGCTGTGTGTTCAGGGCTCTGCACCCTCTCTTGTGGGTACCCTGTGGAGAGTTTGAATCGCCCACAGGACGTCTGGCCTATTTACTATTATTGTCACTAGAACTATCATTCGTATCTGTTAAATAATTCTTGTTAAATGCATGCCTCCTACTTTGTTTTTGTTTTGCAAATAGTACTTTTTTCTTCTTTTGTGCTGAAGTTTAAACCTAGGTCCTCTTGTATAACAGGCAAGCCGGCTCCATTACATCCCCAGGCGGAGGTTAGGAGTTTTTCTTAGACAAACTCTCCTATAGCCCAGACTACCTAGAACTTATTTTGTAGCCCAGGCTGGCCTTGTATTGCAACAATCCTCATATCTCAGCCTTCTTGAGTGCTAGGGGTAATAGATGTGAGCAGTCATGATAGGCTCCATCTTTTAAAAACTTACAAGGGCTCACCGTGTAGCCCAGGCTGGCTTGGAGCTTGCAAGTTCTGCCTCAGCTCCCAAGGGCTAGTATTATAGGAATGGGTCACCATTTCTGACTTTAGCTGTTTCACGTTGTGATCCAGTCCACACATCCCACCTCTCAGGTTGGGACCAGAGATGACCTGCTGGGTGTGCAGGGCCCTCAGTTCCCCTGTCAGGTCCATGGGCACGCAGAAACTGGGCGCTGAGAGGTGCTTGTACGTACTCTGCAGGATGCCCCCGTGCTGAGCCAGACTGAACTCCTCCTCCACCAGTGACCATCCCTTACTCAGTGGCCCTGGGCGGTCCTTGGGGACCCCCCGCCCCACCCTTATTCCTGACTGGTTTCTGTTTGCAGCCAGGGTGGTAAAAATCATTCTCTGGGGGTGCTGGGAAGTCTGGCTGTCTTCCTTGGTTACTGTGGTCATCAGGACCATAGGGTGTGGCCAGGGCTGGCCAGAGGATGCCTTTTGAGTTCTCTGGGACTGAAGGCTGTTCGCAGTGGGGTGGGGTGGCACCTTGGGACGGTGGTCCAGGTGGCACAGCCTGACAGGGACCCCCCTCCCTTTTCTCTGCAGGCGAGGCCTTCTTGGGCAGCTTTGTGGCCAGCGGGATGGGGCCCTCGGCCTCGTCTCAGGGGAGCCCGGTATCCCTGCCCTCTGACCTCTCCTTCCGCTCCCCCACCCCCAGCAACCTGCCCATGGTGCAGCTGTGGGCTGCCCATGCCCATGAAGGTAAGGAGTGGGCCAGATGGGAGGGGCTGAGGGCTGCCGGGCCACTGTCCCCACCGTGATGGCAGTTTTACGTCCCCAGCACCTTTCCAACCTTTCCCGCCATGGCCTCCTGTCTCCCCTCTAGTACTAAGTGCTTATTTGGTTACCACAGGGCCTTTGCACGAGCATTTGTGCCTCTGCTTGCAGCCTCTCACCCCAGCCCCCTGGCTCCTCCTCCGTGGGCTGCTCCAGCAGCCACTATGTCCCCGCTGCTCCCTGGTGGGAAACAGAAGGTTTGCCCTGTGACTCTCAGTCCGTGCGGTGTGCGCAGTGATTGCAGCGACTGGTGTGTATTCAGTGGAACGCCCCCAACTTAACTTACTCCCACCTTTTACCCACCTACACATACACACACACACACACACACACAACTATTGCGAGGCGCCTCTGGCCTGGATGCTCTGGGCTCTTCAGTTTTAATTTTCGGCAGTGCTGAGGACTGAATGAACCAAGGCCCCGTGTTTGGAGGCGTGCCCTCCTGCACTGCTGTCTCTGGTAGATTTGGGGTATCGGTTGGTTGAGGTTAGGGTCCCCTTACATCTTGGCAGACCCTGTGGGCTCACTTAGAATCCAGGACAGTGTAGTTCTGGGAGGCCCCTGTTGCCTGCTTTTGCCTGTGTGGGCCATTCCTCCCTCCTGGGGTTGGAGACAGAATGGCTGCTGGCAGCATGGGGTATGAGCTGCTGCATTTGCCCAGCTGTAGCTCAGGGTGTCTGTCGGGCCTGACAGTGTGGTCTTCGCTGTACAGAGGAGGTCACTAAAGCCATTTGTCTTGGGCCTCTTGGGACAGGCTGTGGCGCTTTTTCTGGGTGTTTGCCATGGGCTGGGCTGCTGGCTGCTGGTGTGGGCTGGTATTCTGCTTAAGCCCCGCCTCCCCCTGAGCTCAGCCCTCCGGAGTGTTGAGCAGGACCTGGAATTGCACAGGCTACCTCTACTGTCTCACCAGCCCATTCCTCAGTCCTTCCTGAGATGCTGACGGCTACACCACTGATATGACCTGGTCCCGGGGCTGTGTTCTTGGGCCCTCTCAATCCTCTGCAGCAGTCTGGGAAAGAGGCAGAGATCTCCCCAGAGCATCTTCTACACAAGGGACCCGCAGAGGACCCACTGCCTGCGGCTGACCACTGGTTCGGTGGTTAACTGTGATGCTCATGAGCTGGGCATCTGTGTTGCGGGTTCTTTTGTTAGGATTTTGAAACAAAGTCTTGCTATGTAGCACTTGCTGGCTGGCCCAGAATTTCTGTGTCAACCAGAATGGCCTTTGCAGGGACCCTCCTGCCCCTGCTTCTCCAATACTGGGGTTACATGTGTGAAGCCTCCACTCTGGACAACCCCCTTTTATTTATTTGTATTTTTCTTATTTATTTATGTACTTATCAATCCACATTTATGTATTTATCTACTTACTTACAGTTGAAGGGTCTTACTGTATAGCTCAGGCTGGCCTTGAACTCACAGAGACTCACCTGCTTCTGCCTCTGGAGTGCTAGAGTAGAAGGCATGTGCCACCACAGCTGGTCTTAGTTTCGCTTTGTGGCAGGTTCTCACTAAGTTGCCCAAGCCAGCCTTGAACTGCCCTCAGGCAGTTTCTCAGGTAGTCAGTACCCCCGGAGCACAGCCTATGTGGTGGCTGTAGAGGTTTGGGGTTCTAGGAAATCAAATTCAGGGTTTCATGCGCGTCTAGCAAGCATCCGGAGTGCCATCCTTAGCCCTGTCTGGTGGAGAAAAAGACATCTGTCCTTAGAGCCAGGGACAAGCCTGGGATACCTGACCTTAGACAGACCTTAAACTAGGGCCGGGGACACTGTAGAACCCCAGATCCAGACATAAGCCTTGCCTGGCCCCTGGGGTCGGCCCCTAATGTCCTACTTTCATTTCCTGTTTGCCCTTAGTTGTCCATGTTTGTGTCACCTGTGGCCACCCTTTCTGAAGTCATGCCCCTTTTCCTTCCGGCCTCACCATAGGAGCCCATTCTGGGAATGTAAGAGGCCCTCTGTGCAGGACTGGTCAGCTAGCGATGCCTGGCTTCTGCTCCCAGAGAAGGCAAGCAATCAGTTCTGAGGCACACAGCAGAGGAGGCCCATGGAGACCACTCACCCAGGGTCTGTCCGGTGACTTTGGGTCAAAGCCAGGTTTGGCTGCAGTTGTGATCTCTTAGACAGCGGTCCCCTCCGAGTCTGTTTCTCATTTTGTTCTGCTTTGTTTTTAATCTGTAAAATGCGATGATAAGAGTGTGTGGTCTTCTCAGCGTTGCTTTTGAGGGTTAAATGAGGATAATGGCTTCCGGGTCCGCTCCTGGTCGAGTCTGTTCTGACTTTGATCCTGATGTATTTGAACTTGCGTCCAAGCCTTTGTGGGTTTCCTGGGCCTCAAGGAAGGCTTGAAGTGGCGGGGCTTTGGGGGGGGGGCAATTATCGCCATGGGAACTGGTCTTAACCAATCAGCTTCTTGTAGCAGGGACTGACAGGACCGTGTGGCTTTTTCCGAGGAAAACAAAATGCTAGAAGGACATTCCCTGTGGGGAAGCATGACTAGTGTAGACGTCTCTGTCTTCTCTCCCCAGGCTTCTCCCACCTGCCCAGCGGGCTGTATCCATCCTACATCCACCTGAACCACCTGGAGCCCCCCAGCAGCGGGAGCCCCCTCCTCAGCCAGCTGGGTCAGCCCAGCATCTTCGATACCCAGAAAGGTGAGGTGGCGGGTGGCCGAGTGAATTCCTGGGCTTTCTGTGGGGGTCCTCTGCGGGATTCCAGGCATCTCCCACGTTTTTAATCTCTTTTGGAGGGTCCCTAGGATAAAGGTCCCCAGGGCCTTGTAGGTGCTTAGAAGGGCTCTACCATTGAGCTGCACTCTCCCTCCTCTCCCATTCCTTCACTAGTATTTTCTTCCTTTCTCTCTCTCTCTCTTTCTCTTTCGAGACAGGTTTTCTCTGTGTAGCCCTGGCTGTCCTGGAACTTGCTCTGTAGACCAGGCTGGCCTCAAACTCAGAGATCCACCTGTCTCAGCCTTCCAAGGGTTGGGATAAAAGATGTGTACCACCATACCTGACCCTTCCCCCATATTTTCTTTCTTTCCCTTTTTAAACCAATAATTGAATCTTTTCTTTCCTTCCTTGCGTCCTTCTTTCTGTCTTGGGTGTGTGTAGATCAGAGGACGGTTTGGGGTGTTCTTCCGTCCCCCACCTGGCCTGGCGATCATTCTCAGGTCCCCAGCTTCACAGCGGTTCTTGTACCTAAGCCATCTTGCAGGTCTCTGCTTCCTTCCTTTCCCTCCTTCCCCTCTTTTCTCTCCCCTCCTCCTTTCCTTTCCTTCCCGCCTCTTTTCTTTCTCTTGCTTTGTGTAGTCCACAGTGGTCTAGACATTGCTAGGTGGCTGTGGCTGGGCCTTAGACTCGACACCCACCTCCTTTAATCTCCTGTATACTGGGCCTCCAAGTGCCTTTTTGAGATCCAGTCCCAACGGCCCCTCAGCTGGGTACTCTCAGCCTTTTAATTAGCCCCGGATAGCTCTGCAAACAGCCTTTGGCCTTTCTTCCTTTAGCAATGAGAAAACAGGCCCGGGAGCATGAGCTGGCTAAAGCCAGGTTTCTGCTCATTTTCCAGCCATGCCTGGCTTCCTGGGAGGGACCAGGTCCCTGCCTGTTCTCTCTATCGGGGGGCCATGCACCCTTTGGGGAGGAGAGGCCATCTTGGGGTTAGGAGTGGGTAATGGTCCTGGTTCATTATGTGCCTTCCTCTCTAGATGGCTTCTATCTGCCCGCACCAGGGACTCTGCACTCTCATACGCCCTCATCCAGAACCCCCAGCAGTGGCCACTCCTCGGGCGGTCCAGCCAAAGGCACCTCCCGGGAAGGTGCAGGGAAGGATCGCTCTGGCCGTGGTGGAGACCCTCCTCCGTTGTTCGGCAAGAAAGACCCTCGGGCACGTGAGGAGGTGTCCGGGCCCCGTGGTGTGGTGGACTTGACCCAGGAGGCGAGAGCTGAGGGCCGCCAGGACCGGGGACCCTCACGCCTGGCCGAGCGCCTGTCGCCCTTTCTGGCAGAGGCCAAAGCCAAGGGTGCACTGCAGCCGTCCGCCTTGAGCCTGTGCAACGGTGTGGTGGATGCGGGGCTGGTGGCCGAGCTGGGCCGGGCAGGTGCCAAGGAGGTAGCCCGGCAGGAGGAGAATGCTCGGCTGCTGCGGCGGGCCGAGGCCCTGCTGCCCACGGCAAGGCCCTGTGGGTCCCCGCTGCCACCACCACCCCCTCCACCGCCACTGCCCCCCAAAGGCCCCCCCGCGCCCCCTTCCTCGACACCAGCAGGTGTCTACACCGTGTTCCGTGAACCAGGCCGCGAGCACCGCGTGGTGGCGCCCACCTTCGTGCCTTCTGTGGAGGCCTTTGATGAGCGCGTGGGACCTATCCAGATCGCATCCCAGGCTCGAGATGCCCGGGCCAGGGAGCGTGAGCCAGGCCGCCCTGGAGTCCTGCAGGGTCCGCCTGGATCTCCACGCCTGGAGCGACCGGAGGTCCTGCGGGAGAAGAGCTCAGTCATCCGCTCGCTCAAGCGGCCGCCGCCGTCCGACGGACCTCCAGCAGCCCGCCCCTCCCGGTCCTCTCCGGATGCCCGCGCCTACCTGCCCCCCAAGGACCTGCTCAAGCCTGAGGCCGATCCGAGGCCTTGTGAGCGCGCACCCCGAGGCCCAAGCTCCTCTGTAGCCCAGCAGGCGGCTAAGCTCTTTGGCTTGGAACCATCCCGACCACCTGGGCCGGAACACAAGTGGAAACCCTTCGAGCTGGGCAATTTTGCCACCACACAGATGGCTGTGCTGGCAGCCCAGCACCACCACGCCAGCCGAGCCGAAGAGGAAGCAGCTGTCGCCACAGCATCCAAAAAGGCCTACCTGGACCCTGGGGGCGCAGTGCCGAGAGCCCCGGCCACCTGTGGCAGGCCGGGAGCCGACCTCCACCCCTCGGCCCACGGACCCGGTGAGGCCTCCGCCATGCAGAGCCTCATCAAATACAGCGGCAGCTTCGCTCGGGAGGCCGTGGCTGTGGGCCCTGGCAGCTGTGGGAAGAAGAACCCGTTTGGAGGCCTGGGCACCATGAAACCTGAACCAACACCGACCTCTGCAGGTCCCCCTAGGGCCCAGGCCCGACTCACACACCCAGGGGTCCCCACAGCTGGAGGGGGCCGGCAGCTGAAGCGGGACCCAGAGAGACCCGAGAGTGCCAAGGCCTTTGGGCGGGAGGGCTCTGGTGCCCAGGGGGAAGCCGAAGTGAGACACCCACCTGTCGGCATTGCTGTGGCCGTGGCCCGGCAGAAGGACAGTGGGAACAGCAGCCGGCTGGGGCCTGGGCCGGTAGACCAGGAACGCCCTTTATCACTGAACAATGTCAAAGGTAGGTGCTGGGTCCTGTTTCTGTTTTGTTTTGTTGGTACTGGGAGTTGAACCTACAGGGTCTCATACCCAAAACAGGGAAGTTCTCTGCCTTCAGCTATAGCCCACCCTTCTGGTTTTGTTTTTTGTTTTTTCTTTTTTGAGAGCCAGTCTTAGATAGACTCCAGCTCACTTTGTGGCCAGAAATGATCTTGATCCTCTTGTCTCCATGTGCTGAGTGCCGTGACCACGGGTGCGAGCAAGACCCACACCCTGAGCCCCATTTCCCCTCCATGTGCCCAGACCTGAGCTTGCTCTGTGGCCTACATGGGTTTTGAACCTGTGCTCTCTCTCTCTCCTCAGTCGTTGGGAATTGCCCAGGGCCCAGTCCCACGCTTAAGTTTAGACTTGGGTGTGGATGTGGGTACTGGCGCTGTGTGCTAGTGTGGCGGGCAGAGGACAGCCTGGGGGTGTTTGTCCTGCTTCTGCTTTGTTTGAGACAGGCGCTCTCGTTACATTTACTTACTTGTGTGTGTGAGCATAGCTCGGTGCACACGTGGAGCTCAGAGGACAGCCGTGAGAAGTGGTTCCTCTTCCACCGTGAGGTTTTGGGGATGGAACCCAGGTCTTCAGGTGTGGCCTCAGGCACCTTTACCTAAGCACTGAGTCGCCTGGTTGGCCCAAGACAGTCTTTTGTTGGGGCTGTAGCGCCAGCCTAGCTGGCTCAGGGCCTTCTGCAGATTCTCTTTTCTCCACCTCCTGTCTGGCCCTAGGGTCTCTGGAGTTATAGAGCCCTGACATCCTGCTTTACATGCTTCTGTGGGATTCAAACTCAAGTCTGTGCACTTGCATTTTACTTTCTGAGCCATCTCCCCAGTCCTTAATTCTTTGTTTGTTTGTTTTTTCAAGACAGGGTCTCTCTTTTGTAGCCCTGGTTGTCCTGGAATTTGCTCTGTAGACCAGGTGGCCTTGAAGTCACAGAGATCCACTTGCCTCTCTAGTGCTAGGATTCCGCCACCTGGCCTAACCCCTACTTCTCGGTTCTACGTGCCTTACTGCCTCTGACCGCCAGCTTCCCATTTTTTGGTTTTTTGAGGCAGGGTCTCTCTGTGTGGTCCTTGCTGTCCTGGACTCACTTTGTAGACCATGCTGGCCTTGAACTCACAGCAATCAGCCTGCTTCTGCCTCCCTGAGTGCTGGGATTACAGGCATGCGCCACCATGCCTGGTTAACTGTTTTCCCACTTTTTATTTCTTATTTTTTTTATTCAGGGTTTCACTCTGTGGCCCTTGTTAGCTTGGAACCTACTATGTAGACCAGGCTAGCTTTGAACTCAAAGAAATGCACTTGCCTCTGCCCCTGGAATGCTGACATTAAAGGCATGCACCACCACTCCTGGGTGCTTTCTTAGTCTTTTCTCCCAAGCCTCCCTTCCTCACCCCTCCACCCCTCCCTCCTAGTACGGCTCGCCTGTTCCCCCGCTTGCCCGTGTCAGCTGCTGTTGAGACTGTGATTGCCTTTCCCATTATCCACATAGACTTGCAGAGCGCAGGAGAGGAGAACGAAGAAAAAGACCATTATGTTTTCCCAGCACCCCAAATGCTTTTCTGGCTCTCCCTGAATTCATTTCCCTTGTGCAATTTGCGTCTACCCGCGGAGTGGCTAGCGCCGGCAGTCTTGGTCTCATGCGTTGTTCGCGTATCACGGTGTGTGTTGTTTCTCCTGAGAAGGCAGACTCTTTACAAGTATCTTTTTTTTTTTTTTTTTTATGGCCTTTAATATTCCGTGGGGAGCACACGCCAGCAGGTACTATAGCTGGGCCTCCATTCCCTGGTGGGCATTTTAAATCTTTGCCTGCTCTCTTCTGTGTCGAGAACCCGTGTGGAATGTTTTTGCACGAAGCACCTGTGTGCTGTGCTTGAGCCACTTTGTTCTGTCCTGGAGGTTCCTGGGAATATGCTGGCCCTACGCCTTCCATTCTGAGTTATCCAGTGGGGTAGAGCCGGGCATCACCCTGCTCAGTGTGAATGAGTGAGGGTTGTGAATGGCACATGCCGCTCCCTGACAGGTGTTAGTGGAGCTTCTATAACCAGAAAAGAAATGTATGTGTGTGCATGTGAACACATGTCGTGTGTGCGCCAGTGCCCACAGAGGGGGCCATCATTATTTTCTGAGTCGTCACACCAAGCCCCCTGGCTTCTGCTGCTGCTTTTTAAAAAATTACCATTATCAGTATGTGTGCCCACGCATGTGTTTGGGTATGAGTGTATAAACATGTGCTTGCCATGCACACATGTGGAGATCAGTGAACAACTTCCTAAACTTGATTCTTTCCTTCTACCCTGGGTTCAGGGGATCAAATTCCGGTCATCAGGCTTGTGTAGCAAACAGTGTTATCTGCTGGGATGTCTTGGCTTAGCCTTTTTTTTTTTCTTTTTTTTTTTTTCTTTTGCCATTTCCACGTTCTCTTCTATCTATCTATTTACTTATTGTGTGTGTGTTGGCGTATGTGTGAGTCTGTGGACGTGTGTGTGTCACATGCACGTTTTATGGTCAGAGGACAGTCTTGGGTGTCAGTCCTGGCCCTGTGGGCTCTTGAAGGACTCCCTGGTCTCCACCGCCTGTCTCACTGTAGGGGCTCTGACGTAAGGTCTTCCGTGCGTTACGGGGATACAAACTTCTGTCCTCACACTTGTATGTGTTGAGCCACCTCCCTGGCCCTTCCCCAAACTAGCCTCAAACTTGATCCTCCGGCCTCAGCGTCCCAAAGTGCTGACATTACAGGTGTAATTAGCCACCACCCTGGGCTCGTTTCTTTTTGTCCACAGTGAAGCTGGATCTTTTTCCAGAGTTTAGTAAGCTGGTCTGTGTCCGTGAGTCCTCGTGTGTTTTGGAGACCTATCCGCTCTTTCGAGCTCTGACTGTACTGTGTCAGCTAAGGTCAGAGCCCGCTGCTGTGCTAAAGGCCTGTGGTTCAGGTGTCAAAGCTGCAGAAGTGTGCCCTTGTGATGGCCTGGCAGCCAGCCGAGTGAAGACCAGGAAAAGGTCATGTCCAGCTGGCCCTTACTTGTGTGACATCTCAAGGCAGGCATTGTTTCATGGCCTCAGCCTCTTGACCACAGTCCAGGCCCACCTACGAAGGAGGGAACCTCTTTCCTGCAGTTTCCAGCCTAGACGGCATGTAGCTGGACGCGATCACCTGCCATCTTTTGGGCCCCTCCCTCCCCCGCCTGGCCTGCCTCCTGCTGCCTTCTGGGTTACATGCTCTTTGGAAGCAGCCCCTTCTTCGGCCTCTCTCTTGGGCTGATTTTAGTCCTGTTTCCCAGACAGCCTAGCAAGGCCAGGAGTTCTGTCTCATTCTGACCCCCTTGTAATGTCGGGCCATGTTTCAGGCCTCCCTTACCCCAGGGGTGGAGTACTGAGTCTGGGTCTTCCTCCTAGCACTAGTTTTTATTTTTGGAGACAGGGTTCTCACTATGTAGTACTGTATACAGATCAGGTTGGCCTTGAACTCAGAGAGATCCCCCTGTCTCTGCTGGAGCTCAGCTTGTGCTCTCATACCTCATTCGTAGTATCGTCATTTTTAGGGGGGAGGCTAGTTTTGACACAGGGTTTCTCTGTGTGACAGAGCCCTGCCTAGCCTTGGCTTGTTTTGTAGACCAGGCTGGCCTCGAACTCACAGAGATCTATCTCTGCTCTAGGGTGCTAGGATCAAAGGCATACGCCCTCTCTAGACCCAGCCCTGTCGGTATCTTTCTTTACAGTACCCGGTGCTCTAGCTGGCCTGTGTCTGTTTCCCTGGAAGAACATTCTGCCCCCTTCGTGACTGTCCGTGGCTAATCCCTGGATGTCCTTATGTCTCTGAGCACTTGAGACTTTGGACTTTGAATTAGGATGTGCTCCTCATCTGCCCCGGTCTTTGAATTTCGCCAGCATAGGTGTTTAAGTGGGTGGTATTTGGTGGATGTTTGCTGACTGACTGACTGCCTGCTCTTTTTGATCGAACAGATATCTAGCCGAGGAAGTTGGTCCTCTGGTGATGGGGGTTTGCTGCAGCACCTGCTTATTCTGGGATGGAACGATAGGGGACAAGTCTTCTACCCTGATAGGGTTCTATGGCATGGTAGGGTATTTTCTTGTGTGTAGAGTAGCTCATGATTTAGTGTCCAAAATACCTGTGCTCTCAAGGGTGTGTGTGTGTGTGTGTGTTTAAAAGAGGATGTGGTTGAAGTTTGGGCTGAGGATGTTTGTCTCCGGTGCTTTTTTCAGTTTTGGAAATGAAAACCACTCTTGTATATGCTACCTACTTGCTCTAACTCAGCCACACCCCAGCCCCTCACTGGGGCATTCTAGGCAGGGGCTCTACCACCGTGGTCTCCTTTTCTGCTCCCTCTTTGGTTTACTCCCTTTGACTCCTCATGGCCTCCTCACTGTTCCTTTGCCAGGTTCCTGCCTCAGGGTGTTTGCAGGTGCCTTTCCTTCTGCTTATCTCATTCTTCTTTCAGATATCTTTCCTTCCTGGCGTTTACTGTTTGTTGATTGAGTTCCTCTTTGTTCAGTTTTGTGTAGAGAGGATATGGACAGCCATGGGTGGCATGCTTGGAACCTGAGCAGTGCGTCGCAGTAGCCTCAGTCAGGTGCAGGAAGTTGAGTGGTCAACCAACCACAAGCGTAATGGTCATGCTATGGTCAGCGCAGTGAGGGAGATAAATGAGGAGTGTAGTGAGGAGAGGGGGTCAGGGTGGTCCTTCCTGGAGGAGACAGCAATTAGAGCCCGTTGGGTTGGATAGTCCAATAGAAGGGCATTCGGTGTGGAGGGAACAGTGTGTGTGTCCTAAGATGGGGAAAGGATGCATGTGACTGACACGCAGAGATGACACGGCCCAGGGCAGGGCTGTGACTGTGAGCAGAGCTTAGAGGCCATCGGGAGCTGCAGAGTGCTGTGGGTGGAAGTGGGGCCTCTCAGCATGGGATCAGGTGTGACAGTCTTGTCGCATTTCTTTGGGAGCTAGCCAGTTTGCGGAATGGCCCTAGGCCTGGAGGCTGCTCTGAATTGGTGTCTAGAGGCAGGTTACACTTGGGACAGGAGGTCACTCAGGGCAGTTCAGTCAGGGTGTGCAGGTTTGTGGCCCCGACTAGGCTACTCCCCAGGTGGCTCCCCTTTCTGGGCCCCAGCAGCAAGCGCCGTACCCACAGCGGAGCTCAAACAGAGACTGGTGGCAGTGCCCTTCCCAGATGGCTGAGCCCGTGGGAGTGTGTAAGCTTGGTTGATGTGGTGTCTCCCTTGGGACAAGGAAGCATGAGCTCAGGCTCTGACTTGCAGGCACAGCTGTGGAACTCAGGGTGGCTCTCTGTGCCTGGGCTCTGCCTCAAACCTTGCTGTTCCCTTCTGAGCTGCAGTTGACCCATGGTTCCTGGGCACCACCCCTCTGGTTTGGCCATTGGGGGGCGGGGGTGTATGTATCTGTGTGTGTATGTACATTCACATGCCCCTTTGTATGCACATGTGTGTGTCCAGAGGCCAGAGCTGTCTTCCTCAGTTTCTTCCACAATTTTTAAACTTTAATTTTTTAATGTGTAATAGATGTTTTGCCAGCCTGTATGTGTGTCTGTGCATCACATGTGTGCCTAATGCTTTGGGGGGCTAGAAGAGGGCATCAGATCCCCTGGAACTGGAATTATGGATGGTCCTGAGCTGCCTCAGGGGTGCTGGGAAACTCGTCCTCTCATGAAAAGCAAGTACTTACAACTGCCAAGCCATCTCTCAAGCCCCTGCCTTGTCTTTTGAGACAGTCTGTGGCTGGCCCCGGAGCTCACTACTCCAGGGCCAGCAAGAGCCTCCCGGTGCTGGCATCCCCTGCGCTGGTGTGCTAAGTATATGTTTAGTTGTTGACTTTTGAGACAGGGTCTCTCCGTAGCCCTGGCTGCCCTGGAACTCAGTCTGTGGACCAGGCCAGCATGCACAGAGATCCACCTACCTCTGCCTCTCAAGGACTGAAAGGTGTGTGCTATGGACACCCAGCTTGTGTTGTTTTTAAATTTGGGTTGTAGAGATTCAAACTCAGGTCTTCATTTTCACAGCAACCACTTCAGCTCTGCTGTCTCCCCAGCTGTCATCTTGCTGTTATTATGCTTGAGGGCGTATGTGTGTGTTAGTTCTCTGGTGGCTCTGATGGAATAGCCAATGAAAACATTTAAGGAAGGAAGGAAGGAGTTTATTTTGGCTCACAGTTTGGATGTGCAGTCCATCAGGGCAGAAAGTCAAGGCAGGAGCGTGAGGCATCTGAGGTCAGGAAGCAGAGAGAGAGAGACGAATGTTGGGGTTCACCTCACTATGTCTTTTAAAGGTTTACTGATTTACGCACAGGGGTCTGTATGTGTGTGCTGCTCCGTGTGCACGTGTGGAGACCAGAAGCGGGCACTGGGTGTCATCTCCATTCCTTTCACGCTGTGTCTTTGAAGCAGGGTCTCTCTCTGAAGCTGGGGTGAATGTCTTCTTGGTTCAGCCAGCAACCAGGTAGCCCCAGCCATCCTCCTGTCTCCAGTCCCTTGGAGCTGCTAGTTACAAGTGTATGCAAGATGCCTGCCCAGCCACGTGGGTATTGGGACCTAACCTCTGGTTCTGTAGTGATGGAACAGGTTCTCTTAGCTGCTGAGCTGTCTCTTCAGCCGCTTTCTTCTCTTAACAATCTTTTTGCATTTATTTGTTTGCTTGTTTTTTGGGTATGCATGCACGTGTCAAGATCAGCTGCAGGGATCTGTCCTCTCCCTTCACCACCAGGGACCGGGAGATCAGGGATTGGACTTAGGCTGTCAGGCTTGCCTAAAAGAGCCTCCCTGAGCCATGCCCTGGTCCTGCTGCTCTTCACTCAGAGCCAGCATCCCAGGAGTGGTTGTGCCGCATTTGAGCATGGGTCTTCCTACCTCTTGGGAAACCTCTGTGGAGACCCCTTAGAGACATGCCCAGAGCTTGGGCTGCTCGGGAATTCTAGATCCTGCCAGGTTGGCGACATTAACCACCACAGCAGGGTTCCAGTCAGCGGGAGAGCTCCATGGCCTGGGGTGGTGGTGGTGGTGAGGAGTGCCCTGGCTGGGTGTTCCCCACCTGCAGGTGGCATGCTCCCTGCTCCTCCTCTGCTCACCCGTCTAGTCGTGTTGTACCGTTGTGAGTTAAAAGCTTGGCGAGTGTGTCTGCACTGTGGCTCTGGGGAAAAGGGCCCTTCAGGTGGCCAGGGACACCGCCCTCCCCTGACCACCTCCGTCTACTCTCGCCACCTAAAATTGGAGAGGGTTTCCCCATGTTGCACCTGGGTTTTTTTTTGTTGTTTGTTTTTGTTTTTGTTTTTTGTTTTTAGATGCTCTAGGCAGCCCTGAGCTTCACCTCAGGTAGCTTTGCTGGCCCTGCTCCATCTGCCTCTGGGTACTGGCGCTGTCCCATCTGAGGCTGCTTGGCCGTGTCTCTAGCACGCTTGGTCCTTGGATGTCTGGGCTCATGTGGCTACGTGTTTTTCCAGCCTCCATCCTGTGCCCACATGACTGCATTCTCTCCTGGATTTTCTCCTGTGCTCTGGACAGCAGCTATACCTCCATCTTCCCAGGGAGACCGGAAGGGTTTGCCATCTTGGAGTATACTTTGGCCAGGGACAGTGCTCTTCAGGACTCTGCAGTTTTGGGGGTGCAAGGAGGTAGATGAGATACAGGAGCTCAGTTCCTGCATCTCTAGAGGGACCTTGGCCTGTGAGGATCCTGAATATGGCCTACTCTGGACCCTGGCAAGGCTTTGCAGTGGGACTCTCAAGCCCCCCCTGTTGCTGGTCTGTGTCACCTGAGACGTCGCTGGGCCTGCCCAGGGCTGACTACTTTGATTGTATTACCACATGACCGGTTTATTTATTACAGAGCCAGAGACTGAGGCAGCCCAGATTGGCTTTTATTTTGCTGTGTAGCGAAGGATAGCCTTGAACTTCCCCTTCTGTGTAAGCCATGCTGGGGATCTGCCTACAAGGGGGATAGAACCCGGACTGCTGGGCGGACAGCTTGCCAAAAAGCTAAGCCACATCCCCAAACCCCTTCTCCTTTATACCATTTGTTTATTGTGTGGTCATGTCCCCCTGTGTGCGTCAAGGTCAGGAGGACAACCTGTAGGAGCTGATTTCCCTGCTTTCGCATTGTGGGTTCCAGGGATTGAACTCGGGTCACCTGCCGAGTGCCCCTCTCCCAGTCTTTTTTAATTTTTAAATACATTTATTTGGGCTCAGTGGTTCAGAGGGCCTGCTCAGTTCCCAGCTGGAGCCCCAGATCTCGGGGCGCTGACACCCTCCTTGGAGCTCCTCTGGAACACCAGGCAGGCACGAGAGAGCACGTGCACATGCACATCTATGCATAAAGCAGATGAAGATGAGAAAAAGGACATTTATTTTGTGTGTTCACGTCCATGTATAGGGTGTGCCCCTGGGCACATGTGGAGGCCAGAGGACTCGAACTTGGGTCTTCAGGCTTGGTCAAAAGTACTTTTTTTGTTTTGTTTTGGGTTTTTTTTTTTTTTTTTTTTTTAGGCGAGGTTCCTCTGTGTAGCCCTGGCTGTCCTGAAACTCACTCTGTAGACCAGGCTGGGCTCAAACTCAGAGGCCCACTTGTCTCTGCCCCTATTTGATTTTTATTGCGTTTAAACTTGTGTCTGCTGGTGTGATTTTCACCGCAGCTGTCTGTGTGAGTAGCAGACAGGCTCTTGCGGTGGGAGGCGCAGATGGGATGTTTGTGAGCCTGAGACCCCTCGCTGGCGTTCAGGGGTCTTAGGGTCTGGGTTGCTGAGGGAAAGATCCTCACGGGGGCTACTGGAGGGCTCCACAGGGTGTGTGAGGTAAGGGCAGCGGGTGAGAGGTCCAGTACCAGCGCGGACTCACTGCCATCTTCGGCCCCCAGGGCATGGCCGGACTGATGATGACTGTGAGCGAGCCAGACACCGTGAGGATCGGCTGCTAGGGACACGGCTGGACCGGGACCAGGAGAAGCTGCTCCGGTGAGGGCCTGGGGGACCTGAGATGGGGCTGAGGGCTTCTGGTAAGGGTGGTAAGGTGACCCTGGGTTCCACTACTGTCCTTGAGAACCAGCCACCTTGGGCTGAAGCCCCCGCTCCCCCAGCCAGTGAGCCAGAGCCTCAGCTGTCCCCAGGCTCACCCTCATGCCTGTCTGCTCCCTGGGCTGTGGCTGTCCTCCTCCCCCCTCTCACCCCCCCACCCCCCGGGCCACCAGTCGTTGCCACAGCTTTGTTTCCCTTTGCAGAGAAAGCAAGGAGCTGGCCGATCTGGCCCGTCTACACCCCACCAGCTGTGCTCCTAATGGTCTGAACCCCAATCTCATGGTGACGGGGGGCCCGGCGCTGGCAGGCTCCGGCCGCTGGTCTGCCGACCCCGCAGCACACTTGGCCACGCACCCCTGGCTGCCTCGCTCGGGCAGCACATCCATGTGGCTTGCTGGACACCCTTATGGTGAGTGCAGCCTTGTGGGGTTTTCCCCCTGGGGGGAAGGCTGGGGCCAGGAGAGTGTTTCTCCTAGTAAGGTGGGGTAGACACACTTCCCGCTCTTCTGCCTGGACTCTCCTTTCCTTCTGGGATTCTCAGTGGAGATCAGGGACCACAGGGCTGTCGGAGGGCTTTTTAACCTCCTGACATTGGTGTGAAACTAGGTTTTTCCCCCTAGGCCTGGGACCCCCCTCTCTACATCAGGGCATGGCCCCCGCATTCCCACCTGGCTTAGGGGGCTCCTTGCCTTCAGCTTACCAGTTCGTCAGGGACCCCCAGTCTGGCCAGCTGGTGGTTATCCCTAGTGATCACCTGCCTCATTTTGGTAAGTGACCCCTGTGTCACAGGCCAGGGACTTTCCTGGCCTCCCCTGGGGGTGGGGCAGCCCTGGAGAGGGTGGGGACAGGTGCGCCCAGGAAAGCCTGGACCTCAGTTGTGTCCAGAGAACAGATCTTGGAAGCCAGGTCAGTTGGGGTCACCAGTGGGTCTGGGTGTCCTTGACCCTTCTGGGGCTCAGTGTGCAGAGCGTGGGGTGGAGTCCCCACGGTGGCTCTGGTGCAGGTTGGCATGCTTCCACTGCGACCTTTGAGGATATTCCGCCTGGGGGTTCGGGGGTGGGGGTGAGCACACATGGACGGGACGGAGCTCCACGCTGGGGGAGCCAGCAGGGACCTCGGCTTGTTGCCTGGCTCTGTGCGTTGGTTCTTAGCATCTCCCTTTGGAAATGGGGGTGCATGTGGGGTGCAGCTCCCCCGTCTCTCTCCACAGCTGAGCTGATGGAGCGCGCTGCAGTGCCTCCCCTCTGGCCGGCCCTGTACCCGCCGGGCCGCAGCCCTCTGCATCACGCCCAGCAGTTGCAGCTCTTCTCTCAGCAGCACTTTCTGCGGCAGCAAGAGCTGCTGTACCTGCAGCAACAGGCAGCGCAGGCCCTGGAGCTGCAGCGGAGCGCGCAGCTGGTGGTGAGTCCTGGCCCCGTGGTGAAAGGCAGACACCCCAAGCCCCACAACCTGAAAAGAGTGGCAGTCAGGGAGGGCTGCCTGTGGGAGACAGCATCTCAACAGAGGCCCAGGGTGTGGTGGACAGCACCCTGCACAGAGAGGACAGAGTGAGCAGAGGTGACTGGAGAGGACAGGGCAGAGAGGGTCTGGACAGACAGTACTCAGTTGCGTGGTAGAGATTTTTCAGGCTCTGTATCCTCCAGCGAGTGACTCTGGGGTTAAGCAGGGGTCCTCAAAATGGTTAGTTACTTAGCTCTTAGGTACAGGTGGCCCACAGGAGCGGTGGGCGTGTGGAGCTGTCCTGTGTTTTGGGTCCTAGCCGCCGGGCCCCTGTGGGTGCTGGCTGTCATAGGAGCTGGGTTCCTCTTCTCCAGTGAGATGCTTGGATAATGCTTCAGCTCTGAGGGTCCTGGCTGGGCCAGGGACCCGATGGAAATCTCTGCTTCCCTCCCTGTACCAGCCAGCGCTCTGTGCCCCACCCCCTGCATCCCGCACACCGGTGCCTGTTCTCTGGGTTCTGTAGAATGCCACGTTTATTACACTCATGCCATGGTAGAATGTCTGTGGGGGACTGCCTTGGGACGGGCAAGGGCTGGGTGGCCTGATGCCCTTGGGGGTGGGGGGGCTCCTGGTCCCGGGGGATGCTTCCCACAGTGCTGACGTTGGCCCACGCCTCCCTCCACAGCAGGAGCGACTGAAGGCACAGGAACATCGGACTGACATGGAGGAGAAAATAAGTAAGAGGAGCCTTGAGGCCTCGGGCAAGGCTGGCCTGAGTGCGGCAGGCCCCGGACTGCTGCCCCGCAAGCCCGCTGGTCTGGCTGCCGGCCCCACAGGTGGCCACGGCAAGGCCGTGAGCCCACCCCCATCTCCTCGAGTCTCCCCTGTGACCGCTCTGAAGGCCAAGGTCATCCAGAAAGTGGAGGACGCCACCAAGCCGCCGGCCTACACCTATCCCGCCACGCCCAGCTCACACCCCAGCAGCCCGCCGCCCGCCTCCCCACCGCCTACCCCGGGCCTCACCCGAAAGGAAGAGGCTCCTGAGAACGTGGTGGAGAAGAAAGACCGGGAGCTGGAGAAGGAGACTCCCAGCCCCTTCCAGGCCCTGTTCACAGGTGGGCGTGTGGGACAGGAGCTGCCCGGCCACGGGGCACTGAATTCCTGCCTGTTCACTAGTGGCCTGTTTCACTCGCTCAGCATGTCTCCTTATATGCTCACTCATTCATTCATTCACGGGCTCACTCATTCATTCGTTAGCTCTTTCATTTACTCTTTCATTTGTTTGTTTGTTGACATATCTTTCCTGTTTCCTGCTTGTGCATCAGTTCATTCATTCCTCCATGCCAGTCTGTTCACAGCTTCATTTATTCACTCACCCCTGTCCATTGGCTCATTCATTCATTCACTCTCACTCTCCTGCTGATCAGTCTGTGGAACCCACTGTCCAGCTGTGGAATGAATGCTGCTGAGATTTCTCCCCAGTTAGTGAAGTGCAGGGGACATGGGCCTGGTTAGCATGCTGTCCCAGTGTCCTGTATTCGTCAGCACTGAGCAGCTGCAGGCGGCTTTGGGGGCTGAGGTATCTGTCCTTTTCTGGGGGCAGTGGAGGTTGTGAAATTATACTTGAGGATTGGACCCCATGTTAGCACTGTGTTAAGGTTGCCCAGGAGGTTGCCCCTCTCCTGAGCCATTTGGTGTGATGGGCTGCTGAGGGCACACGCCTGGCCTGGAGCATACCCTGGCACACTATTACACTTGGTTAGGCTCCCATTGGACACTGCCCGGGTCTGGGTCAGGTCTGACACTGCCACAGCCATTTCACTCAGCCCTGCTGCCTCTTCGGATAAAACTGTTTTACCATGAAGGGTTTTTGCTCTGCTGTGTTTTGAGACAGTGTCTCCCTATGCAGCCCTGGCTGGCTTTGAACTCACAGAGATCTGTAAGCCTCTGCTTCCCAAGTGCTGGGATTAAAGGCGTGAGCCACCATGTGCAGCTACTATGAGACTTTTTGAACATGTGCTTTGTTGGAGTGAGACACAGCCCAGGCTGACTGACTTGCATAGATCTTTAAACATTTGCGTCTGGTTTAGTTTCCATTCGCCTTTACAACCGTAAGACTCTTAAGAGAACAAGATGGCGGCTGCCTTTTCTCTCCAAGGCTCAGATGTGCAGAAGGGTCCTGGGTTATTTCAGGATCTGTGGGGGTGGAGGGGTGGGAGGGGAGTTGGGGTGAGTGGGTGCTCCCCACTTCGCATCTGATCCAGCAGAGGGCAGTTGGTGATATGTTGTCTACTGTTTCAGGTTATGGGGATAGGTCAGAGCCTGGGGGAGCCCCCTTCACTGACTCCCTTTGTCCTTGCAGATATCCCCCCCAGGTACCCCTTCCAAACCCTGCCATCACACTACGGGAGACCCTACCCCTTCCTGCTGCAGCCCACGGCGGCCGCTGATGCCGACGGCCTGGCCCCTGATGTGCCGCTCCCGGCTGATGGACCCGAGCGCCTGGCACTGTCTCCGGAAGACAAGCCCATCTGCCTGTCGCCCTCTAAGATCCCAGAGCCCCCTCAGGACAGTCCAGAGGAGGAGCCGCTGGCCGAGCGCGAGGTGAAGGCTGAGGTTGAGGATCTGGATGAGGTCCCCGCAGAGCTGCCTCCCCTCGGGTCACCGCTGGCCCTGCCTGTCCCAGAGGCCATGGTGGCTGTGAGCCCCGCTGGCGGCTGCGGAGGCAGCCTGCTCGAGGGCCAGGCCCTGAGCACAGCGGCTCCAGGCTGCCGGGAGCCCTCCGAAGCGGCAGACTTTGCGCAGGTGGCCGAACCGCAGGTAGAACTACCGAGCAGGACGGAATCCCGCATGGCTGCCCTGGAGCTGGGGACACAGCTGACACCTGAGCCGCTGGTGGAGACTAAGGAAGAGCCCGTGGAAGTGCCCCTGGATGTGCCAAGGGAGAGGCCTGTGGCAGAGGCAGAGCCGGAGGATAGCCTGCCCCAGCCAGCCCTGACCGAGCCTCAGCCCAACCTGGAGCTCTCAGACTGTGACTTGCCTGTCCCAGAGGGCCAGTGTCTGAACTTGGAGGCCCAGGAGGCCACACCTGCTCCCAGCAGTACCTGCTATCTGGAAGAGACCCACTCTGAACCATTCCTGCCAGGCCTGGAGGACCCACTGGCTGGCATGAATGTGCTGGCAGCTGCAGCCGAGCTGCCCCAGGCCCGGCCTCTGCCCTCCCTGGGTACTGGGGTCCCAGCCGGGGAGAAGCTGGACGCAGCCCCCAGCGTGGTTCTGGAACACAGCTTCCTGCAGGGCATCACGCTGCTGAGTGAGGTAGCTGAGCTGGAGCTGGACCGGAGAGGCCAGGAGGCTGCAGGTAAGCCTGGGCTGACGGCCACGCACTGTTTCAGAAGAGTGGAGAAGCCAGTGGTGGTGCCGCCTGCCTTTCATCTTAGCATTCCTGGCCTGTGACTGGCCTGTCCCAGAGCACAGGGTCTGGACCTGGAGGGCCAGGTCCATCTCTGGTTCTAGACCAGCCTGGTGTACATAGCAAAGTGCAGGCCAGCCAGGGGCTAGAGAGTAGATTTAGAAGTTTTTTCTTAACAACTTCCAAGACCCCCAGAATTTGTCTTGTTCACCTTGTTTTCTTTTGTTCTGTTCTTGTTTTACTTGTAAAACCAGGCGTGATGGCATAGGCCTATCATCCCAGTTACGTGACCAGCTGAGGCAAGAGGATTTTGAATTTACGGGCAGCATGGGCTAGAGAATACAAGGCTAGCCTAGGCAGCTAATTGAGACCTCATTCTCACTGGAGAAAGGCTGGGGTGTGGTAGAGCACCTGCCTAGAATCCCCCAGTGAGGAGCTGAGGTGTGGCTCAGTGGTAGAGTGTTTGCTTTAGCCATAAACCATGGGTTCCATCTCTACTATTGAACTGGAGATGGGAAGAATGAGAAAATATATCTAACCAGAGGTACCATTTTGATGGGTTAGGCCTCTGGTCCCACCTCCTTCCCCTGCTATGATGTATGTATGAAAGCAGGATTTTTAAGAGGCTGGGTAGGGGTGTGGCAGGGAGAGAGATGATTCCATGGGTAAACACACCTACCACTGAGCCTTGGTGGTCACAAGGACAGAACCTACAAAGTAGGAGAGAATTGATTCCCAAAAGTTGTCCTCCAAGCTGCACACATATGCTATGGCGTGTCTGTGTGAGTGTGCACTCAGGAACATGTAAATAAATGTAATAAATGTAATATAATGTGGCTTGTAAAGTGCTTTCCCAGCACGCTTGAAGCAGGCGTGTAATCCTAACACTTGAGAGGTGGAGTCAGGATCCACATTTCTGGGCATCTTCAGCTGTGTACTGAGTCTGAGGCCAGGCTAGGCTATGGCAGACCCCAACCCCACCTCCTCCCTTACCCCCAAAAGGCAGAGAAATTAGTTTGCTCATGGAGTTGAGCAATAATGAAGTAGCATTGGGTACAACGGGATCTGGGTGCTTAAATAAGTCATCTTGAGTTTTTTTGTTGTTTTTTTTTTTCTTCCCCTGGGCATGCCCAGTTGGCCCTTCTTTCTGCTTCTCTCCCCTTCCCTGTTCTATTTTTCTCTGTTGACCTCATTTTTGCCAGGCTCCCTGCCCTCAGTGGGGCCTCTAGTAATTCCTCCCGTGCCTGTGGGCCTGCTCAGCTGGGCTGAGTCTGTTTCTTTCCTAGAGTCCTGAATACGAACTCCAGGATTCCTCGTCACAGGCCCATTGGGGTTCATGTTTCTGCAGTAAAAACCTGCAGCTGGGGAACTGGGGAGGTGGCTTTAAGGGCAAAGCACTGTCATACATGTGTGAAGACCTGAGTTCAAATCCCTGGAACCATATAAAGCTGGTCGTGGGGACAGGCATCTGACAATGGGGGTGGAGACAGGAGAATTTCAGGAGTTCAATGGCCTTTGAGCCTGGTGCACACACAAGGACAAGAAATCCTTTCTCAAATGAGGAGAGACAAGTACAGACACATGACTTGGTGTCTGAACCTCCGCATGTGCACCGTGGGAGTGGGAGCATGCGCGCGCACACACACGCGCAGTCCCACTGTTGAGTAGAGGTGGCCTTCATGCACATCCACGCTGGCTCCTGCTGCTTTCTGAGGAAGCTCTCTCCCCACACTGCTAGAGATATACCCCAAATCAAAGGCCAGCAGGGAGCAACAGCGGGCCCATCTTTAGGTAGCTCCTAGTTGTGACAGCCACAAGTTGATTTACTTGTTGGCTGGGATTGCTCAAATAACTTGCCAGTGACTGGGACCCTTTGACTAGAGATTTGTCTGTCTGTCTGTCTGTCTGTCTTTCTTTCTTTCTTTCTTTCTTTCTTTCTTTCTTTCTTTCTTTCTTTCTTTCTTTCTTTCTTATTTTTAGAATATATTTTTATGTATATGAACGCTCTGTTTCCATGCACACCAGAAGAGGGAATCAGATTCCATTACAGATAGCTGTGAGCCACCATGTGGTTGCTGGGAATTGAACTCAGGACCTCTGGAAGAGCAGCCTGTGCTCTTAACCACTGAGCCATCCCTCCAGTCCTCTTTTCTTTTCTTTTCTTTCTTTCTTTCTTTTTTTTTTTTTTTAAGGTTAGATATGTAGCCCAGTCTGGCCTAGAACCTTGAGCAATTCCTCTGCCTTATCCTCCAAGCGCTGGGATCATGGGCCTGTCGTAGACCTCCTTATGCTTCCTCTTTGGTTTAGAGATGTCTGACCTTTGCCTGCCTCTGGGAGAAACCATTCGTGTTAGGTTGGGGCTTACCTTCATACTCTCTAACTTAGCCCTGCAGGACCCCTCTGCATAGGCCACACCCCGATGGACCTGTGGGGTTGCTTGGAAGGGACACACCTACGGTGCCAGTGTTTGGGAGGCTGAGGCAGGGGGATCACTGTGAGTTCAAGGCCAGCCTGGTTTACAAAGTGAGTTCAAGAAAGCCAAGGCCACACAGAGAAACCCTGTCCCGAAACAAAAACAGAAAAATAATCCCAAAAATAATCCCATTTGCTATGTTAGGGGTTGCGACCATACCCGGAAAGCCTGTCTTGACATGTGTCCCTGGGGAGCTTTGGATCAGCAGCTGCTTGTTTGAAGGGAAAAGGACCTGGCAAGCCTCAGTCCTATCTGTGCCGTGGATCAGCCATCTTTGGTCTCCCGGTGATGGGGGTGGAGCAGAGCAGCGCCAGCGTGCTTCAGTCTGCTAGGTTCACTGCCACTGTGGCCTTCATTTACCCAAGGATGTGTGAAGATAAAGCCCGGGCTGGAGAGATGGCTCAGCTGTTAGAGCCCTGCTCAGCTCCCAGCCAAACACGGAGAATCAAAGCCGCTGGCTGGTGGTACAGAGCTGTAATCCCAGCTGTGGCTGAGGTGTGAGGCAGGCAGGCTTCAGGCCTGCCTGGGTTACATTCAGAGGGAGTTCAAAGCCAGCCTGAGGGAATGCTGCCAAGTAAGCAAGGCCTGAGGATGCCTCTCAGGGTAGAGCTTTGCCTCACTGTGTGTAGGCCCCTGGCTCTGTGGTGGGACAGGCTGTCCTCCAGCTCTCAAGAAGCAGAAACAAGAGTGTCCAGGCTTCTGATTCAGACTCCTGTGTCCAGGCCGGCCTGGACTACATGAGACACTTTCTCAAAAACAACAACAAAATAGAGCCAGAGAGTGTTTAAGAGCACGGGCTATGCTGTACGTGGTGGTGCACACCTTTAATCCCAGCATCCAGGGAGACAGAGGCAAGGGGGATTGCCCTGAGTTCAAGGCCAGCCTGGTCTACAAAGTGAGTCCAGGACAGCCATGACTACACAGAGAAAGAAAACACCGGCTGCCCTTCTAGAGGACCTGGGTTGGATTCCCAGGGCTCAAACCTGTAAGTTCAGTTCCAAGAGATCCAGCACTCTTCAGGCCTCTGCTGGCAGCAGACACACACACACACACAGACAGGCAAAACATAATAATGAAATTTTAAAAGTAGCTGGCAGGTATCTTTAAGAGTCTAAGGCTAGCCTGGTCTACATAGTGAGTTCCAGGTCAGCCAAAGTTATGTATCTCAAAACAACAAAAAAAAGTAGAGTTAATAATTATATAGATAAAAGTTAAAGAAATAAAGAAATGAGAAAAAGTTGGAAGTGCAGCTCAGACCACTGACTTCAGTGAGGGGGGATCCCCCTCCCCCACCGGGGCGTTGGTAGGAGCAGTCACTTGTCACTGGTTTGGGAGAGTGCTGCTGACATCTAGTGGGGAATAGCAGGGAGACTTCAGTATTGGAGAAGGATTGTGGGGGACAGTCCCCAGCGGAGGAGTCCACCCTGCACTGATTAATAAAGCACTGCGATGATCCGCGCTCACCCTCTCGGCCTTCAGACATGGCTCATTGCATTTTTTTTTTCCTCAAGCATGCTCAGATGGTACATAAAAATCGCTTAACGTTTAGATGATAAAAAAATATCAATTTGTGGAAAATGAGAAGGCAGCTTATGAGGTGGCTCAGCATGTTAGGGGCTTGCTGCTAAGCCTGAAGACCCAAGTTCAAGTCTCTATAACTCAGGATGGAAGGAGAGGACCAATTCCTGGGAGGTTGTCCTTTGACTTCCTCATGTGCTGTATATGTAGTATTTTTTTCCTCTGTGTTCCTCTGTTCTCATACACACATGTACACACACACAAGCAATAATTAAAATAGCCAGGCATGGTGGTACAAGTGTATAATTCCAGCGCTTGGGAGGCTGAGGCAAGAGGGTCGTACTTTGAGGCAGCCCTAGCTGAGGCTAGACATGATCTCATGTAGCTTAGGCAGCCTCAGAAGCCTTGTGCAGTCACGGATGACCTTGAACTCCCGATCCTCCTGCCTCTACTTCCTGGATCCTGGATTACTGCTGTGTGCCAGTGTGCCTGTTTATGTGGTGCTGGGGGTTGAGCCTAGGGCTTGGTGCAAGCTAGGCAAGCACTGTATTGACTGAGCCAACATCCGCAGCCCTCCACTGTGTTTGAATATTTATACAGGAGGCTGGCTATGTAGGAATGTTGGAACACGGGAGTACATTCCTGGAACTCTAGCACACACTTCATCTCATCCTCCCCCAGGGGAGACCGTGTGTGGATCTTTACATCTTTCTCCTTGATTTGTGCTTTTTAAAATCTGTATTTTTGTGTGCATGTGTGTATCTTGTGTGCACACAAGCATGTGTGTTAGTGTTGATGTGCACATGCCACAGCATGCGTGTGGAGGTCTGAGAACACTGCTTTGGTGTCTGTCTCCCGCTATGCCTCATCCGAGAGGTAGCCAGGCTTCTGGAATGTCCTCTGCCTGGCTCCTGCCTCACTGCCGGAATAGTGGAACTGGAACCGCACATTACTGCACTGCCGCAGTGCATTCTGGGTATTTGTGCTCAGTGACTCATGGTCGCACAGCAAGTGTGCTCCTCACACAGTACTTCCCCTAGCCGGTTTGAGCTGTTTTGTTTTGCAAAAAGGTTTCTCTGTGTAGCCCTGGCTGTCCTGGATTCACTGTGTAGACCAGGCTGGCCTCCAACTCTCTGAGATCCTCCTGCCTGAGTGCTGAGATTATAGGTGTGTGCAGCTCAGTTTGTGCTTTTTATTTCTCTTTCTCTCGGTTTTTCAAGACAGGGTTTCTCTGTGTAGCCCTGGCTGTCCTGGAACTCACTTTATAGACCAGGCTGACCTTAAAACCCTAGAGATCCACCTGCTTCTCCCTCCCAACTGCTGGGATTAAAGTGTATGCCCCTTGCCTGGTATACAATTAGTTATTTAAGATTTTAAAGTGTATATGTGTGAGAGAGAGAAAGAGAGAGAGGAGAGTACAGGCACAGAACGGTTGGCTCCCTCAGGAGCTAGAGCTACTGGAGGATGTGAGCTCCCTGGCTGGGCGATGGGAATTGAACTCAGATCCTCTGCAAGAGCAGCACACTAGCACACTCCCTTACTGCTGAGCTGTCTCTCCAGGCATCTGTGCTCCCCCACCCTGCCTGGGATTTTATTTTCTGTTGTTTGCCTGATTGCTTTGGTTGGAGAGAGGGTCTCTATACAGCCTGAACTCAGTCCTCCTGCCTAAGCCTTCTGAGTGCTGGGGTGACAGGTTCAAACCACACCTGGTCCCCTGAACCTCACTAAGGAGAAACGTGGAGATGTCCTTTGTCCTGGGAAGGAACCTCTGCCAGCTTGTGGTCACTCCGAGGTATTCCTGGCCTTTGACACACACTGTAGGGACAAAGCTGTTGTATGTCCCAGGTCTTTGACACTGTGTCCTACCTCACAGGATGGCCTCAGTCCAGGAGATCACGGTGCTGCATGGCTGTGTGGCCCAGAGCCAGGGCTGCCTGTTGGATCTGGGTTGGTCTGGCCTCAGGCTGGCTGGCTGGGTGGGTGCAGCCATCTGGCCCGTGGTCCAGGTCCCAGCACTGACTCATGGGTCCCTCTGGCTTCTCAGGTACAGAGCCAAGCCTGGTCGTCCGACCCTCCCTGGAAAGCCTGCTGGCCGCCAGTAGCCACATGCTGAAGGAGGTGCTGGAGAACCCCTTCGCAGACCAGCTCAAGAACTTGAGGCTTCCGAGGGAACTGAACTCCAACAAGAAGTACAGCTGGATGCAAAAGAAAGAGGAGCGGGTGAGCTCTTACCGTCCTGGAGCCTGAGAGGTGGGGGCTGGGGAAGGGGGTCCCCACTGTCCAGCTTCCTTCACTTTCTTCCTGGGTGGCTCAGGGCTCTTGGCTTTCCTGTCCTCCTCATACCCTGTCAGGCACGTCCTTAGGGTGCAGCATGGTAGATTGGAATGAAGGCAGACTGGAAATGAGGCCTGGGGCAGCCTTTGCTGCCTCTGTGGTGTCGGGCAGCTGCTGTCCCGAGAGCCTGCCCACGGGTGCGAATAGCACACTTGCTGTTGCCCTCGCCAAACTGTTACTATTGGACAGTGTCTGGTCGAGTTCTCTTAAGTGCTGGCATACCAGCTGGCAAAGTTGGCATCGGGGTCCTGAATGTAGAGAGGGAGCGAGGGCCACAAAAAGGCAGGAACAGCAGTGCTAGCTTACGTCTGTAACCCCAGCAATTGCAAGGCTGAGACAGGAGGATTGCTCAGAGTTCCAGGCCAGGCTAGGCTACTTAGTGAGTTCCACACCTACCTGAACTACAGTGTAATGCCAGAGACCCTGGCATTCGAGCCAAGTATGGCAGAAACTAGACATGGTGGTTCTCGCCTGTGACCTCAGTACCCAGGAAGGCGAGAAGGTCAGAAGTTCAAGGTCACCCTTGGCTACATACTGAGTTTGAGGCCAGCCTGGGCTACATGAGACCCTGTCTCTAAAATGGACCGCCTGAAAGAGGGCGGCATTTGGTCTTGACAAGGGAGTGGGACATCAGCAGACATCGGCATCCTGATTTGTTCCCCCTCCTCCTGGTACTGTTTCCAGATGTTTGCTATGAAGTCTTCCTTGGAGGACATGGATGCCCTGGAGTTGGACTTCCGGATGCGACTGGCAGAGGTCCAGCGGCGGTACAAAGAGAAGCAGCGTGAGCTGGTCAAGCTCCAAAGACGCCGGGACTCGGGGTGAGTGTCTTCCCAGTCTGTGCCCCATCCTGGACATCTGGTCAGTAGGTCGGCCCTGGTAGTCATCAGGTGTGTGCGTGGACCCAAGCACCCTCACTCCACGCCCCGCCCACCCCAGGTTCCCAGCCGAGCCTGTGAATTCTTTTTAAGGGACAGGCACGAGGATGCCCATAGAAGCCTGGCACGCAGAGGCCCTGGCAGGCCGCGGAAACGGACCCACACCCCGAGCGCCCTGTCGCCCCCCTGCAAGAGAGGGAAGAGCCACAGCGGTAGCGGAAAGTAAGGCTGGCCCCCCGGTGGGTTGGGAACTGACTGGTTACCCAGCTCAGAGGGGAGGAGCAGGGCTCCCCTGTAGGCGCCGGCCACTGTGCGCCAAGGGGTTCTGGTAGTAGTGCCTGGTGCTCTGATCCCTGAACGGCAGCTCCCAGGGAGCCTGGAGTGCCGCCCAGTCCAGGAGGGTGAGCCAGGAGAACGGAAAGATGGTCAGCGGCTTAACTCAAGCCTGAACACTTGGCCCCACCTTTCTGTCCTACCCTCTTCTTCACCGTCAGGGACTAACTCTTGCTTCTTTCCATGGCCCCTCCCTGCCGAGGTACCCCTTCAACTCATTAGGACAGGCTGGGTATACCCCTGTCCTCCTGGGATCCCACAGGAGACTGGGGGACAAGCCCACGTGGATGGCACTGCCGCTGTCTGAGAGGGCTCCTCCTGAGGCCCTCTTGAATGCAGGCCGGGATGGGGGCTCTTTCTGTCCAGGGCCAGGCTTCTGTCCAGATCGACTCCAGCATCCCTGCAAACAGGCCAGATGAGGTCTGTTAAGGAAAGGCTGTAAAACTGTCCAGGCTGGTACATGGGGTGGGTGGATGTTTTAAGCTCCAGCTAAAAGGAGTCTGAAGGGCTTGGAGTCGCCACAGGCAGGGCCATAGAGTAGTCACGGTCTTGTCATGAGAAAACGGCCCCCATCTTGCCGCATCTTATGTTTAACCTTGGGTATTCCTGGCTGGAAGAAGAACAAAGAGACACAGGAGAGGGTGAAAGAGGCTGTAGGTAAAGTGGCCGGGGCCAGAAGCAAGGCAGGCCTAATGAATAGCAGCATTTCCAAGTCCCAGCTCACCGCTCCCTGCGACTATGGGCCCACAGGTAGTGTTTCTGAACCTCCAGTTCAGTTTCCTCATGTGTTAAACACAAAAAACCAGACCACCAACCAAACAAGAAAACCCAAAAAACAGATAGTCATGGGTCCACTGTAGACATATATCATAACAGGTAGAGCAGCTGCCTAGCATGCACAGAGCCCCAGCTGTGTGCACCCCCACCCCGTGCACAGTGTGGTGGCCCAGACCTGTCACCCCAGCATTTGGGAATCAGAGGCAGGCTCTGACCTGAGAGCCGCTTAAAAGGGGGCCCAAGTGTAGGGCTCCCCCCTCACACCAGCTCTTGATGTAACCTCCTCCTCCACCCTGGTCGATTGCCTTAATATTTTTCTCACCTTTGCTCTTGGTGCAATTTTGGTAAAGATATGTTTTACTGGTGTGCATGCATGTGTGTGTGTGTCACCACATAAGAGAGGCTGATGGTGGAGGATGCTGACTTGAAGTTATTTTCTCTCTCTTCACCATCTTTGTGCTTTGTTCACTGGTGTTCATCTGTCTCCCCATCTCCCCACACTGGTCATTCTACTGTCTGTCACAACCCTTACGGGCACACGGGTGGACCACCCTTTCCCTTTGAGAGGGGCTTGGCTGAGATGCTGACCCCCTTTGGTGTGTTTGGCTTTCAGGCTGAGCAGCAAGCCCCTGCTGCCGTCAGATGACTTCGATCTGGGAGCAGGGATAAGGAAGAGACACAAGGGGCCTGAGGAGGACCAGGACACCCTCCTCGGTATGGGGAAAGCCCGGAGCAGGAACCAGAGCTGGGAGGATCACGAGTCCTCATCTGACTTCCTGAGTCAGGTCAGTGAACTCACGGGACATAGTCCTCCGCCTGACAAAAATCAGGTCGGGCTTGCGAAAATGAAACTTCTCCTGGGATGGCTGTGGGTCCCCACTTCTGTGGAGAGAGAAGGCAGGCTCAGGGGAGGTAGGGACCTGGCAAAGTAACAGCAGGCCGAAGCAGGGCTGAAAGCTACATGGTTTCCGTACACAGAGACCGCGTAGGCAGGCAGGAGGTTAGCTCACTAGTTTGCAACCGAATCGTGGTTACTCCGTTGTTTAGCAGCGTAATTATTTAATGAGCACCTCGGTGTGGTGCTTGGGCTCCAAGCCACTGTGATTCAGCTTGAGTTCTCCAGGAGTAATTTCTCTTTTTTCCAGAGCCTTGAGACCGTTTGTTTCCGGACCCTATTTCTGTTGCTAACTCACCTCCTGATTTTTGTCAGCAGAGGGGAAATGTCACATAAAGGGGCTTCCCGGGGGAACATAGTCAGGTTGGGGGCTGTGGAGATGGCTCCATGGGTAAAGCCCTTGAAGGTCAAGTGGGATGACTGACGTTCTGATCTCTAGAACCCCCGGACAGCTGGGTGGGTGGGCGCCGTGCTTGATTCCTGGTCTGGGGAAGAACCTTGGGGCAAGCTGGCTCCCGCCGGCTCTGGGTCCAGTCCTTGCTTAAGTGAGACACTCTGCCTCAGTGTACAAGGAGAGTGAAGGAGAAAGATGCCCACTGCCACCTAAACCTGGATTCAGTGCATGTGCACCCCATAAACACACACACATACAGGCACATACACAAACTCGCACACAGAAAATAAAATTAAAAAGAGAGCAGGGTATGAGAGTGTGTGCAAGTCTAGCCTGGTCTACATAACAAGTTCAGGGTAGTCAGGGCTTTATACTTCAAAGTATAAAATCAAAGTAAATAAAAATTTAAAATAAAAGCATGAACTGATTGCCAGCTTTTGTACACCAGGATCTCTTCCTCTCAGGGCACAGGAGAGATGCCTTTGTTAATTATCTCAGCAAGGCCGTCCCACCCTCTCCCCCTGCAAATGCTGCCTGATTAAAGATAGAGAGCCTAGCGCATTGAAATGGCAGAGCGTCAATGCCTCTGAAACTGCACATTTCATTTCAATAAATGACTACCGCTGGCGGTAGACGTGCAAGAAGGAATTTAATCTGTGAAATCTCTAATCACTCTCCCGGTCCAGGCATCCAAGGCACACTGCAGGCGTTTTCTTGGCAGCCCTGCCCCGTCGAGTTGGACGGGCTGGTTTAGGCGGCTGGTTTAGGCTGAGCGGCAGCCTCCCACAGCTGCTGTAGGAGGGTGAGGCACAAAGCAGATCTGCTGTGCTCTGGGCTCAGTTTCCAGTTCTGGCTCATCCAGCCACCTTCTCCAACCCATCTGTAGGCCTGCTCCCTCAAAGTTCTTCTAGAGGCACTCCCAGACAGGGCTGTGCCAGCCGCAGTCGTTACCACGGTAACAGCTTTTAATAAATGAGTGCTAGGCCAGCCATCATTATAATTTTTTTTTAATTTTATGTGTGTGAGTGTTCACTTGCATGTGTGTCAGTGTACCCCTGTGGGTTCACTGTCCATGGAGAACAGAAGAGGGTGTTGGATCTCTCAGAACTAGAGTCATAGATGGTTGGGAGCTGCCCTGTGGGTACCAGGAATCGAACCTGGGTCCGCTGGAAGAGCAGCCAGTGTTCTTAACCATGGAGTTATCTCCTCAGCCCCCAGGCCGGGCATTTTTAATAAGTACTTTATTTATTTTTAAAAAGCTTTATTTCTGTTATGTTAAAAGTACATGTGCTGTGTGTGGCTACGTGTGCACATTAGTGCAGATGCCCACGGCATCCGGAAGAGAGTGTCATGTGTCCTGGAGAGTGTCAGCGATGGTGTGTTGGGAACTGAACGTGGGTCCTTTGCAGGAATATCAAAGGGTCTTAACCACTGAGCCACCTCCTCTAACTCCCCACTTTATTTATGTATGTGTGGGCATGTGTGTCAGATACATGTGGAAGTCAGAGGCTGTCTCTATTATGTAGGTCCTGGGGCATAGAACTCGGATCATCAGGCTTGGTGACAGGTGCCTTGACCCGCTGAGTCATCTCACTGGTCCCGAATAAATGCAGTACATGTGGGCCTAAAGCCCTGGTCATCTCCGCGATGGCCTGGTGATGCTATGATGCAGATAGCCCCGTTTTAGATGGATGGACGGAAGGCTAGTGAAGCAGTTTGCTTTGAGTCGAGGACATGGGACAGGAGTTAGCTCAGCCTGGGATGTGTTGTGGCCCAGAACTCGCTGTCCAGTTGGACCGTATTCTTAATCTGTGGCCTTTCTTCCCCAGCTAAAGATTAAGAAGAAGAAGATGGCAAGTGACCAGGAACAGTTGGCAAGCAAGCTGGACAGAGCCCTGTCCCTC
The DNA here is from genome assembly GCA_028658305.1 of Pachyuromys duprasi. Taxonomy (NCBI): domain Eukaryota; kingdom Metazoa; phylum Chordata; class Mammalia; order Rodentia; family Muridae; genus Pachyuromys; species Pachyuromys duprasi. The sequence continues at coordinate 18,491,494 of CM053751.1, forward strand.
ACCAAGCAAGACAAACTGAAGTCACCCTTCAAGCTTTCTGACAGTCCTGGGGGCAAGTCGAAAACTAGCGGGGTCTGCGGCAGGTTCTTGACCCCCTACGACAGCCTGCTGGGCGGGGGCAGGAAGGCGCTGGCCAGAGGACTCGGCTTGTCTCTGAAACCCTCCAGAGAAGGTAAACACAAAAGGGCTGCCAAAGCCAGGAAGATGGAGGGGGGCTTCAAGGCCAGAGGCCAGCCCAGGTCCGTGCGCTCCCCGTTTCCCTCGGAAGCCAGCAGCCACTCTTACAGTAAGTATCTGCTTTCGCTGCATGGTGGATGCTAACCTTGTTGGCTCGTAATGGCTTTTGCCCTCCTCTGAGGGTCTCTCGCAGCTCTGCACTGTGCCTGAAGCCAGACGGGCACCCCGAGGGCGGAATTGCCCGTGAGTAGACAGGCATTTGTGGGAGATACTGGATGGTAGTGGCTGGCCTTCCACAGGCCCACCGGAAGCCATCACCGTGTAAAGGAAGGCCTCTCTCCATCCTACAGAGGCCTGGAGGGTCACTTTTTTGAGGGCTAGAGGTGGGACGTTTGTCATTTATAGTGGATAGAAGTGCAGCCGTGGGCAGTAGTGTTAGTGGGTTGTGGAGGGATTGGGAGAGGAGGATTGCCCATTGCAGCTCACCGCCGTACTGGACAAGTTCTCGCCTTGGTCTTGTCTACTGCAATAGCCACGTGTGACTAAGGAGCCAGGGAAATAGAACAGTCTGTGGGACCAAGGGACTGATTGAGCGTTTTGCTCCGTTTAAGTAGAAGCTGGCCTGTGGTTTTGCAAGGTTTTGTGGAGAGCAAGGCTGCTCTCCAGGGCCTCTAGTGGGCCTGGGCCTTCTGAATACGTGCTTAGTCATTCTGTATGGATGGGCAGCTGATGTGTATGGCAGGCAGGAACTAAAGACCTGCTTGCGCGGGCGGGAGAGGCTTCTCCCGTCCAGCGGCTGGTCACAGAGGTTTACTCCGGATATCTGGAGACTTTTCCTGTCTGTGTTCTGATACCGTATTTTAGATTTTGCTAGACTCTGGGATGTGTGTGTGTTTGATTTGAATGTCTACTGGAAAAAAAATGACATATATTTCTTCTCCTGGGTGTGTTTTTTGTTTTGTTTTGTTTTTGCTGGTGGTGCTGGGAAATTGATCTAGGTAGGAGCCAGATGTAGGAGCTACCAGCTAGGAGGAGCCTTCTCCCTCACTGGGGTTATTTGTGTATGTGTGTTTGTGTGTGCGCGCTCATATTTGTATGCCCTAAGGTTAGAATAGGGTGTTGGACTCTCTAGAGCTAGAGTTATGGGCGATTGTGAGAGCACCTTGTGAGTGCTGGGAATAGAACCTGGGTCCTCTGGAAGAGCAAGTGCTCTTCACTGCTGAGGCTCGTATCCAGTCATGTTTCCTGTCCTCCTTCCCTTCCTCTTTCCTTCTTTCTTTCCCTCTCTCCCTTCCTTCCTTCCTTTCCCCCTTCTCTTACCTTCCCCTTCCTTTCTTCCTTTTAAAATTTTTTATTACATTTATTTAACTTATTTCGGGTGTGTGTTTCTGTGGTTGTGAGCCACCGTGTGGTTGCTGGGAACTGAATTCAGAACCTTTGAAAGCACAGCTAGTGACCTCTGAGCCGTCTCTCCAGGCCCCCTCTTCCCTCTCTCCCTCCTGAACTCCCTCTCGTCTTCCTTCCTTCTTTCCTTCCTTCCGTCCTTCTTTCCTTCCTTCCGTCCTTCCATCCTTCCTTCACATACTGACAGGCTCTCACAGTGTAGCCTTGGTGGGCCTGAAGTCACTGTGTAGATAAGGCTGGGCTTGAACTCACAGAGCTCTCTCTGTCTGTGCCTCCCAGTGCTGGGATTAAAGGTGTGCACCTGTTTAAACTCACAGTGTTTGTGAGCTTTGGAGCTCAGCCGTGGTCATGGGCTTCCCAGGCGTGAACAGCTCCTTGTGCAGGGAGGTGGAACTGTGCCCAGCAGAGCGTCAAGCCACTGCGGAGTCGTGTGCATTTTTGCTTGCCTTTGACCTGTGAATCTCGAGGACTGATGATGCTACAGCTGGTGTGCGGCCAGCTGCCACTAGCCTTACACAGGAGCGTGTGAGAGTGTGCGCTGAGGTGCCCCTCACATCCAGATGGTGTGAGCACTTGGGTCTCTGGCCATGAGCAGGCACGAGGCGAGAAGGACCACAGAAGCCTCGAGGCGGGAAGTGGGAAAGAGTGGTGCCTCTCGCTTTCCAGGTGGGCTTGGAGGGCATGGCTGTCTTGTCCTAGCTGGTGTATTCTTGAGGGAGGACAGGTCGCTGAATGTCACCTCGAGGCATCTCTGGCCTTGGAGCGAATGAGGGTGCTGGCATGGTGGGTCGTGGCACTTGCTCAGCTCCCTGAGGGCCGAGTCCAGTCCTCAGAGCCCACCGTAAAAGAAGAGAACCAAGTACCGAAGGTTTTTCTTTCACTTCCATGTCCGTGTTCTGTTGTTCCACATGTTAGTGTGTGTGAACGCTACTTGTGTATGTGAACATGGGGAGATGTTAGGGTAAGGGACAGGTGGCTTGGGGCTTCCTGAAGTTGGGGTTCCTGGTTGTGGTGGAAAATGGAGTTTATCCGTACAGGGGCTCTAGGGACTCCCTGTGCCCGTGCGCGTTTGTGTTTCTCTTGGACTTGAAGATGTTAGGCGCTGCCAGGCTGCCAGGCTGTCTCGGTGTGTGTTCGCGTTCCTCTTGTTCTGTGTGGGTTCTCAGCAGATCGAGGGATTATTGTCTTGGCTTTGGAGCCCTGTCTTCCTGTCTTGCTTAACAGCCCAGCGACAGCGTGAAATAGATCAAGATGATGTATATTTGGGTTCAAGTTGGGACCAAAGAACGTCCCTTTCCTGTGGGTGGGGCTGCAGCTGGGACACTTTTCCCAACCCTGGCAACACAGCCATGTGCTTAGGAGCAGAGGTGTAGAGAAAGCCATAGGCAGTAGGCTGGTCAGCCGGCTCTCTGGAAAAAGACGTGTGTGTGTTTGTGTGTGTGTGTGTGTGTGTCTGTCTGTCTGTGTGTCTGTCTGTGTGTCTGTCTGTGTGTCTGTGTGTGTGTGTGTCACCACATAAGAGAGGCTGATGATGGAGGATGCTGACTGGAAGTTGCTGGGCTGAGATAGCATTTCACTGTGTGAGCACCCTCACCTACAGCCCACTTGAGTCTGCTGTCGCTGTGAAGTGTCACAAGGAGCTGGGAAGAGACACTTAGGCGGGCTCCTCGTCAACCGTGCCCTCTGCTCGGAGCAGCCACTGTGCTGCGTGAACCCTGCAGGGGACCACGGGCCTGGCCAGGAGATAATGTAGGGTCCTTCCTCAGATTGCTGCTCCCATGGCGCGGCGCCAGTCCTCATACCCAGCGACCCAAGAGGTGGCTGTACCCAGGGATAGCAGCCGAAAGGGCCTGGTTTGCCGCTCAGTGGGCAACCCAAGCTGTTTGTGCCAGATCACAGGAGAGCTCGGGTGGCACGCATGCCCAGGCCTGTGGGCATTGACACTTGGTTCTAGCACATCTCTGTTTTCGGGGCCACCGGCAGGATAAAAGCCCCACAGCTCACCCATGTGAAAACATACTTTGAAGGGTGGGAGGATGATGGCTCAGGGCCTCAAGTGCAAGCGTGAGGACCCAAGGTCAGTCCCCAGGTTAGCATGCTCCACCCCAGCTGTTGCACAGGCACAGACAAGGAGGCTCTGGGGCTTCCTGGCCAGCCTAGCTAGCCTTCGTGGCAAGCCCCAGGACCCACTGAGAGACTGTCTCCAAAAACAAGATGGGGTCAGTGAGACAGGTAAAAGGCACTAAGCCTGACTACCTGAGTTCAATCCCTAGCACCCATAGAGTGGAAAAGGAGAACCGAATCCCACAAGCCATCCTCTGACTTTCTTGTGTGTTCCTGGCACACTCATGTCCCTACAAATAAACAGATGTACACAAAAGAAATTAAAATATAACAAAAATTTTAAAAAGGTGGTGGGAACCTGAGGATCCAAGTTAAAGGTTGACCCCTAGTTCCCATAACTCTTTCATATACACATTCACACACACATACACATATGCACGCACACGAGACCACAGACATACACACAGATAAAAAAAATAAAACCTACTTTGACTGCAGATACGGACTCAGACGATGATGAAGATTTCCTGAAGAACGCGTGGTCTGCCCAAGGCCCCTCCAGCTCCAAACTGACCTCATCCCTCCTGTGCGGCATGGTGGCCAAGAACAGCAAGCCGGCCCCAGGCCCCAAGCTGACCAAGAGGGGCCTGGCGGGCCCCCGGACTCTGAAACCCAAGGCGGCCACCAGCAGGAAGCAGTCCTTCTGTTTGCTGCTCCAAGAGGCCGAGGCCGGCTCCTCCTTCAGCGACTCTTCCGAGGAGGACTCCTTTGATCAAGGTTACTAGCGCCAAACACAAAATAACCTTCCATGTGTTTTAGAGCGAGAGTGAGTGGGAGAGAGCGAGCAAGCGAGCGTGCGAGAGTGCGTGCACACAGCAGGGATGGCCGTAGCCGTCTAGGCTTTTGGCAGCGTAGCCTGCCCTATCCGCCTATATACCTTTTTGTTTGTGTTTGCTTTTTATTTTTTACTTCAGCTTGTGATAACCCCACTGGCCAGCCCTTAGGGAGCTCTTACACGGACTCATTTTCAGTCTCCCAGAATTTCTTTCCCTCCTTCCTCTGCACTCCATCAGCCCTCCCAAGGGCCTCCCCCAATTCCCAGATCTAAAAGCCTAACTTTGCCCTCTCCAGACCCCCAGGCCGGCCTGGGCTTTCTCTTGGCACAAGCCTGGCGGAGGCTTGCCCAAGGAGCATTTTGTAAAGACGGACCTCTTGTGTGGGCGTGTGACTTGCTGTTTGTACCGCAATTTTGGTAATGCCAAGCTTTATTAAACATACCAAGTTCATTTTTAACTAAACTGTGTGCCTCGTTTCTCTTGCTATGTCCTTAACTAGAAGTGAGGTTGCCGCCTCCCTCCATTCATTCCTCCTTCCCGCTCCTCTCTTCCCGCTCCTCGCCCCCTCCGGAAGCCATAGACATGGCTGGACCGCTTTCCTGTTATTCAAATATCCCTGGTATCTTTGGCATCCATTCCATTTTTCGGGTGTGCAGTCAAGTGTTGTACCATCTATCTGTTTTTGGTTTTGGTTTTGGTTTTTTTCCTTTTAAGCTGCTTGTCTATGTTTTTATTTATTTTTCTGGAAGCTTCTGCTGCTACCCACCATTGGTTAAAAAAACAGAACAAAACACGAGCAACAATTAACTTACCAATACTTGTTTGCTAACACATATTTCTGTTTTGAAGGGCATGTGGGCAGTACAGAGTCAAGGCCACTTGGCCATCTCACTGATTTTGTGATTTAATTTTTTTATTTTTATTTTTTTGTTTTTCCTTGTTCAATTTGGAAGCGTTGGCTCCGTTGCCACGCCAAGGGTCAAAAATGGTCTTTCTTGGGGTTGCTGGACCAAGATCTGGCCCCAGCTCAGCCTAGGGGTCCACCACCAAAGAACATTCCCAACGTCACAGTCGTGGCCTGCAGTTAAAATTTGACAGCCCTCAGGCCCTTCAATCAGAAAATGTCCCCTCAAGGGAAGAAAGTGACACTCACTGCTCATCGTCCTTTGGCTAGGGTCTGCTTCTGAGGAAGTTCCCTCTAGAGCTAGAGTTTGGAAATATCCAGATGGGTAGCAACATGTTTCTGTCCGCTGAGCACGGCCCCAGGCATGGGGAGGAGGGTCATAGCAAACTGGGACATGACCGTACCTGCTTGAGCCCCCTGGGATTAGGATTCTGCCCTTGTCATCCAGCCTTTCTTCAGTTCCTAGCCTCCTCTCCTCCCACACCAGCCTTCCTAACTGGCAGAGATGGGATTTGGAGTGCCAAGTGATGGCACAAAGGGAGCCTGGTGCCTTTTGGGTTGTTCCTGTGCTGTCTGAGCCAACACAACCTGGACCACAAAGAGAGGCCGCCAGTCTCCTGTCGCAAGCCTCCCCACCTGGTCTTCTGTGGATGAGACTGGTTGGCCCCTTGTTCCCTCCTCACGACTTGCCCTTCCCTATGCCCCCACAAAGTCAGGGTCCCAGCCCTGAAGGTTTTGAGTCCCTCCTGTTTCAGCATAGACCAAACAGAAGCAGACATCCCCAGGCCTCTTAGACAGTGCCAAGGGACCATAGCCACAGAGAGGATTTGGAAGGGTGAGGGCCAGGGCGTGGCGCCCCGGCTTCCCTCTACTATTCAGAGCAAAACCGGCTGCTGAGGTTTCAGAAAGGGATATTTGGGTAATAGGGCCTTCCTGCCCCTTGGTACTAAAACACTTAATTGGCGTGGCTTTTCTAGTATGTCTGCTTTCTCCTCCCAGCAGCTTGACCATCCCTCCAACCCTTGACCCCTACCCATGATGCTTTGAGTGTCTGTTTCGGTCTCTCGCATTTGCTCTCACGCTGCACTTGGACGCAAAGCGAAGGCTGGGAGTAGGGCAGACGGCGGGTTACTGAGTTTGAGTCCGAGCCTGGCTCGTTGCTCCGTAGGTAGGCAAAAAACATTTTCCTTTTCTACTCTCTGTTTAGTTCCCCTCCTCGGGGTCTGCCCCCACCGGGTCTGGCAGCAGCACATTACTTGGACTTTTATCAGGTTTTGGGAACTCAATTACCCAGCCCCTTGCCCTGAGCCAGGATTTTAAAAAACAAAACAACAAAAAACCCATATATTGACATTAAAGGTTCCCTCCCTCCCTCCATTCCCTTGAAAGTCTTTGTTGGGACTTTTCTCCCCCTCTTCCCTTGGCAAGCTCTGTGGACCCTGGCATAGAGAATTCCAGAAATTCTTGACACCCCTTGCTTGTCCTTCAAGGTCCCTCGGCTCTCCTTGTCCTCATAGATGCTGGTCCAATCAGACTAGACCTTACATGAGTCTTGACAGGCACCTCAGTTGTGAGGCCCGCAGGAGACCTTGGGACAAAAGCCCCCACTCTGGGTTTCTGCCTTCTGGAATGTTCTGCAGCATCAAACTGCTGAGACCGACTAGCTCCTGGCTTTCTGTGATCTAACTGTGGCTCTCAGAAACCCAGAGCAGGCACTCAAGCTTGCCTCCCTGCCCGTGATGCCTACTGCCTGAGAATCCTTCTGGAAAGAGTATTCTGGACTTCCCGGTCTCCACACCTGAGCAGCCAGGACAGAGGGGGAGTTTTTAGAAAGGGGAGATTCCCAGTTCCCAATCCCAGCCAGCCGCCCTCCCCATTCCCTGCCTGCCCCGACCCAAATTGGCCAACTCCAGGGAGGCCCGATGTGGGGTTACCCAGGCTGCCGAAAAAAGTCTGCCTACACTTAGCCTGCTTTGCCGCTGTGGCCCACTGGGGCGGAGACAGAGCCATGTGACGTCGCAATGTGATTGATCGCAAGTGCGCACTGCCTGCCTGCCCTGCCTGCCCCGCTGGCATCCCCAGCCTGCTTCATCCATCACTCTGGGAACGCCTCCCTCGCACCCTCCTAACCAACTTCCTTTCCCGCTTTCTCTCTGTCCCTCCGCATCCCTCTCTCTGGCCTCTGTGCAGACCGTCCCCTTAGCTATTCCCCACCCCCACCTCCCAAGCTGCCTGGCCCGGCAGAAACTACGATTCCCTGCCATAGCCAGGCAGGTTAGAACGCTGGTGCCACCCGCAGCCACTAGTTCTCTAACCAAGCCGTGCTGTGGGCCTTAGCAGGAGAAGCAGTATTTGACCACCCTGTCCAGCCCTCACATATAGGATGTGCATATCTTGACATTGCTTTTGAGATGAGAGTAGCCTCCCAGCCCTACCTGGACTCCGGGGCACAAGCCCTTGAGACAGACCGTACCTAGGGCCACCTGCTCCTTGGTGCTGTTTCCCTTGGTCATAAGCCAGTCTTTATTTAGTTTGTAGTTTTTCAAGATGGGGTTTCTCTGTGTAGCCCTGGCTGTCCTGGACTCACTTTGTAGAGACCATGCTGGCCCAGAACTCACAGAGTTCCCCCTGCTTCTGCCTCCCGAGTGTAGGGATTACAGATGTGCACCACCTTGCATGGCTAAGCCCGTGTTGAGCTTCAGGTGTTCTCGCCATCTGGTGGAGAATTTGGTCAGATGCCCAGAGCAGTGGCAGTGTTGCCTTGTTTTCTGTCAGCACTACTGCCCAGCCTGGCAAGGGTTGCCAGCCCTTGGGCCAGCACAGCCTGCTGGACATCTTCAGCCTGCACTGCGGCCTGGGGTTTGGCCTCATGCCCTGCTGCAGGATGGGCTGGTCTGCCCATTCTGGGGCAGCCTGAGCTCATATTCATGGCTGGCACTGTTTCTTCTTTTTCAAACAAGGTCACACGACGTAGCCCAGGCTGGCCTTGAACTCACAATCCTTCCGGCTTAGGCCACAGGTGTGCACCACCAACCACATCAGGCCATGCCACATAGGATATGGACCCTCTTAGCTGGGCTGGTGGGCTGGGAGGTCACCCCAGGTTCAGAGAGTCTCCCTAGCATGGGGGTGCTAGATCCTAGCTGCACGGAATGAACTATGTGGGCCTTGTCTCCAGGAAGGGATCAAATTCTGCTTTCTGCCAACAGCCCCCTGACCTCTGGCTGACCAAAATGCTACAGACCCCTAGATTCCCCCAGCCTGAGCCCAGCCCTCCCTCCTGTTCCCTCCTCTGCCTCTCTGTTCTTTCCTGTTTCCTTTCTCAGCCTTCATGTCTATGTCGGGACGTGTGCACACGCGTGTGTGGACTGTGACGAGCGCTGTCTCCTGTCTTTGTCTGTCTGTGTGTCTGTCCCCCACCCACAGCACAGGTGCATGTCAGTGCTGCCCTCCCAGAAGCCCACCCCGACACCCAGAGCCGCCCCTCTTCCTCCCCCAGGCTGCCCGTGCGTGGGTGACTGGTAGAGGCCTTGGGCCATGGGTGGGACTGTGGGCTGGTTCTGGACCCTCCCCCAGCGGCCCTTGGTGAGGACAGACTGGAGCTAGGGGGGTGGTGGGAGGAGGTGGGGGGCAACACACGCCCAGGTCAGGACCCTGACTTGTTCCTTGTGTTCTGCATGCCAGATGACAGCTCAGAAGAGGAGGAGGAGGAAGAGCTGGAGGACGAGGAGGAGGAGGAAGAAGAGGAAGCCTTTGGTAGCTATAGGCTGGGTGCCGGGGAGCAGGCCCTGTCGCCAGGCCTGGAGGAGAGTGGGCTGGGCCTGCTGGCTCGCTTTGCGGCCAGCGCCCTCCCCAGCCCCGTCGTGGGGCCGCCCCTCTCTGTGGTGCAGCTGGAAGCTGAACAGAAGGCCCGGAAGAAGGAAGAGCGGCAAAGCCTGATGGGTGAGTAACACTGGCTCCAAGGTGGGTGCTGTGGGCCATCACAAAGATAAGGAGACCGAGGCTCGGTGGAGGACAGGAGGGCCAGGTGGGCCTTGGATGCACTCACAGGACAGCGCTGCCGGTAACCCTCGGGGTGTTATCTTCTAGGAGGCGAGACCATGGCCACATAAGAATTGCTCCCTTCTGCTGGGCACGGGGGCACATGCCTTTAGTTCTAGCACTCAGGGAGGCGTTCTAGGCCAGCCTGGTCTACAAAGCGGAGTCCAGGACAGCCAGGGCTACACAGAGAAACCCTGTCTCAAAACACCAAAAAACAAACAAGAAAGAGTCTTGCTTCCTTCACCTTCGTGCTGTCATTAATGACACTGGTACCTTGAGAGCCTACAGGAGCTCAGGAAAGGCCTGACCCAGGCCTGGGGACCGGAGGCCACGTTAGGTGAGCAGTCTCCATCCAGGGAGAGGAAAACATAGTGACAGAGAGAGGTGCAGAAGGAAGAGGAAAGGAAAACATTGTGGAGATGTTCTGTGAGTCCAGCGAGGTAGAGGGGTGCTCTTGATGGCCCGACACCATCAACCGGAGGGGTCAGGGTTGGCAGGCTGGGGCCCTCTGACTTACTGCCCTAATGGACTGGGGTCATGACATTAGCGTCGAGGCAGAAAGCTCAGGCTGGCTGTCTCACTTCCATTGTATCCTTGAGTCCCTGATGAGTCCAGGGGTCCTGTCCCCAGCTGTCAGAGCAGGTGGTTCTTGCGGCTGCTGAGAGGGCGCTTGCCTGGCCTGCATGGAACCTTGCACTCTGTCTCTCCTCAGCATCGCCTAAACCAGATATGGTGGTGCATGCCTGTAGCCCCGGCACTCAGGAGCGGGGAGGATCAGGGGTTCAAGGCCATCCTCAGCTATAACGCATCGCAAGTTGGAGGCCAGCCTAGGAAATATGAGTCCCTTTCTCAAGTGGGGGTCGTGGAGTAGACATGAGGACTTTCTGGCTGTAACGGGCATGGCTTCCTCGATGCTCCTTGGGGATTTTCCCAAGTCATCCTAGTTCTACCCACGGCACCTTCCTCCTCCCCTAAAATGTATCACTGTTGCCCAGGTGTCTTGAGGCCTTTACATTTGCTGTTTCTGTATCCCCAAGTATCAAGTGTCTCCGCATGTACTTCAGACCATAGTCATTTGGTTTCCATAGATGAAGCATATGTAAGCAGTGTATTTGGTTATATGTTCCACTACTTAATTATCTAAAACAGCTTTTTAAATTGCCCTTTAATTTACTTTGCATGTGTGTGTCTGGGTGTATGCATGCCACGGGAGACATGCCAAGGTCAGAAGTCCTGGGAATCGAACTCGAGTCCTCAGGCTTGGTGGCAGGCACCTTTTTCTGTTGAGCCCTCTTGCTGGCACCTCATTGTTTCTTTGTGCTTTATCAACCCCTCCAAGTATTCCTAGTGTGTACTTGACTTAGGTCTTGCTTCTGTGTATGAATCCTTCTGGAAGTTGTACCAAAATATCCTGAGCCAGATTCAGCCTCTTGAGCTTGAGAGCATTGGACATTTTCATGGATAATTTATGAAGGTCACCTGGTGCTGTGCGTCACCCTCCAAACCTGACCCAGTGCAGGTCTCCTCCCTTCCCATTCAGTTCGTGGCATTCTAGATCCAGATTTCTCCAACAGCAGCGTCTAACTTCTAAAGGAAACCTTGCCACTGGGCAGTGGTAGAGAACCTTCTCCAGTCTCGCCAGTGGGTACTGGGGCAGGACGCTGGGCTGCCTCTGAAGAAAGCATTGAGGCGTTTTAGTCTTTTGGAGTCTTCTGTTGGGTCATGATCGTCACTAGCAACTATTAACAAAGGTTTCCCTCAGGGCAGGTTGCTTCTCAATGTCTGTTAAGGACACAAGTTCCTCAATGCCTACTTTAGTGGTCTCCAACAAGGAGCATTCATTTATTTGTCTGAGTCAGTCATTGTCTCGGAGGCTACTGCCTCCTTCTGCTGACCTAGTCCTAGTCCTGGAAGCTTCTGTCCTCCGAACAATCTAACCTAGGCCTAGACTGTTTTCAGTCTCTGAGACTTACTGCTGAATAAGCTCACCCTTTCTTGTTCTTACTGGGTTCTGGGCTGGCTGATCTGGCTCAAACTCCTCTCCCAGCTGACTGATTCAGCCTAGCTTTTCTCTCAGCCTCTGAATTGTTCTGCTTAGCCTCAAACTTAACTCCAGCAATCTTTTCCAATCTTCTGATTCCTTCTCAGTCTCTGGCTCATTCAGTCTTCACCTGAGTTCTCTCTCTGCAACCTGTCTGTCTATTGCTGCCTCTTCTCACTCTTCATTGCCGCTTAAGTAGCTTCCCTTTCTTCTTGTGAGAGTTGGCTGTATCCTATTCTGTCAGATCTTCTCTGATTTGTCATCTTTTCTGCCACTCAGTTAGACATCACTTTTCAAACATGGGTACTTCCGTCTACAAACTATACCGTCATTGCTTGGGATTAAAGGGGTGTACCACCACACCTGGACCTAAGCTTTTCTTTACCTGAAACTTGCTCTGTACCAGGCTGGTCTTGAACTCAGATATGCTTCCTCTGTCACCTGGATTGAAGCTGTGTTTGTATTCCAGCCTTTGGATGTGATCTCTTGTCAGAACAGCCGTATTCTGAATTAATATTCCTCTGCACACACCGCCAGTAATTAGATCGCTGGACGGTTGTTGTGGAAGCCATCCTGAAGCAAGAGCAAGGCTCCCGCAAGGGCAGCATGTGCTCCTAATGCTGAACCCTCTCGCCAGCCCCTATGTGTGTGGGCCTTTTGTCCATGTGTATATGTGTACATCATTTGGGTGCCTGGTGCCCATGGAGGCCAAAGGAAAGAGCATCAGATTCCATGGACTGGGACTTAGAGATGGTGTGGGTGCTGGATACCAAATTCAGGTCCTCTGGAAGAGCAGCCAGTGCTCTAACCACGGAGCCATCTCTCCAGCCTCCACCGCCCCCCCTCCATATTTTTAATGTCTGTAGGGTCTGGTAATTTATCTTCCTTTACTGTTGATATACTCTAGCTTGATCAGTCTGGCTAGAACTTACCTGTTTCAACAGCCACTGCACACCCCACCCTGTGCACACTTCATTCTTTCTCTTTTACATTTATTTAGTGTGTGTGGCTGTGTGTGTGTGTGTGTGTGTGTGTGTGTGTGTGTGTGTGTGTGTGTGTACTTGCCGTGGTGCTGGTGTGAAGATGAGAAGACAGCTTTCCGGAGTTGGTTCTCTCCACCCTGTAGGTTCCAGGGGTTGAATTCAGGGCATCAGGCCTGATGGCAAGCTTCTTACTGCTGAGCCATTACACCAACCCGGGTTCATTGATTTCTGTCCATTGCTTCCTTCTGTTTCCTTTGGATGGATCAGTCACTTGCAGGCACTTCCTGTGTTTCGGGGTGTATACTTAGATCACTGATTTGAGACCTCACTCTTTTGTCCATAGGTGTAGACCTCTCTGAAAACACAGCTCCAGTTGTGTCTTACACATTTTGAAGCTTGTTGGGCTCTCATTATTCAGGATCATTCTAAGTCTCTCCTGCACTTTCTGCCTTGATCCTGTGATGACTCAAAGTTATTTGTTTTCTAGACACTTGAGAGTAGGTGCTTGGTCATCTTGTGGATCTCTGCTTAGATTCTGTTCCATAAATTAATTTGATTTAATTTGACCCCTGAGGTAGGGGCTGCAAGCCTGAGACATGACCCTTGTAGCTGCATGCTTCTCTTCCAAGAACGCTTTCTTTTCCAGGTTTCTGTCAGCTTCTTGTCCCCGCCCCACACAGGGTGCTCCAGTGTTTGCACAAGGGGCCATGCAGCGAGGATGGCCTTGCACTGCTGATCCTCCTGCCTCTGCCTCCTGAGTGCCGAGCTTACAGGCATGCACCACCAGGCAGGTTTCATGCCGTGCTGGGGATAGAACCTGGGGCTTCATGCATGTTAGGCAGGCAACTCGACTACTATGCCACGCCCCGGAGCCTCAAAAGCTCAACTTTTAAGCCTGGCTTTACGACCTGAATCCTCCTCACATAGAAGAATGTCCCCTCCCCCCTCCAGCTGCTGTCCTGCACATTCATGAGGAGAAGCTTACTAATGAGTTAATTAACAAGATCTTTAAGCTTTGAAGGGACTCATTCTCACAAGGTGTCCTGTGCCCCCCTCATCTTTACCTCCCCCCACATCCCTACCACTGTGGCTGCCTCTGAGGGCTTGTGCCCCTCCTGGACCCCTGTGAACAGGCTGCCTGCTACATAGGGCCAGGATTGGACCCTCATCTCCTCTGCGGGGATTGGAGGCAGTGATGGTGTTGCCTTCTAGGGGACTGTCAGCCCCACAGGCTGTCCAGTCTATGGAATGACAGACATACTTTTTAGCCTCTGTTTCTAAGGGACACACCATCAACTGAGCCTCCTGAGTGCTGCTGGCTCGGAGCTTAATCTGAGCTCTGGGGAAAGGAGAGACCTCAAGAGAACTGAGAGAGCTTATTTCTAGACCATGGCAGGCTGGGATAGGCCGCTATGTAGACAGAGAGGCTGGACATACAGGGAAGGGCTGTTATGGCTGCAAAGGGACCGTGAACAGAGAGGGGACCCCCCCCCCCCAGGGGACCAGTGGGTTGTAGCAAGTCTGTATTTCCCAAGTCAAGGCTTCTGTGCTCTGGGCTGAGAGAACAGAAGAATGGCAACTTGACAGAAAAAGTGGCAGATGGATTGAGCTAAGTGGCCTTGAGGTCTGGTAGTGTGCCTCAGAGTTCAGGGCGTACAGAAGAGGGCCCTGGTTGTATAGGGGCATGTTAAGGGGGATTGAGGGGAGGGACTTCTGAGGAGCCTCAAAGCAGGAAGCGGGAAGGGAATCTGTCAGGAAGTTGGATGATGGGGCCTCAGGCTTGGGGGTTTCTTGGGCTTTCCCTGCTGCCTCCCTGTGCAGCCCTCAACCTTGTTTCTGGGGTTTTCTGATGGGGGCCTGGGACCTACATATTTTATCAGTCCTCTTGGGATGAGAGGTGGAGAATATCCATGGATAGAGAATAAGTGAGTTGGGTGAACCCTGTCCTTCTCTGAGCCTCAGTTTACCTCCTCCTGGTAACAGGAGAAAAGCTTCCAGAGAGTGTGTCGCTCGCTGGGTGGGATGGGTCTGTGGATTTCTTGCTGGTGGCCTGTAGGGCCAGGGGGAAAGGAAGAGGGTGGAGCTCCCAGCCACCAGCCCCCACCTCCTCCTTCCCACATACAGGCACAGAGTTTGAGTACACAGACTCAGAGAGTGAAGTCAAGGCTCCTAGGCAGTCACCAGCTGGGCTGCTGCGGCCCAAGAAGGGCGTGGGGGAGCCTGGCCAGTCTCTGGCTGCACCTGTACCTGGTCCCCGGGCCTCCGGTCCCACCAGCCCAGACAAGGCCAAGCTGGCCTCAGAGAAGGGGCGCAAAGCCCGGAAGGTACGTGGCCCTAAGGAAGCCGGCTTCGAGGCGGGGCCAGAGGCCAGTGATGATGACCTATGGACACGACGTCGGAGTGAACGCATCTTCTTACACGACGCTTCCGCTGCGGTCCAGGCGCCCAGCAACACTGTGCCAGCAACCAAGCCTAGCCGCTGTGGCAGGGGTGGTGCCCCAAGTCCACGGAAGGACACCGGCCGAGCCAAGGACAGGAAGGACCCCAGGAAGGTAAGAGCTCAACACAGGTCTCCTGATCTCTGATGGCTTTGATGTTAGCAGTGTGCCCAGGGAAGGTCCCGCCGTGTTTGGTGGTTAGGAGGAACCTTGCCTCCTCCTCCTGTGACTGACAGAGGGCCTTAGTCTCTCACCCTTTATCTAAGAATACTGTATTTAAAGATGTGTGTGTGTGTGTTTGGGTGGGGCTGCTGTCTCTGCTGTGGAGGCCGAAGGACAACTCCTGTGTGGTTGTTTCTTTCCTCTTGCTGTTAGTGGATTCTGGTGATCAAGCACAGGCCAGCAGGCTTGCATGGAAGGCCACTTTACCTGCTGATTCATCATCTCTCCAGCTCTGGGTATCTTTTTAGACAGGGTCTGTTGTAGCCCAGGCTGGCCTTGAACTTGTAATCCTCTCACTGCCACGTGTGGGTTATAGTCTGGAGGTCTGAGGCAACGTTTCAGCGTGCTGGTTACTACCTAAGCTGTGGTCATAGCTCCCAGCCTGCAGCTCAAGCCTGAAGTGGGGTGGGCGTCGCCTCCTGGGACAGCTGGCTGGACACCTAGGTTATTTCCAGATCTTTGGATGTCCATGTTTGCATTGGTCACCACACCTGCAGGGCGGGGTGCCTAGACCTCTATACTGAGGTGCACAGGAGGAGGCTCCCTCAGTGCAGAGTCCTGGGAAAGCTCACACACATCAACAGGTAACCGGGCAGCAGCTGCATGGTTTTAAATGCCCTTCCAGGAGCATGGCCGCTAGAGCTCATTGGTAAGGCTTTATTGTTGTTCTTGGTGGGTGTTGCTAGCATTGAACGAATAATCAAATAAAACTAGTCCCTCCATGCATGGGACAGCCCTCAGCAAAACAGAGTCTCAGTGGATACCGAGATGCTCAGGAGAGACATCTCATAATAGAGTGCTTGTCTATATCTCTCAGACTTAGACTCCCCCAGTGAGTATGGGGTTCAGTGGTAGAGCCTCTGCCTAAAATCCCCCAGTGAGGGGCTGGGGTGTGGCTCAGTGGTAGAGCACCTGCCTAACATGTCCAAAGCTCTAGGTTTATGGAACATCCCTAGTAATCTATCATAAAACCCAAAGTTTGAGCGTAAATGTTTCTGCATAGTTACCTGTTTGTATGATATTCTGGAAAGTTCTGTAATAATATATACACTGCTATTAGGAGGGTTGTTGCAGAGATTCACATGTTTGCATTTTAGCGCTTTTTTGTTTGTTGGTTTGTACAATAAACTATACGGTGATGATAGAAATTAACTGTGAGGGCTGGTAAGATGACTCATCGTGGAAAGACATTTGCTCCGAAGCCTGATGGTTGATGACCTGAGTTCAGTCCCTAAAACCTACATTGTAGAAGGAAAGAACCAACTCTGGCAAGTTATCCTCTGGCCTTCGCTTGCACACTTGGCGAAAACACGCCCTCACTCATACATGTTATATGATTGATTATATTATTATATATAGCATGCATGATATAAAGTACATAAGTAAGATCTAATAAAAATAACCTGTGGGCCTCGTCCAGTGGCGCACACCTGTAATCCCAGCACTCAGGGAGGCAGAGGTAAGTGGATCTCTGAGTTCGAGGTCAGCCTGGTCTACAAAGCGAGTCCAGGACAGCCAGGGCTACACAGAGAAACCCTGTCTCAAAAACAAAAATTTGTGACTAAAATCTAGAAGTCTTGTGTGGAGAGAGGAGCCTCAATGCTATCTTAGGTTATGCTGAGGATCACGTGGGTGTGAGAGGTGACCAGTATCAGGGACCCTGCCAGCCTCACGGTCACGCCATTTTAGCAGGCACTGGTCAGAACTTCCGGAGTCTGACCCTGATTATTTCTCTTACACGTTTAGGCAAGGTGAAGCTTTGGAAAGAGGTTTCCACATGACAGTTATCACAACAACGCTTTGCGCGTTTATCCATCTAAAACCCTTGCAAAGTAGCAAAGCACCTGTGACCTTTACAGTAGGAGTTGAGTTCTGTTGACTGATCCGCAGAGCTCAGGGGAAGGGAGGAGGGATTTGTAACAAGCACAAGGCTGGATTCTGCCGGTGGAGGATGCAGAGTACACGGGGCCTCTTTCATAAGGACGGGCTCTGTCCCCCGAGAGACAAAGCTCAGGCTAAGGGCCTAGAAGATGCACAGGATACTGGGGGAGTCACCAGGCTGTGAGATGGCATCCCCTCCGGCCTTCCGGGTGAAAAGGTGTTGGCCGTTTTCTTCCCTTAAAGAGCAGGCCTAACAGGTCTGGCTTTCTAGTGCTTTCCGTGAGCCATGGCTCCTACACCCTGTCTCCTTGCCCAAGTGGCCTGGGGCTCCCTTGCCCTCTGACAAGTCTACCCTTTGCTTTCTCCTCTAGAAGAAGAAAGGGAAGGAGGCTGGATCAGCAGCCACACTGCCCCCTGCTCGTGTTTCCACCCTGCCTGACTCCAGGGCCCCCCACCCAGGGCCCCTGGCAACTGCCAAACGCAGCAAGGCCAAGGCCAAAGGGAAGGAGGTGAAGAAGGAGGTAAGGGTGCCAGGGCAGCTCATAAATCAAGGCTGGGTTGGGGCTCAGTTCAGGCGTGGGCATGCAATGCCCCTTGCCCGTGTGGTCGTGCTGCCTGTGAGTGTGGCAAGCCTGAGCATCTCCTGTGCCAGCTCAGGGCTCAGCCTTGAGCTTATTGGTGAGCCAGGGCCACCTGAACCCTGAAACCTTTCCTCAGCCCGTGTGGGGGTGCTCAGGCTCCTCTCTGTTGGCAGAGGACTGTGGTGTGCCTGTGTGTGCCATCACCTGCTCCCATGGACCAGTTTGCTCACAGCTTCATTGTACATGGCTAGAAATCAGTTTCTCTGTGGCAGAGGCCAAGGTGTCTGCTGTGCTCAGGCAAGGAGAATACCGAGCACTGAGTACTAGTTACTGTGCTGAGTACACAAGGCTTGGGCTATACTGCTTGTGGCTGGTGCCTCTGCAAAGTGACCGTGGCCCTGGATTTCTGAGGAATGTTCCCAGAATGACAGGACCACTGTACCTGCCTTGTGCAGTGCTATCAGCGAGTGTGTTCTCCCCAGAACCGAGGAAAAGGGGGCGCCGTGAGCAAGCTGATGGAGTGTATGGCAGCAGAGGAGGACTTTGAGCCCAACCAGGACTCAAGCTTCTCTGAGGATGAGCACTTGCCCCGAGGTGGGGCTGCAGAGCGACCTTTGACCCCAGGTGAGTGTCCTGAGAGGCTTCAGGGGTTCCCCTGAAGTATGTAGATCTCAGCACAGGGCGAGGCCCTAAGGCTGGGGCAGCTCAGCTCTAGCCCAGCCAGCCCTGTAGTGGGGATAGGGAGGGATGAAGTAGGCAGATGCCATGCTGATCTTGGGGCCAGTCTCCACAGAAAAGGGTTCACTGCGCATCTTAACGGAAACCTGGCTGTGCAGGAGGCAGGGAGGCGGGAGGCCGCTGGCAGGAAGCCTCCGCTACCATTGGGACAGCATGAGAGGGACAGTTTGGAGGATGATGGGTTAGGTGGGAGGTGAATGGGTGGGGTGGTGGGTCACGTGGGCAGATACCCAAGAATGTCGGCAGGAAGAGGTGAGGACCAATGTTAGGTGGTCCACGGAGAAGCTGTCAGTGAGATGGGTAGTGTGTGAGCGATTACACACTTGCACGCGATGGCCACAGTTTAGGGGTGTTTTAATGATGCCCTGAACAGGGTCCAAACCCCAGGGTCTGAGCTAGGAGGAAGGGTGGCGGGTGTGAGCTGTGGGGAGCAGGTGAAGAGGAACTGGTCTATCCCTGCTGGGATGCCTTAGTCACACTGGCAATGGGGCAGCCGGCCAGGTCCTCATGTACGCGTCTGCGTGGCAGCGCAGACCTCAGCAGGGGTGCTGTCATGCTGATGGGCTGTGGAGGTCCAAGCTACAGCGCTCTGCCCTGACTGTCACTGTGCAGCCGTACAGTACAAAGACTGGAGTGGTGCAGCTTGGGCCCGTGGGGGTGACTGAAAACCACGAGGTCTCCCCTGACTCTATAGAGCTAGTAGCATTCTGTTCTCTGTCCAAAGCAACTGGCACTGTCAAGACCAATTTTAAGGTGTACAGCGTTCCCTCTGCCTATGAGCATGGGGGGTGCAGAAGCAGGTGCAGTGAAGTAGGTTTTACTCCCATTACCAGGCTGTCTGTCTTTCCATCCATCCATCCATTCATCCATCCATCCATCCTTTATCTATCTATCTATCTATCTATCTATCTATCTATCTATCTATCTATCTATCTATCTATCTATCTAATCTAATCTTCACAAGCTGAGCTACATCCTCAGACATTCTAGACAAGTACTTTTGGACAATATTTTTCTCTTGGGTTCTAGGCAGGCTGTCTCTTGTGGAACCATATATTCAGCCCCTCATTGGGGGATTCTAGGCAGGTGCTCTACCACTGAGCCACACCCCAGCCCCTCACTGGGGGATTCTAGGCAGGGGCTCTACCACTGAGCCACACCCCAGCCCCTCACTGGGGAATTCTAGGCAGGTGATGTACCTCTGAGACACACCTAACTTCACTCTAGTAAGAGTCAGTTTCGCTAAGTTGCCTCTGCTGGCCTTGAGCTCACTGCGTAGCTCAGACTGGCCACGCACGTTAGTCTTAATGTCTCTTGTGTCATTGGGATGGCAGGCTACCACCGAAAGCCCAGTTGGGGTCTTTTTCATGCTTGCCAAGGACCGGGACCAGGTATAAGGTCTCCTGGAGAAGAAAAAGGGAGACACTGGGATGGGCAGCCTCTGGGCGTAAGGGGCTCAGGTGGAGAAAAGGACAGCGTTCTAGGCCGTGGTGGGGGTCTGCGCCGGCACAGTGTTGGAAGAAGGCACCTCAATATCCACTGGTGGGCTTCACAGCCCTGGACCTGGAGAGTTTTCATCTGTGGGATGGAAGAGTTTGTTACTCCTGGCTTCTCACTCACCCGAGACCTTCCTGGGAAGGGGTCACCCCCCACCCCGGGGTGCATTTGGGACACAGTGTATAAGCTCCTGGACACCCTGTGACCGTGTCCGGCTCCTGCCGCCCCTCTGCAGCCCCCCGCTCATGCATCATTGACAAGGACGAGCTGAAGGACGGCCTGCGCGTGCTGATCCCCATGGACGACAAACTGCTATACGCAGGCCACGTGCAGACGGTGCACTCTCCGGACATGTGAGTGGGCGGCTCCCGCACCTGCCCCCCGCCCCAGCCCATCCTTCTCCCCTTGCTGAGATGTGGGGTCCTCTGGGGAGTAGCTGAGGCCAGTAGTTGAGAGTTGCTCCACAGTAGGCCCTACTTCTGCTGGGCAGAGCTAGGCCTTGTGGGGCCCACAGGAAGTCGGTGGGGGAGGCATGTGGCCCTCCTTTGGAAGGAGGGGTCTGGCTGGGCACGCTTTCTAGCCCCTGCGTTCTATGAGTAAGAAAGAGCGAGAGCAGTCCAGTTTACAGAGTAGGCTGACAGACATCTGACCCTAAAGCTGATTCTCCTGGCCCGGGTGGCCGAGATGGCTATGCTGGGTGGAGGGCAGTTCAGTCTCTTGAAGGGTGTTCTCTGGCCACTGCCCCATTGCACATGTGTCCCCGGCCTTTCAGATACCGTGTGGTGGTGGAAGGCGAGCGTGGAAACCGTCCCCACATCTACTGTCTGGAGCAGCTACTGCAGGAAGCAGTGAGTGGCGGGGAGGGGAGGAGAGGGAGGGCCTCCAGGGCCGTGGCCAGAGCTCCGCTCTTGGTCACTGCCTTCCCAGTCACCTCCGGCCCTCCATCTGTACCCTGCTAGATCATAGACGTGCGGCCGGCCTCCACGCGCTTCCTGCCCCAGGGGACCCGGATCGCGGCCTACTGGAGCCAGCAGTACCGCTGCCTGTACCCAGGCACGGTGGTCCGAGGTGAGACACCTCTCCCCCCAGCTCCTGATACGTCTCTTCACCAAGACCCACCTCTCCGCTGGCTTAACTGTAGAGACTGGTTTGCGTGGCTGAACTCCAGGTGGGCTTTCTGGTATGGCCTGATCCGGGCACTCTCCAGGCGAAGTCAGGACTCCGAGGCTTGCTGTCTGACCTTGCAGTCTCCTCTGTAGGCTGGCTGCACACCGGCTTCTTGGGGGAGGCGTCACACCTCCACAAACCCTGTCATCAGAGAACGGCTCGCTGTCCTGGTGGCTTGCATAGGTCAGGGGGTGACCTGTGTTGACCTGCTGCCTCAGCCGCACGGTGCTCACCTGGCACTTGGCTTTGTTGACTCTGGGCAAAGTAGAACATCATAGCAGCGAGAACATGTGTGGCTGACTGTGGTGGCATGAAGCATGACTAACATCATGTTCACATGATAAACAGGAAGCGGGGGGGGGCGGGGACACCAGACACCAGGTGCAACCTTCAAAAAGGACCTATGACCTATGACCTGCTACCAGTTAGGCACCCCCCAACGGAAGGTTTCTACCCAATATTAGCACCGACAGCTGGGCCTGAAGTAGTCACATGGGAAAGCTGGGATGTTGTTAATCCCACAGAGAGTGGAAGTCACGCAGACAAAAAAACAAACAGGGTGGGGTGATGGCTGGGAGGCTACAAATGCTTGCTTCAAAATCATGAAAATCAAGGTTCAGATCCCACCCACTGGCTGTCCCCTCTCCCTCTTCCTCTTCTCCCCTCCCCCCCAATAATAACTGATTTCCTGTATCCACTTATAACTCCAGCTCTTCGGACTGTAGAGGCAGGAGGATCATTGGGGCTTGCTGCCTCCTAGCCTAATAGAAAATGTGAGCCTCTGGTTTCAAGGAGAAACCCGGCCTGAAGGAATGATAGGCCGAGAATGCTAGGCAAGGATGCTTGGTGGCCTCTGCTGGGCTCTGCATACACACGTGTGCTCAGGCACTCACACAGACACGCGCATACAAACAAGCGAAGACATACATATTTTAAAGCCAAGGGAGTAAACAGGTTCGTGGCTGGAGAGGTGGCTCCGAGGTTGAAGGTGCTTAAAGGTGCTTACTGGCCTTGCAGCATCCACATGGCGCTCACAAATGGCTAGAACTCCAGTTCAGGGGATCTGATGCCCTCCACTGGCCCACATGGGTTCCCTCATGCACATGGTACACAGACTTATATAGGGCATACACACATACACCTACGTAAAGATGAGTAAGTCTTGGGGCTGGGGAGATGGCTCAGCATTTAGCAGCACCGGCTGCACTTCCAGAGGACCTGAGTTCAATTCCCAGGACCCACATGGCGGCTCACAACTGTCTGAAATCCAGCTCCAACTGATTTGGCACTATCACACAGACATGCATGCAGGCAAAACACCAACGCACATAAAATAAAAATAAATCATATTTTAAAAAGCAAACAAAACAAAAGCAAGTCTTAACAAAGAAATAAATGGGCACCCCAAAAGATAAATGGTGGGGATGTCAGACAAACGAAGTAGATACTTGAGCAGGTCAAGGCTTAGTGATTTCAAAACCGACACACCTGAGGGCATGGGTGTTGGTTGGACCAAAAGGCCGAGCACAGCACACCCTTGGTTACCTCACATTTTACACACCAGGAGACTGAATGCCAGCAGGTGTCCCGTGTGGTCTGAGCCACGATTGAGCTGGGCAGATGTTTATTTTCCCACCTGCAAATCACTGAGCATTCCCCAGAAATGATGTTACCATAGTAAAAGTTTACCTAGGAGTCTGGCATTCTGAGACTTTCTGTCTTCCTGTGTCGTGAAGGGGTAGGTGCTCTCCAGGCTGCTTCAGGGGGCCTCTTGCAGTTTTAGAATTGAGGCTGGCCAGCATGCTAAGGGTCCTTTTGGTCTCTTCTGTGTGTCTCATTCATGGTTCATCTCTTCATTGTAACAGATCTTCCAGTAGCTTGTTTGTTTGGAGATGTGGGCTCCTGTAGCCAAGGGTAGATTTAAACCCTCTATGAGGCAGTGAAGACTCTGAACTTCTGACCCCCCTGCCTCCAGCTTCTAAGTGCTTTGTACATGGGCCATCTCACTGAGTTGATGCAGTGCCCGGGATAGACCAGAGACGTGTGTGTCCATGGCAGGCACTGTGCTAGCTGAGCCCCACCCCAGCCTCTTGTAGTTTTCTGAGACAGACTCCACACATGATAAGTTAATCAGGTCCTCTGTATTTAGTCTCCCCTTACTTAGAGACAGTTGAGCTGGGTATAGATTCCACATTGGAAGTAATTTACCCCTTAACTTTTGTTGGTTGAGGCAGGGTTTCTCTGTGTAGCCCTGGCTGTCCTGGAACTTGGTCTGTAGACCAGGTTGGCCTCCAACTAGATCCACCTGCCTCTGCCTCTGCCTCTGCCTCTGCCTCTCAGATGCTAGGATTAAATCGTGTACCACCATCGCCCTGGCTTCTCCATGCCTTTTCAAAGTCAGCATTTGCGTTTCTTTGGGACAAAGTCAGTCTAGAACTCACTATGTAAACCAGATTGGCCTGGAACTCACGGAGATCCATTTGCCCCTGCCTCCCAAGTGCTGAGATTAAAGGTGTGTGCCATGATGCCTGGCTACAGTTGCTTTCTATAGATTTGAGCTCCCCTAGATTTGGCAAGTTCACCACATTATAATTCCTAATTTGGGCACTGAGGAGATGGCTCAGTGGGTAACAGTTTCTGTGCAGGTGTGAGGACCTGAACTCAGATGCCCAGCTCCCACGTAAATGCCAGGAGAGCGTGTCTCCTTAGGGTTCCAACATGTAGAAGACAGATGTGGGGTCCCGAAACAAACCACCCAGCCAGATCAGCTAAGTCAGCGAAATCTGGGTTCAGGTGGGAGAATTTGCCTCAGTCTGTGAGGTGGAGAGCAATGGAGGAGGGTACCCAGTGTCACACGCTGGCTTGCACGCATGTGCGCACATGTGAACTTATACCTGCCTGCACACACACTAAACATGTAATTCCTAAGTCTTTGTAGGACGCTCATTTTGTTACTCTTGCTATAGAACTAGTCTTCTTGTTTCTACTTTTGCAGTCTGTGTGTGTGTGTGTGTGTGTGTGTGTGTGTGTGTGTGTGTGTGTGTGTGTGTGTGTGTGTGTGTACACGCACGCTGGCATGAAGTGCAGGCCTGCACATGCCAGGGCACTCGTGTGGAGGTTGGGATGGCTTGCAGAGTGTGTTCTCCACCTCCACTGTGTGGGTTCCAGGGATGCAGCTCGTATCTTCAGGTTTGTCAGCAAGTGTGTTTACCCACCACGCCTTCTTGCCAGGCCTGGCTTTGAACGTCCCACCCTCCGGCCTCAGGCCCTGGAGTGCTGGGATTATAGGCAGCAGACACCACTGCTCATGCCTTGACTTTCCGCTGCTTTGAGGGTTGATTTTCAAGGAAATCTTTGTGCCACCAGAAGATCTGATTTTGGAGACCCTCACAGAGGGTGTTTGTGTGTTTGTGTGTTAGGATTCCCTCGGCTCCCTCCTGGTCCGGGTTAGTTTTCTTCTCTCATTAGCGATTGTCCTGGCATCTTTGTTGCTCCTTGGTGGAGAGAGAAATTGAAGCGCCAGTCTGGAGCTCTGCAGGCCGGTGGGTGGGCAGAAGCTTCTGTTGGGGTTCCCTAATACTGCTGTGTGAAGGTCCTTCCTCCTAACGGGTCGGTACCACAAGGCCCGTGTGTTTGGGGATTTGGACTAAGCATTTGCATATTGGAAGGGGCCGGTGTGTCTCCATGTTCAGTATACGGGTGTAGCTAGTATCCTTCAGTCTACAACTGTGCAAATCTTTGCACCCATCCCGCATATACTGACCCCTTCCCTTCATTAGCTATTGGGGTCTTCTGCATCACTGGCCTTGATTTCACCTCCTGTTAGAGCAGTAAAGCCAAATCTAAAATCATCCAGACTTGCTGGCACAGGCCTCCTCCCAGAGGTACTCCCACAGGCATACAGCTGAGGCAGGAGAATCACAAGGTCAAGGCGTTCCTGGGTTATAGAGTGAGTTCAAGGCTAGCCTGGGCAGCTTAAGTGAGGTTCTGTCTCAACAACTAGAAGTGAAAACAGGGTTGGAGGTACAGCTTGATGGTAGAGCCTTTGGCATGCACAGGGTCCGACTCCAACTGCAATCGATTATGACTCTATCCCTATGGAATGTTCTGGAATGTTGACATGCGCCTACTTCCTGTCTTTGAGATTGAGAGCTGATGTACTTGGTAATGCTTTCACAGAGTGGCTTTGGGGAGGGTCTCATGTGTGAGCAAGCCCAGATATGTACAAGACCAGTCATTACCTCGGAAAGTGTAAGACACACGGCCAGAAATGAGAGAGCTGGGGGCCTCCTCTGTCCCTGACCTGTGTGGCCCTTAATGGCCACACCTGTGTATACACCCATAGCTCCTCTAGGGCTACAGCCCGAGGAGCCTCCCTGACGTGTCCTTTCCCTCAGGGCTGCTGGACATGGAAGACGACGGAGACCTGATCACTGTGGAGTTTGATGACGGGGACACAGGCAGGATCCCTCTCTCACACATCCGCCTCTTGCCACCTGACTATAAAATCCAATGTGAGTGATGAACCTGTGGCAGGGGGGGGAAGGAAGGACATCCTTGAAAACCCCGGCTGGGCCACACACACCCAAGCTCTTGTCTGCTACCTACCCAGCAGCACATTCTACCTGCTCAGTGTTGCCTGTGTTCCCTCCACATGTCTCTGGGCTCAGTTTGGTTCTCTCTTCTTTATTTACATCGCTGGGATGGAACACACAGCCCTGTATAAGCGAGACAGTCTCTCTACCACAGAGCCACACCCTAGCCTCTCATTGGGGGGATTCTAGGCAAGTGCTCTACCGTTGAGCCACACCCCAGCCCCTCACTGGGGGATTCTAGACAGGGGCTCTACCACTGAGCCACACCCCAGCCCCTCACTGGGGGATTCTAGGCAGGGGCTCTACCACTGAGCCACACCCCAGCCCCTCACTGGGGGATTCTAGGCCCTATTGCTGAGCTTCCTAACATGGATTAACTGCAGGGTATCCCGTATGCATGCAAGAAGCCTGGATCAGTAACACCTGAGCCACTGTCCCCTATGTCCTGCAGGTGCTGAGCCATCACCGGCACTCCTAGTGCCCAGTGCAAAACGCCGTAGCAGGAAGACCAGCAAAGACACTGGGGAAGGCAAAGAAGGGGCTGCCACGGGGCCTCAGGAGGCTACAGGGGCCAAGGCTCGAGGGCGGGGACGGAAACCTAGTGCCAAAACCAAGGGTGGTAAGTTTCCCTGGACTTGGGAGGGTCTGCGACCACTGTGGGAATCAGGTGCTGGGGTGTGGAGCTTCCTATGATGACCTGTCTTCGTCTTAGGAGAATTCCGTGCTTCTGGGCAGTTTTGTGTGGTTCTCTTACCGACTAAAGGAGTTAGAAAGCATTGGAAGGGCCTACCAAGGGGCTTGCACAGGCAGGGACCTTGCCTCTAGGTCCCTCCTGAGGGGTCCATGAGGGCTTTCTGACTGGGACCCCAGCTCATCCAGCAGGGAATTGTCCTGCCTTTCTCCCAGCATTCTCCACCCTTGACCTCTAGTTGTGATCTGCCTATCAGACAGAGCCGCTGTTCTGGAGGAAGGGGCTGCCACAGACGAGACCCCTGGTGCTCCCTCGGCCCTGGAGCCCATCAACACTCCAAATTCCAAGAAGAGCACCCCGGAGCCGGTAGAGAAGCGGCCCAGGGCCCCCAAGGCTCGCTCAGTGTCTGCACAGCCCAGCCCCATACCACCGACCTTCTCCAGCTGCCCAACAACTGAGCCCTTTGGGGAGCTTCCGGCCCCCAGCGCAGCCCCACTTACTAACATGCCCGTCACCATGCCTGCCACTCGCCCCAAACCCAAGAAGACCAGGGCAGGCGAGGGCTCAGGTGCCAAAGGGCCCCGGAGGCCAGGGGAAGATGACGAACTACTTGTCAAACTGGACCACGAGGGGGTCATGTCTCCCAAAAGCAAGAAGGCCAAAGAGGCCCTGCTCCTGAGAGAAGATCCGGGGCCCGGGACTTGGCCAGAGTCCACGGGGCTGCTCACCCTGGGCAGCTACCCACCGACTGTTGGCAGCAGTGAGCCCAAGGCCACCTGGCCCAAGGCTCTGGAGGGAGACCTCACTCAGGAGCCCGGGCCGGGACTTCCTGTAGAGGATGCTGGCATCTCCGAGAGCCCAGACAAGGCCCAGGCGGAGCAAGACGGGGCAGAGGAGTCTGAGTCCACAAGCAGCAGCAGCAGCAGTAGCAGCAGCAGCAGCAGTAGCAGCAGCAGCAGCAGTAGCAGCAGCAGCAGCAGCAGCGGTTCTGAGACGGAAGGCGAGGAGGACGCTGAGAAGAACAGGGAGGACGGCCGGGGTGCAGGGGGCCGGACCTGCAGTGCTGCCAGCTCCAGAGCCTCTTCTCCTGCTTCCTCCTCCTCCTCTTCTTCCTCCTCTTCTTCCTCCTCTTCCTCGTCCTCCTCCTCTTCTTCCTCCTCTTCCTCTTCTTCCTCCTCTTCTTCCTCTTCCTCTTCCTCCTCCTCCTCTTCCTCCTCCTCTTCTACCACGGACGAGGATTCCTCCTGCAGCTCAGACGACGAAGCAGCCCCTGCACCCTCAGCCGGCCCCTCCACACAGCCAGCGCTCCCCACCAAGGTGCCCAAGCCACCTAGCAAGGCACGCCCCGCAGCTCACTCTCCAGGCAAGAAGGCGCCCCCTGCCACCCAGCCTCCACCCCAGCCCCCGCCCCCGCCCCAGCAGACTCTGCAGCCCAAGGCCCAGGCTGGGGCTGGAGCCAAGAGCCGACCCAAGAAGAGAGAAGGTGTGCACCTGCCCACCACCAAGGAACTGGCCAAGCGGCAGCGGCTGCCGTCGGTGGAGAACCGGCCCAAGATTGCTGCCTTCCTCCCCGCCCGGCAGCTTTGGAAGTGGTTTGGCAAGCCCACCCAGGTAAAGTTCCTGGAAGGGGGATCATGGGGTGAGGGGCCCCTGAGTTCCAGAAGGGCACCCTGGTTCCCAAATTCATTTTAGTCCAGAGGCCATGTCTGGTATAGAAGGGCCCTGCCCTCGTGTGTACAACCTTCCTTTTGGAGCTCAAGCCTGGACAGTGCAGGGACCCCACACAGGCCCTCCTGTGGTGCGGAGGCCGGAGGGAGGGTCCTCCAGGCCTGCTTGTCAGTGCACCTGCCTCGGTGTCAGTCGCCTCTCGACCTCCAGCACCGAAGCAGCCAGTGACCAGTCCACAGCTTTTGCCTGGCTTAGACTCTGTGTACCCCTGAGCAGCCCATGTGAGGCGGGCCGGGGGTCATGGGTCCCACCTCTACCTGACAGTGGTGGCTAGCCTTCCAGAAGTAGCATCCCTGGCCCCGCTGTCTTTCGTGGGCCCACCTACATGTGTAAAAATATGCATACATGTGTGCGCACGTGCACACACCTGCTTGTGCATCCTGGCACCAAGTGCACACATAGGTGTATGTTCAGGCACATATGTGCATGCGTGGGTGCTATTAGGAGTTGAAGAGTGCCGGCTCCCACCCACCACACACCACCTACCACACACTACCTACCACACACTGCCCTGTTCTGAATGAAACGCTATGATGGTGCCATGTTGGACATTGTAGAAACTTGTGGAAAGCAGAGTCTGGCCAGGGGAAGGATGTCTCTGGGGCGTGTGTCCTGAATATGTTATTGCTCATCATTTCCTGTGAACAGCTGCCACGTTCTCTCATGGCCGGGTATTTTGCCCAAACACATAGGGTCAAGTGACCATTGGACTCCTCTGAAATCATGAGCTAAAGTAAATCTTTATCCTTTTTAATCTGTCAGGTATTTGGTCATCCATGAGAAAAGTAACCATCATAAATAGACCAAAGACACATGAGCACAGGAATAAAGCATACATGTTCACATACATGCAACATGTGTGAGATAAGGTATATGTGTATATCACTTCTCAGTGGAGGATATGGCCAGTAGCTGTTTTGGAAGCTTCCATGTGGTGTGTGCTGCAGCCGTCCTGGTCCACAGTATGCCCCATAGCTATGGGTAGAAAGATCCAGCGTGTCAGACAGCACTCCCTCACGGTAACAAAACACCCTCTGAGTAGCCGAACTTGAATTGCCATCCTGCTGCTAGGATCACAGGCCTGTACTAGCATGCCCAGTTTATGACGTCCTGAGGATGGAATCCAGGGCTTCATCCCTGGCTTTATTCTCTGGTGAAGTGCTTGGTGTCAGAGTGGAGAGGCATAGGTGGGAATAGACTGCTTATGTCTTGTCCAGAAAGTGAAGAAAAAGAGTCCTGGGCCTTGAATCCCTCTCCCCCCTCCCCCCCCCCGCCCAGGGCATACCTTAATGTCCTAGTGACCTCGCTAGCCCCAACTTGCTGCTTCCTCACCACTTCCTAGATCAGAACCTCAGTAGGCCAGGCTCATGTATGGGCTTTCCCTACCCACAGGCCCACCCTGGCTCTGTGGCTTGGGCACAGGGTCTAGCAACACTGCTGGCCTCTTGACTGCCAGGAAGTAGAGAGAGCACAGAGCCAGAGGCCTGATAGTTCCTTTGAGGCTGCACCAGTTCACGCCCTCAGCAGTGCCAGCAGCCGGTCACAGCTTTCGCTATGCACTCAGGGCTGGCTGGGAGCGCTTCCAAACTCGGCTCTTCCATGCAGACCGCCAGGATCAATGGCGGGTGACGTAGGCCCGGGGGTGGGGGATTCAGAACTGCCCAGATAAGGCCTGGCTGGTGGGGTGCCCTGCCTTTGGCTCCATGGGGCTGGGCTCTGGTCCCTGATGAATGCATCCCACAGCGACGAGGCATGAAGGGCAAGGCTCGCAAGCTCTTCTACAAGGCCATCGTCCGAGGCAAGGAGATGATCCGCATTGGGGACTGCGCAGTCTTCCTGTCAGCTGGCCGCCCCAACCTGCCCTACATCGGCCGGATCCAGAGCATGTGGGAGTCGTGGGGCAACAACATGGTGGTTCGGGTCAAGTGGTTCTACCACCCGGAGGAAACCAGCCCGGGCAAGCAGTTCCATGAGGGCCAGGTGAGCTGGGAACTGAGTGACGCTGGTGGGCAGACCTGACATGTCTCATTTCTGTTGGTGTGATGAAATACCCTGGCGGAGAACAGCTTACAGGAGTAAGGGTTTTCCTGTAGCTGATGGCTCTGCAATACACTCCTGTGCACAGTCACAGTGGCAAGAGCTGGGGACAGCAGAGAACCAAGGCTTTCATGCCTAGCGTGCAGCCTGCTCTCCGAGTCCAGGGTTCCCTGCACAGGTCATCTCGCCGTGGTTAACAAAACCAGGCTAGTCTCCAGCAGAGTACCCACAACTCAGACCTAGACAGAGCCTTACTAAGACTGTCTCCCCAGATAGTTCGAGATCGTGACAACTCAAAACCATCACACCGTTTGCTGCTGGGCGTCTGGGCGCTGGTAACAGCGGCTCTTTAAGTGGGAAGGTGGAGTCCCGGGAGTTTGTCTGTTTGGCCTGGGGTCCTAGGTGGGAGTAAAACAAGGCTCAGACTTGACCTCATCTCTCCCCACCCCTAGCACTGGGACCAGAAATCGGGGCGTAGCCTCCCTGCAGCCCTGCGGGTCTCCAGCCAGAGGAAGGACTTTATGGAGGTAAGGAGGCAGCCGTGGGCTGATGGGGCTGGGGTGCAGGTTCTGTCCGGATGGGGCAGGCTGCCAGCTTTGTGCTCTGCCTGCTCAGCCTCTCTCTCATGTCTGTGGCTCTGAGCTACTGGGGTCCCTTTCTCTGTCCCACCCCAGGCCTCCCAGCATCCCTCCTTTTCTGGGTCTTGCTCTGGCATGTGTTGGCACATCTGTTCACTTCCCTTCTCGTTTCTCTCGGTTTTATTTCTTTCCTGTGTGCCTGCGAGTACACACAGCTGTGGCGGAGAGTGTGCATGTGGGTGTGGGTAGAGGCCCAAGGTGACATGGGGTGTCTTCTCTGGTCCGAACCCAGAGCTCACTAGTGTGGCTAGTCTTACTAGCTGGCTTGCTCCAGGGGCCCCTGTCTGTTTGCAGGGCTGACATTCCAGGCGGCTGCCGCTTACATGGGTTCTCAGGATCTGAATGTGGTGGGGATTGCTATCGTGGCCCTTCCTGTCTTTGGGACTCTGCCCTCTTGTCACCTGTTTCCCTCCATCTCTTTATCTCTCTTGCTCTCTGTCTCTCTGTCCTTGTCCCCATCTCTTGCTTTGTCACTTTTTGTTCCCATCTCCCTCCATCACTCCATCTCTGTCTCCAGGCCTAAGGCACCCTGGGGTCTCCCTGGTTCAGGGACGGTTCGCTCCAGTCCCTGACCCCCACGCTTTGCCCACACAGCGCGCCCTGTACCAGTCCTCACACGTGGACGAGAATGATGTCCAGACAGTGTCCCACAAGTGCCTGGTGGTGGGCCTGGAGCAGTACGAGCAGATGCTGAAAACCAAGAAATACCAGGACAGCGAGGGCCTGTACTACCTCGCGGGCACCTATGAGCCCACCACAGGCATGATCTTCTCCACGGACGGCGTGCCTGTGCTCTGCTGAGCGCCGCCTCCCCAGCGGGGCCCGCAGAGACCCCTCCCCACCACTGCCACGGCGCGGGACCACGTGTGTTGTGTGCATGCCAGTGTGTGCTCGTGGGTGTGTGCATGTAGCCAGGTGGACGCCCCGGGCAAGTGCGAGTGTGTACATGTGTGTGCCCGTATGCATGCACGTGTGTGCGCACATGTGCACACATTTCCAGACCCCTTCTGGTCATCCCCTGGTGCCCTTGCGCTGAGGCCAAACCCTCCCCTCCCCCTCAGCTAGCAGGGTCCGGCTGTCCCATCAGGGTCGCCTCGGTGGGGACTTCCTCCAGCACTTTGTATTCGTTTGGTGAGGCCTCTAGAGTCTTTGGCTCTGTGGATGGGGGCAGGAGAGCTCCACGGACCCACACCAACGCTTAGTATTGACTTCAGCCACACCCAGCACGGAGCCCATCAGAGGCCTCCCACCATGGGCCTGGGGGCCCCTCAACGCCAGCCAGCTTCACCAATCACGCCGGGCATCCGGGCGCCTGCATGCCCGGCCTCCACCCTCTCAGGACAGCCTGGACTTGGGGAACAAGGCAGGGGAGGGCAGCCCAGGAGCGTCACCATTTCCGGTGGCCCCCCAGCCCAGACCCTTACACTACAAAAAACCCCAATGGTGCTGAACCCCGCGTCCATGCTCGGCACGGCCCGCCCGGCCCCTCCGCCAGGAGGACCCAAAAGGGTTACCTGTACAGTTGATCGTAGCCCCTGTACCATACACCTTTAAATGGAGTCAGCTTTTTAATTATATATATAAAGATAAATATATATAAATATATATATATAAACTTTTTAAAACTGTGAAAAAATAGCTATGAAATTATAAAAAAAAACACATTCTGACGTGCAGAATATTATTTTTTATTTACTGTTAGATTGTGAGTGTCTAGCACCGGCTTCATGCCTCCCCCACCCCCAACCCCCCTGCCCAATCACCACCCCAACCCATGTGTACTGTGTGCGCCCCCAAATGGACGAGAGATGGAGACAGATGGAGGGGACCAGAGCCCAGCCCTCGGCTCAGCCCCAAGCACTTAACGGCCCCCTTGTGCCTGCCAGGCCCCAGTGGGGTCTCCGGAGGCTTTGAGCAGACAATCTTGAAGGAAGGAAAAGCCAGATTTCGGTTTTGTTTTGTTTTCTTTTGGGGTGGGGGGTAATTACTGTTTCCTGATTTTTTTTAAAGTTTCTTTTGGAATTTTGTTGGCAAATTCTGTGTGATCTTTTTTCATAAAAAAAGAAAAGAAAAGAAAAAAGAAAAAGAAAAAATTTAATTGGAAAAATACTATGTGTTGGAGTGACTTATTTTCGGGACCTGGGATGGCAAGGCTGTTTTTGAGTGACAGGAACCCAGCATGCCCGGCGTGGTGGGGGGGAATCTAGGGTGCAACCTGGAGCTGCCGTACCAGGCACAGAGATGAGTTTGCTCCCAGTGTTTCAGAAAGTTCTCGAAGCCAGAGTGGTCTGTCTGGTTTAAAATTCAAGAGCTAGGATCTGGAGAGAAGGCTCAGTGGTACAGTTCAGTACCCAGCATCCACCTGGCAGCTCTCAACCTCTTGTAACCCCAGTTCCAAGGGATCTGATGCCCTCTTCTGACCAGACGTACATGCAGGCGAGACACATAAATGTAAAAACCCTTAGAAGTTGTCAGTAAAATGCCTGCCTGAGCCCATCCCCAGAAAAGACATGAAGAAACGAACAGGCATGACTGTGCCCCCACAGTCCTGGTGCTGAGAAGTCACTGTAGCCAAAAAGCAAGTCCAGGTCCAGGAAAACCTGTGACGAGTTGGGTGGTGCCTGAGCGTGGACACCTCAGGCTGTCCTCTGGCCTCCGCATACATGGGAGCTCAAGCCCACTTCTGGAAGGGCCTGGGTCACACACCTGTGTCTGGGTGGGAAACATTTGTGGGGCCTGGGCAGTGGCTCAACCACACGTGAGTCCATGTGGACAGCTGCAGCCCTCCTCCTAGGCTTTCCTGTGTCACATCTGGGGAAGAGGACAAGGACAGGGGCAGTGACATGAGAAGTCAGACATGTCAAGTTGCAGGGAAGTCAGTTGCAGGGAAACCGGGTAATTGGAGGGTGGGGAAGTCCCTTACTGTTGCCACCTGGCGGCCACCTGTGGCGTCACCACCGCTGCCCAGCTGGGACCCACAAGGGTTGCAGGTGCCCCAGGCTGCAGGGCTGAGGTGGCCCTCCTCTTCCTAAGTCCCCACTTTCAGATTCCTTCCCTCAGGACTCAGGAGCAGAAGAGCGGGTGGTGACGGGTGGATTCTGGGGGCTTGCTGGCCAGCAGGTCTAGCCTTAAACTTCGGGAGCAGGCTTGGTGAGAGACTAGATAAGTAAGGTCATACAATAGTGGACACCGATGTCTTCCTCTGGCCTCTGTGCACATACATACACACACATGAGCGCGCACACGTGCACGCACGCGCTCACCCATTCAGTAAGTCTCCAAATTGCCACCAGAACTGTGTACTGCAAGCGGAAGACTCCATTCCCGGCTTAGAGCAGCCTGCCTCCCGGCCACAGAGTGGCAGGACCAAACCCCTTCCTCTTTGAGCTCTTTTCCGTGTACCAGCTGCAGCTATTCCCCATCCTCACAGGGCCAGTGGTCATCAAGGCCAGTGCAAGCCCCGGATGCTCGCCATTAGGCATGGGAGCAGGCCCCTAACCAAGCAGCACTTCCAGAAACACCTAGCGCAGGGCAGGCTAGAGCCACAGTGGCCTACCGGGACCCGGTTTAATCTCCCTCCACCCCAGTGGCTCACTTCCCGCCCCTCCCCCTCACAAACACCTGCAGAACAGCGGTGGGCAGTCTCTGCCATCTTTAATGGCCAGTGCGGTAGTCAGAGGGTACACAGGTAGATGGGACACAGCAGGGGTTGGTACAGGGTGGTCATAGCTGGGGCCACAGTGTGTGGAGAGGCAAGATTCCTGCCTCAGCAAAAGCTGTCTTTGGCAGGAGGCCCACAGCCAAGCCTGGCACTCAGGGACTCCACACCTCAGCCTGCTGCTGCCTGCTGGGGTGGGGTGGCCTGGGTCATCAGTGGGGCCCAGCTGTCCCTGCATTATAGCCAGGCTGAGGGAGCTGGGGGAGGAAAAGGACAACGCTGTCAGGCACGGCCCTCAGCCCACGCTCCAGCAGGTGCCTGGGGGACGTCGTCCACCTCAGGTGGGTGCACCCAGGTCAGCGCTGTTGCTATGACTATGTGAGGCCTGTAGAGACCGGTGGAGTCTTTCAGACTTAATGCTTGATGTGGGGGAGGAGGGTGTGTGAAGCAGTGTCTGAGGACGGAGTGGGCCTGGGGCCCGTCACTTCCCTCGGAGATTTCGAATACTCATGAGGAGGTGGCCCCTGCCCAGTAAATGAAAACCACACTGAAGACGGGGGGTGGGGGGGAGCTTTGTGTTAGACTCCCCCACAGTGGGGTCACAGGAGAGAGCCAGCCCAGACTTGGGGTCAGCCGTTCTGGCTTGCTCTGAGGCTGAATGATGCCACTATGCTGATGTGACAAATGTTGGGCCTCTGGACGTAGGGGGTGAAGGGCAGGTGTCTGACCAAACAGGACGCAGGGGTGGGCGGTGCCCTGGGTGTCAGAGATGTGTCCCGGCTGCAGTGGACAACTGGAGCCAAGTGGCGAGGTGGCGTTAGTGGCTTAGGCGGCTGCCAGGACCCCACAGGCACTGAGGCAGGGGTGGGAGGGTCCTCAGGCCCCGGGGTGGCTGGCCGGAGCGGCCCTCCCTGGGCACTGGGCAGGGGTCAGGCAGGCCTGGCTCAGGGGCCAACAGGGATGGAGTCGTTGGCAGTGGCCGTTTGAAAGCAGCTGCTGTGGGCGTCTC
Source organism: Pachyuromys duprasi (assembly GCA_028658305.1). Taxonomy (NCBI): domain Eukaryota; kingdom Metazoa; phylum Chordata; class Mammalia; order Rodentia; family Muridae; genus Pachyuromys; species Pachyuromys duprasi. Next base: position 18,526,824 of record CM053751.1, read on the forward strand.
GGGTGAGGCTGTAGGTGCAGTAGGCCACAGCGGAGCCCAGGGTCAGCCCCGACATATACGACACAGTCATGGTGTTTCCTGCGGGCAAGAGAGTAGGGGGTGGTGGGCAGCCATGGGAGCTGAGGCTGCACGGTACTATACAATCTACTGTCTCACGAGCCTGTGACGCCCTGTGTGAACACTTCTCCCCTGGAAACTCACTGTCCCACTTTAGGGTCTTCTAGGAGTGATCTCACCGGAGCCTTTCAGGCTTCACCTACTTCTTTGTCCCTCTTTTTCCTTCCTTATTTCCTTCCTTTCTCCTTCTTTTCCTCCCTCCTCTCTCTCTTCCCTTTCTTTCCAGTCTTAGGAATACAATGTGTAGTCTTTGACAGGCTAAGCCAGTTATCTACCACTGAGCCAAACCTCCAGACCTTCCTGGGAAGTAGGGGAAGCTTTAGACAGATGTTCTACTACTAAGCCACACTCCCAGCACCTTCCTGGGAGATTCTAGGCAGATGTTCTACCACTGAGCCACACCTCTGCCCCTCACTGAGACTGTTGCACATGGCTCCCTCTGCTTGGATACCATTTCTTGCGGGGTCCTGTACCTGTCTCCCTCACTTCTTCCACTGGGATTTTGCTCAAAAGCCACCTTCTCCGTAAAGTCTTTCAAGATCATTCTCTTTACGCTATAGCCCCACAATCCCTGCGTCTGCCCTAACTTCTCACACTAACAACTCCTAGGACTCACCACCATGAAACATATCATGTCTGTCTGTTTTCTCTCTGTTTATTGGCTGTCTCCATCTCAGGACTGTAGCTCTGAAAATGTGGGCAGCATCGTGTCCCCACTGCCTGGGAGAGTGTCAGACATACAGGCCCCCTAACTAGTGGTAGAATAAGTGACCGAGTGAATGACTGAAATAAAGAAATTACCTACAGGTGTCCTAGACCTACAACTCCTTTGTCACTTAACTTTTGGAACCAAATATATTTTCTGCTGGCTGCCCTTGGCTGGCTCCTTCTTGCTCAGTTTCTGAGGCCTCAGTTTCCTTGCTAGAGGGGTATTAGGCTGTCAGGAGGAAGCCCCAGGGTCCTTTAAGCTAGCAGGTCTTACCTGCCAGCTCCCGCTGCTTGGGGCTCACTTTACCGGCTGCCAGGATCATGGGCACACTGCCAAAGTAGCCATTGCTGATGCCCATTAGCAGCGAGAAGACGCAGGGCCAGGCAGGGTGGCGGAGGGCAGGCATGCCACTGGGGTAGACACACAGGATGAAGAGGGGGATGAAGACCACACGCAGGCAAGAGCAGGCAAGCAGGTGAGTGCCCCGCCAGTCCACGGGGAGGGCTGCCAGGATCTGCAGAGAGCAGGGAGTGGCGGTCACCCACACAGTCTGGGGCCTGCCTCTTCACCAGCCTCCAGCTATGCCCTGGGCCCCAACCAGCTTACATTGCAAGGCCCACTAAATCTCATGTACTTTCTGCCCCACTTTTCAGTACTGGTGATGGAAGTTAAGACCTGGAATATGCTAGAGAGGCACTCTACTGGTGAGCCAACCCCAGCCCCTCACTGGGGGATTCTAGGCAGGTGCTCTACCACTGAGCCACACCCCAGCCCCTCACTGGGTTCTAGAGCACTCTAGGAAAAGAGCTCCTGGTGTGGCTCAGTGGTAGAATGCTTGCCTGACAAGGGCAAGGCCCTGGGTTCCAGCCCCATATTCCATAAAGCACAGTAACAACAAAACTAACCACAAAGAGCCATAGCTCATCTGAGCTGCAGGGTGGCTAGAGTCCCACCCCAGCCCGGAACACCGAGCCCAACTGCTGCCCCGCTGGCCTGTGCCTGTGTCCTCCTCAGAGGGACCCGCTAGTGACCACGAGGCAGGAGAACTGGGGCTGATTCTAGCCTGAGATGCAGTTGGCACCACAGGGCTAGAGAGGGTGACACTTATGGCTACCATTCTCCCCACCTGGGAACTCACACGTACCCTCAGCCTGGGGTTGCTCCAGAAAGACCAGAGCCTTCCTGGGGTTCCCCAAAGCGGCCCCGTGGCTCACCTTTCCTACAAAGTCTGACAGGTTGAACACAGCCATGACCAGGATGGGCAGCCACTCGCCCAGCACACAGTGGCGGATCTCTGACTCCAGGCCAGGAAACAGGCACAACGTAATGAAGTAGGTCACAGCGATGGACAGCATGTCGGCCCAGATGACCCGAGCCACGACATAGCGGTGCAGCAGCAGGGCTGAGGGAAGGGAGGGCTGTCAGAGCGTGGCGCTCAGGGAGCCCTGCTGCCCCAGCCTGGGCAACAGCCACACGTGCCCTCAGACCCCACGGTGCCTTGTGCTTACCTCTAAAGGTAGGCCAGCTCCGTTTGACTCGTGGCCGAGGCACGTCAAAACGCATGTAGGCCCCACTGCCGCTGTGGGTCACCTCGTGGGCTGGGCTGTCCTTTGGGGACCTGCTGCTGGACAGGGCTGGAGTTTGGTGCTCCTGGGCGGAAAGCAACGATGGGGGTCAGGGGCCAAGTACCCAGGGCGGATGGTGAAGCCACTGACCCCCAGACATTCAGTTAGCACCTACTGTGTGGCCTGCTTCCCTACACCCAGCCTGAAGTCACCTGCTGCAGCCACCCCTGAGCCCTGGGCCGGTAAGAGGGGGAGCTGTGCCGCATCATGTGACCACCAGAGGGCACTCTAGCTTCCCAGAACTGCGAATTGCCTTACCCAGGCTGTAGCTGCTCAAGGAGCTGGCGTTAAGAGGCCACCCCTGCAGCAGCCGTCTCTGCTGGGGTCCTCACGGACAGGCACAGGAGTGTGAGGGAAGGGAGCCTATCCCAGGCTTCCCCTGCCTTCCATCCACCTGACTCCTCAAACCCCACTTTTGAGGCTTTGGGGTTCTCCCCCACTGGGCTTTGGAGCTCTTCTCCCTGGCCATAGCTGGAAAGCCCTCACCTCACCCCAACGGGGCATCCCAGAACATGCCACAGACGCTGACGCCTCAGGCACCTGCTGAGGGATGCCACAGCTGCTAGAGGGTCACAGACTACCCGTGGAGGGCTCAGAGTAGCGAAGCAAAGCGGCAGCCCGAAATCGAGGGGCCGAGGGCAGGCACCCGCGTGGGAGAGGGAGGCCAGGCCACCGCGCTTACGAAGTGGATGTCTCCGGACGCGACATCGTGGTGCACTCGGTAGCCTGCGCTGACGGGGCGGCTGTCGCGAGGCCGCGTGGTGTAGTACAGCACGAACCGGCTGCGCCGCACCAGGAGGTGCAGCAGGAAGCAGAGCAGCTCCAGGCCAGCCGAGACCAGGAAGAAGATGATGGTGCTGGCCCGCTCATCTGGGAGCAGCAGCTTCGTGAGGATGCGGCTCAGAGAGATCATCACCCCCGCCGTGCCTGGAGGGGGGCGTGGCACCTGAGCGCTCCCGGGGGCCCTCCCCCTTGCTCCACCCCCAGCTGCGTCCCCATAAACCACTAGCTTCCTCCCTGAGTCCTCCCCACCCCACTGCTCCAGCTGCAGTCCGCAGCCCCGGGTCCACCATCCTGTGAGGTCCCAACCCCTCCGTCCTGCCCCAGGTCCCAGCCTCTCTCTAAGCCTCCCCCCAGCCACTCGCAGCCCTCACCCCTGGCCTTGTCTCCCGCCCGCAGCCCAGCCTGGAGTCTGAGCTTTAGCCCCGCTCACTCTCTGTCAATCCACCCAGTCTGCTTCAGTGCCCCTCTCCCCAGGGTTGCTGCGGCTCCCACGGCCCCTCCCGACTGTCATCTGCCCATGACACACCATGACCAGGTCCTGCTGGGTGACCCGCCCTGAGGTTCCCCACGAGGAGGACACGAGGCCCCGCCTTCCTGGGCTTAAAGGAGAGGCCACAGACAAGCCACAGAGACACACGGTGGCACAGGGTGCACACCCACCGTGGCAGAGGGTGTGGCCACAGGAGAGAACCAGAGCATCCTATCCTGGAAGGAGGGGGTGCGCAGCACGGGGGAGCCAGGCACAGACTGAGAGTGAGCACCCGCACCCCAAACAGGCAAGCACGTGTGAAATACTGAGAGGTTCTCCCTAGAGCAAGGGCCGGCTGGAGGAGGGCGTCATGGCCAAGGCAGGCAGGACTGCCGCAGACAGCCTTTGCAGTTTTGCCTGAGCTCAACCCACAGCTCAGGGCAGTGTGAGGCAGGACCATGAGCTGATGAAGACAGCAAGTCTGTCCTGAGGGGCTCTTGGCTACCGCATTACGATTCCAAATCAATTCATCAACAGCATCCTAACGGGCCAGCCTCATGGGGTCCACCACCACATCTACTGGTGTGGGCTAGCAATGTGGCTCAGTTGGTTGAGCCTGTACCATGTCCTGGGGTCCACTCCCAACTCCATGTAAAGAGAGTGTGGAGGCACGTGCCTGGGATGCCAACACTCAGGAGTTAGAGGCTGGAGAATCAGAAGTCCAAGGCTAGCTTGGGCTCCATGAGACCCTGTCTCAGAACAAATCTGCTGGCTTGCAAAGCCACGTATGTTCTGGCCGCCTTCCAGCAGTCAGCTCTGATGCAGTCTGATGTTTTGGGTACAACATGGCAGAGGAAGCCTATAGAAGACAGCCAGAGAGGAGCCAAGAGCAGCCCCTGAGGATGACACTGGCTGGGCCCGGCTCCTTGTCCAGCTGTGACTAGTTATGGAATGGAGGGCAGGATGGGGCAGACTCGGAGTCTGCCTGGAGCTCATGTCCAGGGGCCTTTTGAAGTCTGGGCATTGGGGGAGGTTTTCAGGTTTGGGTAAGGGTGCTGTGTCTCAAAGGGGCACCTGGGAGGTGGCTTGACAGACAAGCATTTAGCAGAGCCCTAAGCAGTGGTGGATGGGGATCTGAGGAAGGCTTTGGTCCTTAGTGGCTGTGACTACTATCATAGCTATCATAGGCTTAGACCAACCCTCAGCGCGCACACACACACACACACACACACACAGAGTCACACACACACAGCTGCAAATTTCTAAAATTGAAGCCCTCCCTCCTAGAAGAAGGAAACTAAAAGCCCAGTGAAACCATAGAAGACTGTTACGTCCCCCATCATCCTGAAGTTATTCAAGCAGTCACAGTTGCTGGAGTGTCTCTCCCACCAGGGCAGCTGCCCAGTTTACCTTCTCTGTCACCCACGTTGCTGTCAGTCGGCCTAATAAACTCACCAAACCTAGACCGGATCGAGCCACTTTCTGGTGTGCCTGTGGCACCCTATCTCGAGTGTTCACGTCTCTCCCGGAGAAGTCACAGGACAGACACACAAACTACACCCCCGCCTTCTTGTTCACTGCCTGTGACTCCAAACAAATGTGCTGCTCACACTCTGGAATCCTAGCAGGCACAGGTGTGCACACGTACCCCACCCACTCACCCAGGGGTCCACCCTCACCATCCAGAGACACCAGCCCCAGCCCAGCATGCCCCTCGCCAACCAGGGCATGCCCGATGGGGTGCCTAGACCAGTGCCCCGCTGGGGGAGGGGCTCGGTACTCACTCTCGCCTGTCATCACTCCCTGCGTGTACCTCTTGGGCAGTAATCCCGTGTAGCCATAGAAGCTGGATTGCTGCACTTCAGAGAGAGAGGGAGGGAGTGGTCAGACACCTCTCGCCAGTGGGGGACACAGGGGCAGCGTGAACCTCTCAGGGGTGTGCCCTGGAGGCGGTGGTGAGGTTTACCACAACCCGGGAAGGAACCAGTGCCGCCATCAACAGTGCACAGAGCTCGCTCACTTCCCTCCCCCTGGGGTTCAAGGTTACTGGTGTGTCTGGGCTGATGGGAGCAGAGATGACACCTGTCCCTTGCTGGGTAAGACAGGGTGGACTTACTCCAGTGACATCGTTTCTGCCCACAGCAGTGACAGAAGAGGCTGGGGGTTGGGATGGGGCTGTCAACCCAAACCCCCAGGGGCTGCATGGAAAAAAGCCCCGCCCCCATTTCTGATGCGAAAGCAAGAGATCTCAGTGTGTGGGTGGACGTGGGAGGCAGCAGGACTTAGGGGTCCAAAGCTAGCCTGGACTGCGTGAGACCCTGTCTCAGTAAAAAAAAAAAAAAAAAGGGAGCGGGCTGAGGATGCAGTTCAGGGAACACAGAGTTTGCCTGGCATCGACAAAGCCTGCCTCCCACACCCACTGCTGGAAGGACTGGGCATGGGGTGCATGCTTGGAATCCTAGCACCCAGGAGTGGATGCAGGAGGATCAGGAGTTCAGAACCAGGTGGCTGCCTTCCAAGCCTGTGCCACGTGAGAGTGGCCTGGGTGCGCGAGCAGGTCCGCGTGCATGTGCGCCGTGTGTGCGTGCACTGCAGTGTATCTACAGACACACCCAGCACTTGGGCCGACTCACCTTGTGCGGTGTAGCTGGATGGGGCTACACAGCGTTCGGACTCTGCCCTCCCGGCACATCCTGGCCCCACTCCTTACCTGTGCATCCGAAGGCCACGGTGCCCACGGCAGCCAGGTTGATGGCGTAAGCCTGGTCGTGAGAGAAGAGCTGAAGCCACACATCACAAATGCTGATAAAGAGCAAGGGACCCAAGGCGAGCAGGTAGCCTGCAGGGGGGCACAGAGCCGTGAGGGGTACGGTGAGCAGCCAGGTAGGGGCTCTTCACCTCACCCCATTTTCCAGAGAGCAAACAAAGTCTCAGACACTGTGGGCTACCTGTCTCCTCCAAAAGCGGGTAGATGGAAGACTCCAGGAGAGGCTACAGGGAAATCCTGGGGCCTTCCTGGAGGAGGACTCATTGGCGCCGAGCCTGGAAACTGACCACCACTGTGCAGTGATGGAGGAAGGAGGGAGAGGGCTTACGTAGGGACCTAGGGGTGTAACTTCCGACCACAAAGCCCGCAGTGGTCCTGGGAAAGGCACGTGTGTCACCGGCAAGGCTGGGAAGCTGATGGGGAGGAGCTCGCGGTGGGCGAGGAGCTTGAGGAGCCTCGGGGAGGGGACACCGCGGCCTTGAATACCTGTGGTGATCCTGGTGTGCAGGTTTAACCTCTCCACCACTACGTTGTTCAGGAGCACAGCCGCCAGCGCCACCAGGATGTAGGTGAGACTCATGTCGAACACGATGGAGGTCCCTGCATGTAAGAGGGACGGTGGCTCGGGGGACCTCTGACCTCTGCGTTCAGCCCCGCAAGGGCTCTTCGCTCTCCCCAAGGGGCTGACTGCTCAAAGCGGCTACGCCGAGGTCACTCAGCAATTGCCGGTGGAGCTGAGAGCTGCCCCTCGGCCTGCCACGTCTAACTCGGCTTCCACAGGTAGTTTACTCCCCGCTGGGGTTTAGACGTGAACCGCGCCCCATGCTGGAGCACCTGGTCCCCAGCGGGTGGCGCTGTTTGAGACAGCTGCGGAACCCTCCGGAGGCGGGGCCTCGCTGGAGGAAGTGAGTCGCTGGGGGCGGGCCTTGAGAGTTTATAGGGGGAGCCACTTCCTGTTTGCGCCCTGCTTCCGGAGTGTGACTGCAGTGTGAGCGTCCGGGCGCTTGCGGCCTGCCTGCTCCGGTGCTTTCAGCCGCAGGGCGGACCATATCCGGCAAACTGAGTCCGAAGAAGCCCTTCCTCCCTTCAGTGGCTTTGTCAGGCATTTTACCGGCGAGGAAAGCAACTACTCCGCTCCCCGGAGAAAGCGGAGTTTCCACGCCACAGTTACTCAGTCCCTGAGGGCCACAGCAGCCATTTTCTCCATGCACTATCCCCAGCGGGGTCGCGGGATCCCAGGGGGCCCTGTCCCAGGGAGAGGCACCGCACAGGGACCCACCTGGGTACTTGTGGTGAAGGTAGTCCACGTCGGTGATAAAGCTGTTGTATGGCAGTAGAAAGCCCACTCCAGCCAGCAGCATGGCAAAGTAGATGGCATGGTAGCGGTCGTCTGGCACAGGCTCCTCTACCGCTAAGTGGGGAGACACCAGGAGAGACTAGTGAACACGCTCAGGCCGTGTGGCCGTTGCACCAGGGTTGCATCTGCCATCACCACAGCCGCCGTCCGCTGCTGCCAGGGCGCCCGCCATCCACATCACTGTATCTACAAGACCACAAACGTTCTGGCCACACTGATACCGATCCAATTAATTAATTAATTAATTAATCTTTCCCTCCCTCCCTTCCTTCCACTCTCCCCCTTCCCCCGTTTCTTTTTTTTCCTCACTGTTCTGGACTTGTTTTGTAGATCCGTCTGGCCTCGAACTGGCAGAAAAAACCCTGTCCTTGTCCCGTATCAAAGGTGTTTACCATCATGCCTTTTTTTTTCCAGGTGTGTGTGTGTATGTGTGTACAAACACATGAGTGCAGGTATCACATTTTCTGAAGTTGAAGTTACAAGCAGTTGTGAGCCACTTGATGTAGGTGCTAAGAACTGAATTCCGGTCCTTCGGGAAGAGCAGAAAAAACTCCTACACTCTGAGCCATCTCTCCAGCCCCTTGATTTTTTTTTTTTTATTTTATTTAAATTTTAGCTGGGCGTGGTGGCAGTCTTCAATCTCAGCACTCTGGAGGTAGAGGCAGGTGTACTGTGGATGTGCACTGCTGTGCCTGGCTTTTTATATGGGTTCTGGGATTTGAACTCAGATCCTCATACTTGCTTGGCAAGTGCTTTACCCATTAAACCAGTCCCCCAGGCTCCGTGATAGCCAATCTGAATTTTCAGACAGATGGGGAGTAGATGCACAATGGGGAAAAAGAAAAGGCTGGCCACGTCTGTGAAAGATTATATAGACTGGGTTAAATGAGGCGGTGAGATGAATCCTGAATGTGGGTAGCACCAATCCCACCGGCTGGGGCTTCCCTAGACTGAAAGGAAACAAGAAAGCCAGCTGAACAAATGCTCTCATCTGTTTCCGATTCCAGTGCGGTGGACGAGCTCATGACTGACAGCACCAGCGTCGCGCCATCTCTGCGTGATGGACTGTATCTTCCAAACTGTGAGCCACAATAACCCGTTTCCTCCCTTAAGTTGCTTTGGTCAGGTATTTGGTCATAGCAACGAGATGGGGTAGCTGGTTCAGCCGCTGTGGCCACCAAGAGCGCCGTCACTGTACCCGCTGTCCACCATTGTCACAGCTACTGCCCACTAACAGCCATCCTATCACCACCACCCTGGCCATGGCCACAGGGACAGCAAGCCTGACCAAATGGTAGGCTGGGCTCCTGAAGACAATGAGATGGGATAAGACAATGGCAGTGCTTTGTGGGGCTAGCAAGGTCTGATGTTCTAACAGTGGGATGTCCAGGATGGGCACACTGTTGACATCTGTCATCATGCCTTCAGCAACCACTAACAAAGCTCTCATTTATGTCCCTGCTGATCTAGTGATTTCTCTTTCCTTTTCCTTTCTTCTCCCCTCAACCCACAATAAGATCTCCTGTAGCCTAGGCTGGCTTCCAACTCACATGTAGCCAAGGATGATCTTGAACTTCTGATCTTCCTGTCTCTGCTTCCTGAGAGCCAGGATTACAGATTTGCACCACTATACTTGATTTATTTGATACTGGTGATGAAAGCCAGGGCCTCACACATGCTAAGCTAACACCCTGTCAACTGGGCTATGTCCCCGTTCCACGATCTAGGAAGTTTCAGCTTTGACCCCAAGATACCACGGTTCTGTCATTTGGGTTTGTCATGAAGGTTTGCCACTCTGTTCCTGATTCAACAGCCGAGGAAGACCTTTGTGGATGGGGATCGACTCTGACTGCTGCTGCTGTCTACAGCATGAGCAGAATGAGAAAGAATGTGCTTGGTATATGAGAGGGGCTCTTGGCCTCTTATGGCACTTCCATGCCATGTGTTACAGTCAACCAGGGTCCCTAATGCCTCAGGCCTTCAGAAATAAAGGCTCAGACACCTGCTGGGACCAGAGCTGTGGACAGGGAGGCGTCTACTGGTAGCAAAGGGAACCTGCACGGACCACTGAAAGAGCACACCATGAACATATGCTGAAATTACCTGCCTGATATTACTGTGAGTTGGTGTGTTGGGGGTACACATGTGGAGTCTGGTGGGTGACATCAGCTGCTTTTCTCTATTGCTCTCCACCTCCCCCCCCCCAAGACAGGGTTTCTCTGTGTAGCCTTGGCTGTCCTGGACTTGCTTTGTAGACCAGGCTGGCCTCGAACTCACGGAGATCCCCTGCCTCTGCCTCCCCAGTGCTGGGGTTACAGGCTGCGCCACTGTGCCTGGCTCTCCACCTTATTTGGGGGGCTCACTCAGGCTAACCTGGCTGGCCAGAGAGCCCTGGAGCCTCACCAACCTTGGCTGGGATGGGATGTGCTTACCGCTGCATCTGCCTTTTTATTATTATTTTTGTTTTGTTTTGGAAATTTACTTACATTTTTTACATAGTATTGTACAAGTATTTTCATGAATTTATTTTTGTGCATCATATGCATGCTGGTGCCTGCGGAGGGCAGGAGAAGGCGTTGGTTCCTCAGGAAGCGGAGTTTCAGGTGGTTGGGAGCCACCATGGGAGCTGGGATCAGAACCCAGGTCCTCTGCAAGAGCAGCCAGTGCTGTTCGCTGCTGAGCCATCTCCCCAGCCCCCACGTCCCACGTTCATGTACATTTTGGGAATTGAACTTAGGACCTCATGCACTTTGCCATCTTCCTGGTGGATATATATGGACACACACATCTATAATTTTATATATAAATAGGTTATATAAATATATATCCACGTGTGTGCATGCACAGAGCACATGTGGAGATCAGACACAACTTTTGGAAGTCAGCTCTCTCCCGTGCGGATTCTGGAGGCTCATTAGAGGCAGAGGCCCAGGCTTGGCGAAAGCTCCTTAACCAGCTGAGCCATCTCGCCGGCCCTTAAATATTTTTTAGTCACTCTCACATGCCTTTATCAGTAACATAAAATATGTTCCTAGAGGACTGGAGAGGTGGCTCAGTGGGTAGGAGTGAGTGTTACTAGCCCAATGACCTCAATTCAATCTTCAGCACCCACCTGGTGGAGAGAGAAAACCCATTGCTGCAAGTTGTCCTCCGACCTCCGTGACACCTGTCCCCCCAAGACAAGTAAGGAAATAAATGAACAATGCTTTTCTTTCCTCCTTCCTCTTCCTCTTCTTCTTGTTTGTTTGTTTTTCAAGACAGGGTTTCTTTGTGTAGTCTGGCTGCTCTGGAACACCAGTCTGGTCTCAAACTCAGAAATCCACCTGCATCTGCCTTCAGAGCGCTAAGATTAAAGGCGTGCACCACCACCACCTTAGCTTTGTGTTTTTTTCGGTTTTTTTTTTGTGTGGTTTTTTTTTTTTTAGTTTTTTTTTGTTTTTAAGATCTTCTCTGGGGCTGGAGGGATGGCTCAGTGGTTAACAGCACTGGCTTCTCTTCCAACGGTCCTGAGTTCAATTCCCAGCAATCACATGGTCGCTCACAACCATCTATACTGGGATCTGATGCTCTTTTCTGGCATGCAAGTATACATGCAGATAGAGCATTCATATACATAAAAAAGTAAATAAATCTTAGGGAAAAAAAAGAAAAGAAGAAAGAAAAAGGTCTGCTCTAAAGCTGGGCATGATGGCACACGCCTATATCCCAGCACTTGGGGAGGCAGAGGCAGATAGATTGCTGTGAGTCCCAGGCCAGCCTAGTCTACAAAGCGAGTCCAGGACAGCCAGGGCTACACAGAGAAACCCTGCCTCGAAAAACAAACAAAACAAAAAAGATGTGCTCTAAGTTGCTAGCTGTATGGAGGTCATAGGACCTGGAAAGTTGCCAGCAATGGTCTCTGGGGAACGGGCTTACGTGGTTTCAGGGGCCCTAAAGTGAACTATATCATGCTTATCATGTATCATGATGGTATGGCCCTGATATGCTTTATCTGAGCAGTGAATATGCTTCCGGAGCTGTGTGTGGCCGCTAAGTTGATACACAGTACTCTGTGAAGGGCCACTTCGTAAGTCAGCTCAGCCGGCCAAGGCCTGGGCCTGGTTGTTCTGTGACTCACTGAGGTGTGGCTGGGGGAGGGGGGTCTGTAGAAGAAAGCTCCCCACTGAAATGACTGTGAGTGGGCCTGGCCCAGGCAGGGGAGGATTTTAGTCCTGCGGGAGCTGACCTGAGCCTCGGTGGGGATCCAGGCTTCTCTGACCTGCCTGCTCTGTGGACTTTAGACTATCTTCTGTGACAAGGTGAAGTGTGTCCCCACCAAGGGCTCATGTGCTGGAGAAAGTGATCGTCACTGTGGTGGGGTAGAGGTCAGGCCCAGTGCACCTGTGAGATGAGTTGATGTTTCTTTGCCAGGCGTGTGCCCTCACTCTTGGGAGTCTGGCAAGTGGGAAGCCAATGAACCTGGCATTTCCTGTGACTTGCTCCCATTTCCTGTCTCCCCAGGTGACACCTCCTTCAGGTTCCCATCACTGTGATGCTGTTCTCTGTGAGGCTGTCATGAGAGCCAAACAGAAATGGGTGATAAGTTCTTGATTCTTGAGCATGAAGGCTTGAAAAGCCTCTGTCCTTTATAAGGTACCTGGCCTTAGGTAGTTTGTTATGGCAACAGAATGTGCTCTAAGATACTGGCTTCACCAGCCCAACTTTAGTAAACCAGTTTTTTATAACGAATATCTATAACCTATACAAATCCATATCATATCTATGACTGTTTCCTCCTATCCATCATCCATCTATCCATAATTCTCCATCCATGCACCCCTCCACCCCGCTGTTTATCCATCTATCTTTCATCCATCTAGCCACCATGTAACTGTCCACCCACCACCCATTCCTCAGTCATCCTATCAATTCATCTATCCATTATCTATCCATCCATCCATCCATCTATTCATGCATCCATCCATCCTGCTATCTATTGATCCATCCTTTATCCATCTATGTATCCATCATCCCCTACCCATTCTTTTTTCCCACCCATTCTTTTATCCATCCATTTATCTGTTACCTATCCACCATCCACCCATTCATGCATTCATCTATCCTCCATTGTTCACCTGATACTCCAACCGTCCATCATTCATCAATCTACATCATAATCCATATCCTCCATTCATCCCTCACCTATCTGTCCCTCTATCCCTCTGCCTATTCATCCATGGACCCAAGCTATGATCATCTTCTTCTTTTTTTAAGATTTATTTATTTATTATGTATACAATGCTGTGCTTACATGTACACGTGCATGCCAGAAGAGGGCACCAGATCTAATTATAGATGGTTGTGAGCCACCATGTAGTTGCTGGGGATTGAACTCAGGACCTCTGGAGGAGCAGCCAGTGCGCTCAACCTCTGAGCTATCTCTCCAGCCCCCTCCGCTTTTTAAAGATTTTATGATCTTTTTAAGCTACCATCTATCCTTCCACCAATCTACCTATCATTTAGCTATCTGTACATATATATATACTCTCTCATTCATCCATCTACCATCTATCTATCTTTTCAGGTGTCTATTATTTGGTTTTATTAAGACAAAGTCTAGTTATGTAGCCCAGGCTGGTCTAGGATTGTGGTAATCCTACCTCAGCTTCCCAAATGCTGGGATTATAGATGTGAGCTACCATACCTGCCATTCTATCATCTGTCTGTCTATTATCTATCTATCATCTATCTATCTGTCTATCTTCCATTCATCCATCCATTTTCTTTCCTTCCTTCTTTCTTCCTTTCTTTCAGCATCTCCTGATTCTCTTTCTCTGACTGAACCTTGGTTTCTGTAGCCTCCAACACTAAGTGGACCATATTCGAAGCCTTTACAGTTCAAGTCAGCCCTGACACCTGAGTACCGCCAACTCCATAGCCCTGTCTGCCAGGGCCCTTCCAGGGCTGTTGTCATCCTTGGGGCCTAGCACTGAAGTGATGCCATCCCTTTGCAGGGGAGCAGGTGTTCTTCTCAACCCAACTACACTGTACAGAGGTAAAGGAGCCATGTCTGAGGAAGAAGCGGTTCTACTTCAAACAACCATCTGCAAAAGATGCTACCTCACAAGTGGCTTACAGGTGCTACCTCACAGGTGGCTCACAGGTACTACCTCACAGGTGGCTTACAGGTGCTACCTCACAGGTGCTCCTCACAGGTGGCTCACAGGTGCTACCTCACAGGTGGCTCACAGGTGCTACCTCACAGGTAGCTCATAGGCACTACCTCACAGGTGGCTCACAGGTGCTCCTCACAGGTGGCTTATAGGTACTACCTCACTGGTGACTCACAGGTATTCCTAACAGGTGGCTCATAGGTGCTACCTCACAGGTGGCTCACAGGTGCTCCTCACAGGTGGCATATAGGTACTACCTCACAGGTGACTCACAGGTGCTCCTAACAGGTGGCTCACAGGTGCTATCTCACAGTTGGCTACAAGTGATCCTCACAGGTGGTTCCCAGGATGATGCTAAGGGACACTGAATTTTGTCTTGGCTGCATTGAGGCCTGCACCCTCACTAACCCTCAAGCATGTACAAAGTTACCAAGAAGGCGAGGAATGGTGTCAGGGTTGAACCTGGACCCGTCTAACCCCAGACCTGCTCTGCAAGTCCAATTGTACAGTCAGATGGGCCAGCTCTTCAGTTTGGGGAAACAGGCTCAGCGATATTGAAGTCTTTGCTCCAGATCACACAGAGGTACTGAAAGCAGCTATTTGAACTTCATACCCAAGCTTCATTCTTTGCACCAGGAACAGTTTGCCTTGAAGAACGAATGGCAAGGAAACTCTACAACCAGGGCCTGTTGCTATGGATGACCACTAGCAGAGGTCCCATGACACAGAGCAGAGAATGGCAGTTGTATTTGGTACTATCGCCAGCCACCGAACTGACTGAGCCTCTTAGTCTCCATGACAACCTGAGGCTCCTGCTGCCCCAAAACTGACCAGAGCTCACATGGCCAGTCACTGCCCTGGGGCAGACAATGTCACTTACTCACCGGAGTCTGTGAAAGCAGGGATACCCCTGACTCTGACGCTTGGATCTGGAGCCCCCTCCGCTGTCATCTCCAGCTGAAAGTTGTCAAAGCTAAAGCTTGTCACCACACTCTGGTCAGATGTGGCTGCCATGCAGGGCTCCTTGAGACGCTGGCTTCCAATGGAGCCCATGGCAATTCACACTGTGAGGAAAGGAAATGAGGCAGTCAGCGTAGTAAAGGGAGAGAACACCACCATCCTGCAGCTAAGTTATCAAACCTCGGGGCTCATTTTGTCCATTCATCCCATTTGTTTACTTGTTTGAATATATTTTGCCCAGGGACTCACACACATGCTAGGCAGCTGCTCTACCACTGAGGCACACCCCAGCCCCTCACTGGGAAAT
This sequence comes from Pachyuromys duprasi, assembly GCA_028658305.1. Lineage (NCBI taxonomy): Eukaryota > Metazoa > Chordata > Mammalia > Rodentia > Muridae > Pachyuromys > Pachyuromys duprasi. Next base: position 18,542,070 of record CM053751.1, read on the forward strand.
TCTAGGCAGGGGCTCTACCACTGAGCCACACCCCAGCCCCTCACTGGGGGATTCTAGGCAGGTGCTCTACCACTGAGCTACATCTGCTTTGTTTTGTTTGAGACAGAGTCTTGCCCTGGAACTTGTGGTCCTCATGCTTCCAAACCTTCCAGAGCTGGGACTACAAGAATGCCTTACTGCACCTATCTTTATTTCTCACATCATTTAGAAAGTATACTTTAAAAAATTATTTTATTAGCCAGGTACATTGGTTCATGTCTGTAATCCCAGCACTCAGGGAGGCAGAGACAGGTGGATCTCTGAGTTCCTGGTCAACAAAGCAACTCCAGGACAACCAAGGGTACACAAAGAAACCCTATGTTGTAAAACCAAAAATTTTTTTATTTTATTATTTTTAATTATATATGTGTTTGTGTACGTGAGTGCTAGTGCCTGAGGAACTCAAAGGCTTCAGATCCCCTTAGAACTGGAGTTATGAGCAATAGTAAGCCGCCTGACTTGAACACTGGGAACCACACTTGGTTCCTCTGCAAGAACAGTACGAGCTCCTAACTGCTGAGACATCTCCCCAGCCCTGTTTCTCCTTTGATGTTTCATCATGAAGGATACGAGCTCAGCAGTAAGGTGATGTGACCTTGCCTGTTGCCATGGAAACCGGGTGGAAAGAGCAGAGACTGCAGCCCAGGAGCCCAGCTCAGAGGCCTTTGACCCAAGAGCAGCTAGAGGGTCTTCACAAAGGAGAAAACAATGGGCAAAAGAGACATAGATGGAGCGGAAAAATGATTTAGACCTGGAAAGCTGGGACACAGTGAGCAATCAGAAACAATGGGTGAAATTACGGAGACTGTTTGCCAGCAGAGAGCTGCAACTGTCTGGCTCATCCTTTCTCTCTGGGAGAGAGGTGCCGCGCATTCCTGAGACAGTCAAGAGAAGTGAACAATGCAGGGTGAACAATGCTCACTCTGCTCTCATGGGTAGAAAGCAGTAGAGTCTAGGGTCCACCCCGAGTTTGCATGATACTCTATCTGGGACACTGAGCCACACCCCAGCCCCTCACTGGGGGATTCTAGGCAGGGGCTCTGCCACTGAGCCACACCCCATTGTAGTCTTGCCTCAGTGTTTCTTGCATCAGTTCTGGCAGCTGTTATCTCTGGAGGAACCAGTGGCTGGGAAATGCCCCGTTATGTAGCCCTGTGTGCATGGGTTGTCTAGCTTTCCTTCCTTTAACTTTTATCAGGTGACTTGTCAAACACTGTTGAAAATTTTATCTGATGACAAAAAGATACACACTCTTCCTAGAGCATGAGTCATATGTGGAGACGGCGCAATTTCGACCCTGGACCCATATCATAGATGGAGACAGCTTCTCTCTCTCAGCACCAGTCGGAGAAGCCATGGAATAAGCCGGGAAACCCTCACCCCTAAGGCATCCCACCTTTCAGAACTACATCAATTATTTCTGGGCCTGTGTTACCAGTGAGTCCTGTGTCATGTCCACCTGTTTTCATTTCTTTATCAGACCCTCATTTCTGCAGCTTTTCTGCCTCAGTTTACCTCTTTCCCAGAGCCTAAGGCGGTTCTCCCCACCAGTTACCAAATCAGCCTCCTGGGTATGTCGTCTACCCTGGGTAGTCTCTGACTCTTGACAGAGTTGTGTTAGGGTCAGGGACCAAGACTGGGGTTTCCTTGGGGACACTGGTGCCTGCAGCACATGTAAGATCTGGAGCCCAGGGAACTCCGCCCCTACTGGTGGCTGCCCCAGAGGTGACAGTACTCAGGGCCAGTACTCATGAAGTACTGTACTGAAGGACAGTACTCATGAAGCCTGGGAGCTTCTTCTGGGAGCTGGAAGATGAACCTCCCTTCCAGGCTCAGGGCTCCCCAAGAGCCCCTTTCCAGTCGCTCTGGTCCCAGTATCTAAAACTGGGAGAGACGTGAGGGGGCTTCAGGCACAGCTGGCCTGGGTTCGAGCGACAGCAGTATCGGGTGCAGCTGTAGTCCTGTCTGTTACTGGGCATACACTTACCTGATCTCCAAAGGGGCTGGCTTACGGGTCAGACTCCAGCCTACCAGCCTTAGAGAGGAGGGGCTGCAGAAGGGGACACTGTTGGTAACTCACAGGGTCCACTGCTTCACCCAGGAAGGAAACTCAGTCCTAGAGGACACCCAGCATCCAAAAAGCCTAGCTCATGTTCAGTACGGACTCCCAGGATGCAGTCTCCCAAGCTAGACCAGCAGGAGAGGTTTCTGCCTGGCTGAGGCCACACCATCCGGGAAGGCGGACGTGTTCGGCATCCTGCCAGGCTGCTGGCTCTGGCTCAGTCAGCGTGGCGGGCGGGCAGCTGCCACCCACACTGTCCCCGAGGCTCTCATTTTTCTCCTCTCCCAGCTCCCCGCATTCGGTATCCAGGGTCCCAGATCTTTCCTCCTATAGCCACATTAATTAAAATTTCAGAGCGTGCAGATAGACATGGGAAAGGAAGCCCATGACTTGGGACCCCTCATTGCTTGCCACAAAAGCACTGGGGATGACAGGTCATTTCTTTAGCTTTTAGTCACCTACCTAGAATTCACCCACCTGGAGAGTCACAGAGAGAAAAACTTAGCTGCGCACACTTGGCATGTTAGTAGTGATGCAAACTACCCCTTAGCACCTGGTGGGTCAAAGAGGGCTCTGACTGAGCTCTCAGCAGTCCAGTAAAACTAGGCGCATAGCGCCAGTCTGCAGAAGAAATGACCAAAAGGGCAGAAGAAAGCCAAGCCCACAGCCGAACAGCTCAAACTGGACCCTGACCACCAGCCCCTCCCAGTCGCTCAGGGATTATCTCCCAAGCTGTTTGCCCCACATCTGAAGCCAGCAGAAGGGGTAGGGAAACTAAATTTTACTTGGAAAGCCAGCCTACTCAACCTCCTCAGGCCTTGAACTTCTGGCTCGAGCCACAAGTCCTGTTTAACTAGATGCCCTTGGATGCCCCTGTCCCGTGCCCAGACGTTGATTAGGGAGTCTCCCTGCGCATCGGAGGGCTTCACTCCCGGCTGCAGGACTGTGGGTTTTGAGCCCCTTTGGGGCAGCTCCGCCGAGCGCCAGGGGACAAATGAATGTGATGTCAGTGTCACAGACTGGTCAAGGCCTGGGGTGCCCGCAGGGCTGAGGGGTAGTCCGGGCCCACCTCCCTCCCTCCATGTTTTAGGTTCTGCACAGTTCGGACACTAGCAGACTGTTTCTTTCCCAGGTAGCCCCAGCAGCATTGAAGTTGGACCCTGGAACCACACAGCCCCCAGCAAAGGGACACTTCTGGGGCAACCCGGAGGTCGTGACCCAGTGCCCAGGCCCCGCCTCTGTCATAACCTTTCTCAGAACTATAGAGAAGCTGGCTGGGCAGACGGGAGAGATAGAGGTGGGTCCGGAAGGAACTTCAGGTGCAAGGACCCCTGGGGTGTGACCACGGGAGGAGGCAGGGGCATGACCCTGTTCAGCCAAGGCCACCCGCGTTTGTCCCCTTCTAGAGCCTACGTCCCGCGCTCGCAGCTAGGATGCAGGAGATCTGGCACTGGGCGAGGGTACCCCCTCTTCCCAGGACAAGGGATGCGGCAAGATTTAGCTCCTGGGAGGGAGGGAGGGGGTGTCGGCGCGACTGGGGCCGCGCGCAGCAGACAAAGGCTCCGACAGGTCCCCGCCGGCGTCTCCCCGCCACCTCCGTGGCGACACTCACCTCGGCCGGCCCCAGGCTTGGGATGCTCGGTGGCCGCCCGCCGCCCGCGCCCGGACCCTGTGCGCTGCGCCCCGCCCCTCGAGGCGTGGGCCGGGCGCGGCGGGCGTCCTCCTGGCTGTCCCGGTCCGCGGGCCTGGGTCCGCGAGCGCGTGTGGGGGGCGCAGCGGCTGCGGCTGGCAAGCCCGGCCCCGCCCTGCCCGTTCGCATGGCTCCGCCCATGGGCTCCGCCCATTGCGTAGCTCCGCCCAAGTTTCGCCTCCAGTCCTGCTCTCCACCGTCCAGATGCTCCGCCCCATCCTCGTGACTCCGCCCACCCCGCTCCGCCCACTCCACATGGCTCCACCTAGGTCCAGCCTCCAGAGGAGCCCCCCACCACTCAGAAAGCCCTCTCTGTCTCCCCGCCTGCGCTCCTGAGCCCCTCTTTCCTTCCTATTCACTCCACCCAGCGCTACTCAGTCTTTCCCATATTCTCCGCCCCCTTTTCTTTACCCATGCTCCACTCACTCTACATGACCCCGCCTCTGGACTGCCCCCCAGGGCCCCCACTTCTTTTTGCCGTCTTCACCCTTGTTCCTTCTGTGCCCTTGGCCAACCCCAACCCAGACCGCAGACCCCGCCCCCTTTCCCTGCCTTCCCTTTTCCTGCCTAACCCCACCTCTGTTCTTCCCACACCCCTCTGCTTCCTCCCTTCTCTTGCTGCCTGTCTGGCCCCAGTTCCAGCCCCTCTTCCCCGCCTTCTTGCTTCATTTGCTTAGTCCCACCCTCATCATGCCCACGTGTTCAGCTCCTCGCCTCCGGGCCCACTTTGTGCCATCTACCCGGCCCACCTCCGGTCTTCCCGCAGAACTTATCCCCTACCTGCTAGCTCCGCCCCATCTCTTCCCAGACGCCCCGCCCCTCTTGACTCCTCCCACAGCCTTCGCACACTCCCGTGCTCTCCCACCCCCTCTCCACCCCCCAGCGTGGACCCATCCGTACCCTGCACCACGGCTTCCCCACCTGACTCTGCCCCGCTTCCTTCCCTGTACCCACAGGTTACAGTATCCGACAGTCTAGCACATAGGGTGGGCTGGGTGTCCCGGCTGGCCTTCAGGGGACAAATGAATGTGATGTCAGGCTTCAACCTCTTCAACCTCCATGCCAGGCTTAGTCTCCTGGAGCTCTGGGTGGCTTATTTGTGGCATGGCCTGGGCCGGCGCTGATGGCTGCAGAAGGGTCTGTTCTGACCCTGACCCTGACCGTGAGGCCGATGGGGGCCGGAAAGATGAGGTCGGGAACTAAGCGGGAACATGGCCCTAAGTCCTTACAGCCTCGGACCTGTCTGCGGAACCAGCAGCCTTCAGCACTGGGACAAGGGCACAGATGCATTTTCTGTGCTGCCCTCCTCTTGCCCGCATCCCCGCTTCACCCTGGAAGCCTGCTTGGTCCCGCCCAAGGCTCAGGTCTTTCCTGTCTTGCCAGCCTCTCTCAATAATCTGAGTCCTTGGGAGTCTCTTTTTTCTTTTTCCTTTTTAAATTATAGTCTCGGTTTTCATAGCCTCGGTTGTCCTGGAACTCAATCCTTGGACCTCAGCCTCTAGGGTGATGCAATGGTCACACTTGGCTCAGTAAAGTGTGGTGTACACACTTAGGGACAGCGTGTGCCCCCGGCCTTCTTTTGCGGCTCTGTAGGCCACAGAAGATGGCTTGTTGGGGTCCTGGTGAATTATGATAATCTCAATGTGAAAGATCCCGAGGCTTCACATAGTCTAAAGTTTTGGGGGTACAGAGGTAGCTCAGCAGTGGATAAACTAGGTGTGGTGGCCCATGCCTGTTATCCTAGCGCCTGGGAGGGGGAGGCAAAGAGATTAGGAATTCAAGGGCCAGCCTAGGCTACAGAGACCCTGCCCTTACCCTACCCAGTAAAGACAATCTATAGGGAACTGAGGGGGAGGGAGAGAGGGAGGGAATGGAGGAGGGACGGTGAAAGAGAGAAAGAAAAAGGGAGAGGAGGTCGGGTCAGAACGTAAAATCAGACAAGGCCAGGAAGCAGTCGGAAGTTGGGGAGACATTTTGTCAATGGAGGGGACAAGAATACATCCAGATTTCAACATCCTCTTCCTGAGAGGATGATGCAGGAGGATCAGAAGTTGGGGTTAGTCTAGTTATTGAGTGAGCTGAAGGCCAGCCAGAGCAACTTAGTGAGATTCTGTCTTAAAATGAAAAGTAAGAAGAGCTGAGTATGTGGCTCAGTGGTAGAGCCCCTGCCTAGAATCCCCCAGTGAGGGGCTGGGGTGTGGCTCAGTGGTAGAGCCCCTGCCTAGAATCCCCCAGTGAGGGGCTGGGGTGTGGCTCAGTGGTAGAGCCCCTGCCTAGAATCCCCCAGTGAGGGGCTGGGGTGTGGCTCAGTGGTAGAGCACCTGCATGAAGGTCTTTGTACCATCCACAGAAGTGCAAATTAATAAAATAGCCCTCTTTCTGGATCAAGTGTCAATTGAAGCAACTCTTCTGGAAAGTAAACTGGCCTTTTAAAAAACATGCCTTTGGTCCAGAAAATCTAACCCAAGGAATTAGTTCTAAATATAGAAAGGCTTTACATTCTGAGATGCTGGTGGCAATAGCAAGCACTGCGGGTGACCACGTAGCTGAGGAAGATGCAGATGTCATATGCCTCCCAGCAGGAAACAATGTGAACGCTACATTTAAAAACCCAAGAAAATCAATGGAGTCCTGTGTAAGCTCTACAGAGAACGCTCAAATCCCTGAGATATGCGCATGGTTAGAAAGGATTCAGAATAATATGGGAAGCCAGACGTGTGAGCGTGTTAAGTGACACAGGGATAGGAAGTGGGACAGAATCCAGAAGATAACTTCCACTCTCTTGGTATAGAAAAACCCGAGGAGCTGGCAAACATGGCTTTCTGGGAAACTATAAATGAGCAGAAACCTGCCATCAGAAGCGGGTGGAACTTGGGGGCTGGGGAGATGGCTCAGTCAATAAAGTACTTGCTGTGAAAATCCCCAGAGCCCACATAAAAAATGGTGGCACATGTCTGTAAGCCCAGTACTGGGGAGGAAGAGGCAGGAGAGTCCCCAGGGCTAACTCCAACCATTCTAGCCAAATCACCTCCAGGTTCACTGAGAGATCCTGCCAATTAATGTGGTAGGGGTGGAAAGATGTCTCTCTCTCTCTCTCTCTCTCATACACACACACACACACACACACACACACACACACAGCCCCAAAGCAAGCAATTTATGTAGAGCCTGGCGTGGAGAGAGACGAGCATAATAAAGAATTCTTATTTCTCTGCTCCCACACACTGGGCTTCAATAGCTTCACACAATTAAAAAAAAAATCCTATGAAAGTTTCAAAGGTGATGGAAGCCAATGTTATGTAAAAACACAAGCAGAGAGATTGTTCAGCCCGATGAAGATTACCCTAAGGAAACAACAGAGCCGTTTCATCTTTGAATAGTAGCAAAAAAAATTTCTAAGTATAGCTGCAAGAATTGAGGGAATTTGCGAAAACAGGAACATGCTACATTGCACGTGACAGGGTGGTCTCTCTAAAGAATGTTATATATATTTTTAACCTTATGCTTTCTCTGCATATGTATATGTCCATTGTACCCACTGCCCAAGGAGGTCAAAAGAGGGCATCACACCCCCCTGGAACAGGAATTACCGCTGTGACTCACCATGTGGGCGCTGAACACCAAACCCAGGGTCCTCTGCAAAAACAAGAGCTCTTAACTGCTGAGCCATCTTTCCAGCCCAAGAATATTTTTTAAAATTGTGTGTGTGTGTGTTCTAGGAGGTCAGTAGAAGGCTTCAGAGCTTCTGAAGGTGGAGTTATAGGTGGTTGTGGATAGTCTGACATGGGTGCTGGGAACTGAACTCTGCAAGAGCAGCTGGTGTTCTTAACCACTGAGCCATCTCTCTAAGTCCCCACCGTGTGTGTGAGTGTGTGTGTGTGTGTGTGTGTGCTGAGGAAGGAAGTCATTGCTTCACACATGCTAGGCAAGTGCTTGACCACTGGGCAACACTCCCAGTAATTAATCATTAACATATGGGAAGGGGGAAATCATATAATTATCTGCATAGTTACTAAAAAGAAAAAAAAAACTCAACCAGGCCTGGTGGTGCATACCTGTAATCCCAGCACTCAGGGAGGCAAAGGCAGATGGATCTCTGTGAGTTCAAGGCCAGCCTGGTCTACAAAGTAAGTCCAGGACAGCCAGGGCTATGCAGAGAAACCCTGTCTTGAAAAACCAAAAGAAAAAAGAAAAACCCTTTGCTTAAATGTAATATGGCGGGCAGTGTAATTCAGCTGGTTGCATACTTGTTTCATCTGTGTGAAGCCAGCACGTCATAAAATGGGGCATGGGCTGGAGAGATGGCTCAGCCATTGAAGGCGAGGCTCACAACCAAAAATAAAATGGCCATGGCAGTCTGCACCTGCAGCTCTAACACTTGGGAGGCGGAATCAGGAGAAGCCGAAGTTTAAAGTTACCCTGGGCTACCTAGCAGCTTTGAGGCCAGCCTGAGCTGCATGAGTCCCTGACTTCTCCTCCTCAAAAGAAGAAGAGGAAGAAGAAGAGGAAGAGGAAGAAGAAGAGGAAGAAGAAGGAGGAGAAGAAGAAGAAGAAGAAGAAGAAGAAGAAGAAGAAGAAGAAGGAAAAAGCATATGGAAGAATGCGCACAGGTTCTGTGCAAAGCTCGGCACTGTCACAAGCCACCTTGTGTACCAGAAGGGTTTTATATAGACTCCCTTGCAGACACTGAGGGACGACTGTACATTTTATTCATAGTAGTAAACTGGAGACAGGCCATGTGTTACGAATGGGAGATGGGTAAAAGCCTGCAGCTCACCCACACGTGGTGCCCACGCAGAATGTAAAGCAAAGCATTCCTCGTGCCCTGCACCTGTGCGTGCCTCGGATGTGTTACTGGCGCGAACAGACAAACACAAGGGAACACATCATGCGGCCCCATTTCTGTGAATTCCTAGAACAGAGGAAAGGACGCTAAGGCTAGCCACCCTCTGTGTGGGGTGGGCAGGGAGGGAGGGAGGCAGCGCTGGAGGGAGGAGCTGGGGGACGGGGCGGGTGTGCTCAGTGTCTTGGACATTGTGAGCTTTTGTGAGCACTCAGCAGAAGTGCTGGTCCTGCCTGGTGGGGTGTGCCTGCCATCCAGGCCTCCAGAGGTGGAGACGAGGAGATGAAGACTTCAAGGCCGCCCCTTGTCATGGAGTGAGTTTGTGACCAGCCTTGGCCAGCTGAGACCTGTCTGAAGCACAACAACAAAACAAGGAACAAACAGGAGTTGGGGGGCGATCCGCTGGGAAGAGCGCTGCCTTGAAGCATGAAGATCTGAATTTGGGGCCCCGGTAACCCAGCCCTGCCGAGGTGCCGATGGAGGATGGCCGGGGCTTGCTGGCTGCCTGCCTATGTTTTGGCTCAGCGCAAGACCCTGCCTCAAGAGGGGAAGGCAGAGAGTGGCGGAGCGGGGCACCTGCTGGCTTCCTATGGCCTCCACACACACCTACACGCACACGTATGGACAACACACATGCATAGGACACGGAAGTGTGCTGGTGCACACCTGTGACTCCAACGCTTGGGCAGTAGAGGCAGGGCTGTTCGGAAGTTAAAGGCCATCTATGGCCCATGGCCAGAGCTCAGCCTCAACCTGGGCCAACACACACACACACACACACACACGAGACATCCGGGTCACAGAAGCATAGCACTGTCTCGTGTACAATTGTGTTCTCTCTCTCACCCCCTTCCCTCCATTCCTCCCTCCTTTCTTCTGTCCCTTCTTCCTTCTTTTTTTTTTTTTTGACAGTTTCAACATTTAGCCAAGGTTAGCCTTGAACTTGCCATCTTCCCGCGTCAGACTCTGACACGCAGAGATGACACAAGCTGGGCCAGAGGCAGGCTGAGAAATGGGGAGGTGGGCTGATGGCCGAGAAGAGAGGCAGAATATGCTGCGAGCGCCCATGGCAACTCCCTGTGCCTCCATTGATGTTTAAGTTTGTCCATAATAAAACAGGAGCGGAGGGGGCGGTGAGACGGCTCAGCGCGGAAAGTCACTTGCTTGCAAGCCTGGTGACCTGAGTTCAGTCCCGGAACCCACGGATTGAGAAATCCACCACCAGCAAGTTGTCTTTTGGCTTCCACAAGCATGCGCGCTCAACCACAACAAGTAAACACAATTTAAAAGATCAACAAAAAAGAGAAAGAGCCCAAGGGGGTCCCCTCTTGCCCGCCTGGAGCTCTTGCAGGGCCACCCTTTGCCATCTGCTTTCTGTGGACACAAACCTAATTTATTCCCAACCTATTAGCTTAAATCCATTAGGATCTCTCCCATCAGCTCACAAGCAGCCAGAAGCCTGCGTGGGAGGCCCTGCTCAGGACACTGGGAGAGGGCGGGAGGGCATCGCTATGGTCACAGTGAGCCCGTGTGGTGTGGCCTTCACGTTGACACCTGCTCTTGCTCTCAGGGACCGTGGTGCCCAGGGAGCCCTTTCGTAGCTGACAAGAGGCCAGCTGGTAAAAGGGAAAGCTGGGGCTCTGCCAGGGAGGGGGGATGGTGGGTGTTATAATAAAATACAGTGACACATCCCTGGGACACGTTAACTACACTTAGCCTCATAGCAACCCTAGAACTTAGGATTTCTGGGCTCTCTTTGGGTTGGCCGAGTCAGAGGCATCAAAACCTGGCCTGGGGGTGGGGGAAGGGTCCTCCACATGTTTGTAGAGGGAGCTTCGAGAGCTGCCCGCTGGGACCTGCTGAGCCACTCTGGTACGGCTTGCCCCGCGCTCCAGCCAGTACCATGGACAGCTTCCCAAGGCCTCCTGGGGCCGAAAGGCCAAAGGGAAGAAGCCGGCAGCAGTGAAATGCCGGTCTAGGATTCCCGAGGGGGAGGGCGTGGGTGCAGTTCCCAGTGCCTGCTCAGTGTGTAAGGGGCTATGAGTTCAGACCCCAGCACTGCACACAGTAAAAAAGGCAGAACGCCTGCCTAATGTACATACAGCTCCGGGGTCGGTCCCTAGCACTGGAGGCTGGAGAGGAGGAAAATGAAAAATCAGCTTTTCCAGGGCTGGAGAGATGGCACCGGTGTTAAGAGCACTGGCTACTCTTCCAGATGACCTGAATTTGACTCCCAGCATCCACACACGACAGGCAGCTCACAACCAGCTGTAACTCCAGTCCCAGGGTACCCACGGGCACCAGGTGCGTGCATGGTACACGGGCATGCATGCAGTCAAAACACACATGCACATAAAATTAAAAAAAAAAAAAGTATACCAGTTTTCCAATGAAATCCACTCAACCTTCATTTGTGAAGCACGAATTTATCAGGGTATGTTAGCCCACTCCTTTAATTTCAGCTGTTGGGGAGGCAGAAGAAGGAGGAATAAACGATTTGAGGCCAGCCTGGGCTATACAGTGAGTTCTGGGCTAGCCTTGCCTCAAAAAGAGCAAAGAAAAAAAAAAGAAGAAATAAAAATAAAACAAAGAAATGGGAAGAAAAAAAACATTTTAAAACAAAAATGAAGAAAGGGAAGGAGGGAGGAAGGAAAGAAAGAAGGAAGGAAGTAACAGAGGCAGGGGTGTCCTAAAGAGCAAGCACCTGTCCCTGCCGCCTGCCTCACTGTGCCAGGCTCAGGCGGAGGGGGCGTGCGGGGACAAATAGAGCCTTGGCTGGCATCCGCATCTTGCTGTTGGGAGGGAAATATCACAGAGGGCAGCCTAACTTCTTGGAGGAGCTTGTCCAGGTCACACAGTCGAGCAGGACAGATGTCCATCCCTCCCCGGGTCTCCAAATCTATCCTTCCAGCACTCCCCTGACCCCCTAGACTGCTAAGCCTGGCAGTCAGACAGTGGTCTCCCTGCACCAGGCTCTTCCTGGGACTGAGGCTCCCAGCCTTGTAGAGGGCCTGGTCTGGTAAGGCGGCAGGGGCTGCGGGCGGTCACTGCTGGAGGCTGGGTCAGGATCCAGGAGCTGTCTGGCCCCGATCCAAGGGCTTTTAGCTGGAAATAACTTTTCATTACTGGCTGCTGTGGGTAAGGATGGCAGGGTTGGGAGGGGAGGGGAGGGGAGGGGGTGAAACAGCTCAGGAGACACCTAGCCTTGTCGCTGCTGCTCGAGCGCCCGCTGTGCCCCTTCCTCCCGATGGCTGCACTCATGTACTCTCTGGCTTTCAGCGACCCTCGGGCACCTCCCAAGCCCGGCTGTATACTAGTTGCTTGTGGCTTTCCCATCCTATGGCTCTTTTGTTTTTTCCTTTAGCTCTCCTTTCTCTTCCCTTTCCTCTTCCTTCGCCTCTCTGCCTCCTTCTCTTCTTCCTTCCTTGGTACATAGCCTGGACTGGTCTAAAAGTTCTGATTCTCCTGCCTCCCTGCCAGTGCTGGAGTCCCAGGTATACCCCGCTCCCCCACCCCAAGAACCTCCTCATCTTCACTCCCTTTGTCCCCCTTTCACTGTACGTTCCAGAAGACCCCTCTGCCCCCAGGAAGCCTCCTGTGACTTCCCTTTGCCACTGGAATGAGGTCCAGAGATGGGAAGGCATTTACCCGAGGTCACACAGCAGAGGGAATAGCAGAATGAGCAGAAAAAAGCTTTGCTGGTGAAAGAGGGTGAAGTGAGGTGACCCAGAGTGACCCCCCAGGTGGAGGGAGAAAAGAGCGAGGCTCCTACAGACCCCTCCACTCCGCAGAAGCTCACAGCATGTCCATTTCACAAGCATGAGAACCAACGCCAGAGAGCACAGCCAGACCCCCTGGGAGTGGCCCGGGCAAGAATGGCCTCAGGCCGGCCTGTGCCTTCTCAGGACTAGCCTAGACCCTGGCTCTGCCTGGGCTCCCCAGGGGCCTTGCCTACCTGAGTCCTCCAGTACCCTCTCCCCAGGCTTCTCCTCGTGCTGTCAGGTCTGCGTGAGCCACGCACGCTGCTCGGGAAAGCTCCTCTACTCTCTATTTACAAGAGCAAGCTTCTGAGCGAATGAGCCAGGGAAAATGTTTGGCTTCCGTGGGTGGGAGCTGGGGCCATCTGTTCCCAGGCGCTGAGAAAACACCGGAGCTGTCACTTCAGCCGCGCGGTGCCCAGCAGAGCCTCGCAGAGCGGGGCGGTGGCACCCATGAGCTGTATGTCCTAAGGCGGGGTACTCATCTTCTGTGAGCCTCCCTGTGTGGGTCTATCAAAATAGCCAAGGGTCTCATCTAGCTGTTTGACTCCAGGGTACCTACTGTCCTTCTCTGTTGCTCCCTTATTAGCTCCTTTTTGTACCTACATGCACCCCGTGAACCGAGTGCCCCCAAAGCTGACATCTGTGACAGGGCACTACCTAGGACCAGCTTTTCAGCTTTTATGACTAGTGCCCTCATTTGTTCCCAGGCTGAAAATAGCTTTATTGTTTCCTCTGAAAATAAAGAGAACCATTTTTCAATCCAAAAATTTATGATGTAGGAGGGTAAATGGAGAGAGATAGTCCCTTCCATCAGGGGAAACATCTGTCAAGGACCGTGACTTTGCAGATGACTCTCTAAATGGCTAGCTATATCTGGGGCCCAGGATGGAGGTGATTGAAGTAAACATTTTGAGAATCACGGTGGTTTGGGAGATGTAGGTCAGAAGTAGAGCCCCTGCCTAGAATCCCCCAGGGAGGGGGTGGGGTGTGGCTCAGTGGTAGAGCCCCTGCCTAGAATCCCCCAGTGAGGGGCTGGGGTGTGGCTCAGTGGTAGAGCCCCTGCCTAGAATCCCCCAGTGAGGGGCTGGGCTGTGGCTCAGTGGTAGAGCACCTGCCTAGAATCCCCCAGTGAGGGGCTGGGCTGTGGCTCAGTGGTAGAGCCCCTGCCTAGAATCCTGCCTTGAACTCCCGATTCTTCTTTCTCCACCCTGCGTGTTGGGATTGCCAGCATGTCCCACACCAGTTTTGTGCAATGCCAGGGATAGAACAGAGCGTTATGTATGCTAGGCAAGCACTCTAGCAACCGCCCTACATTGTAATAATTATGGAGCGTGAGCCTTTCATCTTTTGACCCCCGGGCCTTGCTCAATTAGGGCCAGGCTCAACACTATGTTCATTCTTGCTGTTTTGCTGGCCCCTTTCCCTTAGCTGGCAGAATACTCAGATGTTTTCAGGGTGTATAAATATGAGCTGTGAGCATCGCTGGCGGTAGAAACATCCCCCCGGGGCTGGGGATCCAAGGGGAGTATGCCTGGGTTGGCAGAAGGAGTTTATCTCGATTGAATTCTCTAATCCTCTTCAAGGATTAAGGAAACTTGACGCGCTTCCCTTGATAATGTCCTTTAAAGATTTAATAGGTTTCAGGCTTTCCAAGAGAAAGCCCTGGATGAGGAATTTGAAGGACTTACTTAAGCTCCTGACTCCACGTGTGACCTTGGTCTGTTGCTCTCTCTGTGAAGAGCAGGGTTGGTCTTGGACAAATGGTCCACGGGGAGCTGGGTTTGGAAGGCCTGAGTTGTAGTAGCTACAGTGTGTCCTTCTGAGACACACCCCACCCATCTGCCCTGCTCACCATCAAGCACCTGGGGCAAATCATAGAGCAGCAGTGAGGGGCTTGGGATGTAGTAAACAGTAGGGAGCTTCCTTAGAACCCTGTCTTCCCATGCATGCCAGTCAGGAACTGGGGTGTAGAGCTCTCAGTGGTAGAGCCCCTGCCTAGAATCTCCCAGTGAGGGCCTGGGGTGTGGTAGAGTCCCTACCCAGACAAGAGCAGGCAAGCAGGTGAGTGCCCCGCCAGTCCACGGGGAGGGCTGCCAGGATCTGCAGAGAGCAGGGAGTGGCGGTCACCCACACAGCCCGGGGCCTGCCTCTTCACCAGCCTCCAGCTATGCCCTGGGCCTAGAATCCCCCAGTGAGGGGCTGGGGTGTGGCTCAGTGGTAGAGCCCCTGCCTAGAATCCCCCACTGAGGGGCTGGGGTGTGACTGAACAAATTAATGTACATTGATAGGCTCAGAGCCAAAAGAGCTGTTTGGAGATGGGGCCTAGTTAGAAAAAGGGCATGAGGGGTGGGACACAGCCTTGAAGGAAATATCTTCTTTCTATCCATTGTTCCCTTTTGGGAATTCCCTGTGTCTCTGTCTCCATCTCTCTCTGTTTCCTGGCGGGCATGAGGTAAGCAGGTCTCTCCAGCCCACCCTCTTTTTCATGCCCATAATGAAGGAAGTATGGACTGAGTGTGGACTGGATTTAACAGGCTTCAGGTTTTCTACAAGAAAGCCCTGAAAGCCAAATCAACCTTTTTCTCCGTGACATCATTTCCCCTCAGGTATTTTGTCACAGTGAGCAACACAGGCAGAGGAGAGGCTGGAGCCAGGGACAAGAGCCCCAGAGGACGTTCTCTGCCTCAGAACACTCACATCTGGCTCACAGGAACCCTGCAGCTCAGGAGGCTTGCCTGCTCGCTTCTGCTTCTACTGTGCAAGAGGTGAGGCACAGGGCCGTGGAGTGGGGTGTGGGGGTGTGGGGGTATGGGGGGGAGTTTTGCCCAGAAAGGATGCCTGCCCAGGAGAGTTGGGGTCCTTGCACTGGAGTGATAGAAGGCTACCTTGTAGCATCTAGAGCAGCGGTTCTCACCTTGTGGGTCTTAACAAGGTTGAACCTTCGGGAAGCACCAATATTTACATTATGATTCATAACAGGAGTTATGATTACAGTTATGAAGTAGCAACAGAAGTAATTTTACGGTTAGGGGTCAACACACCGTGAGGAATCGTACTAAAGGGTCAAGGCGTCAGGAAGGTCGAGAGCCACTGCTCTAAAATGTTCTTTAGGGGAAACTGAGAGCCTGAAGTTTGAGGGAACAGGAGTCCGGGAGCACAGTGGGAAACCAAGTTGAGTCTATTCTAGTCTCCTTGATCCTTGTCTGTACCATCAATTCCATGACAACAAGAGGCAGCGCTTTGAGCCCAGAGTTTCGAAACAGCAACCCTTTTTTTTTTTTAAATCTCTGCTCATTTTCCCCCAGTGCTCATTTTCTCGGGGTGTGTCAGGGACAGTTACTCCTCGAGGGACTCTCTAGGCCCCAGCTGGGTCACAGTGGCGGGCCAGGCCACTTCACATCCCTTCCTTCAGCTTTTGCCACCTCTGGCTGGACCCGCTCCTCTCCTGTTATCTCTCCTCTTGAAGGACACGGAGAGTTCCCGAGAGCTCTGAGGAGACACATCACACACACTCTCACCATCACTAGAGAGGATCATCTTCAACTAGAGAGGCCACAGTGAGGCAGGCCCTCACACACACGCTGAGTGTGCCCTGTGTACACTGTGCACACGCTGAGTCCCACACAGACACACTAACCTTCATGCACACACAAATCACACACAGGTAGAGGGACACACATACACATTGATTCACAACCATACAGTCACCAGATACAGAGATACACACGTACACGGTGACACAGATACACAGTCACACACCACTTCACACACACACACACACACATGTTTACATACACATAAGTCACACACGTGCACAGGAACACAGACTGACTCAAAGGTACATTCTCACACATAAATAGACCTGAGTAGAGCTTGATTCACATAGGTACATTTTCCAATATAATAAATCACACACACACACACACACACACAAACAAGCATAGAAGGAATATTAGCTGTCACACAAAGATAGCTTTCCCTCTCACAGCTTGCAGGCAAGGAGGTTCAGAGTTCAGAGCCATCACGCTTCCTTCCGGCTTCCTGTCATGTTGGGCCTTCTATGTGCCTTGGCTCGTCACAGTGTCTGTGACCTGCGGCCCCTGGGACTCAGAGGCTGTGTGGCCACGACTGGTCCCATGGATTGCGGGCTCCCACCGAGCCCCCTTCCGGGCTGTGGGAGACAGCTTTCCCTCCAGGCATTTCATGTTTCATGACATCAGGGATCTGTAACCTTGTGTGTGAGTGTTTGGGCAAGTGGCTCTTTTTCTTAAAATTTTTAATTTAATGTGCACTGGTGGTTTGCCTTCTCTACTGTGTGAGGGTGTCAGATCTCCTCGAACTCAAGTTACAGACAGTTGTGAGCTGCCATGTGGGAGCTGGGAATTGAACCTGGGTCCTCCAAAGAGCAGCCAGTGCTCTTAATCACTGAGCCCCCTCTACCCCGGCAAGCGGCTCGTGTCAGCTTCTCTCTCTTGTTTTTTTTTTTTTTTTTTTTTTTTTAAAGATTTGTTATTTGTTTGTGCGTGTGTGCTGCAGAGGCCAAAAGAGGTCACTGGATTCCCCGGAGCTGGAGTCGCAGGCAGCTGTGACTCACCTGACCTGGGGACAGAGCTCAGGTCCTCAGAAAGAGCAACAAGTATTCTTAAGAGCTGAGCCATTTCTCCAGTCCATCACCATCATCACCACCATCATTACCACCATCATCACCACATTACCATCATCATCACCATCAGCATTGTCATCATCATCGACATCATTGTACTCTGTGGCCCAGGCTAGCCTGGGACTCAGGGCACTCCTCCTAACTCCTGAGTGCTAGGGTTATAAGTGAAACCACCACACCCAGCTCCTGCAAGATCTCTAAGGGGCTCCTGACCTACAAAGAAGGTTTCACAGTCTTGCCTCCCAGGGAGGGAAGGAATATTGACGGCACAAAAATAACTTCAGCTTTCACAGCCTGGGAAGTGAGCGGGTGAAGCCCAGGGCCAGGGCTGGGATTCTGCCAGCTTGCTGAATAAACCTGGGTAGATTTGTTACCTATGAAACAAGGAAAATTGTGTGTGTGTGTGTGCACGAGTGTGTGTGGTGTGTGTGCATACATAGGCAGAGGTCAACCTTCACTGTCATTCCTCACGAGCCATTTGATTTCGCCAACAGCTTTTCTCTAGGCCCCAGGGCTTGACTGGCTGGCCAGCAAGCTCCAGGATGCTCCTGTTTCTGTGCCCCAGCTAGCTGGGGTTACAAGCGTGTACCACCATGCTTGGCTCTTTTGCACCACATGCCGTGAATCAAGTTCCCATCTTCATGCTTCTGTGACAAGCACTTCAGCGGTCACTTCACAGCCATGGTGATGATGAGGATGACGATTTCACAGTTTGGTAAACGCATTTGACACATTTTGCTGTTCTTCCTCACAACCTTCTTGTCCTTCACATCCCCCGTGAACGACGCAGTTAGCCTCCCTGTGATGATGATGTTGATGATGATGGTGACGATTTTGGCGACCTCTGAGTTTCATTAGGGTCACCTACATGAGCACGGGAAGGGATTATTTACTAGAGCACAGGCAACTTGCCAGTGGCTACACCACTGAGGAAAACCATCTCCCCTCCCCAAGCACCATCAGCAGGGAAGAGCAGTTCGGATGGGCAACGCCCCGTGAGCTCCTTCCTCACGCATGCTGGAGTGCTGGCTGGTTCTGTCAGGTGTGGGTCTTATGCAGGTAATCAGAGCTGCCGTGAGTTCACGAGTACAGAGGCCGTGCTGCATTCAGAAGACAGAGTTTTGCCGCTCTCCCCCAATCCTATGGCTCTCACACTTTTTCTCGTCTCTCTGCTGTGATGCTCCCGAGCCTTGCGGCATCACTGTGGACGTCCAGGGCTGAGCACTCGGCAGTCACTTATTCTCAGCACTTGGACCAATAGTGGGTCTCTGAATTCGCTTTCAATTAGTACAAACAGTAGCTCCTCTGACCAGGGCTGGCAGCACTTGTCTATGGGTGTAAACGTCAGTATTTAGAAGCCACTTTGACACCATGGCCCCTTGGTCAGACCACAGCATTCAGTTGCTCCCTAGGGCCCATGACTTCTCAAGCTGTGGGCTTTTGACCAGGGTCATAACAGGCGTGAATTCCCTCCTGCAGAGCAGGCCTCAAGTGCACTCAGAAGGGTTGCTTACCCTGTAACAGTCATGCTACCTTTGCGCGAGTGGGCACAGCTTGCCTGGCAGCTTAGGCTCATAGTTCTCGGGCTTTTCAGCTAGGTAAAACCGCCTGCGATGGTCAGCACCCTCCAGCACCATGGGTGTTAGCCAGCACGGGGAACCTTCCAACTCAGGTCATGTGTGATCTCTCTGTGTCTTGAAACCAAAAGTGTGCGCCCTGGTGTCTTTAAATGAGTGCCAGCACATAAAAACCCACGGACACACACTCTTCTCCACAGCTCCAGGCGGACAGTTTCATTATCTGCAAGCAGATAATACCTCCAGATCTACCTCCAACATTTTTTTTTTAAATCACGATAAAAGAGACACAACATAAAATCTGCCATTTGGTAGTCTGGTGCACTCGCTTGGTGACAGGGTGTGTCGTGATTCTCCACAGAAACTCTGGGTATTAGTTACTTTTTTCGTTGTCGTGACATAACACCCAACACAGAAGCTTAAGGGGGGAAGGCTTTCTTCTGGCTCGCACTCTGAGGGCGCACAGTCCATCACGGTGGAGGAGGCAGGAGCGTGAGGCAGCTGCCCACACTCATCCGCGGTCAGGAAGCAGGGGAAGTTGCACGTTGGTGCTCAGCTCCCTCTTGCCCTTCTGTTCCGGGTGGGCTCCCCCTCTGTGAGAAGCTCCATCAACACTCAGGGTGGACTCGGGGTGCGTCTCCCTGGAAACACCCAGAGGTATTGTACAAGAAAGAGGACCCAGGTTCAGATGACCGGCACCCACAGACATGCCGTGTGTAACCTGAGTTCTGAGTGCACATGCTACAGACTCACACTCGAGAGGAGGGGGTGAGGGGTACTGAACATGTTCAAGGACGAGGTCAAGCATAACGCTGAATGGCCACTGAAGAAGACCCGAGGGCCAAGCACGAAGTCCTGGAGACTGCTGGGTGTCCATGAGTCTCTTCTCTGGCCTCTTTCTCCGCCGCCTCTGCTCTATTTTCCGTACCTCCGAGCATTCGGGTTGCTGCTGAGAACCTTCCCTGGAGCCCTTCTGCAGCTAGCTCTCGCCCAGTTATGCAAATCTCAAGCCCCCACACTGACTGCCACTGACGGAGACGGTGAACGCCACAGGCGGGCTCGGGGCCACAGCCAACAGGAGACACAACGCTGAGGCTGGGCGAGGCGTGTAGACTCACCTGGCTGTCTCTGTGGTTTCCCACTGAGCACACACTCCTGCTCCTCGGGTGCACTCCTGAGACTTCTGTGCCGAGCGTGCTGTGCCATGTGGCTCAGGCCTTTAATGCCAGCACTCAGGAGGCAGAGGCAGGTGGATCCCTGAGTTCGAGGCCAGCCTGGTCTACAGATCGGGGTCCAGGACAGCCAGGGCTGCACAGAGAAAGAAACCCTGTCTCATAAAAACAAATCTTTTGAGGGTGCTGACGAAGTTTGTGGTGGACTCCTGAAGCCCCCATATGGGATCCGACATGGCCAAGTCCACCAGTCCATGATTCCCATCAGTCTCTCCTGCATGTGTTGCTTTTCTCCAGCAGAGTCCTCTTCCCCTTTCCTTAAATCTCTGCCGTGACCTCGACTGGCTTGGCTTCGAGAATGAAGACATGGTTCTGGACCAAGTCTGTAAGAATCCTGGGAGCTTCTGTTTCTTCCGCTCCTTAGCTTCCTAACCACTGGGTTGACTGACTGCCACCATGTTGGGAGAGAGCTGAAGCCGCGGTGTGGAAGAGGGAGCCATCTGGGTGTTTTGAAGCGATGCTGCTCAAATGAACAAAGGCCTGTTAAGACAACGCTTCTCAACCTTCCTGGCGCTGCGACCCTTTAGTGTAGTTCCTCATGCTGTGACGATTCCATCATAAAGCCATTTCATCGCTACTTCATAACTGTAACTTTGCTACCGTTATGGATTGTAACGTAGATATCTGATATGTGAATCCTGGGGGGCAGGGCGGGACTCAGGTTGAGAACCATTGTTTTCAAAACTCCGTGTGTTTGTATATGGGGCACATGTGTGCCACAATGCACTGCGAAGGTCAGGTGATGGCTCTGTGGACTGGTCCTCTTCATCTTGGGCTCTGGGGATCAAGTTCAGGTGACAGGGCAAACTCTTTACCAACTGAGCCGTTTCACTGGCTTCCAAGAACAGAATTATTTGCTTGTTTGAATTTGCAGACAGAGACTCACGTCGCCCTGGCTATCCTGGAACTCACTCTGTAGACCAGGCTGGCCTCAGACTCAGAGATCCACCTGCCTCTGCCTCCTGAGCACTGGGACTGAAGGTGTGTGCCACCACCGCTTGGCTTCATGGTACCTTCTGATGGCAGCCCAAGCACACTGCCCCAGCTCACTGGTGGTGATAGAGCCCTCATTTGTCACACTGGAGCGGTGTAATAGTCAATTCTCTTATGGCCGTGACAAAATATTCAACAGAAGCAACTCAAAGAAAGGAAGGGTTTATTTGGCTCACAGTTTGAGGGCACACAGTCCATCGTAGCAGGGGGGCTGTGGGGCACAGCGGAAGCTGTGTGAGGCGGTTGGGCACGTGGTTTCCAGGCAGAAAACAGAAACAGATGCTGGTGTTCAGCTCACTTCTCCTTTCTCCTTTTGTATTTGGTCAGGCCCCTAGCCTGCGATGGGTCTTTCCACATCACATTCTGACAATGTTCTCACAGATACTCTAAGAGAACCAACTCCCTAGAAGCCAGTCAAATTGACAGGGGACAATGAACTCCACATTCTAACACAGGTCCTGCAATCTTCAATGCTAAACAAACAAATAAATCCAGGGCTGGCTGGAGAGATGGCTCAGATGCACAAGCCTGAAGACTCGAGTTCAATGCCCAGCACCCATGGGAAAGTCGAATGGGAGTGGCTCATGCTTGTAATCCCAGCAGCCAGAGCGAGAGGCTCCCTGCAAGCCTGCCTCGCCTACTCAGTGGCCCCAGGTCCAGCGAGAGATCACGTCTCAAAAACCAAGAAGGGACGGCTCTGGGGACGTTGCTCTATGAGCACGAGGGCCTTGTTTGAGCCCTCACACTGTAGAAGGCTGGACATGGGAGGGTGCAGAGGTTAGCAGAGTCTGAGAACTCTCCGTCGGCCTAGCCTAGCCTTCATAATGAGCTTCTGGCTCAGCCAAAGATCCTATCTGAAGCCAATAAAACGAAAGAGATAGAAAAGGATATCTGATGTCCTCCTCTGAGCTCTGTGTGTGTGCACCCACCCACACGCTCATGTGCATGTGACACACACACACACACACACACACACACACACACACACACACTGGCAACTCCGGAAATCAAGTCAGCTCCCTCTGGAGAGCCTTGTGTAAGTTCCTCCTCCTTCAGATTCTCAGGAAGCCACTGGGCATGCCCTGACCCTGGGGGCCATCCCAGCCTGCACAGGCTGGGAGCATTCTGGTGCAGGGTGAGCACTCTGCTCAGGCTGGGAGACAGAGGGCAACCTGACCACGCAGCCAGGACGAATGTCTGCGGACAGGGGGAAGTGGATGGCACAGGCCCAAGGGCCGGTGGTGACTCAGGCTGGTTTCCGTCTGCCAGTCAGGGCCACAGGGCAGCAGCCTCCCTGCTCTGCTGTCTGTGACAGGCGGGGAGCTGTGGTCCCCGAGTCTCCCAGGAGGGCCCTGCCAGGTGCTGCTTAACTAGATGATAAATTGGAGACGGGGATTTATCGACCTGCCCGTGGCCTCACACAGAGGGGACTGTCTGATTCTGTGGCCTGAACCCAGGGGGTCATGGCCTAGGAGCTGCTGGCTATGAAGGCAGCTATGAGGGGGTCATTCATTGTCATTGTCACAGAGGTTGGCCTCTGTGACTCCATGTAATTTGGTCAGGGGCTGGCTCCAAGCTGCGAGACTGGAACTGAAGCCGCCTCTCTTTGCTCTCCACCCGGAAGCTCTGGCCGGAGTGCTGCCCAGGGGCAGAGAGAACTCATGGGTACCCCTGCCCCCAGGCCCATGTCGGATGCTTTTCCTGGGGTGACGTGAACACGTGCCTTCGAATGAACACCAACAACACACCAAGGAACTCACTCCACCCACTGCTGCCTTGTATGCCAGTGAGGTTGCTGGGGGTAAGACCCTGGGTGAGGGGTTTCCCACGGAAGCTCGCATGAGGAGTTTCTTATTGGGTCCTGGAGTGGGGATGCCGGGCCACTTTGAGGAGCTGGGGTGAAGGCACACAATGCATACACAACACAAATTTTCACACTTACTGTAGACACACATGCCATATGAGCCACACACAAATGGCCCACGAAACACACACGAGCCACACACGGGGCCCTCTCGTGTGTGCTCTGCTGCTCGTCATCCAGGCTGGGTCTGCACTGCTTCCCGTTTCTACACCCATGGCCTCAAAGCATCCATCATTTCCGGGTCACCTATTTCTGGTTTGGGCTCCCCCCACTCCCAAGACCAGATCTCACATAGCTCAGGCTGGCCTCAAACTCACTAAAGTAGGTAAGGACAGCCTTGAATTTATCGTCCTCTGCTTCTACTTCCTGGGCCCCGGGGTCTCAGGCCTTTTTGCCCAGTACATACACAGTTGTTGGAGAGCAGATTCCAATGTGTGTGTGTGTTTGTAGGGTACTGTAAAAATAAAGACTTTCATCAATAATGCAGGGAGACTAGCTGCTGTGGAGGTACACGCAGTTAGAAAATCAGTTTACAAAACTGCTTTTTCTGGGAAAGTTACCCGGAAGCCGCACGCTGCAGCACTCAGCCGGGTCAGCTCTGCTGATGGTGTTTGTTGGATAGATGTTTTGGGTTTTTTTTTTAAAGCTCTTTAACACCTGCTTTTTTAACCTCCAGGCTCCTGTTTACCCGCCCCCCGCCCAGACACATTAACCCAGGCTGGCCTTGAACTCACTATATAGCCAAGGATGACCTTGACCTGATCTTCCTGATCCCCTTTCTTGAGTGTTGGGACTCGAACCCAGGACCCTGTGCATTCTACTCAAGCAAGCACTGTGCCAACTAACTTACACGCACATCTGGAATGTGCTCCTTTAAACAAATAGAACATTCGCATCGCGCAGCCGCCAGCTCTGCCTGTCCGGAAGCCCTTGCCTCACCTCAGAGAAAAAAACCCTGAACCCATCAGCATTTTTGCCCCCCACACACTGGTACCCACGGCCCCGTGGCTGCTCGTGCCAAGGGGGTTTGGCCTTCCAGAATCACAGGCTGCACAGGCTTTGGTGGAGGGCTTTGGCACTGCGTGTGCAGTTCATCTGTTCTGTAGGCTGTGCCAAAACTCCAGTCTCTTTTTAAAGCAAAATATTAATATTTATCAAGGAACGGGTCTTAGTTTTCTGTCGATGCCCCGTGGCCGCCTGTTAACTGCTGTAGGAGCATTTGGATACTGGGCCGGGTTTGGTCCTGTTTCCTGTTCTCTCGGATGCGGGCCCAGGACGGACCTGCTGGGTGTGTCGGCCATGGCGCAGGAGGAACACCACCGCACACTGCCACAGCCGAGGGACAAAGGTCTTGGCCCATCCTCACCAGTGCTTACGGCTCTTGTGTGCTTGTCCATGGTAGCCAAGCCAGAGGGTGGGACGCACTGTCTATTAAAGCTTTAGTGCAAAATGAAAAAAGAAATTCTGGGTGTGGGCTAGAGGGATGACTTAGCAGGTAAGTCACTAACCCCCTGAGTTTCCACACGAAGGCGAACGGGAGCACTGATTCTGCGGAGTTACCCCTGACCTTTACATGTGGGGCACACAGGCTCACATACTTGTGATCACCCATGCATAGATACAACACACACGCACACGTGTGCACACATGTATGCATGCACGCACGCACATACTTGTATATGTTGCGTTTGTAATCCCAGTGATCAGGAGGTAGAGACAGGCAGGTTCTTAGGACATGCTGGTCAGCCACCTTGGACTTGTCAGCAAGGCCCAGGGCCCAGCAAGAGATCCTGCCCTAAAGGAACAAACAAACCAAAGGGTGTTCTCTGACTTCCATACACATACACACAGGCACCCCCCCCAAACACAGAGACACATACCCACATGCAGCAAAACTGCCTTCGTTAGGGTTTCTATTGCTGTGATGAAACACCATGACCACAAGCAGGATGGGAGGAAAAGGTGTATTTGGCTTACACTTCCACATCATAGTCTGTCACCAGAGGAAGCCAGAACAGGAACTCAAACAGAGAAGGATCCTGGAGGCAGGAGCTGATGCAGAGGCCGCAGAGGGATGCTGCTCACTGGCTTGCTGCCCCTGGCTGGCTCAGCCTGCTTTCTTGCAGAACCAGGGCCGCCAGCCTAGGGATGGCACCACCCGCCATGGGCTGAGCCCTCCCTCATCGATCACTAAGAAAATGGCCTACAGGCTCGCCTCCAGCCCCCTCTGATGGAGGCTTCTTCTCCGGTGAGGCTCCCTCTTCTCAGAGATGTTAGCTTGTGTCAAGTGACATAAAACTATCCAGCACACACAGGAAGAACTCCGCATCTGAGAGGCTGGGTATGCTGGTGCACACATAAATTCCAGCACTCAGGAGTCTGTGAGAACAGCCTGATCTACATAAAAAGTTCCAGGCACGTTAGGGCTGGAAACAGAAACTGTCCAGTGCAGCATTGCAAACGTTTAATCCCAGCACCCGGGAGGCAGAGGCAGGTTCGAGGCCAGCCTGGCCCACAGAGGGAGTTCCAGGACAGCCAAGGCTGCACAGAGAGACTAGGTCTTGGAAAGCCATAAAAAATAAATAAAAATAAAAGAGAGAGAGAGAGACAATGAACCCCCTTTTAAACAGTGTTGGGTCGGGGCGGTCTCAGTTGCCCAGTTGGCATTGCCTTGCAAGCATGAGGACCTGAATCCAGACCCTCAGAACCAAGCCAAAAGGCACAGTGATGGATGCCCATGCCTTCAGCAAAGGGGGAGGGGAGACAGACAGAGACACGTGGGTGACTGTGAGCTCTTGGGCCAGCAAGCCTGGCCTGTGTGGTGAGGATCCAGGTTAATGAGCTATCCTACCTCAAACAGAAGGTGGAAGGTGCCTGAAGACTGACACCAATGTCCTTTGACCTTTGTGTGTGTGTGTGTGAAGCGGCCCTGAGTTCAGTCCCCAAGATTACACAACAAAAGAGCAAACCTACGCTTCCTTGCATGTGGGACTCCAGATCCCACAAGGCTGAACACTGTTCTAGAGACGGAAAGAAGGGACCGACCCCTCGAACTTCTCCAAAAGCACAAGGGGAAGCAAGAGAAAAATAGCAGAAGCAGGTGTTTGCTAGAGCCCAGAGCACAGGGGAGACAGCACTGGGCATGCTCACCTTGCCCTGCCTGCCGAGTCCACTTGAAGCAGATAAATGACTTTGCTGGCCATGGGCCGCATTTCATTTGCTGATGTAATTGAGGGCATACATAATGCCTGCTGACAAGAAGCTACCTGAAGGAGGCAGGGGTGGACACAGAGCTCAGCTGGGGCTTCCTCGCGATGGCCACGTCCCTTCCGGGAGCCATTTGCGAGCCTGGCCCTAGAAGTGTGGCATCCGGATGGCCCTGGGCCAGTGTGGGTGGTAAGTCAACAGTGGGGGGCTGCAGTGCAGCCACATCGAGGGCCAGAGTGATTCCAGCAGGAGGCTGGCTTCCTGCCGCGTCCACTGTGATCCGCACCCGAGGACGGCAGCCTCCGAGAGCAGGCAGAGGCTCTGTGGCTGGTTCTGCCTTTTTCACACCCTCCTCCATTCTCCTGGGCAATGGGCACTCAGACTCGCTCTTGCCAGACGCCAAATGTGTACATTTGGTGACTGTTTCTCTCCTTGCCTGGGAAGGGCCCCCAGGCCTCTGCCGCCAGTCAGTTGGGGACCAAGCGTACAGTCCGTGGGAGCCTTTCAGTCACGTGAACCTTGTTCCCTCACCTCTCCCTAGAGGACCAAGTTCCCCAGAAGCACACCTTGGATGAGCCCCAGGGAGCAAGGATGTGATAGACATTCCCATTGTGTTAGAAGTTGTTTTTGAGGGCTGTGGTATCCCCTGGCATTTATACATCATAGACAAACCAAATCAATAAATATTTTTTAAAGGAGTTTTTGTGTGTGTGTGTGTCATATTTGCCTTTGCAGTTTCAGGCCAGCCAGTAATGAGGCTCCTGGAGTCTCACTGCTCAGCTCCAAGGACACCCCACCCTGCCGAGGAGCCCCACAGAGCCCCACAGAGCCTGAGATGTGTGCCACCTAGTGGCTGTGAGAACAGACAGCCCGGTGTCCTCCAGATGCCAGGCGTGACTTGGGGCCTTGGGTTCACAGGCTGCCTCCTCCAGTGATTTGCAGGTGACCC
This sequence comes from Pachyuromys duprasi, assembly GCA_028658305.1. Taxonomy (NCBI): domain Eukaryota; kingdom Metazoa; phylum Chordata; class Mammalia; order Rodentia; family Muridae; genus Pachyuromys; species Pachyuromys duprasi. Next base: position 18,568,950 of record CM053751.1, read on the forward strand.
TCTGGCTTCAGGTGTCAGGCACAACCCACAGGGAGGGCTGCCTTCACAGAACCCCAAGGATGGGCTGTGGTGAGCACACAGGTCCCCTAGCCTGGGAAGCCTCTATTTCCAGATGTCAGCATATCTTTATGTTACGATGCTTTCGTGTGCACGTGCATGTGCCATGGGGGCGTGTTAAAGTTGATTCTTTTCTTTTCCTGTGGGCCCTGGGATTGAACTCCATTCAGCAGGCATAACTGCCTTAAGCTGTTGAGCCATCTTTACTTGCCCTGAATTCGTCTTTAGTGTTTTCTTTCTTTTTGTGTGTCTGTGCACCACTTGCAGCAGTGGCCAAGGAGGCCAGAAGAGGGCAGGGAATCCCCCGAAGCTGAGGTTAGACACTTGCTTGGCCACCGTGCGGGGTGCTGGATGCAGAACCCTGGTCCTCCTGGAGACCAACAGATGCCCTCACCCAGCAAGCCACCCCACCAGTTCCCTTAACTGTCTATGTGGCTCTGGCGTGTATTTACACACTTGGGATTGCCACTCTACCCTCTCCCTGTGCAGGAGGCCATGATGAGCTCTGGGGACTGAACCCCCTCCCCCCCCCCCGGAGAAGCTGGGAGTCCACACTCATGGGACGTGGGTGCTGTAGCCCAAGGGCAAGGCTGGCTGGGTGCTCAGGGTCTTGGTGCTATTGCAGGCTCTTCCTGGAGAGGGGGTGATTGAGGAGGCTTCCAGGGCTGCCTTTGACTTTGTTCTTTTGATGGCAGCCAAGAACTGAACCCAGGGTCTCACACACTCTGCGCATGAGCTCTACCACAGAGGTATGTCCCAGCCTTTTCATCCTTTCCACATGATTTTTAAAATTCTCTGTGTGTTTGTGTACATGCGGGTATACGGGTCTGCTTGGGTGAGCGTAGGTGATCTTGGAGTTCAGAAGAGGGCACTGGATCCTGGAGCTGGAATTGTAGGTGGTTGTGAAGCATACTGGGAACCGAACCTTGGTCCTCTGCAAGAGTAGCAAGTGTTTCTTAACCGCTGAGCCACTCTGGCCTTGCCTTTCCACTCTGTGTCGGGCTCATTAAGCTGCTCAAGCAGGTTTGAACTTTCAGTACTCCACCTCCTGAGCACCTGAATTACAGGTGTCCAGCCTGGGCCCTGCCTGGTATTGGTTTGCTTTTTAAAATATTGAAACGATTGTGCACGTGTGTGCAGACCATGGGGACAACTGGCAAGGGTTTGAGTTTTGGAGACAGGCCTTGAACATATTACATAGCCCATGTTGGCCTTGATAGTTCGGGGTTTAAAAAAAATTACTCTGAGTGTATGGATGTTTTGCTCGCATGCATGTGTGCCTGTGTGCCATGTGTGCACTGCCCTCCATGGCCAGTAGAGGGTCCTGGATCTTCCAGAAGTAGAGTTACAGGTGGTTGTGAGCTATTATGTTGGGTGCTGGGAACACTCTAGTCCTTAGCAAGAACAGTAAGTGCTCATAACTGCTGAGCCATCTCTCTTGTCCCTCTCCATCTTAAGGGTTATTATTTTAACTGTGTGTGTGGTGGTATCTGTGAGTCCAGGTGAGCTTTTGGGCCTGGAGTTACAGGTGGCTGCATGCTGATGCATGTGCTGGGAACTGAACTCACGTCCTCCACAAGAGTAGCAAGCAGTCTTAGCTGCTTGCTGGGTTTTCTCTCTGGCCCAGCTTTGCCCATTTTTAAAGATTTGTTTTATGTGCACTGGTGCTTAGCCTACATGTATGTCTGTGTGAGGGTGTTAGCTCTTGGTGTTAACACGGTTGTGATCTGCCATGTGGTTGCTGGGCATTGAACCCAGGTCCTCTGGAAGAACAGTGCTCTTAACCGTTGAGCCATCTCTTCAGCCCCAGCTTTGTCCGTTTTTTAAGACAGGGTCTTTTAAAAGTTTATATGTATATGTGTTAATGCTTACATGTATGTATGTGTACTACATAAGTGCCTGGTGCCGACGAAGGCCTCCACAGCCCCTGGATTTGCAGATAGTTGTGAGTTACCACGTGGGTGCTAGGAACTGAACCTAGGTCCTCTGGAAGGCAGATGGTGTTCTTAAACCCTGAGCTACCTCCAGCCCATTGAGACAGTCGGGTCCCTCCCCAGGTTTCTATGGGCAGACCCCTCTTTGTCCTGGAACTCACTCATTAGACCAGGCTGGCCTCAAACTTAAGAGATCCACCTGCCTCTGCCTCCCAAGTGCCAGAATTAAAGGTGTGTGCCATGGCTGCTTGGTAAAACAGGGTCTTAATGCATCCCAGGCCAGCACCAAATTCCCCATGTAGCTGGAGGGTGTTCTCAAAGTTCTCATCCTCCTGACTCTACCTCCCTAGTGCTGGGATTACAAGCATGTATGTATTATACCCAGCTAACCCCCTCTGATCCGGGGACTTGTAATCACTGTGGCTGAGACAGACAAGCGCATGCGTACATGTACACACAGCACCTGAAACAGCTCTACCTTTGAAGGAAATGTAAAAATGAGCATTTTCCAATTGCACCTCAGCACAAAATGAGTCCCTTAAACAGAGCTTTAAAGAGGTTTTTTGAAATAAAGAGATTTTCCTTGTCGGATACCAGAGAAGAGGATCTTGCCTCCAAATCCAGAGTGGCCCTTCCTTTTCTCTCCCTGTGTTTCTCAAGCTACAGTGTGCAAACAGTACAAGACAGGTCAAGGATTACAGGGCAAAAATGTAAAGAGCAGAAAAATCCTTGTGCTCAGCCAAGCAGCTGTCAGTGTGCATTGCCAGCCAGCTTTCTCCCCGACACACTTCCCACACAGGCCACCACAGGCCTGGCCCAGCCCTCCTCACACCTGGGACACCAGAAGTTTGGAACAAGTGATCTGGCCATTCCTACCACGCAGAGGGCAGGCGTTACGACGACTGGAGGTAGGGGACCATAGGGCCATGCATGCACCTTTATGTCCCAGAGCAGGGAGGAGGCAGGGTAATCTTAAGAGTCCGAGTGCAGCCTGGGCTAGACTGTAAGAGCATTTCAAGAAATCAAAACAAAAGAGAAGCACGGACAGTGGAGTTAAGCAAGGAACACATTTCTCGTCTCAGCTGAGCTGTGACCAAAATATTCCAGTCTTCTCCAAGCAGCCCACCTGCTGTCGAGTCTCATCTCCAAATCAAACTGCGAGAATGAAGTTACCAAACCCGTCTTGGCAGGAGCTGCAGCCTGGAAGCTCCAGGGTCAGCAGAGCTGGGCAGCTCCAAGTGGAGGGAGCCCTACTGATGGGCAGGGCCCCGTGGTCTCAGACCTGTGAAGAGCCCAGGCTCGATGCCCAGTGGGGGCATCTCCACACCAACCTCCCAGAACACCTGCATTCTCGCTTCCTTCTTTGTTCCACCGAACAAGGCAGGCCGGGCAGACTTCCGCCTAGCTTTGTAGGCAGAGAGCAGAGCCGGAAAGAAACCATGCACTTCAGCCTGTGACGTGCTTCACTCTGAGTGTTTATTGGAGTCCACTGCTGGCCATCCCCTCACACACCTCACAACAACCCTGTGAGGTAGGATTCTTGTACAGTCCAAGCGGAGGCCCCAGAGCTGCTCCTAGCGCACACGGTTAGTGTAGGCAGGGCACGGGACTCCAACTCTTGCTTTCGTTGTTTTAGAAGGTACAAAAGCTTTGGTCCCAAACCACACTGAGCTTAAAAGTTTGGGGGGTTTTCAAACTCCCGTTTCCCATCGTCTTTTAAGTCATCATCCTTTGGTTTCTTTTTTTCTTTTCTTTTCTTTTTTTTTGAGACAGTGTCTCAGTCTGTAAGTCAGGCTTGCCCAGAAGTATATAGTCTAGGCTGACCTCAAACTCCCAGCAATCCTCCTGCCTCACTCTCCTAATGGCTGGGATTACAGGTGTGCACATCTGTAACGTCCGATTCCAAAATTCTCTTAACTTTGGAGAAATAAGTTTTGAAATGAGCACTGGCGTGAGGCCTGGGGTCAACTATCACTTGAAGGCGGCTCAAACGGCTCCACTCCCGCGAGTCCCAACAACGAGAGCCCACCCCACAGAGCCCAAAGCCTGCAAGCGGTGCAGATTGCTTCGCACAGGGCAGCAGAGACCAATCTTTTGCTTTCCTGACCTCTGTGGGACGCAAAGGCACATCTGTCCCCAGAGAGGAAGACTGTCTCACCAAATTTGTCCAATCTGGCAAGACTGCTGCCTGAAGGCAGAGCCTCGGACACCAGAAGCCGCCCTTCCTGACCAAAATTTTCAAGTGAGGAAACCCAGGCCAAAACGGAGACATGAATTGCAACATGCTTTTGGAATTCTGACTTCCAAAAGAAACCTCAGCATATAAAGCTAGTCCAAAGTCACTACCACACAAGTCACACTTAAGACCCAGACATTTGCTCTTTGGTTCCAGGGAACCACGGCTCCTAACCGCCCCTGTGCACTTCCCACAGCCTGTTCCCGTCAGAGCTGGCTGTGCCAGGGACGCCAGCCTCCCCCCAAGGGGGGGGGGCTGGGGTCCCAGGTTATCAGGGTTCAGGGCAGTCACTATACAATGTGGTTACTCAGATGCTCCAGGACACAGGTGCAGCCCTCGTACCCACCCATGCCATCAGCCACCTGTAGAACAGAGCAGGGGACCTCAGCCGAAAACCCTGCCCAAACCACACATAACCAGGCTGGGTTGAAGGCAGCTACCTTAGTGCCTCCTGTCTGGACGCCTGTCGAGCTGGTGAACCTGGAGACCGGACATTATCCTCCTTCCAGCTCTAAAGCCTCGTTTGTGTAGAAGCAACAGCACACACGCCGGGGCTCCAGGCAAGGTGTGTTAGAATGCACGCTTGAGGACCTCAACTTTCATTCCCTAGAGCTGAGAAAAAAGTCGGCACAGTGGTTCCTGGAATTCCAGCTCTCAGGAAGTTGAGGCAGGGGGACTGCTCGATGTTTGAGACCAGCCTGGGCCATAGTGTGACACTGCCCTTCCCCCAAAGACACCAAACAGTCAACGCAATCAGGAGGGCAGCACTGACGACATGTGGCGTCACTGTCCTGTACTCTGTAAGACCGAAATAGAAAAAGGCACATCAGCCCGGGAGGGGGGCAAAGGGGGAGGATGGTGGGGCTCTCCACATGTCGCTGCCACCTCCGGGGGGCAGGCAGAGGAAAGCCTGTGGGGGACAGCTCAGCTCCAGGTCAGCGGGGTCCACACCTGAGGCTGCAGCTCATGGCTTTGTGCTTTTTTTGGGCATGGGAGTAAGCTACAGGCTCTCCTTTAAAAACAAAACCAAAAAACCAAGTCACAGTTCTCAGGTGCGGACAGTAGGAGACAGAGAGTTAAGTGTCACAGATGAAATCACCTTCCTTGGCTCCAGGCTGCCCTGGCACGCTGCTGAGCTCACCTGCTGGAAGAGAAGGCACACAGAGCAGAAACTACCTCTCCCCCTCTCAATATCCCCAAGGAGAATCAGACCCAAAACAGTAATTCCCATGGAGGAAGTTAGTCCCAGAATGATCCAATCTGGAAAGAGTTTAATAAACTGGAGGGAAAATGGCCCAGGTGAGGCAGTAGGGCAGAGGACTCCTGACAGAAGCCCTGTCCCTGCAGATCCAGTGCACGCAGAACCTTCTTCACGCATGCCCTGGCATGAGACCTGACAACTGCGGTTTGCTGCGGAGTGGCCACTCCACTTGCTCTCCTATGCTGGCTTGGCACATCACACATGCAAAGCAAGGAGACTCCACAGACTTCACCAAATGGTTAATTTTGGCAAGAAAAAAATAATTAAAAAAATTAAAGGGTAAGAGAAAATAAAAAGCTAAAATTCATAAGCAGGATTAAAGTCACTGAAGTGAAAACAGTATATTTTCTCAACAGTATGGATAGACTATAACTACAATCTCTTTGCCTTAAAGTCTCTGCCATCCTCTCCCTTAATTCAGGTCAAAGTTCATAGCAGCAATCCACAAGTCCTCTGCCAGGCCAGTGTTGCCTGCTCCCGGGCTGAAGTTCACAGGTCAGGATCAGTCAGTCCGGAGGATCATGGGAGGATGCTCACTGTCTTCATCCAGGCGAAGGGCACTAGCTTCCCCCTCCAGGCATGCACCACCCACGGCACCCAGGTCATCTGTGTAGGCTGCAAAGAGAAAAGGGACATCCTCAGGGTGCTGGGACCGGTTACTGCTCCTGTGGCCCCAACGAGGGGCTGTGTCCAGGAGATGGCGCGACTATGAGCTATGGCCACACTAAGTCCTTCCCAACCTGGTCATAGAACCAGGCCTCTACAGCTTCAGGCAGAGGCAGATGAAGTCACCCATTTCCCAGCATGCAGTAGCACAACACAAGCCTGAACAGTGAACAATGGTAACTGAATGCACAGGCTGCACTTTGCTGTGTGACCAAGGAGACTTTAAGGGGCTCTGGCTGGAGAATGGCGGAAGGGATGCACCACAGCATGAGAGCTGGCGCAAACTCTCTTGCAAGCAAACCGCTTGAGTTTGGGGAAAGTCAGCCCATGCCTGAATGACCTTAGCTGTCAGTACTGGCAGCCTCCATGATGCCTGGAGGACACGCTGCTTACACAGAGGTGGCAGGCGTGTGGGCTCACACAGCCACAGTTGCTGGCCACGAAGACTGCCTTCCCTTTCCCCAGCTCCATGACTCGGGGGAAGGTGGCACACCTCCGGCAACAACTATGGAAGAGCCCTGGAAGCTGTTGCTCAGTTACCTTCTAAGTTGGCGTCCTGCCCTTTCCCGAGTCTTGTTGGGGACGAGGGTGCATAGGCACCCTTGGCAGCTGCTGTGCCGTACGCCTGCGTTACCAAGGGGCAGTCATGAGATGCAGAGTCTACGATTTCACTGGTCGTCTCCATGCTGCCATCGAGCCTAGAGACAGGAAATGAACATGGTCAGGCTCGATGTTTGAGGCCGGATGTCATGGTTCACTCTCAAAATCCTAGCACTTGGGAGGTTGAGGCAGGAAATTTTCCCTTAGTTTGAGGCCAGCCTTGGCTACACAGCAAGCCCTGGTTCAAACAAAACAAGCTGCTCCAGGACAGCTGGACACAGGTATAGTATGGCCTAGGGCCTGAGATGCCAGCCAAGGACAGCATGCCACAGATGCCTGCTCACCTGACAACACTCCCCCCAACATCAAGACTCGGCCCCTGGGATTTCCCCGCGACTTCAACACAGGAAGTATGACCAAGTCCCACATATCCCAATCACCAAGTGCAAATTTCCCACTCCAATTCTGAGGTGGGAGGCAGGCTCCTGTGAGGATACCTTACTATAAACCTCAAGCCTCACCCACAGCAGGAGCCCTGGTGGGGGGTAGGGGGGCGGTCACCATCACAACCTCAGGCACCTTTCCTTCCTGGCCCTGAAGGGCAGGTATCCAGCGGCCAAAAAGGTAAAGTAGAAGGGTCTTAGCACCAGAAAAATGAATTTCAATGGGGAGACAATGCTTGCCAATGGCACAGGCCAGCACATCTGCCTCAAGAGGATGAATGCCCAGCCCCACCACAGTGCCCACAGCCCCAGACCTTCACACAGAGCAGCCTTACCTGTGCTGCCGCATCAGGGCGCACTCGCCGCCTTCCTGGGGGTCCAGATTGTACATGTACAAATAGCCATCTGATGCTCCTACCAGCAACCGTGGGATCTTCTGAATTCTAAGGAAAAGCAGCTATGTTTTCATGTTTCAGAAGGAGGATTTTTTTCCTCACCAAAGGCACGTGACTAAGCCTACATCTCAGCCGAGCTAGGAAGAAACCCACCAGCCAGCATGTTAGGTGAAGGCAGTACCTGGGCTCCTCAGAGGGATGCTGGGAAGGCTAAGGATGGCCCTGGTGTGAGCACACTGAGTCCCAAAGAGCACGTGATGGAGCAGGGTAGCTGTCAGTTTCTTGGTCACTAAGGTGGGTATTTTCTCTTTCTTGTGTGTGCATATACACGTACTCATCTGCGCATGCCCATGGGAAGCCAGGGAGCCGAGATGCCCTGCTGTACCACTCTGGGCTTTATTCCACTTAACCTGGATGTAGGCTGGTGGACAGCAAGTCCCAGCGACCCACCTGTGTCTGCCTCCCCCAGTGCTGGAAACAGGCACATGTGGCCACACCCGACCACACGTGGGTGCTGAGGACAGAGCTGTTGCCCACTGAGCACCTCCCAGCCTGAGGGTGGGCTTGTCCACAAAGCTTTCAAACACGCTTTTGCTCACTTTAGCAGAGCACTAAAACTCCAACAATACCAGCAATTTCCTGAGCCAGAGCTGTGTTGTCACTTATCTTACAGACAAGTTTCCCAGTGCTCCATGGCTGACAATCCCGCAAGCAGGACCTGTGTGCTCCTGGGCACTGCCACTAAATATTATCAATTTCCCATTGTCTGACTTTATGTTTTCATCAACACAAACATCCTGCAAAATGCAAAGGCAGCTCTGTGGTGAGACCCTCGGGTCTGCAGGTCTTCTTGCTCTCGGCAGGGCTTGACGGAGTCAGGCTGGGCAGGGCCACACAGCATCTCTGCAACCAGGCAGCAAGCACTGTTCCCGGCTCCGATGTGCATGGGCAGAGGGTGGGGACACAGGCTCAGTAAGTACTCACGTGACTAGTGAGCAGATGTTTTTGTGGCCACAGAACGGCAGGCGGACGGTGGCGAAGGCCCTGCCCTGGCTGAACATTTCTGTCACTTGTGAGGGCAGGTAGCTGGTAGATGCCATGAGCACCTTCCCAAAGTAGCCTGTCCAGGTGGTGGGCTCTTCCGGAGGCCTGGAAGGAAGTCCCATCACACAGGTAAGGCTGGGTGGGTTCTCACCTACAACTTTGGGGCCAGTCCTAGACTGAGCCACCCTCCACATTTGGCAAACATCGGCTGTGGGAAGCACAATGTCCTATTTTCTCCCTGCCCAATGGCTGTGGCCATGCCAGCAGGAGCCTTCTGGAGCAGCAGCAGCTCCCACACCTTAGCACACATGCCATCAGCTTTCCTAAACTGCTATCACATGCTTCCATAGCATGTGTGCTCCTGACTGCATGGAGACCGGAACTATTGGGAGGCAGGTCTCTGTCTTACAGTGTGGTCTCTGGATGGGAAATAGGCTCTTGTCATCAATGCTGGCCCAAGTGGGATGCTCTTGAATGTGTGCAGGGAAAATACAAGTCTCTTTATCAGGAATCTGTCGCAGAAGCACCAACTAGCTCCTTGCTGCCCTGTGTCAGAGCTGTGATTCTCATGCCTTAGTGCCCTGGGGCATCAGAACACCCTCTGAGCACAGATTATGCTGAAGGTGGACTTGGTGGTGTCATGCCCACCCTACAGGCAGACAGGGTCAGCACCCAGAAATAGTGCCGCAGAGTGTCTCTGTGTCATGATTTTCTGGTGATCGTGAACAGTTTACAATTTTGTAGATGTTTTTATTTTTAGAGTAATTAAAAACTTGTGTGTGCATGTGTGTACAGGTTGGAGGACAATGTGCTGAATCACTTCTCTCCTTCCATCACATGGCTCCTTGGGAGGGCTGTCAGGCTTGGCACCAGTCCCCACTGAGCCATCTTATCAATCCTTAAAAAGTACCAACTAGCTCAGTGGTAGTGTTTCCCTGCAACACTCCTGAGACTCTAGGTTTGGTCCTCAGTGCTTCCCTTTCCCAACAAACCATGTAAGGAAACCTGGTTTTTAGCTAGCTGGTGGCGCATGCCTTTAATCCCAGCACTCAGGAGGCAAAGGCAGGCGGATCTCTGAGTAGGAGGCCAGCCTGGTCTACAGAGTGAGTTCCAGGACAGTCAGGGCTACACAGAGAAATCTGTCTTGAAAGAAAAACAAAACAAAAAAGAAAAGATAGGAAAAAAGAAAGACTTGTCTTTGCAACTTACTTTTCCCTCACGGCCTCAAGTTTAAAGATGTGCACAGTTTCGGTGTTGCTGGATGCGGAGAGGAACATGCCGTCCATGCTGAAGGCCAGGGAGCAGATGCTCACACACCTGAGGAACAGGGGATGTGAGAGGCTCCAGCCCACCCACCAGAGAACACAATGGCAACAGCTGTGTGTGTGTGTGGGGGGGGGGCAGGGCTTCCCCAGGGACTTGTATGGCCACAGGAAGAACAGCCTTGTCAGAGACATGCTTGGCTCTTCAGAAGTCTCTCTGTTCTTCTTGACCACCTCCTCTGGACAGAGAAACCTGCTTGTGATAAAACGAGGTAAGAGCATCTCTTTTATTTGTTGAGATAGGGTCTTACTGTGTAACCTTGGCTGGCCTTAGTGTGTCAGATCACAATTTATCATTGTGGGATCTTAAGACAGGAATTTAAGCTAGAAAATGAAGGCAGAAACTACTGACAAACATTGTTTCCTGGCCTGCTCTCTTGGTTCGCCACTGTCTCAGTGATATGGCCTTCCACATCAATCAAATATACACACTCTCTCAGACATAGCAACCAGCCATTGTGATGGGGCGTGCCCGCAACTGAGGCTCCCTCAGTTGAGGCTCAAAAATGTTGAGAGCTGATTAGGACACAGAAACGTAAGATGAAAAGGTTTAAAAACCCAAACCAATGTGTTAGCCACATCAATATCTTAAGCAGCAAACCCCCAAACACTGATGATGGCAACAAGTGGAAAACGCAGATTAGATGGAACTGTGGTGTCTGGCCCAGCAGGTCAGGTGGCAGCCTGGTGATGTTTTAAGGCAATCCTCCCAACCCCTGTCCAAGGTCACTAAACATTCCACAGTTTGAATAAACATGTTTTCCTTTACTCCATCGAGCTGTGTTAGAACTTCCAGAGTGTTTCCAACATCCCATGACTAAAGTTCCCATGCTGATGGAGTGTATACAGCAGGTGGCACATTCTGGACTGCTCTCTAAGTGCTAGGCCTACCTCAGGAGGGTTGGGCTGTGTCCAGACCCAGACCCCACACCCATACCTGACTGGGCAGCAGAAGCAGACGGCTTGATTAGAAAGGACGTGGGGTACGAAAAGGGCACAGAGAGGCTCCGGGCCAGGACTGGACACAGGGAACCAAGAGGAGCACAGGGGATGAAGAGAGGCATGATATGGGGAAGCCCAGAGGTACAGTCCCTACAGGAGATGTCAAGTGTTTTGAGATGGCCTTACTACACAGCTCAGGCCGGGCGAGACTGGAGTTCAGTGTGGCCATCACCCCTGGCTCCTGGCTTTGGAAATATGCTCAGACTACAACATGTATGCTCTCTCTCCTGGGGACATTCCAACAAGAAAAGGGAGGTGACAACAGACAGTAGTGGTTTCCCTAGAGGACAGCCAAGCATTCCTAAATGCTTCCCAGCCTTGGTTCCCATCACACAGTCGAAGGTGAGAGCCAAGGCCAAGGGACGCACTGCCGCCTTGCCACAGTCACAGTGCTGGTCCAGGGCTTGAACCCAGGCAGCGCAGCGGGGCTCCAGCATCTGCTTAAGTAGCAGTGAGGACTGGGGGGTCAGGACAGAAACAGGATGCTGTGGGCATGCTGGTCACAGAAGGAACCCCAACCGTAAGAACAGCTCAAAATATCTGCTGGGGGAGGGGAGCTGGGCGGGACCTCAGGGGCGGACGAGAGCAGCAAGCAGGTGAGGCGGCTGTCCTGAACCCTGAATGTCCTGGTGCTGAGCCTTTGCAGCCCCCCACTCTAGTGAGCCAGGCGGCTCTCTGAGCAAGGCTTGTGCTGCCCTTCCAAGACCAGTTCCAGGAGGTGTGCTTGTGCTGGAAGGCTCCTTCTAAGCCTCCCCTCATTTAACCACAGGGAGCAGAAACTGAAGTCCAAAAGGAAACTCTGTAGCCAGCCTGGGAACAAACTCCCTTACTTTACCTCTTCACTCCTCTCCTGAATTCAAACAGCTTTTGTCCCTCTGGAATGGAAAATACCCGAATCACAGTCCCCTAGGTCAGAGAGAGGAAAAAGGGGAAGAAAACATAATTTTAGTTGAGCAAAAAACCAAAAATTAAATTGACGTTTAGTCTTCTTTTTTTTTTTTTTACATCATTCTACACATGGACAAGCCATGTGGTCTGTTGGCAGGAGCTGAAGGGGGAGCTTTGGCCTCCTCTCTGAGCTCCAGTCCTGGGGTGTCCGCAGCCATAGACCAGTTTTATCCTCTTCTTGCTCACCCCCACAGGCTTAAAGTCAGCCCACGCATCTAGACATGAGCAGCTCTGAAGCCAACTGTGGAGTGCGCTAAAGCAACACACCCTCAGCCGTGGCCACAGATCTTCTCTACTGGAATCTCTTAAGTTCATAATTAGACACACATACTTGGATTTACACATGACTTACACATGCCATTACTGGCAAAAACAGTATGTAAGAGACAACATCGTCTCAAAATAGTGATGTTTAAAAATATTATAGCCAGGAGGCAGTTGCAGTGGCTATTTGAGTTTGAGGCCAGCTTGATCTACTTGGCCAGCTTGATCTACAAAGTGAGTTCCAGGACAGGCAATGCTACACAGAGAGACCTTGTCGCAAAACAAACAACAAATCCTGGGGGGAAAAACCCCAAACCCAACAAAACATCAAGAGCAAAACTATATTAAAGTGATTTTTGTTGTTATTGTTTTTGAGACTGAGACAAGGTCCCACTCTGGCCCTGGCTGGCTGGAACTCACTGTGTGGACCAGACTGGCTCTGGGTTCACAGACCCACATGCCTCTTGATCACTGCCATGCCTGATGCTTTTCTATTTCATGCCACAAACAAGCACTGGCTTTTCTCTCTTTAATAACTCACAGTGCACAGGTGGAGGCCAGAAGACAGCTAGCAGGAGTCAGTTCTCTCCTCCACGTTTTAGGACTGAAACTCAGGTCGTACGTTGGCCTCTGGCCTCCCCCACATGTGCACCCACACCTGTCTATCCGTGAACATGTGCACAAGCATCAACATGCACACCTGCTAACAGTGTGTCAAACAATGGCACATCGTGACAGCCTGTGGCACCAGTGGAAAGTGGTGGAACCTTCAAGAGCTGAGGCCTAGAGGAAGTTAGTCCAGTCTTTGGAAGTGTGCCCGCACAGGGAATATGGGGACCCAAGCCCCTCCCCCTCCTGACTACAATATAAACAGCTTTTCTCAGCCATGGGTCAGGCTCACAGTGACAGAGCAGATGACCACTAACTAGCCCGCCTGTCCTCTGCACATGCTTCCCTTGGGCATTCTCAAAGGTGGACAGTTAGCACCAACAGCCACTCACATTGGACTGTTTTGGCCTCTCTGAACACTGGGGAACATATAACCTGCTTGTTAACTTGGACTGCATGACTAGAATGTGGAGACCAGTGAGCCAGGTTGCCACAGCAGACACACCTTTTCAGAAGCGGTGGCAAGCTTGGTCCCACTTGCATCAAAAGCCAGGGCTGCTAAGGGACTGTCATGAGCCGGGATCATGTTTGCAGCTCTCTGAAAGGGAGAAATAGAGAAAACATGACTGTCACAGAAGAGCCATCAGGTGGAAATAACTGTTTGCACACCATTACTGAGGCCAACACGAGTGGCGGAGCCTCGTGGCAGGCCTGTGGAAACTCTGCTCAGCCACAGCAGGCAGAGCGGCTGACCGTGTTTGCAGGGTTCTGCCAACAAGCATGCCATGGAGCTCAGCACTGTGTGAGACACAGGCAGCTCAGCCATGAAAGGAGGGCTATGCTGCCGAGCCAAGGATGCTGCCCCGTGCCTTCCCAGCAAAAGATATCTCACCAAGTTGATGGTGTCGAAGACCTGCACCTCTCCGATGGTCGCACTCCCAGGATACGCCAAGTAGCAGTTGTCATTGTTTATTGACAGGGCACACAAGCCTGTGGAGACACATGACAACTGAACTCAAACTGAGTCTAGAGGATACCTGGCCGGGTCATCGTGGAGTTAACATTTCTAGAACAAAACAATAGAAAGTGTCTGCATAACTCTCTCAAGCTGCCACCTTCGGCTACCTTTACTACATGTTTATTTAGTGTGCATGCATGTGTGCCAGGGTGTGTGTTAGTCAGGACAACCTGAAGGGCTAGATTCTCTCCCCACACCACGTGTGTTCTGGGAGTGGCACTCAGGTCAGGGTTGGCAGTAAATGCCCACTTACTTGCTGAGCCATCTCACTGGTCTATAGTCATCCTTAAAAGGCTGCCCCCCAAACCAGGATCTCCTTTTTACTTTTGCTGTGTGTGTGTGGTAAGGTAAGGTCAGAGGACAAGTTATAGGAGTCAGTTCTCTCCTGCCTCAATGAGGATACTCAGTGGTAAGTGCTTCTACATGCTGAGCCAGGATCTTGTTAGCAGTGGCTTACCTGCAGGGTTTGGGGGTGTCTCTCGGATGGTATGAAGTACCTTCATGTCCCGGATGTTGTGTATATAGAGCGACTCTTCCAGACATACAATGAGCCTCTAGAGACAGCAAGAACAAAGATCACCATACATGATGGGGCCCACACATCTGGGGCCACACATGCCACATTCCAACTGAGCTGACTCCTGGCCTAAGATCTTCCCCACTCCTAGGACAGCATGTAGGCTGCTGTGCAGAGCGCCCAGCGTGTGCAGTGCCTTCCCACTGCCAGTAAGGCCCTGGAGCCATCCACACGGCTCCCACATGCCAAGGGCATAAGTGACTTACTTCAGTGCCACGTTCTTAGGTGAAGACGGGAGAGATCTACAAAGGCAAACTGCTTTAGAAAACTATGGTGAAGGCTGAGGAGACGGCTCAGTGGAGAGTGGCACTTACTGTGCCAGAGCGAGGGCTGGAGTGCAGGCCCTAACATCCATATAACGCAGGGTGTGGCAGTGCTGTTACCGCAAGATGGAAGTAAGCTGGCTGGAAGGCACAGCGGCCCACAAGATACCCTGCCTCAAGGAGGGCTGACACCTGAGGCTATGTTTTCACTCATGTCATGTCACGCATGCACCCACACTGTCACAAACACACAAAACCCCACAAACATCACACCCCCACACACCAAACTTCAAAAACCCCAGCAGCAACCTGGTGAAGCTGGGCAGGTGGCACAGGCCTACTCTCCACCCACTGCAGAGACTGAGACAGGCAAGTTTGAGGCCCCATCACAAAATAACAAGTAAAAATGGTCTGGAGATGGGGCTTAGCACTAAAGTTCCATGTCTCATGTGTGAGGTCCACGCTGAGTACCACAAAAAGCCCTACAAACCCCCAAAACCTGTGGTGAAAGAGGCACCACTAAAAGCACAGGGTTTATAGGAAAAGTGTAAAATGTTACTGTGCACATGGGTTTGCTGTATGCATGTGTACTGTGTGCCTAATTCCTGAGGACGTCAGAAGAGGGCGCTGGATCCCCCTGGAGCTAGAGTTAGGGCTGTGAGCTACCTAACCGGACTGAACTCGGTCCTCTGCAGAACAAGAACTCCTATCTTTGAGCCGCCTCCCCCGGGACCCCACTCGGCTCTTACTCATTTTACAGACAGGACACTGAGGCTCCCGGATGATGTAGTTGGGTTGGTATCTGTGAGGGGTGTGGCACACACTGCGTGTCAGCTGTATAGGAACGTGTGTATGTTATGTCTTAAACTTGAAAAATGTTCAAGCTAGCATGTCCCACAACTTCCCAGCTGAACGGACGATGGGGCCAATTCCCAGTCTAGTCAGACAGCCAGGGGGCATATGTCTGGCTAGCTGGAATCCAGCACTCACAGGAAGGGAGGCTCTCCAGCCTGTTGCTGAGGGCCCTTCCCTGCAGAAAGCAGGCTGCTGCACACAGAAAATGCTGGAGGCATTTCTGCACTGGCTACCTGTTTGCAACTGAGGCCCGGCCTGCCAGGAAACACACTCAAAGGCTCCATACAAAGTTGTGGCCCGTGAGTTTGTTTTGTTGGTTTGGGGGAAATCACATCACAGCAACAACTCAAAGAAGAAAAAGAGGGAACAGATTTTTAAAAGTATCATTTATAAAAGAAAAGGCATCGCATAAAAAGCCTATGTTATCCCTGGACCAACATTTGGGCTGATAGTAACCTGAGAGTAAGACTAATGTCCTGAGAACAAGTGGAGTGTGCTGGCAGGGACAAGGCCAGTGTGGCGCGTGGGACTGCCTCAGCAGAACTGCGAGAATGGAGCGGTCGGGCTGGCTAAGCAAATGTGTACAGGGGTCAGGCAGTGGTGGTGCACACCTTAATCCCAGCACTGCAGAGGTAGAGGCAGGTGAATCACCAAGAACCGGAGGCCAGCCTGCTCTACATAGCAAGCTCCAGGACAGCCAGGGTTACACAGAGACCCTGTCTCAAAAACCCAAGAAAGACCTACATAGGGAAGTGGAGATGATGGTGAAGGAATAGAGTGGTAAGGGTTCAGAACTGAAAGGCCAACAGTGTGAGACATGGGAGGGACACTGAATGACAGGCAGTTCACACTTGGTTTCCTCATTTGGTTTTGCTTATGTGTGTGCATCCACACATCTGTGAGGAATGGTGGTTAGAAAGCCAGAGAGGTTACCCATCCTGCTCAGGCATCCTCTGCCTTCTTCCCTTGACAGGGGCTCTTACTGAACCTGGAGTAGGCCAGTGAGCCACACAGTCTTCCTCCATTGCCCCGCAATGCTAGGGTTAGAGGTGCACACGGCCAGGCCAGCTCTTTATGCAGCTCCTGGGATTCAGACTCAGATCCTTGTACTTACACAGCAAGATCTCCCAGCACCTTCCAGCCTCATTCTCACACTTCTGATCCTCTGCCTCCATCTCTCAGAGTGCTCAGATTACAGGTGTGCACCTCAGGCAACTTTACGCTGTGCATGGGACATGCCCAGGACATAAGGGTATGGTGGGCAAATACTCTACCAGCTGAGGTGTGTGCAGCGCAGGGTGCTACTCACCTGCCTATTGAGCTTCACAGCCAGGATTGTATTGGAGTAGCTGTAGTTGCAGATCTCGGTTCCTTTCTTGAAGTGGCAAACCTTCAGCTTCCTGGGAGCTTTGAGGCTGACAATAGCCACCAGGCTGCTGGAGAACAATCTCTCCACAATGCAGACATCTTCAGTGTCAGCTAGAACCAGAGAAGAACACATGTATGGATGCGTACACCCCCAAGTCAAGGCATCCAATTTGCCCAGACACAAGTGTATGCATGCTTAACAGCACATGACACAACACTGTAAGGGGCTGACATATCTGCAAGAGTCATAAGACAGCAGTGGGATGGAAAAGCATCTATCTGGAGCCATGGCTGCTGTCACTATAAATAGATCACACCCTACATGCAAACCCAGATGCCAAAGCACAGTCATGAAAGCTCACCTTTAAATGCGCTCTGCTATTGGTCAGGCCTCAAAGCACACACACTACAGTTACCCCTTGTTGTGTTTTATTTACACACACACACACACACACACACACACACACACACACACACACACACACACACACACACACACGATGATGGCCCAGCAGAGCCAGTGTCAGAAAAATCAGATTCAAGGTCTAGACCTTTAGCTTGGGGTAGGGTGAAGACTTGCACACTTGAAAGGCTTTGGGATCCAGCCTCCAGACCACAAATAAAAACTATAAGGCCACTGTGTGGCTCAGGTGGTACCAAATTAGCACACAGCCCCAGGATGATTTCCAGTGATAAAAACTGGGCAAAATATGAAAAAGCATATCATTCAGGATGTAGAAAGAGGATTAGCTCATAGTTGCCAGGTGTGTGTGACACGTGCTTTTAGTCCTAGCATTCAGCAAGCAGAGGCAAGTCAACCTTTTGTGACTTAGAGGCTAGCCTGGTTTACACAGAGTTCCAGGCTAGCCAAGGCCACACAGTGACATTTGGTCTTCTGCAGAGGACCTAAGTTCAGCTGCCAGCACCCACATTAGGTGGCTCCCATACTGCCTGCAAATCCATCTCCAGGGTATCTGATGCCCTCCCTCCTCTGACCTCTGAGAGCACCTGCATTGCTGTGTATGCAAACACATCTTTAATTTAAAATAGTAAATTCAAAAAAATGCTTGGTGGGCAGAGGTAGGTGGATCTCAGTGAGTTCGAGGCCAAACTGGACAACAAGCAAGAAGGAAAGAAAAAAAAGAAAGAAGAAATGCTTGTTCCAAGGGCATGAGCGCCTGACCCCAGCATCCATCTACAGAGCAGGGCATGGTGGTGTCCTGGGAGGCAGAGACACGAGGCGGTGCAGCTCACTGGCTAGCTAGTCTGAAGGACTGTTAAGACACAGATTTGTCAAGCTGGTGGCTATTATGAACCCCACCCTCCCTACACACACAAACACACCCTCCCAACACACACATGTACATTTTAAAAAGAAAGCCAGCTGCAGTGGCACCGCAAACAAGAGGATCTCTGTAAATTTTAGGGCATACTGGTATACTCAGTAAGTTCAAGCCAGCCAGGACTGGCTGCCTCTGCAGAACCTGTCTCCAAGATCCTCAAAGAGGCAGGAAGGACTGCATTACAGCCTTGGCCTAAAGCTGGGCACACTGTAGGAAACCACAGTCTACAGAAAACTGATTGTGTTTGTATATATGTAGGTATGTTTGCATTCATGTGGGTACAGGGACAGGTTCATGGCATGCACGGGGCGGTCAGAGGGCAACTTCAAGTTCTGGTCATCCCAAATCCTTTCTGTTTGAGTTTCCATCTCTTCAGCTTGGGGATTACAGATCTTTTCCCTGTGTCCTGTAGGTCCGAATGCAGGTTCTCACGCTTGGAAAGCAAATATTTTACTAGTGAAGTAGTCATTTCCATAATGTAAAACTGATCTGTTATGTAAATTTTCCATAAGCCCACTGGTCATTAATTTGAATCAGGGGTGAGACAGTCTTAATACCTTTCTACATGTAGCTGTGTATCAGCTTTCACAGACTCTGAACTGAGGAGCTACCCCATGCTAAGATTTAACTACAGCCCCTGGGGATTTTACAGCCAGTGCTTGACAGGCAAACTAGTGGGGGGAAATCTTCTGCACACATGCATAGTGAGGTAAAGCGCATAAGGAAGGGGACTGAATGGGAAAGGACCCGCAGGGTCTCCCTGTGCTAGCGCAGGGGCGCTGGCGGAGGGCAGCGCTCCCAGGAGCAGACCTGTCCCAGGCACAGGAGCTCCCGTGCCTGCCCAACCTGGCCCTTCAGCAGACAGGTTCACAGGACCAGGACTGTGCTATTTAATAATGTCAGGGGTGGTAAAATCCAGCGAGACTAAGTTTAAAATGTTGGAAACCCCACTCCCTTCTTACTGAGCAGGAGGAAAAATCTCAGTCAGGTCAAGAGGCTAGTAGGCAGCAGGTTATCTTGGGGAGGAGCTGAGCACTCCTGCTGTGAGCACCAAACCCTCTTTGGAGCATGGGTCATTACTGGCTTTGAGGGCGGGGCAGAGGTGGGAGGTTTCCTAAGAGCAAGTGCGGCACAGAGCCAGCAGCAGGCACCGGGAAGGCCAGGGACATCCCAGCCAGAAAGGAGTTCAGACCCAGTTAACTGAAGAAAACACCAACGCTTCAGAGGCCAAAAAACAGAACAAAACAACTAGTGCTCAGGCTGGGAGTGGTGACTCACAACTAGTTGGTACTTTGGAGGCTGAGGAAGCAAGTTTGAAATCAGTCTCAACTACACAGTGAAACTGTATTTTAAAAAACAAAAGCAATGCTGGGCGTGGCATTATGCCTGTAATGCCAGCACTCAGGGAGGCAGAGGCAGGCAGATCTCTGTGAGTTCAAGGCCAGCCTAAGTTTACAAAGTAACTCCCCCCAAACAACAACAACAACAACCCCTCCACCCCAAACCACAATCAGAAACCTAGGGACAGGCAGCAGGTGGTGATGTGCACTGTTAGCACAGGCAGACGCAAGCAGATCTCTGAATTACAGGCCAGCCAAGGTGGGGAAAAAATTACATTTAGTAATAGGAAGAAATATCTTTGTTGAAAATCTCTTTTGTCTGGGCATGGCAGTGCACATCTTCAATCCCAACACTTGGGAGGCAGAGGCAGGTAGATCTGATCTCCAGCCTGATCTCCAGGACAGCCAGGGCTATATAAGAAGGCCCTGTCTCAAAAAAGCCAAAAACAAAAGAATAAAGAAAAATTTGTTGCAGGATATTTGATCACACTGTGAACTCTGAGACTGATCACTGGAAAAACCTGTTTCTAGTTGTGGTGTGGCTCAGCACTAGCACACATAATCCAAGAGCTTTTTGTAAACTGGATTAAATAAAGTCAACCATAGGTCAAGAGGCAGAGTAAGCAACCAGTTGACAGGGAGTGAACATAAAAAACAAAACAAAACAAAAAACAGAGAGAGGAAGCCCAGAGAAAGGAGAGCCAGGCACACAGGAAGTAGAAAGGAGGGGCATTCAGTTTGAAGGGTTTTTATTTTTTAAGACAGCAAGGAGAAGGCTTATTTTTTTATTTTTCTCTTCCTTCTGGGACATTGGCTGAGTAGGAAGTCAGCTGGGTGCTTTCTCTGCTTCTCTGAGCTAGCAGGCTTTCAACCCAGCACCTGGCTCCTGAGTCTTCACTGGTAACGTCGAACTTGGGATTTCGTTTAAAAAAAAAAAAAAAAAAGAAGAATCTCTAACCCTATCTTTAATGATAGAAATCCTAATCTGCCCTTGGAGACTGGGAATAGGGCAACATTGCCCCTGCCTCCTTGCACATCCCTGCAACAGAGCCAGGGGGGGTAAAGCACCTGAAGGCAAGTCTATTAGATCATGCTCATTTCCTGCAGAAGGGAAACCATACTTTATATTCCACCTAATGCCTTACCTAAGATGCAAACTCCTAGCCCCACAGTGGAGTGTGACATCAGAGTAACTTCCCAAATTACTGCCTTATCCCCTACCCCGCACTTTCATTGATCTGCTATACAAACAGCAAACACCAAGCCAGAAACAGACCTCAGCCCAGTACCAGCTGAGAGTGCTCACTCCCTCTGGCCACCACGTGTGGTGCCACTTCGCTCGGGGCAGGGCTTATCTGTCATGCTGATCTGTTGCCCCTACTTTTCCAACTCCAGGAAGTTACCCAATAGCTTTATTCACCAGTGGCCAAGGCCAAGTTCCTCGGAAAGCTGACTGCTACATCTACTCCATGAAGGGGAGAGGCACCCATGCCACCGCTTGCACATACAGCAATGTGTAGAATGGCACTATTCACAACAGCCAAGAAATGCAAACAACTCATGTATGTACAGATGAGTGGAGGAACAGGACAGCTGGACAGAATAGCAACATTTAGCAATAACACAAAGGAAGGCCTGATACATGGGAGGCAGACAAGCTGTAAAAACATTCCACATGAACAAAGCCAGCCATGCTCAACTGCAGATATCTGCTAAGCCCAGACAGCAGATCTGCAGATGCAGAAAGGAGATGAGTGGCTGGGCTGGGCTGGGCGGTGGGAGGGAATGCAGAGTGACTGCTAATGGCCCTGGCTTTAAGAGATGATAAAAAACATTTGCAAAGTCCACTAAGGAAGGCTGTTCAACTTAGCAAATGTACTACCCATCACTCAACTGGATACTAAACAGATTTATAGGTAATAAAGGTATTTAACTATATTCCAAAAGGCTGGACTTTATTTTTTGTTTGTTTTCCTTTTTTAAAAATCACACTAAACCCATCTCAGGTGGCCTAGTGCAGACACATGAACTTTGTCTGATATAGTAAGACCTGATGCAAGAAGTTCCTGACGCAAGCGATCAGGGACTCTCAGTACAAGTCATGTTACCTGGAGAATATGGGCCACGGGGATGAGATAGAAACTAAGTATACACAGACCGTCCAGGGACTACAGTCCTTCAACCAGGTGATGCGCAACAGGCCGTAGGGGTGGGGATAGCTCCTTCGCCACTGGAGACATGACAGCTGGTGAGTTTTTGGAGACCATCTTTATCTAATTTTTATCTGATTTCCACAGGGACTAGGAACCAGAAAAAGGACTAAGCCCTCTGCCAAAGGCAGGGGAACCTCCTCCCCACGTCTCTGACTCTTCAGGAAGAGTTGACTTTGAATGCATGCCTGGGAGCTGGGCAGACCAAACAAAAAGTTGTTGATAGGTGTCTTTCCTGCTGATCTCCCACTGAACTTGGTGTACACGGTGGCTGGCTGGCCAGCTAGCTCCCAGTATCCACCTGCCTGGCCCCTCCCTAGCACCAGGGTTACAGATACCACCACCACACCTGCCTTTATGTGGGTGCTGGGGTGTGTGGCAAGTGCTCCACCTGAGGCCTCTGTGCAGCCCACTGCTCACACTCGTGAGCCCCACTCAGTACAGCCCCTTTCTACTCTATCACAGACTGCTTAGCAATTTGAGAAGCAAGAGCAACTGATGATGGAAAGACACACATTTACAGGGCTGTGTCCTGACTTAAGGTGGTACACCAGTGACAAAGTGCACCCAGGCTGATGCAGAGAAAACTTTGAACACAAATGTTGGTGACCTCAAGCAGCGATGGCCCAGCTTCCAGGTGGCCCTGGGCACAATGCTGCCCACTTTCTTGAGGTTGGCTGTCTAAAAGTCTACCTTGGGAAGGAGTTACTTAAGTAAATGCTATTTTGTTTCTGTGGCACAGTGAATAGCTGGCAACGATGATGCTCCTCAAATGGGAAGAACAAAGACATTAAATAACATGGAGCATATTTCCACACAGGCCTGTCCATGCCCGGGCTCTCCTGTTGATGCCTGTCAAGAGCTGATGCTCTAACTACAGCACACTGAGGCAGAAGTGACTCCATTACTGTAGAATCTCACAAAATGAATACTCTGACAGGTGCATGGCCTGTCAAATGAGAAAGTGTCAGTTCTTAGGCCTGAGGACGCAGATGCCCATAAGGTGCTGTATCTAGAGAAGGCTCCCACAACCCCTGAGCTTCCAGACACTGCTGAGCTACAGATGGGCTCGCTGTGAACTTTCAGAAGTACATGTTTTTTGAGGCGCACTGTCCCCACTCACAAGCTTCTCACCCTACACGGCATCTGGAGAAGCTCTGACATTTTACAATGATCTTTTATGTATCTTACTTAATCATGGACACTACTGTTGTGGCGACATTTAAGAAGAGAGCCACATGTATGTGCATTGTAAACTTTCCAACAATGGGACATGTGCCCACAGACAACGACTAAGAACAAGGGCCAGAAACAACAGGCAGAAGACCCAAGTTTTTACAGCTTTGCTCAAGTTTCAAATCAACCAGGAAGGTGGCTCAGTGGATAGAATACTTCCTAACATGCAGGAAGCCCTGGGTTCCATCCCCAGATCTTCATCAGAACAAGAGTGAGGGCACATGCCTTTAATCCCAACACAAGACAGAGACAGAGGATTAGAAGTTCAAGGTCATCTCAACAATGTAGGCCAGCCTGGTCTACACTAAGACCCTGTACCCAACAGGTTAGGGGACTGAGAAAGCTTGACTGTGCCAGCACCGACATGGCAGTTCACACTGTCTGTAACTCCAGTTCCAGAGGTTCCCCAACTGCCTCACACATGCAGACAAAACCAATGCACATGAAATAAAAATTAAAATAAATGACTGAAATGGCAGCAGCATTGTTAGTACAAACCTAACAACGCTGCTGGGCAAAGCTTTTCTTTGTTGTCTGCTTTAAAGAAAGCAGCAGTGGTTGGTCCTGGTCCCCAGATCCTGCCTTAGTCATTATTTGATAAAACAACAGAGGGTGAT
This sequence comes from Pachyuromys duprasi, assembly GCA_028658305.1. Taxonomy (NCBI): domain Eukaryota; kingdom Metazoa; phylum Chordata; class Mammalia; order Rodentia; family Muridae; genus Pachyuromys; species Pachyuromys duprasi. The sequence continues at coordinate 18,592,558 of CM053751.1, forward strand.
AGCAAAGACTTGACCTTAGGATAGACTGCTGAGTCCCCAGTGCTGACCTAAAGCTGGAGTCATAAAGGAACTCCTCACTACTTGCAGAAGAAGCTACACAACCTTGACATTCACTCAGAGATGAGCAGGTTTTCCCAGGGGTCAGCCGCTCCTGAGAGTGGAGAGGTGCCCAGGACTGCGGGAACACAGCTACTGACAGCATCTGGGCAGGGCACCTCCTCAAATGGAGGCGGATGGTGCTCAGCGGGTGAAGGCACTTGCTGCACAAGCCTGAGACCTGAGTCCAGCCATACATAGACCACAGAAGGGTGGAAGGACTGAGCCAATTCCAAAACCTCCCATATCTGCCCCAGCACACATACCTGATCATGGGCACTGTGTACACACAATCAGACACACACAGTGAAAAGTGTAACTGGAATGTTCTTTGTCTGCTGCAGCATCTTTTAAAAAATTTTATTGTTCATTTTTTTTAAGACAGGGTTTCTCTGTGTAGCCCTGGCTACCCTGGACGCACTTTATAGACCAGGCTGGCCTCGAACTCACAGAGACCCACCTGCCTCTGCCTCCTGAGTGCTGGGATTACAGACACGCATCATCATGCCTGGCTTCAGCATCTATTTTTAAGAATCAAAATTCTCGATGGGAGGTGGTGGTGCAGGCTTTTCATCCCAGCACTCAGGAGGCAGAAGCAGAGAGATCTCCGAGTTCGAGGCCAGCCTGCTCTACAGAACAAGACTATACAGGACTATACAGGGAAAGAAATCCTGTCTCACACTAAAACCAAAACAAACAAAAAGAATCAAAGTTTACTAAGGGAAGACAGATGTTGCTAGGCTAACTTCCCACACTTAACAAAACACTATCAAGACATCACACTCTGTTCCCACCAAAAGCCAGTAAGGGAGTTCAGGCAAATGAGGACCGGGTTCTGGCACTCCCCCGCACTCTACACACTGAGCCTCCCAAGAAAGAGGCAGAACCATGATTCCCACACAGCCGCCCTAGGACACTGCAACCCAACAGCATAGGCAAGGTGTTCCACTCACAGAGACTTGACCACAAGTTTAGTCACTGGGAAAAGCCAGGAGCCTTTTCCTGAGCTGGGCCACCCTTCTGCAGGAGGAGTCCTGCTTCAGCTGTCAGGAGTGCTGGCCCACAGCTGACATCAGTAACCGCTGGGTGATGTCTGCTTTAATACCCAGCTCCCATGTCAGTGAGGACACGGAGGAGCCAGAAAGGAGGTGAGCCGTTAGGACAGAAAAGGGGTAATGTCCAGGAGAGGCAGCAGGACACAGGGGTCAGGGCCAGGGAGGGAGTCTGACCCTGGTGGCAGCTCTCTCCCAGTGGGTAACTACTTTTGAAGCAGTAACAACCAAGGTAACACCAAAGAGTCTGTCATACACATTCTACCCTGGAATCAAGAGCACCTGCACACAACCTGGAGCAGGGATGGGTCTTCTACCCTACCTTCTACCACCCTGTTTGAGCAGGACGCTGCAATTCCAAAATGGAAGCTTCAGTGTCCTTCTCTGAGTACCCATTATCATCTGTTCACCAGAGTCCCCAGCCTCATGCCTGACAATCACTCCTGCACAACTCTATCTGGAAGCCGCTCTCAATTAGCACCCGCCACTCCTCTTGAACAAGCAGAATAGTCTGCAAGACTTCAGTTCAGGGGCATCCTTGACTACAGAGCACATTCAAGGCCACCCTGGGCTGAGACTGACCTTAAACAAAGAAGAGTGGGCAAAAACACCAGGGTAGCCGGGGGTGGTGGCGTCTGTAATCCCAGGACTTTGGGCAGCAGAGGCAGGTGGATCTCTGTGAGTTCAAGACCAGCCTGGTCTATAGAGTCCACAATAGCCAAAGCTATACAGAGAAACCCTGTCTCGAAAAACAAACAAACCCTAACCAGGGGAAGGAACAGACACAAAAAAGAGGCTTGACACTGAGCTGCAACCTGATCCTTGGAGAACAGGACTGTGACCTGAGGCTTGCCTATTTCAAATACCAAATGCCAGGCTTAGTGGACACACCTATAATCCAGGCCCTAGCAGACTATCTCTGAGTTTGAGACCAGCTTGATCTACACAGTTTTACAGCCAAAGTTACACAAACTCTGTTGCAAAAGCAACCAACCAACCCAAAGACAAAAACAAAAGGTGTTCAACACCACCAACCCCAAGGAAACACAAATTAAAGCCATGAGACAGGATGGCACATATCTGAGAGGAAAGGTTTGTCTCACAAGTGAGAGGACCTAAGTTTGAGTCCCCAGAAAAAGTACTGACTACCTTGGTTCCATTCCCAGCACTCATGATGGCTTAGAACCACCTGTAACTTCAGTCCCAGGGGACTCTGCCCTCACAGGAGAAATAAAAACTGTTACAAGGCTGTGCCCACACCCAGCCTTCAGGTCTGAGCTGGGATCAGTATTCCCACCCTCTTGCCTATGTGCAAAATGCTGAAGGTAGACTGAACTGAAGCAGTCATGCCCTTGACCTCCTAAAGTGACCTAAATAAATGTGTTTTTCCTCATTAGTTGGGGTTCAGGAAGCTTACCATAGTGACCACAGAAACAACCTGACTAATAGTACTTCCAACATGGCCAGACTCAGGAAGCTGAGGCAGGAAAATACAAACACTGGTAGGGCAGATCAAGGCTGCCAGGGTGGGAAGAAGTAGGGAGGGAGGGGTGTGAACCTGAAGGGATTTTATTTATGTATTAGTGACTATTACTTTGCTTTTCTTCAGACTCTGTACTAGGGAGACAGAGAACAAAGTCCACCTAAGTACTGGGATTACAGATGAGGCACTGTGCCTGACTTCAACCTCAGGATCTTTCTAGAACAGCGGTTTTTAACCTGTGGGTTGCAACCCTTTTTGGAGTCAAACAACCTTAATATTGCCATCAGAGGGATGAACAGTGGAATGATAGATTATATATGGCAAGATAACAGGTCCTGAAAGCCCAAAAACACAACCCTAAATGTACACTTATTAGAGTCAAACACCCAGAGATCTAGAAGGACACCCAGATGTCCCTGTAACTTCCTGGGGTGGCTAGGGAGGCTGTGTGGACTTGAAGTGCCCAGTGTTGGAGTAAAAGACTGCATTCTGATTCCAGCCATTAGGCCTACTTTGTTTAACAAGGGGAAAATAAAGCAAGCACTTACTGCATTCATAGATCTGTTCCAGCTTATCCACAGAAGAAAGGGAGAAAAACTTATACCCGGACTTACTACCAACAGCTAGGGACCTGTAAAAAAAGCCAAATTCAGAAGTAAGAGCTGATGCACACAGACAGCGATCATGCATAACCAGGGCCCACCTTACCCACAAGTTACCAGGCTTTTTACCAGAGACCATCGGGATGTTCCAAGTCATCTTGTGGGTCTTTGACAGGGGGTTCCCAGAGGATGCTAAAGGCCAGAATTCTGTAAATCATACAGTAGTCACCATAGTTAACACGGTGTTGGGACTGACAGAACCAAGCATGTTAGGTGACAGTTCATGTGCATGTGTACATGAATGTAAGCACGGACATGCCATGTACACAAGTGGAGGTCAAGGGACAAGCTCAGGTGCTGGCCCTTCCCCTTTCACCCTGTTTGAGCCAGGTGTCTCATCACAGCTGCATGTACAGGCTAGCTGGCCGGCAAGCTTCCAGGATTTCTCCTGTGTCCCCTCCCTCCCAACCTTAGGAGGATGGGGTTACAGGTGTGCAGCACCATGCCTGGCTTGACATGTGTTCTTGGGGTCTGACTTCTCCTTTACACTTGCATGGGCTGTGCTTTTTACCTGAGTCATGTTCCCAGCCCAGTGGTCACTCAGTTGTAGACCTTAAATATATTCAAGTTTGTCAGTAACCCCTCAATAAAGCCTGGGAAAAGATTAAAATAAGAGTATAAACAAATGAATGGAACTCATAAAACTTGAGGTTTGAGCCCTAAATGAAGAGCAATCAGCTGTCAATCAGTGACTGCGGATAACCTGCTGCTCTGGCATCTGTGTGCCTGCAAGTTCAGTGAGTTGTACAGGTGGTCCACTCTGCACTCTACTCTGCATGATACTTAGAGCCTGGGCTCGGTATCCATCCTCATTTCAGGACTGCCTTTCACTGCCTTAACCACTGTGCTGTGGCCGAAGTGGAGTAGGAATGACACGCACCTATTTAGCCCCTGGACTGTTTGTGTTGTCTTAGTCCACCAGTTCTCAACCTATGGGTCTCAACCCATTTGGGGCTTGCATATCAGATATCCTGCATATCAGATATTTACATTACAATTCATAACACAGCAAAAAATGAAGTAGCAACAAAAACAATTTTATGGTTGGAGGTGACCACAACATGAGGAACTGTATTAAAGGGTCCAGGCATTAGGAAGGTTGAGAACCACTGCCCGAGATGGTGAAATGAGGGTTTCTTTTTAATGGTTTATGTGTGAGAGGCTGTGTTCAGCAACTCTCAGCTCTAGCTAAAAAGCCTGGAGCACAGAGGCTTGGTGACACCAAGCATCAGAAGGGATTCCTGATCAGAAAATTCCACCTACAGAATGCAACAGTCCAAAGAAGCAAAAGCAAGCAGTAGGCAGCCTTTCCCAGCACAAAGGATGGCCAGAGAGGAGGAAGGAGGAGACACAGAAGGTTCTGACATCAGGGTTGGTTTTGGTTTTAAAGTCTGGGAGAATAAGAAAACATACCAGATTTGAATTTGTAACCCAGGATGACACCTGAGGCTACGGTAACAATCAGCTCATCACTTGACACTTTTGACCCTCCCACAGACAGGTGGATTACACTCCTAGACAGGGATGGTAGCACACACCTGTAGTTGCAGCATCTGGGAGGCAGGGACTGGGAGATCAGAAGTTCCGAGGTCCTCCTTGGCTACATACCAAATTCAAAGGCAGCCTACGCTACATGAGGCCCTGATTCAAATTACCAAAAGCCTAAAAGGACAGAAAGTCACACACTTCCGGAACAGAGGCTCTGTGAGTGCTGGGAAACCAAGCTGAATAAACTTATTTTAAGACTGTAGAGGACCACAGACTTTCTCCACCAGCTGGGAGGATTTCTCTTTCCAAGAGTCACCACACTGAGTTCTTTCAAGCAAGTAATCGGGTATGTAGATCTGGACACGATGTAACACAGGCGGCTGTGGGAGCATGCTGTTAGCCACGCACTCAGGAGTCCACCAGGTCTACACGGCAGGTGCCAGGCCAGCCAGGTCTCAGTGTAAAGAAAAAGTCAGTAAAAGCAGCAGCCAACAAACAACCTTTCAAAAGTTAAAAATAAAACCCCAGCAGCTAAGAACTTTGGAGATATTGGTGTTCGAGAAAGTATTTTCCAGCAAACTTTACTCTCTCTTACCTCAACCATTTCTGAATTTAAAACACAAACCACCCTGGCCCCTGGGAGGTAGATGCAGGAGTATCAGAAGTTCAAGGCAAGCCTGGGCTACATAGTGAAGTCTCTCAAGAAAAAAAAAACGCCAGAATACCAAGAAGACAAAAATCATTGTGAGGTTGTGTATTTTCCTGTATGTTCTTACAGATTTCTATTTCTGTGTGTAACAATGTGAGCATCTGCTGCATGTGTGAGGTGTCTGCAGGTGAGTTAACAGGCAGCTGTGAGCAGTGGGTACTAGGAACTGAGCTCAGGTCCTCTGGAAAAATAACAAGGCTCTTAGCTACTGAGACACCTTTCCCAGTCCCACAAAGAATATGTTCCTGTGTTCTTAAAACACATTCTTTTCATGTTTATTTGAAACAGACTCTCATTAAGTAGATAAGGCTGGCCTGGGACTTTTAATCGTCCTACCTCAGTCTTCTTGAGTGCTGAGATACACATGAACCAGTATGTCTGCTTCAGCAAATTCTTTTGGGCTCAGGGTTTTGTGTCTCCCACATCAACTGGATAGAACATGTGACCGATGTGTGTATGTATACATACATGTATGTCCTCTGCAAAAATACTAAGTATTTTAACTGCTTGAGCTATCTCTCCAGACCTCTGAATGTAATAGTTCATAAAAACATATTCTGGAGCTGTCAGCACATGTGAGGCTCTGGGTCCAATCTTCAAAACCAGGTGGTGGCACAGGCTTTTAATCCCAGCACTTAGGATGCAGAGGCAGGGGGATCTCTGTGAGTTCCAGGCCTGCCAAGGCCACACAGAGAAACAGAACCACAAAGCCCTACCCTTACCAACAGCTGTCAGTTTTTCTTCACCGCCTTATCTCCACCGCTCTCCTCATCTGTTCACTTGGAAATCACAAAATGAGCTTAGGGAGGTCCTTGCCTACAAGCGCTAGAAGAGGATTCCTGGGTTCCAGAGAGCTTGGTTCTCAGCAGTGATCCCCATGGCCAGAATCATTTTGATGTTCTTGATACACGGAACTAATTAGACTATTAAATACCAGGAATTTTAATGCTCAAGTCTACCAAACTGGCTGTGTCTTCCCATTAATAAGAAACAGATGATAAAAACTTTACCACGGGAAGTTAAGTAAATGACACTGTAAACAGGCTTGGATGCAGCACATCAGAGTACTGCTAGGCATGACTGTGGTGGCCCTCAGGTTTCAAGGTCAGTGCTTAACATTTCAAACATTACAAACACCAGGTTCACATACCCCTCTTTGGAAGGTTCTCTGGACAGAAAATGCAGACATTTATAATCATGGAAGGGGCACAACCCCTTAAGGGTAAGATTTATTCTATTAGCAATAAATGCTTATGCCCTTTTAAAAAGTTAACACAGGCCTAGGAATGTAGCTCAGTGGAGAGCACTTGCCTGGCATGTTCAGTCCCTGGCTGTCCAGTGTTATCCAGGGGGAATGCACACTGCAGAAAAGGATGAGCTGACACTTGGGAGGAGAAGCAGGAGTACCTCCAATTCAAGGCCAACTGAGGCTGCATGAAGAGACTGTCTCAGAAAATAAAGACGTAAGGGGTGTGGCGGTGCCCATCTCTAACTCTGGCACACGGGAGGTGAATGCAGGAGTAGGTCCTGCGTTTGCTTGGGCTGGAGAGATGGCTTAGTGGTTACCAGGATGTAATGCTCTTGCAGAAGACCAGTACCCACAACAGGTAATTCACATGCCTGTAACTCCAGTACAAGGAGATATGACATGCCTCTGGGCTCAGGCACATGCATGTATGCCTTTCTCATCCTCTACTACATGAGTCAAGCCTGTTGCAACATCCTTTTGCTATTTCATGAGGTTATGGGGAAGGAGCTGCCATCTTCAAAAAAATATCTGTTATGAATTTAAACATGAGCCTGAAACATGTAAAAGACAGCCATTTCTGCTTCACTATGAGAATGTGTAGCATTCTTCTGATCCCCTGTCATTACCTTCCCCAGGAAAAGGTCACACTTGATTATGTGGGTGAGTGGGACAAGCCACCACTGTAAACAGGAAGCTGACTGCCCTGTGGCTGCAGTGACCTGACAGGTGCTATGCCCTCACTTAGGACCACAGCCAAGCCAAGTTCATGGAGAACCCAGCCCACTCCCACCCCGGACGTGTGCCAGAGTCCCCAGGTCTTTTAGAGTATCCAAAGCACAGCTCTGGCCTTTAACAATTTTCTTAGGGTGCTAACAATGCTCCCTAAGAAACACCAGAACTGGGAACCAGGGTGCCGTCAAACATATTACATAGGCTCCATGGGTCACTGCCCATCCACAGTAACCTCTCTGCAACAATCTCTGGTTCTCAACTAGCTGCTCTGCAGAGTAGGCAGTGGGGAAGCCAAGTTACAGCTGAAGGGACTTGGAAATTACCTTCAACTGACAGATAAATAAAGAGCATAGACAACCACCTTCCAGGAAGCAGTTCAATGGGAGAAAGCAGTGAATACTTTTAGACCCTTTCTAACATGTGGATGAGGGATGCCTTTATTGTAGCCCTCTATAAAAGGAGGTTTAGAATAGACACAACTACCTCTCTGACTTCCTAAAATCCACTAGAAAAACTTAGGTCCTGATGATTCCCTGTGAGAATCCAGTGACCCTATGGCCAGTTATTTCCTGGCGAAAGTCAACTCTGAAAAGCTAGAGTGTTCCTCCATAACCCTGTTGCTTTGAAAACACAGGTGGGAGTCGACCAGACTAAATCTGGTGATTAGGACTGGCTGCAATTCCTGCGCTTTTCCTTTTCTTTTCTCTGAGACAGGGTTTCTCTGTGCAGCCCTGGCTGGCCTGGACTCACTATGCAGACCAGGCTGGCCTCCAAGTCAGAGATCCACCTGTCTCTGCCTCCCAAGTGCTGGGTCTTCTTGTCTTTTTCATTGCTCTCCTTCAAAAACAAAAACAGACAGTAAAAAGCAGATCACACTGTAGTCACTTTCAGAATAAATCACAAAAAGAAAACCCTCACGACACCTTAAATCATTATCACTAGTACAAGGAGAGGAGGCTAATGTTTGGCGTACAGTCAGCGCTGGAGCCTTTAAATTACTACAGAAATGCACAGCGGCCCACCTATCTCTGCCCACCTATCTCTGAACACAGTACATAGATTCTTGCTGAAAACTGTTAAAATTTTGTGGTATACGTTTAAGGCATTTCTACACAAGTGCATGTGGATGTACATACTGGTTTCCCATTTTGTTATTTTTATTTTTTGGTTTCCTGAGATAGGTCTGTGTATCATGGGCTGTCCCTGAAACTAGCCATGTAGACCAGGCTAGCCTTGAACTCACTGAGATCCCCTGCCTCTCAAACGCTAGGATTAAAGGCCTGCACCACCACACCTGGCTGGATTTAATGGCACATCTTGTTTTTGGAGACAAAGTCTCTTTCTGAACCTGGAGATTACTCTGGCTAGACTGGCTGGCCAGTGGGCTCTGCGGGTAACCAACTGTACCTGTCTCTCTAACCTCACAGCGACCCCAGCCTAGTCTTCTCTATTCTGTCCTGGCTATAGATCAGGCTGGCCTTGAACTCCCACATCCTCCTGCCTCTGTTGCCCTAGGGTTAAAGGTGTATACCAGCACACCTGGCTGGGCTTAATGGCATATCCTTGAAATTTTAGTACTTGGGAAGTAGAAGCAGGAGGTGCTCAGGGGCAGCTGGACTTAACAGATCCTATCTCTAAATAGATAAGTTAATTAGCTAAGAACTCACTAATTCTGGAGTGAAGGAAAGACATAAAGCAAAAGCCTTTCCATGGGAACCTTTCTATTTCTTTCACCTGTAGTTTTTTTTTTTTTTTTTTTTTTAAAGACAGGGTTTCTGTGTAGCCCTGGCCTGCAGACCTCCCAGCTCTGGGATTAAAGGCATGGGCTACTATGCCAGAGTTCATGTAGCTTTAGTAGTCTCATAGCTCCACTGAACTCCAGTACAGCTCTAACCTAGAATTCCCTCCAACTTATGTTTCTATACTTCAAGGTCTCTTTGGCAAGTTAAAAATGACACAGCAAGTGTTGTTTTGAATGAATAACTTCATGAACTGTGAGTCCGGGGCTGAGGAGACCCATAAGTAAGAAAAGCCTTGTAATACTAGGATGTCTTACTGGTCCTCAAATCCTAATGGTTTGGAAGGAAGCTAAATACTTTCCTCCTACCTGGGTGGCACCTGCTTATTCTCGGGACAAATTGCAACAGGTTGTCTCCATAGTTTTTGTTGCGCTGGTTTTACGGTACATACACCGCAATACTCAGCAGCCTGCATGTGCGTTTTTTGCAAGTGACGGCACACCAGTGACAGTGTGCACACTTGTATAGAGGCCAGTGGTTGATGTCAGGTATCTTCCTCTACTGCCCATTTTAGTTACCAAAGTCGGGGCTCTCTCTGAACCCCAGAGCCCACTGACTCTGCTAATCAACAGGCCAGGGGTCTCCTGTCTCTGTCTGGGAAGTGCTAAGATCATAGATGGCTGCCTAGCTTTTATGCAGGTGCTGGCATCCTGACTCTGGTTCTCATGATTGTGAGGTAACTGCTTTATCCATTGAGCACTCTCTAAGTGCCCTGGCAGCTTTAACTTACAGATCAACTATTACTTCTAGATCCAGTGTCTTTAGATTGGGAGGTAGAAAAGACCCAGTGTGGTAGAACAGAAAGAACACCAGGAGAGAGAGCTCAGGACAAGAGACCCTACCCCTGCCTCATCCCACTGTTAACCAACTGTACGAAGCTGGCAGGCTGCAGACCTTTCTGAACTTCACTGTTTCATCTGTGACTGGACCATGTCACCCACCTCCTTCTAGATCTTGAGCACGTGAGAAAGACCCAACTGAGCACCTGTTGCTTACCTCCATACAGATGACTGCCATTCTCCAATTTAACTTTTAATTGAGGAAAAATAAAAACCTCGGTCTCTACTTTGCTAATGCTATTCTGCCAGTAGCAACCAACTTCTTAGTGTGATGCCAAGTGACCCATTCCTCCTCCTCTTACATCACTTCCTCTTACTCACTTCCCAAGATGGCTCTTCTCCCTTCCAGTCCCATAACTCATCCTTCCTTCCTCACAAACCTCATCTATTACCTACCTCCCAGGTATGCCAACGAGGCGGCCTTGAAGAACCAGATTGGAACCTGTAGCAGGTCAGCCTGGTAAAACAGGGAACCGGCACGAAGGTTCTCTTTTACCTCAGGAACGAATAGCCCACTTTACCCCCTTTAAAACACCCAGACCCCTTGAGGACAAAGTCTGTCTAAATTGAAGGCCTGGGTCACTGCCGTTTGGGTCTCGCTTGAAGGAGACAAAGTTATCTGCCAGAAAGAATGGCAGAGAAAAAGAAAAGCCATGAAAAGCGACAGAAGAGGCACTGAAGAGAGAGAGAGAGAAAAAGAGAGAGAGAGAGAGAGACAGAGAGAGGCGGACGATGCCCAGGGCGGCCGCGAAACCCATTCCGGGTGACCGGCACAAACCGGCGTGCACAGTTTCTTCCCAACTTGGCAAAGTCGAGGTCTGGGGACAGGTGGATGGGAACACCCCGAGTTCCATCACTTCCCCCGGCCCAGGAGACAGCGGCGCTCGAGCGGCCGCGCGGGCTCAGCTCCCCCCAGCTTAGCTACCCCTCACCCTGACACAGGCCTTGACCTCTGACCCGGCCCCGTGCCCGGCCCCGGCCTTACGTGTTATCCTGGTTGAAGTTGGCGAACAGCAGCTGGCCGGCGCCGGCCTCTCCGCTCTGGCTCGCCAGGTTCATGGCTGCACGCACGCGACGGGCTCGGGCCCCCTTCGCGGGAGCACGCGCGGCACAACTCGGGCGGTCCGCCGGGGGGCGCTATACTCAGGATCTGCGCCCGGTCCGGTTCGCGGCCCGGCTCGCCTCCTCTCGCTGCGCGGGGACCAACCGCCGCCTCATCCCGTCCCCACTCTTGTTTATGCTCCAGCGCCGGGACCGGCTGCGCGCTTGCGCCGCCCCGCCCACTCCCGCTACGCACGGCGGCGTACTGCGCAGGCCTGCTGCGTAGGTCCCGCCTCTTCACCTCAGGCTCCGGCTGAGCTTCCGGTCGACTGCGCGTGCGTGAAGGTGCGCTGGTGGGCGCGCCTGCGTGTGGCGGAGAGTGGCGGGTGCTCGCTCTGTGTGAACGCTGGGTTGCAGCGTTGGTCCCGGAGCGCTGTTCATTGTTCTGCGTATCTGCGATCTCCCTTTTTGCACTTTTGAAAAGCGAGGCTCAGAACTGTAAACAATTTGCCAAACGTGGGCTCTGAGACTGGAAACAAAGTCTCCCAGGCGTGGGCCGTGGGACAGGATTCTACTTTAAACGTATTAATCCGTGCAGCATATGGGAATCACCTTTCTCCACTCCCTCCCTCTCTCCTTGCTTCCTCTATCTCTCCTTAGCACCCTTCCCCTCAAGGGGGTAGGATACCCTCATGCCAAAGGTCCTGGAGATGAGCTGGGCTTGTCCAGCTTGAGTTTGGGTGAGAAGACTAGACTCGATTGGAGGAGCAGAAGGTGGCAGGGGCTCCGAGACGGATAGAACTGAACCTACGGGCGAGAAGCTGATGACTCCCAAGCGCAGCGGACTGTCCTTGAAGGCATTTAAGATGGGAGCCAAATCAAACTTACGCAGAGGAGATAGTACAGCCACAGGGGCAAGCACAATCCTTGAGGGAAAGATGGCACATGATTCCCCTCCCACTCCCACTTACTGCTTTGTGTATTTGGAGACAGGGTCTCACCTGTCCCAGGCTGGCTTTGAACCCTGGAGGGGAGGTTGACCTTGAATTCCTGATCTTCCTGCCTCTGTTTACTAAAGGATCTCAGGCATGCACCACCTTGCTTGGTTAAACTAACCTTGAAAATTGTTGCTTTGTTTTGGCCTTTTGAGACTTTGGAATTCACCATGCACACAATGCTGTAGACCAGGTTTACCTTCAACTCAGAGATCCACCTGCCTCTAATTCCTGGGTGCTGGAATTAAATGTGCTACCATGCCCAGCTTTTCTTTTTAAACATTAATTGTTTTAAGAATTTCATACACTGTATTTTAACCACATTGAAGCCATCTCCTCCCGGATAAACTCTTTCTTCCCTATCCACCCAACTTTGTGTCCTTCCTTCTTTCCTTCTGTCCTTCCTTCCTTCCTTCCTTCCTTCCTTCCTTCCTTCTTTCCTTCTTTCCTTCCTTCCTTTCTTTCTTTCTTTCTTTCTTTCTTTCTTTCTTTCTTTCTTTCTTTCTTTCTTTCTTTCTTTCTTTCTTTCTTTCTTTCTTTCTTTCTTTCTTTCTTTCTTTCTTTCTTTCTTTCTTTCTTTCTTTGCGCATCAAGTCTGCTTTGTGCTACCTATACATTTCTGAATGTATGGGCTTCTACTGGAGGGTGGTCTGCCTATCAGGGACACAACCCTTGAAGAACAGACTCCCCCACCCCCAGTAGCTGTCAGTTGCCAGTAGCATCTCAGCTAGGAGTGGGACTTCATGCCCAACTCTCTATTCATAATGAGATTTTGCCTGGCTGGACCTGCCTAAGTCTTGTATATTCTGTGAGTTCATAACTCACAACTGCTGGGACTTCATCTGTGTGGCTGCCCTATGTCCTTGGAGCCATCTACAGTCTTTCAGTCTCCTACAGTGGTTGCTGAGCCCTGAGGGGGAGGGCGTGTGGTACACATGCCACACTTAGGACCCAACATTCCATTCCGGAGGCTCTCCTCTGTGCTTTGACCAGGTGCAGGTCTCTGTGTTCATCGCCATCTTCTGCAAACAGAAGCTTTTCTGATGGGAGCCAAGAGATGCAGCAATTGATGGTGTCGCAATAAGAGCTCAATTTAATACTACCCCCTTTCAGCAGAACAGTGGTGGTGGGTCCTCCCTGAGGGCCTAAGACTTGCCTGCCCACAGGCTCTTGGCCCTGATAATGGTGCGGGGTATGGGTTTCATTTTGTGGATAAGGCCTTAAATCCAGTCAATATTATTGGTACAAGGAAAGACTTTCTGAACAGGACCCCAGTTACTCAGGCACTAAAACTAACACCTAATAAATGGAACCTCGTGAGACTAACAAACTTCTTTACAACAAAGGACATCATCATTTGAGTGAAGAGGAAGTTTAGAGAATGGGTAAAAAAAAATCTTCAGAAGCTATAATCTGACAGAAGGTTACTATCTAGAATATATGAAGAAATGAAAAAAAATCAAGAAAATAACCCAATTTTAAAAACAGGACATGGGGCCAGGTATGGTGGCACATGCTTTAATCCCAGCATTTGGAAGGTAAAGGCAAGTGGATCTCTGGGGTTGAGGCCAGCCTGGTCTACAGACTGAGTTCCAGGACAGCCAGGCCCTACAGAGAAACCCTGTCCTGAAATGCCACCCCCCAAAAAAAAGTGGGGCATGGAATTAAACATTAAATTCTCAAAAGATGAAACAAAAACACCTGATAACATTTTTAAAAAAGATTTATTATTTATAGTGTTCTGCCTGCATGTGTGCCTGCATGCCAGAAGAGGGCACCAGATCGCACTATAGTTGGTTATGAGCCACCATATGGGTTCTGGGAATTGAACTCAGGACCCCTTGAAGCGCAGCCAGTGCCTTTAACTTCTGAGCCATCTCTCCAGCTCCTGAGAAATATATATATTTTTAAACTTCAACATTCTTAGCCATCAGGGAAATGCAAATTAAAAATTTGAGATTTCATCTTACCCCCAGCATTGCTAAGATTAAAAAAATAATAAAGCTAGCCTGGATGTGGGGAAAGGGGAACACTTATTTGCTGCTGGTGGGAGTACATCTGTATGGAAATTAGTGTGGAGGTTTCTCAATAAACTAGAGATATATCAACTACAGGACTAGACTCCATCACTCCTGAGCATCTAATCCAAGGACTTTTTAACTTACTACGGAGGTCCTGCGCATCGGTGTTCACTGCTGCTCTATTCATAATAGACAGGAAATGGAAACTGCTTAGATGCCCATCAGCTAAGGAATGGACAACGAAAATGAGGTACTTTTGCACAACCGATATTATATTATTCAACTGTTAAGAAAAATAAAATCATGAAATTCACAGGTAAACGAACGGAGCTGGGAATAATAATTTTCAATGAAGCCATGAAGACCCTGAAGACAAACATAGCGTGTCTCATTTGCGGATGTTAGCTTCATCTGGGATACCCACGGAAGTCAGGAGATTCAAAGGGACCATGAGTGGCAGCTTTATTGGAGGGGAGATCAAATGTAGTGCTATAAAAAGGTAAAGGGAGATACTGGAGCAGGAAGGTTAAATGGGGTCGGGGGTGGGAGTTCAGAGTTCGGGGTAGAGGTAGAGGTAGGGATAATACTGGAGGTTTTTTGAGACCTGCCTGACGAACCTGGAACTTACTCTGTGGACCAGGCTAGCCTTGAACTCTGCCTGTCTCTGACTCCTGAGCACTTGGATTACAGTGTGCACCCCTCACCCCTGCAGCACAGTCAGAGGTTTTTTTTTTGTTTTGTTTTGTTTTTTTTTAGTGTTTTGAGATCTGCTCCCATGATCTAGTGACTGGGTCTCCACAAGCATGGGAGCTTGCCAGGTCCGCCGCGGCTCAGTAGGGCTCCTGAGTGAGTGCAGGCTGCTGTGAGGGCACAGCTCTCCTGGGCTTTGCGCTGTCACTGACCTAGGAGGACTTTCCTTGGCTTACTGTTCTCCACACTCCAGTGTTCTCCGCTGAGGTTAACTTCCGGTTTAAGATAAAGTCAGTCCTGTGGGGCAAAACCATGGCATGCCTATTGTCAAAGCTGGCCTTGTCCCCAGGCAAAGCCTAGAGACACTGCAGCCTGGCTGGGTCTGAGGACTGGCTTTTCTTGCTTGCTCTACAAAAGAGCCCTTGGTGGGGCTGGGTATGGGTGGTGGCCACTGCTCTTTTTGAATATGTTTGTTTTAAATCTATCTGTCTGTCTGTCTGTCTGTCTGTCCGTCCGTCTGTCCGTCCGTCCACCCATCCATCTATCTATCTTTACATCTTTTAGGAACCAGTTCTCTACTTCCATTCTTGGTTCTGGGGTGGAGATGGGGTGGGGTGAGGTAGGAGGGTGGGTTGTCAAATTCAGATTTCTGGGCTTTGTGAGGCAAGAGCTTTTATCCACGGAGTCGTATCTCTGGCCCTCCCTTCCTTTCTCTTTTTTGAGACAGCTGCTCCGCTATATAGATACGCTCCTGTGTTTAAAATAGCATTTCCCTGTGGATAAGCTTCTATAATGGGGTTTTCTCCCAGTTCAGACAATGTCACACTTCCTCTGCACGGATTCCCTAAGCAGTGAGGTTAACCCTGTGGCTTTAAACACCATCTTGGTTCTTTATTTCACCAATGTAGCAGGGCAACGTTACTCAAAAGGAAGCAGGACGCACTAGCTTTCAGTGAACATTGACAGCTGGGAAGGGGTGTGCACGGGGTGGGCGGGCAGGTCATTGGACATGTGGCTCTGGCTCTGGGATTCTAGTTCTCTTCCCAGCACCCAGGCCAGGCAGCTCCCATCATTCCTAACTTTAGCTCCAGATGGTCAGAGGTCCTCTTCCCACCTCCGTGGGCACCTGCACGTGTGCACCTATCTACTCAAGCAGTCCTGCCCCATCTCTCCACCCACAGACTCAGTTAGAGATGAAGATTTCACAGGAGGCTATGTCAGTGAGGGCACCAAAGGGCCACCATCATGTTTTGGGTTCCCACTTGTCTTCCTTCTGTCTGTTTGACTTCTGTGAACTGCAGAATGTTCCAGCCAAATGTTCACTTGACCAGAGTTCCACCCGGAGCTCTCCCAACTTAAAAAACTCAAAATCAGCCTCCTGAGGTGGCTTACCCGATACAGTAGCCTGGAGACCTGGGTTTGATCCCTTGAACCCATGTAAAGGTAGAAGGAGAACTGACTCCTCAAAATCGTCCTTTACCTGCATGCGTGTGCTGTTGGTAACCACCCTCACCATCTCTCTTTCACACACGCACACATGCACACACACACATACACACACACACAAAGGCATTTTAATTCAGAACATGGTTGTTCTGGCAAGAGATCACATCCAAAGACCTAGGTCTGCGTGATCTGGCTGGAATACGGACACACTTTTAATCCCAGGAGACAGAGTCAAGCAGATATCTGAGTTAAAGGCCAGCCTGGTATAGAACAAGTTTCAAGTAGGGAAAAGCTTAGGTTCAGGCATGGTGGTACACCCTTTAACCCCAGCACTCAGGAGACCTAGGCATGCAGATCTCCACGTTCTAGTCAGTGTTGTTCAGTCAGTTCGGTTGAGTCACTGAGTTGAGAGGCAGTGAGGGGGAGTTGAGTTCATGGCAGTTCAGTTCATGGAAATCAGAGGCAGTTTTTGCTGAGAGAGAGAGGCAGTTACAGAGAGAGAGGTTGAAGAGAGAAAAAGCTAGACACAGCTGAAGACAGAAGGAGCCGGAGAATGAGAAGAAGCCACAAGATTAGAGCAAATTGCTAGAGTTAGTTTGATGCCAGGCAGAGCAATTCAGGGAGAAAATGAGAGAAGCCAGATTGAATCAGTAAGCTTGGGAGGGTCATTGAAACCAGAACAGCTGAGTTGAACCAGCCAGCCAGAGTTCAGAAAGAGCTAGGAAAGGTGAACTTATTCAGCAGTAAGTCTCAGAGGCTGAAAATGTTCTAGGCCTAGGTTAGCAGATGGAGGAAGTAGGCCTCCAAGATGACAATTAAATCAGGCAAATAAAGGTAACTTTAACACACACACACACACACACACACACCAGCAAGAAGTTACTTGCTCAGAAGCCAGACTTGAGTTCATTTTCCAGTATTCACATGGTAGAGGGAGAGAACAGACTCTAATAGGTTGTCCTGTGACCTCCACATGGCTGTTGTGGCATACACACATAAATAAATGTCATAACATTTAATAAAAAAGTAATAAAAACACCGCAGCATCTTTACCTTAAAAAAAAATCAAAGTAAGCCAGGCCATGGTGGCCCACATCTTTAATCCCAACACTCAGGAGGAAGAGGCAGGTGGATCCTGAATCTGAGGCCAGCCTGGTCTACAATTGAGTCCTGGAATACCCAGGGCTACACAGAGAAACTCTGTCTGGAAACAAACAAAACAAAACATAGCAAACAAAGCCACCTGAAAGTAAGCCAGGTGGTGGAGTTGAACATTTTTAATCCTAGCACTTCGAGGAAGGGGATCTCTGAGTTCAAGGCTAGCCTGGTCTACCGGATGAGTTCGGGAGAGCCAGGGCTACACAGAGAAACCCTGTCTTGAAAAACCAAACCACTCCCCCCCAAAAACCCAAAAGTGTTTACCTCCCCAAGCCTTTGCCACGCTAGCACAGCCTTCCCTTCCCCTCCTGTTCCTTCTTTTCCTCTCCTTTCCTTTTCCTTTCCCTTCCACTATGAAGACCAGGCTGGCTTTGAACTCCTGACACATGCATGCGAAAATGGAAATAAGTACAAATGATAGACGTTTTCTCAAAGCTTGCTATCTGCCAGTCACCAACGTTACAGGTAGGCAGTGAAATAGGAAAGCTGTTGGGAGAAGGGGAGGGCTCAAGTGAGAGCAGATTGGAGGTTGCTGGCCCAGGGAAAGCTGGACCTGTCTTACCAGAAGCAGGCTATCCTAAAGTGGGCACTGTGATGCCCACCTGAAATCCCAGCACTCCGGAAGTTGAAGCAGGGGGATCAGCATGAGTTTGAGGGAAGTCTGAGTACATAGTGATTTTTAGGCTATCCTAGGCTACGTAGCCAGGACCTACACACACTGAAAAAGGAGGAGGCTCAATCCCTCATCTTGTAAATTGGGGTTGGCAGTGCAAGCCTATAATTCCAGCACTTGGGAGTTTGGGGTGAGGACAGAGATGAATAGGGAGTTCGAAGGTAGCTGGGGTTATCTGGGATCATAATAAAGAAACAATGTAATGATTGTGTGATACGATAGTTGAATTAATGAATGTGTTTTGGTGGGTGCTTCCTAAAAGCGACAGCCCTGTGGATGCTCTAAATCAGCGGTTCTCAACCTTCCTGACGTTGCGACCCCTTAATGCAGTTCCTCATGTTGTGGTGACCCCAACCATAAAATTGTCTCATTGCCTCTTCATAACTGTAATTCTGCTTTTGTTATGAATCGTGATGTAAATGTCTGATATGCGTCTCCTGCGGATGGGGTCTTCTGCAGGCTCTAAATAAACCTTTTGCTGTCTGTAATCATCTTAAATGTGACTTTACTATTGGCCACCAGAGGGCACCATGGTCCAGGACACGGTTGAACTGTGGCTTCCCTGCTAGATTAGGGATGAGGGGTTTGTCCTAGCCAGAGGTAAAAGGCCCTCACTCAGCGCACATTGGCAGGAGCTCTAAGGAGGGCTGGATCAGGTCTCATGGTCAGTTCCCAGAATTTTAAGGGGCTGAACATTAAAAAAATTTTCTCTGTCTGCATGTGCTTGGTGGTCTTGGAGGTCGGAAGAGGGTATTAGATCCTCTGGAACTGAGTTAGGGTGTTGGTAGGCCAACATGTGAGTGCAGCGATACTAACTCAGATCCTATGGAAGAGTAGCCAATGCTCTTGAGCGCTGAGCCATGGAGCTAAAGCTGTTGGTGCAGGCCCAGAATCACAGCTAAGGCAGAAAGCAGAGGCAGGAGAGACCCTGACTCAAAATTAAATAAACACCCCTCCACCTTTTTAAATAAGAGAAACAAGAGGAGGAGAGGGGAATTACATGGATGCCTGGCATGCTGGCTCAAGGATATAACCCCAGGACTTGGGCAGCTGAGGCAGGAGACATTTCCCATTCTAGGCTAGTCCGGGCCCTGTAGTAACACTCTGTTTCATTTTTAATTAAAATTATTTATTATTGTTGTTCTTGTTTTTCAAAACATGGTTTCTCCGTGTAACCTTGGCTGTCCTGGATTCCCTTTGTAGACCAGGCTGGCCTTGAGCTCACAGAGATCCACCTGCCTCTGCCTCCCAAGTGCTGGGATCACAGGCGTGTGCCACCGCGCCTGGCAACACTCTGTTTCAGAAAAAGAGAGATGGAGAAATGGCTCAGCAGTTAAGAGCACTGGCTGTTCTTCCAGAGGACCTGGGTTCAATTCCCAGCACCCACATGGCAGCCTGTGGCTGCAGTTTCACACCCTCACACAGATATACATGCTGGCAAAACACCAATGCACATAAAAATGAAGATAAACAGATAATTAAAAAAAAAAAAAAGAAATACAGGCTGGGCCTGTAGCTTAGTTAGTACAGCACTTGCCGAGCGTCCACGAAGCCAGGCAAAGCTGGGTGATGAATACCTGTCACCTGACTCCTTTAGAGGAGCATCAGGAGTTTAAGGTCATCCTTAGCTACTTAGGAGTTAGAGGTGAGCCTGGGCTGCATGAGACAAAACCCAAGCAGGCCTGGCTGAGATGAAGGCGTTTGCCATTAAGCTTGATGACAAGCCCCACCCCCAGAGCCCACACCACCTCTCCCTCCCTCTATCCCTCCCTCCCTCTTTCCCTCTCTCCCTCCCTTTCTTTCTCCCTTCCTTGCTCTCATCTTTCACCACCTAGGCCAGCCCCTGACAAAAGTGTCTCTGACAGAACCTGGCAGGTTCCTGTGAATCCTCTTTCCACCACAGCCTCTGTCTTAGCTTCTACCAGCTCATTGGCCACATCCTGGGATGACCTGAGACTGACCAGTTTTGTCGGAGAAAGGTCAAAGCTGGGAAAGAATTCAGTCTGCTCTCGCTGATAGACAGCAGACAGCAGCCGTCAGTATCGATACGCCTTTAGCGGACCAAGAGGGTTTCACCTGGACCAAAGCTTCTCCAACCTTTTGTAACTGTTTCTTTCCCTGATCCCATGGTGCCTCCTCTTCCTAGCGCCTTCCCGGATGCTCACTTTTCTTTCTTTTCATTTCTTCTTTAAAATCAACTCTTTTTTTTTTCAAGACAGCATTTCTTTGTGTAGCCCTGGCTGTCTTGGACTCACTTTGTAGACCAGGATAGCCTCGAACTCATAGATATCTGCCTGTTTGCCTCCCTATGTGCTGGGATTACAGGCGTGTGCCACCGTGCCCGGCTAAGAACAGCTTTTTTGAGACAAGAGCTCATGGAGGGCACAGCTAGCCTTCAGCTTAGGTTGCATTGGTCGGCGCTAGCCTTGAGCTCCTCCCCTTCCGGCCTTCAGATCTTAAGTACTGGGGTTTCGGGACTGCACCACCACATTTGGCTCCCCTGTCCCGCACTTTTGAAATGTCCAGAGCTAGCTGGGCATGGTGGTTCACATCTATGATCTCAGCACTGGAGTGGAGAATGCAGAAAGCGTTGCAGGACCAGGGCAGCTGGGCTACCTTGTGAAAAAGGGTCTCCAAAACCAAGGGCTGGAGGAGCAGGTCTGTGTTAGGTGCTTACGCTGGTTGCTGAAGGCCCTGCAAACGTAATAAGGGAGAAAATAAGGGGCGGGAAGATGGCCCAGTCCACAAGGTGCTTGTTGACCCAGCATGGAGATCTGAGTTCCACTCCCAGGACCCCCATAACCAAAGCTGACACTAACCTCTAGGGAGGCAGAAACAGGAGGACACCTGGGGGTCCTTGGTCAGCCAGACTAGCTGAACTGCTAAGCTCAGGACAGTGAGAAATTCTGTCTCAAAAATCAGGATAGGGCAAGATGGCTCGCCTGAGAGAGGAGCTTGCTGCCAAGGTTAATGACGTGAGTTCGAACCCTGGAACCCACACTGCGGAAGGAGGGAGTCAGCTCCTACAGGTGTTCTCTGACCACTACCCCTCAGCTCTGGCTTGCTTGCCATAAATACATAAATAAATGTAATATAAACAGGACCACGGTGTTTGGATTCTCAACATTGATTCTGACTTTGATCTATGGCCCCCACAAGCATGCACGCACACATGGACACACACACACACACTCCGCTCTGTAAAAATCCACATTGAGTTCAGTTCTCGATGGACTTTGCCCAGCACAGTACTTGCTGCTGATTAAAATCTGTCCCGAGCACACCAGTTTTGTTTATCTTTGATACTCCCTCTCCCTCCTCAGACCTTGTGTGTGCCCCTAGGTGGTGGCGCCCACCACCTCTGTCTTTCTGATCCACCTGTGAGTCCCACAGGGAAGGGACAGTGTCCAGTTGGAGACCTTGCCCACATGGGGAGGCTGAGGCACTTGAAGAGCAGTCTGGGGCCTGCAGGGAGGTCAGCTGGGGGTGGTACATGGCTCTCTTTTCCTGTTCTCAGCTGCTCCTATGAGGCTGTGTTTGCCCTTTGATCAAATGACGATCCTTGTTGAATGACACGTGAACATAGACAACATCTATAGACAAAGCAGTTAAGTACTTGAGGTGTTGTTAGAGCTCCTGCCTAGAAAACCCAGTGAGGGGCTGGGGTGTGGCTCAGTGGTAGAGCACCTGCCTAGAATCCCCCAGTGAGGAGCTGGGGTGTGGCTCAGTAGTAGAGCACTTGCCTAGAATCCCCCAGTGAGGGGCTAGGGTGTGGCTCAGTGGCAGAGCCCCTGCCTAGAATCCCCCAGTGAGGGGCTGGGTGTGGCTCAGCGGTAAAGCCCTTATGTGGCATACTTGAAGCCCTGTTTCCAACTCCAGCACTGCAATAAATAAATAAGTAAAGATTCTTTTAAATGATAGAAGGAAGCTACATAAGTGTCAGATACTTACGTTTATTGATAGAACCAAAGAACAATCAGTTTTAAACTGTCCAAGTTATAGCATCTATTGTTAGGCGAAGCTTGTCGTTGGGCTGGAGGTGTGGCTGTGTGGCACAGCCCTCACAGAGCATACAAGAAACCCTAGATTCCATGTTCACACTGTCAACGCAATCTTCTTTGTAAGGTTAAGGTGGGTGTCACTTGGAATCCAGGCTCTGCTATGTCAGGGACACCAGAATTCTCCTTCCTACTTGGCCAGCTCTATTTGACCCCAAAACCACTTGCACTGTTCAATAAACATTAGTGGCTCAGGGTGAGTGAAATGGAGAAATAGGGGTACCTACTTCTAGCCTTTCTCTGGAGGCCCTGCCATGTCCTTAGCCTTTTCTCAGAAGGCCAGACTCTGCCATGCTGGAACCTCATGATACCCTCTGACACGATGCTTCTCTTCTTCCTTGTGTTGTCTTTAATTTTCAGTCAGCAGGTTCTGCACGGGCTGGGGTGGCTGCCTCAGGAAGAGGCACAGGCACAGCCATCTGTAACTTAGTAGTCTAGGATGAAGGAAAGGACAGGGACCAGGCACAGTGTCCTGTGCTTTCAACCACCCTACCAGCCATCCCCTCTCCTTTCTCCCTCAAACATAGCCCAACCCTCACTCTGGAGCAAGAGTCAGGCCCTCTGTTGCCATAACAACCACATCCTAGCAGTAAAAATAGTAACTTATTTTTTATTTAACTTCTTTAGCTGATGGAGGAAGGAAATATCTGTTTCTAGACTTGTGTTTTATTCCAAGGGTCTCTTAATGCTCCCACACAGCCCACTGCCAAGATGTGCTTGAAGGTGGAAAGAGGCAAGGATGGAAAAAAGCCTAGGGCCCAGGAGGAGGGCACAGCCTTGGAGAGGTCTGATCCAAGCCTCCTAGAGCTGTGGCTACCAGTGACCACTTGGGATCCGACCTGGGTTCGGTGGGGGAGAAAGGTGATCAGAGAGGGTCACACTGTGCCAGCAGAGACCTTGTGAGCTGTAGTTGAGGGTTGCGATGGAGATGTTCCTGGAGGACAGGCGGTGCATGTGATAAACCCCCAGTTTCTGTCTTCTGTAGGAGCTGGTAGAGTTTCGGGGAGTCCTGTTTGACAGTGAGCTCAGGGTGCAGAGAGTGAGATTCAAATGCATATAGCCTGTCCCCATGAGTTTTGTGCCTCAGGAATATTTTGGCCCCCCTGATTTCCAGTACCCCCCATTCATTCAGGCCACATAAGCCTGGCTCACTCTGGTTGTGTGTGTGCGCACTTGTCCACATGGAGCCCACAGGTCGATAGTGGGTGTCTTCCTCTATTGCTTTCCACCTTTTTGTTTGCTTGCTTGCTTGTTTGTTTTTCGAGACAGGGTTTCTCTGTGAAGCCTTGGCTGTTCTAGACCCACTGAGTAGACTTAGTTGCTCTTGAACTCATAGAGATCCATCTGCCTTTGCCTTCCCAAGTGCTGGGATTTAGGCGTGTGCCACTGTACCTGGCTCCATCTTTTTTTTTTTTAAAGGTTGATTATTTTAATTTTATGCACATACATACCTTTCCTGCATGCCTGTATGTGCACACTTCAGGCATGTCTGGTGGCAGGCTGGAAGAGGGTGCCAGATCCCTTACAACTGGAGGTAAGGGTGGTTGTAAGCTACCCTGTGGGTGCTGGGAACCAAACCTGAGCCCTCTGCAAGAAGAACAAGTGCTTTTAGCCACGGAGCCCCTCCATCCCTCCACCTTCATTGAGATAAGGTTTCTCATCAATTCTTACCAATCTTAGCCTGTTGAAGCTTACCAGCAGGCCAGACTGGCTGGCCTCAAAGCTCCCAGGATGCAAACTGCCTCTGTATCTTCAGAGCTAGGGTCATAGGTGCATGCCATCGCACCCAGATTATAGGTGGGCGCCAGAGACCCAACTCAGATCCTCGTGCTGCATGGCAAGAACTTCACCCAACTGAGTTGTCTCCTCAGCCTCTCATTCTGGGGTTTTCCTTCTCCTCCTCCCTCTCCTTCACCGCCACCTTCTCCTCTATCACCTTCCTTCTCCATTTCCCCCTCCTCCATCTCCTCCTTCCCCTCCTCTATTTTTGTCATCATCTTACCATGTAGTTTAGGATAGTCTTGAACTGGAGATTTCTCTTGCTGGAATTACAGGTTTTAACTACCACATCTAGATTTGTCATTCAATTTTATCATGAATCACAAACAAACACACATCTCCATCCCAACTAGGATACATAACTACAAATATAAATAATATAAATAGCATCAATATAGTCAAACATGCCCTCCCATCAGCTGTTGAAATCTCTTTCTCTCTTTGGTTTTCTGAGACAGGGTTTCTCTGTGTAGCCCTGGTTGTCCAGGACTCACTTTGTAGACCAGACTAGCCTTGAACTCATAGAAATCTGCCTGTCTCTACTTCTCAAGTGCTTTGATTATATGCATGCACCATTATTGCCTGGCCTTCTGCCTCATTTTAAAAATTAGTTTTTAAAGTGAGAGTAATGAATTTAACTGTGGCGTTTTTGTTAATTCTTTTCCCCCTCTCTACTAGGAACTGAATTCAGGGTCTCACAGATGCTAGGTTGACCCTTTACTGCTAAGTCATGCTCCCAGCCTCTCATTGGGGAATTCTAAGGAGGTGCTCTACCACTGAGCCACACCCCAGCCCCTCACTGGGGGATTCTAGGCAGGGGCTCTACCACTGAGCCACACCCCAGCCCCTCACTGGGGGATTCTAGGCAGGGGCTCTACCACTGAGCCACACCCCAGCCCCTCACTGGGGGATTCCAGGCAGGTGCTCTACCACTGAGCTTCCCCCCCCAAGCCCCCCAGCACTGGGAGATTCTAGGGAATGCTCTACTGGAGTAGTGTGCCCCTGCTCTCTTTTGATTTCTTCTTTGAGATAAGATCCTGCTAAATTATCCAGGCTGGCCTTAAACTTCAGTTTCTCCTACCTTTATATCCCAAGGGTTGGGATGACCATGTTAGGTGTCTTCTTGAATTTCTAAGCCAATGTCTGAGGCTGGTCAGATTTCCTAAGCACTTCAGTGTCTTTCCTTTTGCCTTCTTCAGCATTATCACCACCCCCTCCACTCACTGCCACTCCTGCTATGATCTTCTCCCTACTCTCTACCTGTACCCTCTGGTCTTGCCCAGGCAGGGCCAGCATTTGGAGAGCAGAGGTAGATCAGACTTTTTTTTTTTCTCAGTTTATTTCTCATTCTAGCTCCCTTGACCCAGGGGGTGTGGGTAGTATAGCCTCAGAATTTGATAGGACACCAAATACTGTTCTAACATGGACCAGAGTAATGCCCAGCCACTTGGGGAGCTGAAAGTAGGAGGATCAAGGACAGCCTGGGCTACAGAGTGAGTTCAAGGCCAGCTTGAGTAATTTAGCTAAAGTATCACAACATGAAAAGTTAAAAAAAAAAAAAGGACCAGAAATGTAGCTTAACCATCTAGCATGTGCTGAGGCCTGGATTCAATCTCTAGCACTGGGCAAAAATAAATCAATTAAAAGAATCAGGAAGCTGTGGACTCGAGGTCATGGGATGGAGTAGGAGAGGGCTTCCCATCAACTTGGAGACCCATCTACCTCATTGCATCCACAGCAGAGAAGCAGAGAGATGCTGGCTGTGGCGCACACCTTTAATCCCAGCACTCGGAAGGCAGAGGCAGGTGGATCTCTGAGTTAGAGGCCAGTCTGATCTACAGAGCAAGTTCTAGGACAGCCAGGACTACACAGAGAAACCCTGTCTGGAAAAACAAAACAAAACACACAAAATCTCTGAGTTCCAGGCCAGCCCTGGTGGACAAAGTGAGTCCAGAACAGCCAAAGCTACACAGAGAAACCGTGTCTCAGAAAACAAAAACAAGACCCTCCCACGCCCCCAACCTCAGTAGTGACTCTGTGCTTATCTGTCTAGTTCTGGGTGTAACGAAGTGTGGAAATGACCCTGCCTGCACCAGCTGGTTGCCCTCCTCTTCTCCTTGATCTTGGCCACTCATGGAAGCAGGACCAGTAAGGGACCTTCAATTAAAAACACAAACAACAAAACAATAAAAAGCTAATTAACAACAAAAGAGAACAATAACAACACCCCCCCACACCCACCCACACACACTCACACCAACAAAAAGAACCCAAGAGACAGGAATTCCAGCATCAGGTTCACATTCTCTCTTTTATTCAAAGCCAGCTCCCAGTCCAGGGAATGGTCCAGCCTGGGTTTAAGGGTGGGCCTTCCCGCCTCAGGTAACCAATACAGTCCTTCACAGACGGCCCAGAGGTTATGCTGTTGGCGATGCTAGATCCTGCCAAGTGGAAAATCAACAACGGTATCTATCATAAACAGCAAAGACCATCTTGTCTCCATTGGCTCCCTCAAGGGGTGTTCAAAATGTCTACAGACCTATTGGATTCCCATGTCCTCCAAAGAAGCCAAGGTCCCCGTAAAGCAGAAAGCTGAATTTGGTGGCTGGTGAGCTGGTACAACAGGTGAAGACCTGAAGACCCGGATTGTGTCCCCAGGTTGTACACGGTGTAAGGACAAAATCAACTCCTGCAAGTTGCCCTCTGACCTCCACATGCAAGACAAATACATAAATATAGGAGGCTGGAGTTTGAAGATGTGGGGATGGACTTGCTGGCGAAGGTTCTGGACGTCCTGGAGTCTCCCCATCTTGTTGGGGGTAGGGAGGGCAAGATGGTTCCTAGGGTCACAGAGTCCGGAATGCTAGGTAGGATTCAGGGCTGACAGGCTTCTCAGAGGTGCACAGAGGTAAGAGCCAGCAACAAGTAGGCTGAGGGTGCTGTCTGGTCCGGTCCCCATATGTCCCCGCGTCCCCAGAGCTGCCGGGCTGGCAAGTGGTGACAGAAGCAGTTCAGTCTAGTCCAAGCTGTCTTCTGCTGGCTGGAACAGCAGTGGGGTGGTAGAGACAGGGGGAGAAGCTAGCAGGAGGGAGGGGACCTCCCAGTCGCGCGATTGGCAGCGTGCGCCCGAGGCCCCCCCATATCCCGCCCCCGCCCCGCCCCCGTCACCATCTGCTCGGGATTTGTGATTCTGAGACTCCAGGCTCGGGGGCTCGGGGCTCCGGGAGGCAGCCGATCAGGTCCGCTCAGGGCCCTGGAGCTGCCCAGGATCCGACGCCCTTCCAACCTGCTGCGCCTCCCGCAGAGGTTCCCGGTGTTCCCGCGTCCCAGCCCCGGGCCGGGCGCTGATGGAACCGCAGCGATGTTCGCTCTGGCCAGGCTGCTGGATTTCCAGAAAACCAAATACGCGAGGTGAGCGGCGGGGAGGGGGGTGATGGGCAAGGAGCAGGGCGCTGAGACCTCTCCTTCCTGTCCCCACTGCTTGGAGAACTGGGCTTGATGCGCAGACACCCCCCCCCCCCCCACTCCTCGGGCTAGAGCAACCCGGGAAAGAGGCAGAATCGTCTTCGGAATGGAGTGGTAATTGTCATCTCGCTTTTGCGCGGGGCACAGCGGTTTCTCCGCGTTTCCCCTCTCTCTTGGGCAAGGTGCTTCGTCCGTCCAATTCAGTTTCCACGTTTGTGACCTGGTGAACGGTGAGAGTCCCCTCCATTAGGGACCACGGGAGGATTACGTGAGATGATCCTTAGAAAGCACTTTGCAGTGCCAGCACGGTTGGCGGACGGCTCCTCTGTCCCTGTGGAGCCCACTGAAAAAGGGTTCTGCACGCACCTCCCATCCACCCTCAAAGCAGGGCGGAGGAATGGAGAAGTCCTCTTTTCAGGTGGAGAAACTGAGGCCCAGAAGGTCTAACTATGTACCTGGGGTCTCCGGAGTCTTCCCTAAGCCCTGATCTCTCTCTCTTTTCCTGTTCTGTTTTGTTTGAGACAAGTCTTACTATGGTAGCTTGCCCTGGCTGTCCTGGAACTTCTTTGTAGATCAGGTTGTCCTTTGACCTCACAGGGATCTGTCTGGCTCCGGAGCTCTGGACGTTTCTTTTTCTGTTTCTGAGACAGTCTTGCTATGCACCCCAGGCTGGCCTTGATCCAGCTTCATAGCCCGGGCTTTCCTTAAACGTAATTCTTCAGTCTCAGCCTCTTGAATGCTGAAATTAGGGCTGGGTATCCCCACACCCCACAAACTATATTTTAGCCAACATTTTGTATGCGTGATTTCAGGATGTAGTCCTCCTCAACATTAGTTGTCAGATAGTTCTCCTTTTTTTTTTTTTAAACCCAAAGTCTTCATTATCTGGTGTATGTTTTGATTTTATTTGATTGCCTTGAAAGAGTATCATTAGCTCCACTATTAGATTTATTGTGCGTGGGCTTGTGTGCCAGAGCACACACACACGGGAAGATCCCACAACATTGTGGAGTTGGTTGTGAGTTCCAGGGATTGAACTCTGGTCTCCAGGCTTCCGCAACAAGCTCCTTGACCTGCTGAGCCATTTCGTCATGCCCTCATGCCCCCTCCCCCAAACCCCAATCCTCCCTGAAACTCAGCCTTGCACAGGTAGGTGGTAGTTCTTCCGCCTCAGCCTTCTGCAGGCTGGGCTTACACGTGTGTGCCAGCATGCCTGGCTGCACACGGAGACTTGATTGCCTCTGTGGTGGCTGGAGAAGGTAGGCCTTTGAGAAGGGATCAGGTCTTAAGAGATATACCTGTTTCCCCTGAGTGAGCGCTCGTTTGCAGAGACTGGATTAGTTGTCCCCAGAGCTGGCTACCCCTCTAGGCTTGCCGGTTCTATGCAAGCTCTTGAACCAAGGCCAGAGCCTCTACTCTGCATATCCCAAGCTGGCGTCTAACTCACAGCTGAGGTTGGCCTCGAACCCCTGATCCTTTTGAGTGTGTTGTGAGGTGTACACCACCACATCCAGTTTGTGTGACGCTGGGGACTGAACCCAGGGCCTTGGGCAGGCGGACAAGCACACTGAGCTCCACCCCCAGCCCGAGAACCTCTCATTCTTTTGGCCAGCCTGTTGAGGGTATTCTATTAAAGCAAACAGAAAACAGGCATGGGGGCTGGGGAGAAAGCTCAGCTGGTGACAGTCTTCCCGGATGCGGTGGCATCCTTGGAATCCACGTGCCAGGGAGGTGGGAACAAGTGGGTCCCTGGAGCTTGCTGGCAGTGCAGCCCGGTCCACTTAGGCCCCAGGTCCCAGAGAGAACTCTGCCTCAAAAACAAGGAGAGCGTCTCCTGAGGAATGACTGAGCCTCAGCCTCCTTACACACATGCACACACATGTGTATATACCACCCTCCAGGAACATGCATATACACCCCTACAACTCCCTACAAAGATAATGGACAGATGTAGGTAAGGTTGGGAGGGCGCACTTCGGTGTTTCTTGGTTCTACCAATGCTGTCTTAGTCTCTTTCTTGTATTTGATATCTGAAGATGATAGGAAAAGACGTTTTGGGTTCTATTATATATATA